>CM037878.1:287736953-288419385 GCA_021292165.1 Shinisaurus crocodilurus
GAAGAGAATGCTGGACTAGATGGACCCTGGGCCTGATCCAGCAGGGCTCTTCTGATGTTCTTACGAACTGTGTGTTCAACAAGCAAGAAAGTGAGCTCCACATGTGTACCAATGTATGTGTAGAGCAGCTCCCTGGAAGGATCCTGGGCCCATCAGGAACCCCCCTCTGTACTGTTTCAGGTTGTGGGTTCATTCATTTACTTCTTTTCACTTATTACATTTCTATACTGCCCAATAGCCAAAAGCTCTCTAGGCAGTTTACAAAAATTAAAAACCTGAAAAGTATAAGATTATACATAATATTAAAACCATTTATGTATAAACCTATGAATGTATAATCAGACAAACACACACACACACACACATCCGTTGATACCCTGCACTGTAGCTTGGGTTGCAAGGTTCTGCTATGGACCAGTGTTGAACAGAGGTCTGAATAGGTCAGGTTTTACAAGGAAGCCAGGCAGGAATAGGTCAGCACTGCAGAAAGCTCTAAGTAGTGCTGGGGCAGGAAGCCAAACAGGATTCTCTGTATGTGACTCCAACAAGGAGCAGCAAGATGGAGCCTTAAATAAGAGCTTGGGTGTTTAGGCTGGTTGGCCCCGCCTCAATACTGATTGAGGCTCGGTCTCTTAAAGGGGCCTGGTCTCTTTTAGCAATCCCAAGCTGCAATCCATGTGGGACTGGCTGTGGCATGATGGTTTCCTCACGGCGTGAGTCCTCAGAGTCTGAGGGTGGTAATGCAGCCTCCTCTGGATGCAGGAGAGCCAGCCCTTGGGGTCTTTCTGGAGAACTGGGCCCCAGGGAAGTGGAAACCCTGTGACACCTTTCTGTAGCAAAGTCCTCTCTCTGAACTATTACTAATTCTGGACCCTCTTCCTCTGAGGACCAGGGGTTGGAATCCTCTGAGGATGAGGGTTCAGGATCCTGGTCCATGAAACCCTCATGTGGAGGAGCTCTACTTCCACACATCAGGACACCCTAGGGCCACTTCTCACGCACATCAAACATGTGGCCGTCTGGGGCCACGTCCGTGGTGGCAGCGGGAATGTTAAACATAAGGGGGTTGTCCGAACCTCTGGGTAGTAATAAGATTGGGTTTCTCAGTGGGTGTCTGGGAAGGAAATTAGGGCCATGATGCAAGGTGCCCCAGCTTTCAAACCTGTGTCTGCACCGTACCATTTGAGACTAAAAGTAGATTGAATGGGCTCCCATTTGAGAATTCCCTCCATGTAGAAATCTATCATGTCAGGTAGAAGAGGACTAGCGTAGCCACCTCCCTGCTAGTTTTCTACATGCAGGGATTGTTGTTATTTTTCATATGGAGGAGCATTCAGTCACACGAGCCTTTGCCTACAGCCCAATGTGGTACAGCCCAGATACGGGTCCACCTCCTTGCTGAGAACACAGCCTTTCAGGAGCAGCCTTTTTTTTTTGAGAGGGGGGGGAAGGAGGGGCTGATGCAGGGCGGCGGGAGCCGGAGGAGAGATTTTGACTGCAGATCCCCGGGATTCAACCCGAGACCTTCTGCAGGCAAAGGGGCTCTCGACCATGGAGCCGTGGCCCTTTACCCAGATGCACTAGGGCCGAATTCCAGACTGACCAAAGGTCAGTGGTGGAGCACGTGTTCGAAAGCCTCTAAGCCTGCAGCGGTGCTCAGCGCTCCCAATGTTGTTGGACGATGACTCCCATTATCACTGCCCGTTGGCCATGCTGGCTGGGGCTGATGGGAGGAGTTCGTGTCCAACAACAATCCCTTCCACGAGATACAGTGTGGGCCTCCACTTTGGACAGCTTTAAAAGGGGATTGGACAAATCCATGGAGGAGAAGGCTATCCGTGGCTACTAGTCCTCATGGCTACATGCTACTTCCAGTGTCAGGGGCAGTGTGCCTGTGTACACCAGTGGCTGGGGAACATGGGCAGGAGGGTGCTGTTGCACTCATGTCCTGCGTGTGGGTTTCCTGTGGGCATCCGGATGGCCACTGTGTGAGCAGAATGCTGGACTAGATGGACCTCCCTTGGTCTGATCCAGCAGGGCTCTTTCTGTGTTCTCATGTTAACACTTGGATTGCCTTAGGTTCTCCATCTCGGCACTGGGCACGGACACCCAAAACCTTAAGGCTTCTCTCAATGGGGGCATATTTATTAAACACACACACACACACACACACACACACCTAGCCTGGTCTTTTTGCATTTGACTGGGCTCCTCCGTTCTCTTTGTGCATCTCGCTCACTTGCAACCCCCTTCTTTGGCAACATTTTACAGTTCATTTTACAGTTCTGTCCTGGATCATGCATTAGTCATAGATCTGTCCCCACTTAACATTCTTATTTATGCCAAGGAGGCTTTCCCATTTAGTAACCAACAATCAGCCTTCATGACATATTTGGGTCATACTCAGGATTTCTCCATCTCAGGTTTTATTTTTTTTAAAAAAAATAATAAAAAAATAATTGAATCGTCCATTTTAATGAGTGATGCATTATTGAAACAGATTCATTAATGATGTATATCCAAGTCAGCACCTTGGAGATGCATGTCTTTCTGTGTCGTGTTGCGGAAATGAAATGGGGGAGCGGTCTCAAACCTGACCCCTTTGTTTGAATTTTGAAGGACAGCGTTCTAGATCTAGATATGTATCTGTAACATCAGTAACAGGGTTTTGTTTTCACTAAAAAAAACAAAAAAAAACAAACACCTGAGCCAGATTGGGGTTGCACTAGAGCAGTGTTCTCCAACCTTGGGTCCCTAGATGTTTTTGGCCAGCTACGCTGGCTGGGGCATGCTGGGAGTTGTAGGCCAAAAACATCTGGGGACCCAAGGTTGGAGAACACAGCACTAGAGGATGACAGACATTATGTGGGCTTTAGTCCAATCCATCTGACGGGGACCAGGTTAGTGAAGACTACACTCAAATTTCAGAGTTACAAACAACTTCCTCTTTCAATGCTGTTCATCACCCTGAGAGTTAGGTTAGATGTACGGTATAATTGTGCCATGCAAGTGCAAAGTTTGGTACTGAGGACTCCCTCCCTCACTTCCGTAATATCTTCCCCCTAGAGTCAGTGGTGCAGAGGTGCCGAAGCTTGCAGGGTCGAGGCACCAGACTTTTTTGATTAGCGAGCCACGGTCTGCCACCCGCCCCAGGATTCCTGTTCCTCTGATCAGTGGTCAGGGATAATGGGGGTAAGACCAACAACATTTGGAGGGCCTCAGCACTGCAGGCTTAGAGGCTCTCAGACTAAACTGGTTTTCAAACATGCACTCCACCACTGACCTATGGCCCTTCCAAACGTCTGAAAATCATAGAATCATAGAATAGTAGAGTTGGAAGGGGCCTATAAGGCCATCGAGTCCAACCCCCTGCTCAATGCAGGAAACCAAGTCAAAGCATCCCCGACAGATGGCTGTCCAGCTGCACCTTGAATGCCTCCAGAGCGGGAGAGCCCACCACCTCCCCAGGTACAGTAATACCTTGGATTGCAAGCATAATTCGTTCCTGGAACCGTGCTTGTAATCCAAAACACTCTTATATCAAAGCGAGTCTCTGGCGGGCGCGAGCGGGGCTGATTTCGGCCTGCTACGCCCGCTTGAGGCGAGCGGTTACATCCCTACCGGGACTACTTGTATTGCAAGACGTCGCTTGTTTATCAAGTCAAAACTTATAAAAAAATATTTGCTTGTCTTGCAAAAACGCTCTCAGACCAAGTTACTTGCAATCCAAGGTATTACTGTAGTTGGTTCCATTGGCGTCTTGCTCGAACAGTCAGGAGTTTTTTTCCTGATGTCCAGGCAGAATCCGGCTTCCTGTTGCTTGAGCCCATGATTCCGTGTCCTGCAAACTGGGATGATCGAGAGAAGAGATCCTGGCCCTAGTGCATCTGGGTAAAGGGCCATGGCTCAGTGGCCGAGCCTTCTGCTTTTCCTGCAGAAGGTCTCGGGTTGAATCCCTGGGATCTGCAGTCAAAGTCTCTCCTCCCACCCTCACCCCTTTAAAAAAAGGCTGCTCCTGAAACGCTGCGTTCTCACTAAGGTGGTAAACCTGTATCTTAGCGGAAGTCTCCCAGTTGTGGAGAGGTGGTGGTGGTGGTGGTGGTGGTGGTGGAGAATGAATTTTCCCAACAATATCATCATCCCTTGTTCGAATATAAAGTATTTCTGGGTGGCGTGGCCTTGAATTATGGGCAATTAAGGCCCATCGGCTGCACACAAGACCTGCTCCTAGCAGATGGAAACTCCTAGAACTGATTTGTCCATATGGATCGACACCACGGCTGCCTGCCATCTTGGCCGCTCCCTGAGGGCGGAGCTATGGGGACCGTCACGGCAAGTGCCAGTACTTCATCATTTCCCACCACGCCACTGCCTGTGGCAGTGTTCTCCAACCTTGGTTGGGTCCCCAGATGTTTTTGGCCTGGCTGGGGCATGCTGGGAGTTGTAGGCCAAAAATATCTGGGGACCCAAGGTTGGAGAACACTGGCCTATGGTATGGTTTATTTCCATATATAATGGATCTGTTTTACATACCGAGTCAGACCTTGGGATTCACTGGCCTACAAGATGCTGTGATGCCCATGAGATGATCGCGCAATGGCTATTAGTCATGATGGCTCTATGGAACTTCAGTGTTCAGGGACAGGCAGTGGTAGCTCAGTGGCTCCAATGTGGGGCGGTGTATCCACTCTGGGTTTTAGTCTGAACTTTAAAGGAGCTACCCATACTGCTGAACCTAACACTAGGGTTCAAAACAGGTCCAGCACCATGGATGGCTCCTTAGAAGCACTGGAGGCGGAATATCCTCTCAATACCAGTTGCTGCGGGGCAACCACGGCGGAGGGGTGCTGCCTTCTTGTCCTGCCTGCGTAATTTCCAAAGGCAGCTGGTGGGCCATTGTGGGAAACGGGATACTGGATTAGATGGACGTTTGGTCTGATCCAACAGTGCTCTTCTGATATTCTTCCAATGCAGTGTTCTCCAGCCTTGGGTCCCCAGGTGTTTTTGGCCTACAACTCCCAGCATGCCCCAGCCAGCGTAGCTGGCTGGGGCATGCTGGGAGTTGTAGGCCAAAAACACCTGGGGCCCAAGGTTGGAGAACACTGTTCTCATGGTTTATCACAGTGCCGGCTCCTGGTTTTGGAGGACCCTTGGGCAGGACACCCTCAGTGGGCCCCGTCCCTCAGTGTGTCTCCCTTCACACTGCCTTTGTCACCGGCTGCTCTTGCTCCTCATCCTCTTCCTCATCCTTGCTGCCACTTGCTTGCTTGACAGGCAGGGAGCCCCGGAGGAAGCAGGCCGCGGCATCTTGCTCCTCCTCACCACCACGTTGCCTGGGCCAGAGCGAGAGGCAGGTGAACAAGCAGGTGGCCATGGGGAGGTGGAGAAGCAACTCCAGGGGGCTCTTCTCAGTCGGCCCCCTGGTGGTGTGGGCTCTTGGCAAGGGCCCAACCATGCTGCCCCCCCTGACGCCAGCCCTGGTGTCTAGCCCAGGACTTCCGCTCCCCTCTCTGGCGGCGCCCCTGCTGGGCGAGGCTGAACTGCTCCCTCTCGGAGGCGGACCACGAGCTTTCTGCGGAGAGCACAGAAGAACTCAGCCCCTAAGCATCCCGGAAGGAACAGGAGCTGGTGAGGAGAGGGTTGTGGGTGGCCGACGTGTGGCGCCCTTCCAGAAAGTGTCGCATTCGTAGCCGGCGTGGCCTGGTTCTCCTAATTCATCTGTCGTCCTGCGTGTTTTCTTAAGCGGCACGATGGTTTGCCCTGCCGGCCTTCGCCGAGGCAGCAACGGTCACACTTTCGCTACCGTGCAGTGACGCCCGGCCGTTGGACACGTCACTCAGAACGAGCTGGACGACTGCCTTCCCTCTCCCTGCAATTGCTGGTGCCGTGCTTGTAGCCCTGGTCGATTGCTCCGGGCTGGGGAGGGGGCAGATGCCCAGGGAGGGAGGGGCAGGAGAAGCCGCGGCCGTCTTGTCTCCCGTCACAGCGAGAGACGTAGAGGTATATGGATGTTTTCCGGCTTTGGCGTAACATGAGGCAGGCCCCTGTGTTTCTGAGACAGGCCACTGAGTCATCTCGCAGAATTGCCTACCCCGGGGTGGGCAACACACGGGCCGCATATGTGCCCCCACTTCCACTTCTGCGGCCCCCGCAATGGCCACTGCCGCCCCCCACTATGCCACCGAATTTGGTAACGCGGGGGTGGCAAAAATATACTACAGGGTGGTTTGCAGCTGGAATTTGGCCACAAATTGCAGAGACTTAGAAAAACCAAATGTATGGCCTGTGGCTCACGCTGCTTCAGCTTGTCTGAGTGTGGAAAGCTAAGCAGGGTCAGGCCTGGTTATTACTTGGATGGGAGACCCCCTCCTCTAGTTTTATTTATTTATTTATTTATTATATTTATACCCCGCCTTTTTTCCTGCAAGGAACCCAAGGCGGCTTACATAATCCTCCTCCTCCTCCTCCTCTCCATTTTATCCTCACAACAACCCTGTGAGGTAGGTAAGGCTGAGAGTCAGGGACTGGTCCAAAGTCACCCAGTGAGTTTCATGGCCGAGCGGGACTAGAACCGGGGTCTCCCGAGTCCCTAGTCCAACACTCTAACCACTACGCCACAGTGGTTACAGGGGGTTGGACCCGATGGCCTTGTAGGCCCCTTCCAACTCTATGATCTATGAAATCTATGTTGCTTTCACCATCTTAATGAGCAATAAGACAATGGAATCAACTACCTAGGGAGGTGGTGGGCTCTCCCACTCTGGAGGCATTCAAGGTGCAGCTGGACAGACATCTGTCAGAGATGCTTTGACCTCGATTCCTGCATTGAGCAGGGGGTTGGACTCGATGGCCTTGTAGGCCCCTTCCAACTCTACTTTTCTATGATTCTATGATTCTATGATTCTTCCTAGTGCTCCTCCCTAGCTGAATTTCAGTGGGGAAATGCCATTTTTTTATTTTTATTTTTTATTTTTCTTTGCTAGTGCTGCAGTGGTGACAGAAGTGTGGCCCACAGGAGTGGGCGGCTGGAAATTGGCCCCCAGACAACCCAGAGTTGCCCACCCCAGTCTACACTGATTGGCAACAGCTCTCCAGGAATCATTCCCAGCCCTACCTGGATAATGCTCGATGGGGCATGCTGGGACATGTAGGACTTCTTTCTTTCTTTCTAAACAGGCATAGGATTTCTCCCTAAGATTTCTTCAATCAGGTGACAGAGCTAATGGAAACTGCCCATAACGCTTGGGCCAATGAATACATGTTGCCCCCTGCACAAATGCTACCACCCCAGACCCACCGGCCGCCAGGGTAGGATGAGGGGGAAATTGCATTTTCCCAGTGAATGTCATTACTGTGGCTCAAATTCTGGGGCAATGCAATATCCCTGCGGGAGTCTAAAGACATCCAGATCTCCTACGACAAAACAAGCAGCTTGTACATCTATTGCAATAAAAGCACCTGACCGGAAAAGCTCTTAGGGAGAGTTAATAGCCACAGTTCGTGTGTGTGTTTCTGCCTGCGGGGCTGGTTTTTTAATTTTATTTTAAGAACAGTTATATATTAAAAAAAATAAGAGCTGGATTACTTTGAGTGACTGGTGTGCATGGATGCCATTCTTTCTCTGAAGCTCTTATGTAATTTGGGAGCAAAAAGGGTTAGATGCCTACGGGTGCAATCTTATGCATGTTTAGACAGAAAAAAAGTCCTACAACTCCCAGCATGCCCCAGCCAGCTATGCTGGCTGGGGCATGCTGGGAGTTGTAGGACTTTTTTTCTGTCTAAGCAGCCTATAGGATTGTGTCCTAAAAGCTGATTCTGAGCATTTATGAATCAGCCCAACCTGGCACCCTCCAGATGTGCAGGACTACAATCCCCATCATCCCCCAGCCTGAGATCTAAAGTGGTCCCGGTTCAAATTCTCGCCACAGCCACGAAAGCCAGCATCTCTCAGGCCTACCACAACAGGGCTGTTGTAAAGGTTACCACCAAGGCCGGGTTGACTGACACAGAAGCAGCTCTGCAAAAAAGGAAGCAGACACCTCCAGGTGCAGAGAAATCCCGATGCACTTTAAATATACCGGTAACAATTCTTCTGCAGCAGAAACGACAAGGTTGAAGACATGACACACACACACACGTACGCCGTGCGATACTGTTAACAAAAACAGATAAACTTGCAAAATTGCTACAAACATGATTGAAAACATATAAAGCATGGAGTGGGCCGGGGTGGGGGGGGTCTTGAACCGGAATTCTAGTGGCAGGACTCAGCAGTACATACTTGCTAGAGGAGGGGGCAGCTGGCCTGCTCCCTGCTGCTCTTCAGTGCCACCTCTGAGGCTGGCCCAAAAGTGGTATTGCAGCTGGTGTCAGCTCAACAGAACTCAAGACGACACAGGGAACCAGTCGCCACCGGTTTGATGGATACGGGGGCCATTCTTCAGCGTGGATCCCCCCGTCCCTCTGGGTCAGAGGGGACTCAGTGACTGTGTTCGGTCAACATGATAACCCGCACTCAAAGGTTTATTTTTATTTATTTATTTTATTTTATTATATGTTAATCGCCCATCCGGTTACGGGTTGACTGTGGGTTGTCGTTGAACCATGGGTTGTTGTTGCAACATGGGTTATCGTGTTGTCTGAACCCAGCCGAGATGACGAACCATGGTGAACAACCACACTTCACAACCCAACGAGCCATGGTTTGGGTTGAGTGTGGGTTGTTGTTGGACCATGGGTTGTTGTTGAACTGTAGGTTATCATGCTGTCTGAACCCAGCTGCGCTAACAAGCCATGGCTTCTTAACCATGAACAACCCACGAAGAGAACCCATGCTTTGTGGTTGGATTGTGAACTGTGGATTGCTCACCGTGGTTTGTTATCTCTGCTGGGTTCAGACAGCACGATAACCCACATTTCAACAACAACCCATGGTTCAACGACAACCCACACTCAACCCCTACTGAACCCTTGAGTGTGGGTTATCGTGCTGTCTGGACCCAGGCATTTGTTGCCTCGCATTGCTTCCCTGTCATGTGATTGGCCGAGATGTTTGCATGGCAAGTGACAAAATAATGATGCTCAGAGTGCTTTTCCCACCACCATCACCGCAGTCCCTGACATGTCAACTCTGGGCGAGGGAAAGATTAAGAACAGCTGCAGGAAAAAATCAAGTGAAACAAAAGCTGGCAGCTGGTGAGAAAGAGGTTGGTTTTGGGGGGGGGTTTAATACTGGGGAAAGGCAGTGCTTGAATCACAGGAGGGCAAGGGCCCCCTTCGCTACTCTCTTTAGAAGGTTAGAGTGGGTTTGTGTACTCACTCATTCCACTGGGCGTCTTTAAGTAGGACTAACCAGCGGAGGCATGGTTTTAGCTGAAATCGGAAGGCCTCTGGTTAAGGGGCTTGTGGATTATGTTAAGGGCCTCCAACACTCTCCCCACACACACACACTATAAGCACTGACTGGGGGGGGGGGTAGACCAGTATCAGGCTATAAAATGAAAAGGTTGTGGTGACAGTTGGTGGAGAGTTGCGGATCTTGTCTCATAATTGCGCGCGCAAAAGAGGAAATAAGAGTCGAGACACAGAATGATGGTGAAATTATGGGCCACATTTATTGATTCGAGGATCTGGGAAGGGACGAGTGCGGGTGCTAGCTAAACCGGCTCTCGGCCAGTATACCCTTCAATGGGCGAAGCATCCCAATCGGAGGTGTGGCGCTGTAACTCGCCACTCCCCAATTTTACACCATGCAGTGTCGGAAGGCCTCCTCCATGTCACCGCACGGGGCCATGAAACGCCATGGGTGAGAGGAATTGGCCTCAAAGGCGGACCCTATCTCCCTGGCCGTGCCGTGAAACTGGGCTCATGTGAGGCTAAGGTATCGCCAGTCACCTGAAAGGTGCCGTGGGATGATCACCAAACCTCCCCCACTGCCTAAAACCCGCACTTACCGCCAATGTGACCAAATCAGGGAGACTCCGCAAAAAAAAAGCACCCAACCCAAGAACACAGTGTAGAGTAGGCGAAACACGCACACCACCACCAGGCCAATCAGCAATGGTGAGCCAAAATTCCTACTCAGCCCCGTCAACCGGCGACCAGAAATCCCACACTGTGAATTGGGAGGGAGGGAGGGAGCTACGCGTTGGTGGGGGAAGGGGAATCAGAGCATAAGCCCTAATTCAGATATATGGAACCTGGTTCGAGGACGTTGTTAACTCCTGCCACTCCCCTGCCGCTCAGAACTTGCTGGAGGAAGAATCTCTCTGTGGAAAAATCCCGCCTCTGACAAGGAACTTGCACTTACGGAGCATATGAGGTTAATCCTTCGATCTGTCTCTTATCCGAGGCAGATTGGTAGCCAGAGAAGTTTTATCTGGTTACCCCAGAAACCAGGCTGCTTCTTTTCCCTGGGCGAGAGCCCTGCGAAAAAGCTTCAAACCGCCATTCCTGTTCCTCTGGAAGTCGGGGCTGGTAGGGTTGAAGTCCCCATCCACCCTGTGGATTTAGAAAATCAAATTCCAATCCATCCTGATGCATCAGAGGCAGGGCCGGTGCTACCATTGGGCCAACTAGGCAGCAGCCTAGGGCGCAGGCCTAAAGGGGGCACCAGAAACGCCTTGAAAAAAAATACAGCGCTCTCAAGTGGGAAAGGGGGGTGCTAAATATCTGATCTTGCCTAGGGCACCAAACTGCCTTGCACCAGTCCTGATCAGAGGACAGTGGCAAAACACTGAGGTTCCAATTGTACACCAGTTGCTGGGGAACATGGGTGGGAGGGTGCTGTTGCACTCATGCCCTGCTTGTGGATTTCCCATGGGCAGCTGGTTGGGCACCGTGTGAACAGAAGGCTGGACTAGATGGTCTGGTCTAATCCAGCATGGCTCTTCTTATGTTCTTATGTTCTTCCACTGGCACGGCTGAGGCCAACTGAAAGCCATCATTTTAGACCAGCCTTCCGCAACCTAAATGCCCACCAGATGTGTTGCATCACAAGTCCATCATCCACAGCCAGCAGAGCCAATGGCTATGCTGGCTAAGAAAGATGGGAGTTGCGTTCCAACACATCTGATGTGCATTAGGTTGGCGAAGGCTGTTTTAGACTCTAGGATGCCTCCGGTGTATTGGAACAAAGAGATATATAAATGTACGAAACATGAACCACAACACTTTTTTCTATTTGTTTTCAAAGTAAAAGCCAGTGCCACTGAATGAGCAATCTAGCCAAGATCCATTAAGGAGCCCGTCTGTGGCCAAAGAAAATTTACAAACCAGATCAACGAGCTCAGAAACACAGGGGTCAGCCTTGATCTTGGGAAAAACAACTCTTGCACTCGGAAGCAAAGGAAACAAGCTCAGATCAGTCGAAAAGATGAGCCACAGTTTACAAGATACCATAGAAAAGTTTAAGATCGTGATGGAGGATGCAGAGGAAAGTGATCGCTATGCGGGAAAAGACAGACGAAGCCTACAAGAAGATAAACCAGCTGGAAATCCAGAAATATTCATTGATTGACACCAACGAGGAACTCGACAAGGAGCTACGTACGCTCTCCTACCAGCTGGCCCTATTTGAGGACAGGAAAGCCACTCCAGAATGCATCTATCAGATCCCCAGGAGAAAGGGAACTCTACAGCTCAGAGATGAATGGAAGAAAATGCACAGCACGATTTTGCTAAAAAGATCACAAACACCGGCGCAATAAAAAGAAAGGCAAAGTGTGTTTGCGCGTCCCCACTCTTAAGATCATAGGATCATAGAGTTGGAAGGGGCCTTCAAGGCCATCGAAGTCCAGCCCCCTGCTCAATGCAGGAAACTAGAGGAGGGGGTCTCCCATCCAAGTGACAACCAGGCCTGACCCTGCTTAGCTTTCCACGCTCAGACAAGCTGAGCCAGCGTGAGCCACAGACGGCCGCAACCTGAAGGAGCAGTGGGGACTCACGCACGCACGCGCGCACTTCTACGCCAGCGGTAGAGCACATGCAGGGTCTGTCTTGTTTAATTGATTGATTATATGTAAGCCACTCTGGGAGCCATTTTGGCCCGAGGAGCGGCCTAAAAATATTTCAAATATTTATTTATTTATTATTTATTTATTACATTATCAATCGCCCATCTGCCGGTCACCCGGCCACCTGGGCGATGTACAATTAAAATACCATAAACACAATAAAATATAATATTAAAACAATATAAAAAATTCTCATTAAAAACCTAACCCACCCCATATTCCCTCCCTCCCCTGAACAGCCATGTTTTTAATGCTTGGCGGAAGCTCAGTCCACGGAGGGGGCATGGCGAAGTCACTAGGGAGGGAGTTCCATAATGTGGGGGCCGCCACAGAGAAGGCCCTCTTGCCCTAGTCCCCACCAGCCTGCTGCTCTGGCTGATGGGATAGGAGAAGGCCGTCCGTGGCAGACCTTGTTGAGAGCGCCTACTTGATGTTGCTGGAGGCGCTCCTTGAGATAAATAAATAAATGATATAATAAGTCAGTCAGTGTCCTTGCAGGCGCCTTCGCGTCCCTGATGCAGTACTGCTGCCAAGGACACGAATTCTCTGGCTCAATAATCTCAGCCATGGTCACGGACTCAGCAATGCCGGGATAGCAATCCTCAGTGCAGGCTGGTGGCTCTCGATGTCAGCCTAAGCCCCAAATAGGTTCAGCCACACGGACAGTTCCTTAAAAACGTGGATATACAGATTCTGATGGAAGATCCTGGTCTAGCTAGCTCAGTGTTCTCCAACCTTGGGTCCCCGGATGTTTTTTGGCCTACAACTCCCAGCATGCCCCAGCCAGCTATGCTGGCGGGGGCATGCTGGGAGTTGTAAGCCAAAACATCCGGGGACCAAGTTGGAGAACACTGAACTAGAATGTGGCAGGATCTTCGGAACAGCTTTGGATGTGCGTGAGATCAAATGACTGAGTCAGACCATGGGTCCAAGTAGCCGGTATTGGGGTAGCCGTGTGACTGGCGGCACCTGTTCGTCAAGGTCTCAGGCAGGGCGTCCTTTCCCTGGTTTGCTATCCAGGATCCTTCTCACGGCAATTGAACCAGAGATTCGTGTCATTGCAGCGATGCTGCATCAGGGATGCGAAGGCGCTGCAACAAGGACACTGACTTATTAATTATTTGTTTATCTGAAATATTTTAGGGCCGCTCCTCAGCCCAAAATGGCTCCCAGAGTGGCTTACGTATAATCATTAAACAAGACAGACCCCGCCCGTAGCATCCCGTGTGCCACCACGGCCTCTGGAATGCTGGGCAGAAGGGCAGGCCAGGGATGCCTGTGTCAGTGGGGCTCCTTATCCATTGCAGCTTTTATCCTGAGCTTTATAGGAGCTGTCCATGGTACTGAATAGTCTTGTAGTCAAGGTGGGGGTGGTGCTGAACTCCACTCACCCACCCCAAATAGGGTCACCACCATGGAGCACCATGGATAGCTCCTACAAAGCTCAAAATAAAACCTGTGAAGGATAAGAAGCCCCAGTGGACATAGGCGTTGCTGGCCTCCCTGCTGGGCAGGTGCCGTACAAACCCAGCCAGAGAGATCATAGAAATAATAGAAAAGTAGAGTTGGAAGGGGCCTATAAGGCCATCACGTCCCAACCCCCTGCGCAACGCAGAAATCCAGGTCAAAGCATCCCCCGACAGAGGGCTGTCCAGCCGCACCTTGAATGCCTCCAGAGTGGGAGAGCCCACCACCTCCCTAGGTAGTTGATTCCATTGTTTTATTGCTCTGACAGTCAGGAAATTTTTCCTGATGTTTAGGGTGGAATCTAGGTTCCTGTAACTTGAGCCCATTATTCCATGTCCTGCACTCTGGGATGATCGAGAAGAGATCTTTGCCCTCCTCTGTGTGACATCCCTTCAAATACTGGAAGAGTGCAATCCTTCTCCCCTCAGTCCTCCTCTTCTGAAGGCTAAACATGCCCAGTTCTTTCGTTCTCTCCTCATAGGGCCTTGTTTCCAGTCCCTTGATCATCCTTGTTTGCCCTCCTCTGAACCTCTCTAGTTTGTCTACATCCTTCTTAAAGTGTGGTGCCCAGAACTGAATGCAGTACTCAAGATGAGGCCTGACCAGTGCTGAGTAAAGGGGAATTATCACTTCCCGCAATTTGGAAGCTATACTTCTATTAATGCAGCCCAAAATAGCATTTGCCTTCTTTGCATGTTCCCATCTTAGCCAGTAGCCAAAGATTGCTGTGGGGTGTGGGGTGAGGATACACCAGGAGCTGCGGAAGTGGAGGCCAGCAGGATCCAGCATGTTGAACCTCTGTCAGCCCCTGGGCCAGATTCAATTTCAGGGCAGCTCTCGGGGGCCACATTCCAGTAGTGGGTGGAACCAACGGCAAAAGGGGCGGGGGGCCAAAATACCAATATACTTTCAGTGAAAGCTCTGGCTGTGCCCAGTAACTAAGTCTTAGCGCGGAACTAAGTCTTAGTTAGTGCGGAGTTATCCATGTTCTCCCCCAAGTCTCCAGAAGAGCAGCATCAAAACCACAGAATGGGGCAGTGTGGTGTAGTGGTTAGAGTGTTGGACCAGAACCAGGTTCAGATCCTCGCACAGTCGTGAATCTCACCAGGTGACCTTGGGCCAGTCACTCTCTCTCAGCCTAACCTACCCCACAGGGTTGTTGTGAGGACAAAAGGGTAAAGCAGCAGAACCATGCGTGCCACCACGAGCTCACTGGAGGAACGTTGGGCTACATAAATAAGCAAACACGAATGTGTTTGCACCTGACCCTTGCGCCGCCGACAATTTCCCACAACTCCCATGAAGGGCACAAAATGAAAACGAACGCAAGACAAGATAGGTAGTTTTGGATGTGCCCCACGTTGTTGAGTCAACATGGTGGACAGAACCATTTCAGGGTGCGCAAAGGCCGCAAAATCTGCAGAGAAGGCTTTCCCACCGAGTGGGTTTCTCGCGTTGGCAGGGCGATCGGACTAAGGATCTTTTCCAGTCCCGACAGTCTCTGTGATTCCATACCTGCCTCTTCCAGGGGGGTCCACCAGACGCCTCTGTCCACTGCAGTGCCAAACTGGCCACACGAACGGTTCATTGCCGGGTAGACGGACACGCGAAGAAGGTTTTCCTTCAAGACCCGGGTCCACGCAGAACAGAATCCCCGTTGGCCTCACACCACCTCCTCCAGTGGCGGCTGGTGGCTCCCATCTCAGTGGGGCGGTGGTGTATCCACGCTGGGTTTGAGTCTGAATTTTAAAGGGTCTTCAGCACCATGGATAGCTCCTTAAAAGTTCAGACTGCATCCCGGAGTGGATACACCACCCCACTGACATGGGAGGGCACCAGCCGCCACTGCCTCCTCCTAACGTATTGGCTGAGGCGTTGCCACGGTGAGTGAGAATACAATGGCATCAGAGTGGTGGGTGTCGCCGCCACCACCATCCCTGACGCTTCACTGCTAGGAAACTGAATTAAAAACAGCTGGATGGAAACAAAGCAAACCAGGGACCCCGCCTGCCGCACTGTAGCAAACAAGGAGATGTGCTTTCTGCCGTATCTGGGCTTTTTCCACTAAAAATGTGGAGACTTGCCTGGATGTCAGACAGGGTGAGAGAACCGAGCAGAAGAACTACTAGGTAGGTCGTTCCAGTAGGAATTGGACAGTACAATAGGGCAGAATTCTGGCGCCAGGCTGGAACGTTCTCGTCCAGCGTTCCGATTATGACCAGCCATATGCCGCAGGGGCGGTGACCGGGCTTGGGCACGATGGCGATTATCGGTCCCGGGCGCTACTACCCACCATCTCAGTCACAGGTACAGTGCCACCATCTCCACAGCGGAAGCTGCGTGTCTGACAGCACGGCCGGGTGGGGGGACTCATGCCGAGACAAAAGCGTTTGCGACATTTCAAAACCTGGTGAATACCTGGTGAATACAGGCACCAAAAAGGCAGGCTCGGGTGTGTGAAGGGCTCAAGTAGCCCTGGGTTCGAGTCTAGCCGATTAGGTCAATCCATCATCACCAAACGCAGGTAAAGAGTTTAAGAACAAAGCTTTATTCAATCAGATAATGCAGCTGCATGTCCCAGCTCCAAATAAATATGGAGTGAGCCCTGAATATGCGCAAGCGTACTACTATTATGGAATCCAGGTTTTATAAGTCACACGTGTGCAGATGCTGCTAAGATCTCAGAACAATAGAGCTAACGCCTTTTGGCTCTACACTGGACATGCGCAGTGTACACCAACCATGCGAAGATAACAGTCCTTTGCAAGCGGGCATGCGCACTATGTCCCTGAGTAGTGGATACATTTCTGCCTAGCCATCATCTGAACTATTCTGCTTGTCCTGCAGTTTATTGCGCAGGGCAAAAACAGCATCTCTACAGCTTATCCGTGTCATAGATCTGATAGAGTTGGAAGGAGCCTACAAGGCTATCGAGTCCAACCCCCTGCTCAATGCAGGAAACTAGAGGAGGGGTCTCCCATCCAAGTAACAACAAGGCCTGACCCTGCTTAGCTTTCCACACTCAGACAAGCTGAGCCAGCGTGAGCCACAAGTTGCTGGGGCAGACTGACGGTGAAGTCCTTGGTGACTTTTTCCACAGGAGGCTGAAGGCTGACCGCAGAAATGCCCCATTTCAGCGTTGGGGTTGAAATTTGACATCAAAACTGGAGGTTTGCCCGTTTTGACTGGCGCAATGAACTAATTCCAGCTGTTGGATGTACTGCGATATATACCAATTGCCGCGGCCGGTGGTGTAGTGGTAAATTTTGACAGTCCCCATAGCTGCGGCCCCAAGGAGAGTCCCAAAATGCAGGCAGCTGGGTGGGTCCATATCAAGTCAACAAGCCAGTTCTTAGGAGTTTCCATCCGGTAGGGAACAGGTCTTTTGTAAAGCTTGTGGGGGGCCTGGGTCTTCTTGATTGCCTATTCAAGACCAAGCCACCCGAAAAGACTTTGCATCGGAACCGGAAACAATATATTGTTGCTGGGGGAAATTCATTCCCACCCCAGCTACTGTGAGGATTGCAGCTCAGCTCAGAGGGAATGAGGAATTCGGAGCGGGGGGGTGGCAGATGAGGTCAGCATCCCTGCTAATAGAAGAGTGCCGGCCCTGCGTCCCTGTGAGACCTGCATGCGTTACACACCGCCACGTACGGCAAGTCTGGTCAACTCTCTTGTTATTTATCTACTGCGTGTCAAGGTCTGCTGGTCAAATACTGCTGGCACGTGTGCCGATTCCTGTCAAATATTAGAGCGGCGTCCCCCAACCGGGCGCCCTCCAGATGTGCTGGACTACAATGCCCAGCGCTCCCCAGCAAGCGTGTTGTGCTCCAACACACAACCGGAGGGTACCCCAGGAGGCTGTGCCAGATACTACCAAAATCTGAAAGCTATTGGTAATGGCAAGGTTTGCACGACACGCTAAACCTCAGTACGTTAATTACTCCTGAGGTGTACCATGTTGTCTGAAGCTGGGGAGTGTGTGTGGCTTGTCCTAGGGCAGTGTTCTCCAAGCTTGGGTCCCCAGACGTTTTTGGCCTACAACTCCCAGCATGCCCCAGCCAGCTACGCTGGCTGGGGCATGCTGGGAGTTGTAGGCCAAAAACATCTGGGGGACCCAAGGCTTGGAGAACACTGCTCTAGGGTTTAGAAAATGAACCGGAAGCGCCCTCCAGACGGTCTTGGGACTACGACTCCCGCCATCCCTGGAAATGCTGGCTGATAGGAGTTGTAGTCCCACACCCATGTGTCTGTGCCATGCCAGCATGATTCCCAGGGGGGACGTTTGAGCCAGCGGCTTTTCAACTGTAAGGAAAGAGAAAGAGGAAGGTGGAAGCCCGCTCCCCTCCCAAAGCAGCGTGAATTGTTTCATGCCACCCGCCCTGTGCCCCTTTAGCCCCATTTTGAGAGTTGACCCAAACGTACCCCTAAATTGGACAATGGCTGAAAACGAAGCAAAAGGAGCTTACCTCAGCGAGAGAAACTTTCAGAGACAAAAATTTTAAAACAGTCTTTACAAGAAATATTTATATACCAGCTTTTGAACTAAAAAAAAGGGGGTTGGGGTGGCCAGGCAGTTTCCAATGAAAACCAGAGAGAATGAAAGGCTAGAATAAAAACAGATTATATATAAAGGTGGCCACAGCCAGCAAGATTAAAAGACAGTACAAGCCTGTTGGAATAAGACTGTTTTAACCACCCACCTGAAGACATCAAAGAAGGGGGCTGTTTAACCTTGGGAGGGAGTCCCACCCACAATTGAAGTGCCACCACAGAGAAGGCCCTGTACATCTCTTGTCACAGCAGAATGCAGGGCAGGCGTCCAGCGTCCAAACTGACAGGAAGCCATTGTATTTTGTATTTTGAACAGGACCAGTGCAGGAATTATCATTATCATTATCATTGTTATTCGGGGGGAGGGGAACCCCCCCACCCATGAAGATGAAGTTGAAAGCCTGTGTGGCGTAGTGGTGAGCGTGTTGGACTGGGGACTCAGGCGATCCGGGTTCTAGTCCCCGCTCGGCCATGAAGCTCACTGGGTGACTACTTTAGGCCAGTCACTGACTCTCAGCCTAACCTACCTCACAGGGTTGTTGTGAGGGTAAAATGGAGAGGAGAAGGAGGAGGAGGAGGATTATGTAAGCCACCTTGGGTTCCTTGCAGGAAAAAAGGTGGGGTATAAATATGATAAATAAATAAATAAACAAATCGATAGAATCCCCGGGGATGTGCAAATTTTTCCAGACTCAGAACACCGTTGTTTTCCATTTGCAAGGCTCCATAAAGAAATCTTGAATCTACAGGACTCTCTCCATTTCCCCCCCCCCCCGAGGAAAACGATTTCTTCCCCCGCCCCCTCAGCTGTTGCTCCCTAACCCAGAGGGAAACACGAGGGAGTCCGAGAAAGCCCTCTGCAGTGCTGCACATCCATCCGCAGGTGGCACTACAGCCTTAAAGATATGTCAACAAAGACAGGTTATTTGCCACGTATAAAAGAGCCTTAGCAAAAAAAAACAACCCAAAAAAACCCCTAGGCTTCCTTAACCTAGAATTCCTTGAATAAGCAACTACCACTGTCCTTGTAGACATTAAAGTGGGCTGTTTTGCCCAGGAACAGTCACTGAAAGGCTTGGGTAAACTTTCTACTGCTTGTGTTACCTAATATGTAAAGTACACTGGGTTGCATCCAGTTGCTGTCCCAATGGAAGACATCCGTCAGTGGTGGAACAGGATTTGTAGCAATCACCCCCACTGCCCACTGCCCCAAATCTGCTCCAGTGGGATGGGGGACCCACCAAAAAACCCTGCCCCCAATTCTGTTAATCAATGCCTTCCATCAGCGGAGGGACACCAATTGGATACCACCCGTTCGATGAGTATATAACACAAGATGTATGTCAGATATATCGCCAAACCGGCGAGGACCAAAGAACCACACGCCACACACGTGCATGAAGGGTAACTAACGGTTTATCCATGGCAATGTGTAGAGGTAGAAAACCCCCTGAATTGCAGGCACAGGGCATGCCCATCACCTACTTTATTCATCAATTCAGTAGTTATATCCATATCCTGCTTTTTTTTCCCTGCAAGGAACCCAAGGCGGCTTACATAATCCTCCTCCTCTCCATTTTATTCTCACAACAACCCTGGGAGGTAGGTTAGGCTGAGTCGGTGACTGGCCCAAAGCCAGCCAGTGAGTTTAATGGCTGAGCAGGGACTAGAACCCGGATCTCCTGAGTTCCAGTCCAACGCTCTAACCACTACACCACACTGGCTCTCCTTTATTATTTATTTATTGTTTAGTCCATTCATATCCCATCTTTTAAATAAAAAATAATAAAAGTCCCCCAAAGTGGCTTACAAAATACAACAACAAGACAATAATACATTCCACCATCACAGTTAAAACAGGAACCATTAAAAAGCTTGATGCTCCAGCTTGCACAGAATTCAGCTGCCAGGATTTTAACTGGGTACGGCTGGGTTTGTTCATATGACCCCCATTTTAAAAACACTGCACTGGTTGCCTGTTTGCTGTCAGGCCAATTCAAGGTGCTGGTACTTAGCTTTAAAGCCCTAAAAGGCTCGGGACCCAAAACATCTGAAGGGGCACCTCTTTCCATACCAGCCTGCCCATGCCTTGGGATCTTCTGCTGAGGATCTGCTCCCAGTGACTTCCTTATCGGAAGTGTGCTATATGTCACTACAAAGGAGAGGGCCTTTTCAGTGGTGGCACTGAAAGGTAGCAGTGATAAGGAGGTGGGCCTGGTGCCTATTTTACAGGCCATTAGAACGAAACGACACACTCCATTAAATGTTCACACAGCGGGAAACCCACAAGTACGACATGCGTGCTGCAGCTGCATCCCGCCCATGTTCCCCAGCTTCTTTTGTTCCAAAATACTGATGGAATATGTTCATATTTACTTGCTTGTTCTTCCGCCCCCGTTTGCAGAAATATCGTTCCGAATGCATATGGGGACCTACATCTAGAAAGGGAAAAGGAAACAGTTTCTTTACTGATCTTGATTTAGTATTATATGTATATCCTCCTCCTTTTTGTTGCCTTTATTTTATTAACCTTATTTTTGGAAATAAAATAAAATGTCATGACCTCCCAAAAAAAAAGAAAAGAAAAAGAAAAGCAAGCGGTACAAGAGAACATAAGAAAATTTGCAAAACCACACATGAATCCCCATGCATTCAGTGAATGTGCGAGGGGGACCAGGCTTGCTTGCCTCGGCAGCGGCACATTTGGCATTTGTGTGCAAGGGGCTATCCATGCAGTGGGCGCTCTGTGCAACCAGGAACCTTGAAACACAGGTCTTGGGGAAAGGAAATGCTTTCGTGTTGTTTGTCCTTCCTTCCTTTCTCTCTTTCATTCATTCCTTCATTTATATCATTCTTATACCTGATCTTTTTAACTGGAGATGCCGTGGATCGAACCCGGGGCCTCCGGCATGCAGCGCAGGTGCCAACCAGCTGCATTTGAGCCTTCCCCTTATGGCTGCTGTAGCGCTGAGCTTCAGCGCAGTGGACAGGTGCAGCAATTCAAGGGAAGGCCCCCAGCCGGGCATAAAGATTTCACATGATGATCAACTATTAGGCACCCCCTTGGCTAAAATAAATCTCTCTCGTTTCCCCCTTGGGCTCAGCTGCCTTCAAATAAGAGACCCAAATGAGATTCACTCTCTCCCTTTAATCTGTTTGAGGCGGCCCTTCCAGTCGGACTGTTTCGGCATTAACCTCTTCCTCGCTGCCAGACTCAGTTTTGCAACATCATTCGCTCATTCAAAGGCAGAGCAAAAATGAAGGCCTTCCTAAAAAGGCCATGTTTCCCACCAAAAAATAAACAAGAAAGATGCTAGATGGGCCTCTCTGGGGAAGGCAGTCCATAACAAGGATGCCACAACCAAAAAGGCCCTGCTGCTGGTAGCGGCCCTCTTAAAGGCTACACTGCGTGCTAAATAAGTAGCATGCAGCTGAAACTCACCATTTTGTTTATCTTAGTGTAAGCATGTTGAGGGGGGTGATCAGGATTGGGACCACCATGCGCAGGTAGGAGAGGTTTAAACTTTCCCACCCAGCCCCTCCCCCTCCCCAGAAAATCACTCACTCACACACGCGGGCTGAATTTTTAGTGCCCACCATCACAGGGTCTGAAAAAAAGAGTGGGAAACCTCCGTGGGCACCCATGGAGTCATCCCCCCCCTGTTTTTAGCCCCCGTGTCAGTGTGAGAGAGGGGTGGATTTGGGCAGTGGCGGCTGGGGGGCGCCAATGCCAGTGGGGCGGTGTATCCACTCCAGGTTTCAGCCCGAACTTTTAAGGGGCTCTCCATGGTGCTGAACCCTAAACCCAAAAATTGGTTCAGCGCCATGGATAGCTCTTTTAAGGTTCAGACTGAAACCCGGAGTGGATACACCGCCCCACTGGCATTGGAGCTACCCACCATGGCTGAATTGGGCGGGGGGAGGAAAGTGGCTGGAGTGGTAAGGCTTAAATCCAGATTGCTCCCCGACAGGCTTACACTAAGGCAAACAAAATGGTGAGGATCTGCTGTGCGGTACATATTTAACCTAGTGTGCAGTTTGTTTGTTTGTTTGTTGTATTTATGAATCGCCCATCTGGCCGGCAAACCGGCCACTCTGGGCGACGTACAACACGATAAAATATAAAATACATTTAAAACAGTGTAAAATTTTAAAATCTTAACCCACCCCATATTCCCGCCTGAATAGCCATGTTTTTAGTGAGTTTAGCCTTTCACTAATCCCCGGGGTGGTGGGGGCTGGAAGAAGTCACATTCTCACACAATGACCATGAGCCAAACTCCGCTCAAACTCATGGGACACTGCTAATAATTGTGTTTAGTCGGATCAGCTTTGCAGAAGTTGCGTTGTTGTAGCATCCGCTCAAGATGGCCGTTTCTCCGCGCTTGCTTTTAAAGTTGCCCTTTTAACTCATGCTGGCCTCCTTGAATTTTATAGGCCTGGATCCTAACTAGCCCGAGGCTTCCCAGAACTGCAGGTGATGCTGCTGAGGGACTCCGGAGCCTGTTCCCTTGCTTTCCTCTGTGATGGTGTTACAAATTCCCTCTCTGATTGTTGCTGTAAAGGGGTCTGGAGTTTGGACAGAGGAGGGTGAAGGGAGGCTGAAGCCGAAGGACTGCTTAAAGTTGATTACTGGGGCCAGGCAAATCTGGACATAACTTCCTTCCGCCAGAGAGATTGCTGGCTCATTGCCCACAAAGCCAGAAAATGCCTGGAAACTTCCCTGAGGCTTAGATGGCAAACTCCCAGAGTCCCAGCTAAGGACAACGTGATTTAGACCTCTCTCTTTCTCTCTCTTTCTCTGACTGCTTCTCTGTGTCCCTTCCTTTCTGTGTGTCTGTCTGTCTCTCAGTCTGTTCTGTTTCTCTGTGTTCGTCTCTTTCTCTTTGTGTCTCTGTGTCTGACTTTTTGTCTCTGTATGTCTGTCTCTCTGTCTGACTGATTCTGTGTGTGTGTGTGTGTGTGTGTGTGTGTGTGTAAAGGAACAAAAGAATATAAGCAGGTTGTGGCGCAGCGGGACAGAAAAAAACAATGTGAGAGAGACAGCAAGAGCTAGGAGCTACAAGCTAAAAGCATCTGAGGAGGTCGCAGTATTTCTGTCTGGTACCTAATATGGGCACAGGATGCTCTTTGTAGAAATGCTCGGCTGGGCTGACTTCACCTATGCTCAGCGTGTATATTTTTTTGGGGGGGGGAATCCAAATACTACAGAAAAGGCTAAAGTCTCTCTCCATCGATCTCTCCCTTCCAAATGGGAAGCAGAACTGGCCCCTGGAACCTCTCTCCTTTCCAGGAAGTAGAGAGCATGTAAACCATAACATGACTGCTGTTGCAGCACTGGTTTATTGGTCTGAGATGTCGTTTGCCACCTTAGACATTTTACGGACGCGCAGGGCAAAAGCGTTTTAGAGACACAACGGTTGCGGAGCAGGGACTTGAACTCTCCCTGGTTCTAGTCTGGCACGCTTTGGTTGTTAAGAAAGGGACAGGGGGGCCTTCTTGGTGGCTGCTCCCAGACTCGGGAACTGCCTGTACCAAGGGAAGGCAGAGATGCTCCATCTTCCCGCCACCTGAAAGAGACGTTTTTATTCAGTCAGGCTTTTGGCTTTTATGCCAGATGCTGAAGTAGGTTTTAACTGGTGTGTACTGTTTATTCCTTTTTTCAAGGATGTGATTTTAATTGATTTGCTTTTACGTTACAATTTTGCACTTTATCTTAGATGTTATTGCTGCTGGCTGCCTTGAGAACTATTTGTAGTGGAAAGGCATGATAGGAATTCTATAAACAGTAAATAAAGAGGACCATAAGAAGAGATAAGCAAGAACAGACCGAAGGCCCAGATGTTCGCAGGGTGGCCAACCAGATGCCTCAATGGGAAGCCCACAAGCAGGACACGAGGGCAACAGCACCCTCCCACCCATGTTCCCCAGCAACTGGTGTACGTAGGCTTACTGCATCTGATTCTGGACATAGCATATAGCCATCAGGACTAGTAGCCATTGATAGTATTATCCTCCATAAGGTCCCAGCTATCAGGGAAACTCTTGGAAATGCAGTATACAAGCATTTCATATAATTACATAATATATTCAGCCAATGCTTTAACTGATGAATCTACCAATTAAAACTTGCAGTGTGGCTATTTCTAAAAAGTATACTGTGTAACAGCCTTCTCCAACCTGGTGCCATCCAGATGTTGTAGACTTCAACTCCTATCAGCCCCAGCCAGCATGGCCAATAGTTGGGAGCTGTGGTCCAAAACATCTGGAGGGTACGAGATTAGGGAAGGTCATTATATAACATACAATACTGAATACATGTTTTATTATGTAGGGCTTTTATTCAATATAACTACACCCGGCCAAGTACTCACAATAGCAATGTAAAATAACAGATGACATTTGAAATCTCAGAGATTCCAAAACAGGGCTTCTGTTTGTATTTTGCCAAAAGGTCACCAGTCCGGAAGGAGCCATCTTAATGAAGACAATGTCGGTGGAGGATCTGTCTGTGACAAATGAGAACCTCCGGGGCCACATCGGTGAGCTGAGGGAAACAGTGGCCTGCCTTGACTGCGAGAATCGAGAGCTGCTGAACGAGAATAAATGCATCAAGGATCAAAACACGGTTCTGCATGGGACCGCGGACAAGTTCAAGGCCGCAATGGAAGAGATGCAGAAGAAGGTGGAAGACATCAGAGAAAGGGTAGACGACGTGAACCAGAGGATCCATGATCTGGAAGTCCAGAACAAGTCCTTGGCGGAATCCAACGAGGAGCTCAGCAAAGAACTGCGCGAAGTTTCCTGCCAGGTGGCCCTCTTCAAAGACTACAAGGCCACCCAGCAGAAAGACCTTCTAGAGATGCAGAACCTGTCGGCTGAAGTGAAAAAGTACCTGAGGAGTTTGGAGGACTGGCTGGAAGACACGGAGTATCACTGCCATGTGGCCAAGAGCCATTCCACCCAGCTGAGGGAGGCGGTTACAGCTCTTCTCCAACTCCGGGAAAACCAGCGGAAGGACATCAAAGATCTGCAGGCCCAGCTGGAGACGAGCGTACAACAGGCCACGTTCCTGAGGTTGGACCAGGAAAACCGGGTAGAAATGGGCTCTCTGATGCACGAAATCGTGGAGGCCAGGCTTGTGAATGTCGCCTTGAACAATTCCAGGCAGCGGAAAGCTCTGCATTGGCTCGGGAAGTTGGGGAAAGTTCTGGCCATTTTGGTGCTGGGCTGCAGTCTCATCCTGATCTTGGCCTTTACATATACCTATTTTATCAATGAGGAGTTCCTCTCCGAGACAATTCACTTGTTTCTGAGTGAGCAGAACATCGAGAGAATCGTGCACAGTCTCTCTCAATACCTGACCTGGAGAAATGACGGCCTCTTACCTTTTTGAAAAGCTGCGTAGGTTTCTAGCAGGCTGAATCCATTCTCTCCCTCGGCATGCCCACCAGTTTGATCATGACAGTGGGAATCTGTGGGTTTAAAAACATTGTGGGAATGCAAATAGATCGGTATGGTTTCTTTTTTATTTGGGGTGTTGTTGTATTTTTACATTTGTGTAAAACATATTGTAGTAATATAGTATATATGTGTGAGTAGATAAACATACAGATAGCTGTTCAACTGTATATAATAACCCAACAACTAGAAACGACCCAACGTTTGCAGAAGAGCTGGGACATTTGGGCTGCCTTTTATATATGTGACCACGATAGGTTTCAATTGAGGTAATGCAGGCCTTGACGGGAAAGCGGTTCCCCACATCTGATGTACATAAAGTTCGTACATAAAGAAGGAGAATCCGCTGAGACTTTTTCTCTTACCTTGACTGAAAGTATACTTTCTAGGTTAGAATACAGTAATACCTTGGATTGCAAGTAACTTGGTTTTATTTATTTATTTATTTATTACATTTATACCCCGCCTTTTTTCCTACAAGGAACTCAAGGCGGCTTACATAATCCTCCTCCTCCTCCTCTCCATTTTATCCTCACAACAACCCTGTGAGGTAGGTTAGGCTGAGAGGCAGTGACTGGCCCAAAGTCACCCAGTGAGTTTCATGGCCGAGTGGGGACTAGAACCCAGATCTCCCGAGTCTCCCGAGTCCCAGTCCAACACTCCAACACTCTAACCACTACGCCACACTGGTTTGAGAGCGTTTTGAAAGACAAGCAAATTTTTAAATATTTATTTATTTATTTATTTTTACTTGATATGCAAGCAACGTCTTGCAATACAAGTACTGTAGTACGGCTTAAATTAAAAAATCTCTGTACAATTTTTTTGGGGGGGATTTCATTTTGATATTAGAGTGTTTTGGATTACAAGCACGTATCCGGAATGAATTATGCTCTCAATCCAAGGCATGACTGTATAAGAACATAAGGGCAAAAGGAGAGCCCGGCTGGATCAGACCAAGGGCCCATCTAGTCCAGCATTCTGTTCGTACAGCAGCCCACCAGCTGCCCACGGGAAACCCAGAAGCAGGACATGAGTGCAACAGCACCCTCCCGCCCATGCTCCCCAGCAACTGGTGTACACAGCCATACTGCCTCTGATACTGCAGGAAGCATATAGCCAGTCAGGACTAGTAGCCACTGATAGCCTGATCCTCCATGAATTTGTCCAGTCCCCTTTTAAACCCATTCAAATTGGTAGCCATCATCACTACGTCTTGTGGAGGTGAATTTCATAGTTTAGCTCTGTGCTGTGTGAAGGAGGACTTCCTTTTAGGTCTGCCTACTGTTTTAAGGGCATGTCTGCACCATGATTTGAAGCATCGGAAAATATGGTTAATGGCATGCACAGTACAGGCTGTTGGAAAAAAAACATCCTGAGATATTTGCTTTTGGTGCAACCAGCCACATTTGGAATACTATGCAGAGTTCTGGTTGCCTGATCTTAAAAATGACCATGGAGTACTTGAAAAGATACAGAAAAGGGCAAGGAAGGGCTCGATCCTATGACACAAAACCCAGGATCCCTTTAGATCCCGGCTCATTCTCTCCAGCGTTACACTGCAGCACTGCCTGTAAACCTGCCTTCCCCAACCACGGCACCCAATGGCCATGTTGGCTGGGGATGATGGGAACTGTAGTCCTGCACATCTTGAGGGCGCCAGATTGGGGAAGGCTAAACGTTCATAAAAGTTCCGAAGCATCTTTTAGGGTGCCATCTTATGCATGTTTAGACAGGAAAAAAAAGTCCTACAACTCCCAGCATTCCCCAGCCAAGATTTACAAGGTCGGGCTGGGAAGGGCACCTGGTGTGAACCCCTGGAGAGCTGTTGCTGGTCAGTGTAGACCAGGGGTGGGCGGTCTGGGGGCCACACTTCTGCTGCCACTGCACTGCTGGCAAAAAAATAATAATAATTGGCACTTCCCCACTGAAATTCAGCTAGGGAGCCTTAAATAGATGGTGAAAGCGAGCTAAATTTGGCCTTTCTCAGCCTTCGTAGTGGTTTGCTGCTGAATTTCAGCTGCAAACCACCCTGTAGTATATTTTTGCCACCCCCGCGTTACCAAATTCGGTGGCATAGTGGGGGGGGGCGGCAGTGGCCATTGTGGGGGCCGCAGAAGTGGAAGTGGGGGCACATATGCGGCCCGTGTGTTGCCCACCCCGGGGTAGGCAATTCTGCGAGATGACTCAGTGGCCTGTCTCAGAAACACAGGGGCCTGCCTCATGTTACGCCAAAGCCGGAAAACATCCACATACCTCTACGTCTCTCGCTGTGACGGGAGACAAGACGGCCGCGGCTTCTCCTGCCCCTCCCTCCCTGGGCATCTGCCCCCTCCCCAGCCCGGAGCAATCGACCAGGGCTACAAGCACGGCACACAGCAATTGCAGGGAGAGGGAAGGCAGTGCCAGCGAGCCAACGGGCAAGAGAAGCTTGCTGCTGTCTCCAGGGGGGCCCGGGGGCTCCGATGCCAGTGGGGCGGGGTATCCACTCTGGGTCCCAGCTGTCCGTGGTGCTGAGCCTTTGCCCCCAAATAGGCTCAGCACCACGGGCAGCCCCTTAGAAGTTCAGACTACAACCCGGAGTCACTGCCCCACTGACACTGCAGCCTCCCCCGGCTTCATCCCTGCTGCGTCGGGAGATTTATCGGCATGTGAATTTCCCCCAGCTCTGACTCTGGCGACCCTAGTAGCAGCGGGCGCCATCTGAGTTTTTTTTGGGGGGGCAGCGGTGTTCCCAAGCATCGCCTCCCACTTGCATTCTGCAGCCGCAGTCGTCCAGCTCGTTCTGAGTGACGTGTCCAACGGCCGGGCGTCACTGCACGGTAGCGAAAGTGTGACCGTTGCTGCCTCGGCGAAGGCCGGCAGGACAAACCATCGTGCTGTTTAAGATAAACACGCAGAACGACAGAGGAATTAGGAGAACCAGGCCATGCCGGCTACGAATGCGACACTTTCTGGAAGGGCGCCACACGTCGGCCACCCACAACCCTCTCCTCACCAGCTCCTGTTCCTTCCGGGATGCTTAGGGGAGCTGAGTTCTTCTGTGCTCTCCGCAGAAAGCTCGTGGTCCGCCTCCGAGAGGGAGCAGTTCAGCCTCGCCCAGCAGGGGCGCCAGAGAGGGGAGCGGAAGTCCTGGGCTAGATAAACCAGGGTTGGCGTCAGGGGCAGGCATGGTTGGGCCCTTGCCGAGGGCCCACACCACAGCAGGGGGCCTACTGAGAAGAGCACCCTGGAGTTGCTTCTCCACCTCCCCATGGCCACCTGCTTGTTCACCTGCCTCTCGCTCTGGCCCAGGCAACGGTGGTGGTGGTGGTGGTGAGACACCCTCCTTGGGCCCCCTCCCTCCTTCTCACTGCCATGGTCATCAGCTGCTCCTCCTCCTCCTCCCAGGGATGGGGACTCGGACTCGAGGACTCGACTCGTGAGTCGGACTGAGTCCCCCCTCTGACTCGACTCGGACTCGAGTCCCAATATTTTTAATGGGACTCAAGACTCGACTCGGGACTCGGGACTCGAGACCAAGGACTCGTCAACATCCCTGCTTGATGCCACCTGCAGGTGCTGCCTGGACCCAGTTGCAGTAACAATCTAGGTTTATTTTTTAAAATCATTTTCCTAATGCAACCTTTCAGACATTTTGGGTTTGGCTGCCTCTGCCTGCCTGCTTTGGGGTTCCCTGCCTCCTCTGCCTGCCTGGTCTCTTTTTGACCAGTTCCACAGTTTGAATTGTCCAAGACAAAGGCCTCTGCCTGCCTGCTTTGGGGTTCCCTGCCTCCTCTGCCTGCCTGGTTATTTTGGGTTTGTTTGCCTGGTCTGTTCTTGTCAAAATCAGTGGCAGAGTTTTGAGATAAAAAGGCACACTTGTGCCTAGAATTTATTTAAGCCACACATCTGAAGTAGCCTGATTTTGTTGGGGAAGAACCCCATTGATTTTAATAGGGACTCGTGGAGTCAGCTTTGGGAGTGACTCGTGACTCGTGAGTCACCATTTTGGACCAAGGCAAGGACTCGGACTCGGACTCGAGGCTCGGGTCCAAAGACTCGTGACTCGACTCGTGACTCCTCTAGTTTCCTGCATTGAGCAGGGGGTTGGACTCGATGGCCTTGTAGGCCCCTTCCAACTCTATGATCTATGAATCTATGAACATCCCTGCCTCTTCCTCCTCATGGCTCCCGCTTGCTTGCTTGACACGCAGAGAGCCAGGGAGCAAGCGGCTCCCTGCTCCTCCTTCGCAGCACCACCGTTGTCTGGGCCAGAGCGAGAGGCAGGAGAACAAGCAGGTGGCAATAGTGAAGGGGAGGAGCAAGTCCAGGGGACTCTTGTCAGTGATTGGCCCAAAGTCACCCAGCGAGCTTCATGGCCCTGTGGGGATTTGAACCCAGGTCTCCCGAGACCCAGTCCAGCACTCTAACCACTGCACCACACTGACCCTCAGTCTGAATATCTCTGCACGAAGGGAATATGTTCACACATGCCTCTAACAGGGCAATCCTAGGCGTGTTTACTCGGAAGCAAGTCCCCCTGTGTTTAGTGGGGTTCACTTCGAGGAAAGTATTGTAGGGCTGCAGCCTTAATTAAGGGGAACAGAAGAGCATGTGCGGCCCTTGAATCAAGGTGCCAAGGGGATGGTGTTGTCTGGGCAATTTTTCCCCTGGCCTTCAGAGGCAAAGATGGGAAAGTTGATCTCTCCCCACTTCTCAGTTCTGCCTTTGACCCTCCCTACAGGATTCGGCCCCACTCTGGCTTACTGTCTTCTGTGGTGGTGGTGGTGGTGGTCGTGATGGTGCATTTATATAGCACATCTAAAATATCCAAAGCACTTCAGCTACATACATTATCCTGAAATCCTTACAACAAACTTGCAAGGTAGGCCGGTCCATATAAATTATCCCCCACAATGCAGACGGAAAAGCTGAGGTGGCCGAGTCTGTATGGCGGGTCCAAGGCAACTCAGCGGGCCCAGAGCAGAGGAGGTATTCAGGCTCTGCTGGCCTCCGGGCTCACGGCTTCGTCTCCGACCCACCTGACCCACGGCACGGCCCCATCCCTTGCCTGACGTTCAAGGCGCTGTCTGCGTCTGCCTCCAGGCCTCCCCGTGTGTCCCCCAGGCCAATCCGTCTCCTCTGCAGATGCCCCGTCTCGGTTTTATTCTCGCTCATTTGCACGTATATCACTTCGCAGAAGCACTAAAGAGCCGCTAATCTCAACAAATCAGAGCACCCTTCTGAGATGCCAGCGTGCGTGTGTGCGCTTTAAGATCATGTGTGTTTCCAGCTGGCCTGATTTGATCGGCAGCACTCAAAAGAGCAACGCACCATGTGGAATGAAGGGCCCCAGCTGAGGAGACGGCGATTCACAGACATTGAGGGTCACACCACGGCCATCTGGGAACTTCTGGGAGGGACCATCGCGGGGGGGCAATTTGGGGCGGAGATCTGCGAATGGAGAAAGTGCATCAGCAGGATGGCCGGACCTTTCAGGGTCTGGGACCCACGGGCCAGTAGGCTGCCCGTTCACCCATTGCGTCACATGTGCATATGCAAATGTATATGTCTAGGCGCACATTTAGAAATGGCAGCTATAATTCAAATAGGAATACAAGAACACCCAACACAGTTGGGAAGAGTGACCAGGTGACCGGTGTGCCTGCCCGCCCAGCCTGTGTCCATGGGCTCTGGGTGGAGGGGAACCTCAAGGCCCCGATCTCCCTCCTTAGGGTCCTTTCATCTTTTTACAGGGCAGTTGCTAGGTCCCGAGAAGATGTAAAAAGGGATGCATGGACAGGGGAGAGGTGGGCATCTGATATCAGGAAAAACCTCAGGCAGAAGCATTCAAGGGAGGCAGCCGGAGGGGCAAAAAGCCAGCTAATCTGCCCCCTTGTACCCCCTCTTTAAACCAGCTTTGTACTGGACAGCTCTTCGAATGGAGGACACCTTCAAACAGAGGATTGTCCTCTGACAGCTCCCCAAGTTAGAGGACTGCCCTCCGTAAGGTAGGACACCCGGCCAGCCTACCGGTCCAGAGTTACAAAATGCTATTCACGCAGTTGTCATTTCCTCCCGCAGAGAATCCTGCCCGTGAGTTTATGCTCTGAAGTGCTGAGGGAGGATGCAGCTACGGACTGCAAGAAGGCAAGAGCAGCCCTGCTGGATCAGACCAAAGGCCTTCTGTTCCCCCAGAGGCCAAACAGAGGCCCCATTGGGAAGTCCACAAGCAGGGCATGAGTGCAACAGCACCCTCCCGCTCATGTTCCCCAGCAACTGGCATGCAGAGGTAGTAGCCATTGAATGGGTTCAGACAACACGATAACCCACACTCAAGGGTTGAGGATGGGTTGTGCGTGGGTTGTCATTGAACCACAGTTCACAACCCAACAACAAACCATGGGTTCTCTTCATGGGTTGTTCGTGGTTAACAAGCCAAGACTTGTTAGCACAGCTGGGCTCGGACAACATGATAACCCACGGTTCAGTTATCCCCATACTGCAGATGGAAAAGTGGCTTACGCCGGCTCAGCTTGTCTGAGTGTGGAAAGCTAAGCAGGGTCAGGCCTGGTGATTACTTGGATGGGAGACCCCTCCTCTAGTTTCCTGCATTGAGCAGGGGGGTTGGACTCGATGGCCTTGTAGGCTCCTTCCAACTCTATGGTCTATCAAATCTATGAAAAGCTGAGGTGGCCGAGTCTGTATGGCTGGCCCAAGGCAACTCAGTGAGCCTCTTAAATGTGTCCTTATTTTGGCTACATAAGGACTGGTACTCAAAAAGAATCAAAGTTGCTCTTAGTAAAGATGCTGATTACATTCTTGCATTCCCTTGGTCACCAGAGACATCTGGAGCCCTCCAGCTGTTTTGGACCACATCTCCCATTCTAATGCTATGTCTTCAGGGATCTTCTTCATCAGTATATTGGACACAAAAGAATGCCACAGGTATCTGATACAACTCCCATAGCCTCCAGACTGCCTATCTGAATTTCACAGGCATCGTACAACTGGCGTGGTGCTGTAATGTCAGTTGATCTTTTGACTGTATTCAGGCTTAGCGGTTTGCTCATGGGGGCATTGATAACTAAGTCCTTCCTCCCAAATCTATCCTTCAAAATCTTCACTGCTGCCTCATAATTTGCTTCTGATATTAGGAGTCCTCCTGCCACTGAACTGGCTGCTGACCCACCCAGATTGGATTTTAGGTAATTAAATTTATCTACCTTTTTTAGTCTCGGGTTCTGGTGAATGGACGTTTCAAATTGGCTCCAAAATCCTTGCCAGCAGCTCTGCTATCTCCATAAAATCACTCAGTCATCAGTTTTGGAAATTTAACCATCAGGGGTTGAAGGTCCCCTCTTATTCCTGAAGAAGATGAGGACTCACTTCCTGCCTTTTCACAAGCTGCTTTTGTCCCAGGAGTGTTCCACGTGATGAGAATTCTGTGTGGCCTCCACCGCTTTCTCTAAATTATCCAGTTATCCTAACTTCAATGCACTGATCAAGTTCATTTAAAATCTCTTCTTTTGCTGTAAGCTGAATCAAACTTTCTTCAAGCAAATTTACACCTGCATCAGGTTTGTCCAATTCACATTCTTTTTTTTCTTTTTCTTTTTTTGCAAAAGTTTAGTTGTTCGGGTTCTGACTGTAGCCCGTTTGCATTTCAGTCTCTCCCAAGGCTTCAGCCATTCTGTTCCTGACCTCAGACTGCAGGCACCAAAATTGTAGCAGGCCAGATCCAGCAGAACAGCTTCCTTGAAAATGAGGACTCTGGAGACTTCCTTTTTCTCTTATTTTTTCAAACTTAAGCAAACAAACAAACAGACCCAAAATTCCTGCTGCTACAACTGACTGAGAGAGGAGGCTTAACTACTACTAATAGAAGGCATCACATGCCCTTCGTTTCACATTCCTAAGGAAAACATTAACCCTTTGGAGTTTCAACACAGCCACCACTGTAGCAAACGAGGGGTGAGCTTTCTGCCCGTGATCTGGGCTTTTCCACTAAAAATGTGGAGACTTGCCTGGATGTCAGACAGGGAGAGAACCAAAGCAGAAGAACTACTAGTAGGTCGTTCCAGTAGGAATGGACAGTACAATAAGGGCAGAATTCTGGCGTCAGGCTGGAACGTTCTCGTTCAGCGTTCCGATTATGACCAGCCAGATGCCGCAGGGCGGTGACCGGGCTGGGCACGATGGCGATTATCGGTCCCGGGCGCTAACTCCCACCATCTCAGTCACAGGTACGCCACCATCTCCACCGCGGAGGCTGCGTGTCCGACAGCACGGCCGGGTGGGGGGACTCATGCCGAGACAAAAGCGTTTGCGACATTTCAAAACCTGGTGAATACTCGGCACCAAAACGGCAGGCTCAGGGGGCTGAAGGTTGACCTCAGAAATGCCCCGTTTCAGCTTTGGGGTTGAAATTTGACATCAAAACTGGAGGTTCGCCCGTTTTGACTGGCACAATGAACTAATTCCAGCTGTTGGATGTACTGCAATATACACCAATTGCCACGGCCGGTGGTATAGTGGTAAATTTTGACAGTCCCCATAGCCGCGGCCCCAAGGAGAATCCCAAAATGCAGGCAGCTGGGTGGATCCATATCAACAAGCCAGTTCTTAGGAGTTTCCATCCGGTAGGAACAGGTCTTTTGTAAAGCTCGTGGGTCCTGATTGCCCATGCAATTCCAAGCCACCCCAAAAGACTTTGCATCGCAACCGGAACAATATATTGTTGTTGGGAAAATTCATTCGCACCCCAGCTACTGAGAGGATGGCACATCCTCCAGATGTTTTGGACTTTAACGCCCATCAGCCCCAGCCATCAGGCCTACTGGCCAGAAATGCTGGGAGCTGAAGTCCAAAACATCTGGATGGCACCAGGATGACGACGCTTAGGTTAGAGCAGGGGTGTTGAACCCCTTTCAGCCAGAGGGCCAAATTCCATTCCAGAGAAGCTCTCGGGGGCCGCACTCCAGTGGTGGACGGGGCTGACGGCAAAAGGGGTGGAGCCAAAATACAAAAATACCAGCCTATGTTAGCTTAAAGCTCTCGCTGCGAGTAACTTAAGCCTTAGGAAAGACATTTCAACCTTTTTGAATGGGGAGGGAATGCACAAAAGCCAGGAAAACACCAAATGATTAGAGGCTGGGGGGGGGGAACCAGGGAGAGGGGGCACCGCCTTTGGGGGAATCCAATCCCAAAGGGCCAATTCCTGATCCCCAGGGGGCTGGATTTGGCCTCTGGTCCCGAGGTTCTGCATCCCTGGATGAGAGTGCTCGGTCGAGGCAGGGGAGGCACGCACAGGTGCAAATCTCTGCTCGGCCTCAAAGCTTACGGAGTAACTTCAGGCCAGGTGCTGCCTCTCAGCCTAACCTACCTCACAGGGTTGTTGGTGGGGATTAAAAGGGGGTGGGGACCAGTGGAGGCTGGTGGCTCCAATGCCAGTGGGGGTAGTGTAGCCACTCCGGGTTTCAGTCTGAACTTTTAAGGAGCTGCCCGTGGTGCTGGACTCAAATTGGCCTCGGGGCCGTGGACAGCTCCTTTAAAGTTCAGGCTGACACCTGGATGCACCGCCCCGCTGACAATGGAGCCACCCCACTGCCGGTGGGGACCCTGTATGCGACCCTACATTCCTTCAGATAGGCCAGAATTGACAGGCGGGTTCATTGTGGGTGGGACGATCCTTCAGATATCCTGGTCCCATGTAGGGCTTCATAGGTAATCATCATCAGGCGATCACTCGTGACCGAGTAAGATTGTCTTCCGGGATAAAAGGAGGGAATTCTAAAGAAGATTGTGTAGACTCTAGCGATGGGTCCGTAAGTGACTGTGGAGGCCAATTCCAGATCCACACAGCTTCCCACAGTGAGGACACAGGTTACCAGATGGAAGATGGTCCTGTAAAGGATTCATTTGACGTGCTTTTCGCTTAGCACGTTTCTCCCTTTCACCTTGCACTCGGGCTTCTTCAAAGTCCATGGAACCTTTGTGAGAGGCCAACCTCCATTTAGATCGTTCATGGGCCAGAGCTTCCCAGTTTTCGATGTTGCCTCCGGAAAATCCTGCAAATCACTTGGGAAGATAGGCGAACAAATGTCAGTGTACTGGAAGAAGCAAAGACTACTAGCATTGAAAAAATGATCCTTCAACGCCAACTTCAGTGGACCGGTCATGTTGTTCGAATGCCTGACTGCCGTCTCCCAAAGCAGCTACTTTACTCCCAACTCAAGGATGGAAAGCGGAATATCGGTGGTCAATATAAGAGGTTTAAAGATGTTCATAAGGCTAATCATAGGTAATAACCAACACCTCGAACTGGGCTCAGACTCAGACATAAATTGGAAGCCACTGTAATTCAAACAAAGACCAGTGTAGGAATTATCCTCCTCCTCGTCCTCCTCCTCCACATCATCAGGGGACCACCACCACCACCACCCGCCCATGGAGAGCTACAGTTGGAAGCGGAAATCAATAGAATCCCGGCCCATGTGCACATTTTTCCAGACTCAGAGCACCGTTGTTTTCCATTCGCAAGGCTCCATAAAGAAATATTGAATCTACAGGACTCTCTCCATTCCCCCCCCCCAGGAAAACGATTTCTTCCCCCGCCCCCTCAGCTGTTGCTCCCTAACCCAGAGGGAAACACGAGGGAGTCCGAGAAAGCCCTCTGCAGTGCTGGACATCCATCCGCAGGTGGCACTACAGCCTTAAAGATATGTCAACAAAGACAGGTTATTTGCCACGTATAAAGGGGCCTTAGCAAAAAAAACAAACACAAAACCTAGGCTTCCTTAGAATTACTTCAATAAGCAACTACCACTGTCCTTGTAGACATTAAAGTGGGCTGTTTTGCCCAGGAACAGTCACTGAAAGGCTTGGGTAAACTTTCTACTGCTTGTGTTACCTAATATGTAAAGTACACTGGGTTGCATCCAGTTGCTGTCCCAATGGAAGACATCCGTCAGTGGAACAGGATTTGTAGCAATCACCCCCACTGCCCACTGCCCCAAATCTGCTCCAGTGGGATGGGGGACCCACCAAAAACCCCTCCCCCCAATTCTGTTAATCGATGCCTTCCATCAGCGGAGGGACACCCAACTGGATACCACCCGTTCGATGAGTATGTATGTGTCAGATGTTTTTTTGCTAAGGCCCCTTTATATGTGGCAATAACCTGTCTTTGTTGACATATCTTTAAGGCTGTAACAAAAGATGTATGTGTCAGAGATATCACCAAACCGGTGATGATCCAAAGAACCACACGCCCCACACACATGCATGAAGGGTAAAGGTTTATCCGTGGCTATCTAAATAGAAGAGCGATGTGTAGAGGTAGGAAACCCCAGAATTCCAGACACAGGGAATGCCCGTCAACTACTTTATTCTTTCTTTATTGTTTAGTACATTCATATCCCATCTTTTGTTAAAATAAAAAATAAAAGTTTCCCAAAGTGGCTTACAAAATACAACAACAAGACAATAATACATTCCACCATCACAGTTAAAACAGGAACCATTAAAAAGAGCTTCGGCTTGATGCTCCAGCTTGCATAGAATCCAGCTGCCGGGATTTTCACTGGGTACAACTGCGTTTGTTCACATGACCCCCATTTTAAAAGCACTGCACTGGTTGCCTGTTTGCTGTCAAGCCAATTGAAGTTGCTGGTATTCATGAACTCATGAAAAAGTTCCCATGAACAAATGAACATTTACCCGTGTTTCATCAATTAATGTGCTTCTGTCCTTACATAGATGCTTCCTCCCCACCCTAAACTTCATTTTCTGGGATAGAGTTGCATCAAGAGCGCCAGAGTTGTCTGGCTGAATGCACATTATGCCAAAAATTACTCTGCCTGCATTTGATGTATCAGTAGATGCACTGTTCGTATGGGATACGTTTCAAAGTGCATGGGTGGGGGAAACCCCCAGCCTGAATCTTTCCATTTTTGCTTTGTTCTCCATTGCACATTGAATCCTTGATTCCTTAACCCTAGAACTCTGCATCTTTGGAAGCAAAGCACAGTCGTCGTCATCATCATCATCATACTTGCTGCAGAAACCTTGGGGAGGGATCATCATAGCACCTGCTTTGCATGCAGAAGAATCATAGAATCATAGAATCATAGAAAAGTAGAGTTGGAAGGGGCCTACAAGGCCATCAAGTCCAACCCCCTGCTCAATGCAGGAATCTAGGTCAAAGCATCTCTGACAGATGTCTGTCCAGCTGCACCTTGAATGCCTCCAGACTGGGAGAGCCCACCACCTCCCTAGGTAGTTGGTTCCATTGTCTTATTGCTCTGACAGTCAGGAAATTTTTCCTGATGTTTAGGTGGAATCTAGGTGGAATTCCTGTAACTTGAGCCCATTATTCCGTGTCCTGCAAACTGGGATGATCGAGAAGAGATCCTGGCCCTCCTCTGTGTGACCACCCTTTAAGTACTGGAAGAGTGCGATCATATGTCCCCTAAGTCTCCTCTTCTGAAGGCTAAACATGCCAGTTCTTTCAGTCTCTCCTCATTGGGCCTTGTTTCCAGTCCCTTTATCATCCTTGTTGCCCTCCTCTGAACCCTCTCCAGTTTGTCTATGTTCTTCTTAAAGTGTGGTGCCCAGAACTGGACGCAGTACTCAAGATGAGGCCTAACCAGTGCTGAGTAAAGGGGAATTATCACTTCCCGCGATTTGGAAGCTATACTTCTATTAATGCAGCCCAAAAGAGCATTTGCCTTCTTTGCAGCCACATCGCATTGCTGGCTCATATTCAGTTTGTGATCTACCACAATTCCAAGATCCTTCTCACTTGTAGTATTGTTGAGGACCAAAGGCCCATCTAGTCCAGCATTCTGTTCATGCAGTGGCCCACAGGAAACCCACAAGCAGGACATGAGTGCAACAGCACCCTCCCGCCCATGTTCCCCAGCTTCTTTTGTTCCAAAATATTGATGGAATACGTTCATATTTACTTGCTTGTTCTTCCGCCCCCTGTTTGCAGTACAGCATTTCAGAAATATCATTCCAAATGCATATGGAGACCTACATCTAGACAGGGAAAAGGAAACAGTTTCTTTAGTGATCTTGATTTAGTATTATGTATATTCTCCTTCTTTTTGTTGCCTTAATTTTATTAACCTTATTTGGAAATAAAATAAAATGTCGTAACCCCCCTCCCCCAAAAAAAAGATATGAAAAAGAAAAAGAAGCAGTACAAGAGAATATAAGAATTTGCAACACCACACATGAATCCCCATGCATTCAGTGAATGTGCGAGGGGGACCAGGCTTGCCTCGGCAGCTGCACATTTGGCATTTGTGTGCAAGGGTCTATCCATGCAGCAGGTGCTCTGTGCTACCGGGAACCTTGAAACATGGGTCTCGGGAAAAGGAAGTGCTCTCCTATTGTTCTTTCTTTCTTTCATTCCTTCATTTATATAATTTTTATACCTGATCTTTTTAACTGGAGATGCCGTGGATCGAACCTGGGGCCTCCGGCATGCAGCGCAGGTGCCAACCAGCTGCATTTGAGCCTTCCCCTTATGGCTGCTGTAGCGCTGAGCTTCAGCGCAGTGGACAGGTGCAGCAATTCAAGGGAAGGCCCCCAGCCGGGCATAAAGATTTCACGTGATGATCAACTATTAGGCACCCCCTTGGCTGGAATAAATCTCTCTCGTTTCCCCCTTGGGCTCAGCTGCCTTCAAATAAGAGACCCAGATGAGATTCATTCTCTCCCTTTAATCTGTTTGTGCCCTTCCAGTCGGACTGTTTCGGCATTAACCTCTTCCTCCCTGCCAGACTCAATTTTGCAACATCATTCGCTCATTCAAAGCTTTATATCTTCTTGTCCTTCTTTAAACAAAAAACAAACACACACACACACACACACACACACACAAACAGAACATAAATGAAGGCCTTCCTAAAAAGGCCATGTTTCCCTCCAAAAAACAAACAAGAAAGATACTAGATGGGCCTCTCTGGGGAAGGCAGTCCATAACAAGTATGCCACAACCAAAAAGGCCCTGCTGCTGGTAGTGGCCCTCTTAAAGGCTACACTACATGCTACTTTAAATACGTAGCATGCAGCTGAAACTCACCATTTTTTTTACCTTAGTGTAAGCCTGTTGAAGAGGGGTGATCAGGATTGGGACCACCATGCGCAGGTAGGAGAGGTTTAAACTTTCCCACCCAGCCCCTCCCCCTCCCCACAAAATCACTCACTCACACACGCGGGCTGAATTTTTAGTGCCCACCATCACAGGGTCTGAAAAAAAGAGTGAGAAACCTCCGTGGGCACCCATGGAGTCGTCGTCGTCCCCTGTTTTTAGCCCCCGTGTCAGTGTGAGAGAGGGGTGGATTTGGGCAGTGGCGGCTGGGGGGCGCCAATGCCAGTGGGGCGGTGTATCCACTCCGGGTTTCAGCCTGAACTTTTAAGGAGCTCTCCGTGGTGCTGAACCCTAAACCCAAAAATTGGTTCAGCGCCATGGATAGCTCTTTTAAAGTTCAGACTGAAACCTGGAGTGGATACACCACCCCACTGGCATTGGAGCTACCCGCCACGGCTGAATTGGGGGGGGGAGGAAAGTGGCTGGGGTGGTAAGGCTTAAATCCAGATTGCTCCCCGACAGGCTTACACTAAGGCAAACAAAACGGTGAGGATCTGATGTGTGATACATATTTAACCTAGCGTGTAGTTTAGCCCTTCAGCAGTGATGCCCAATGTGGGGGCGGGAAGAAGTCACATTTTCATGCAGTGAGCATCAGCCAAACCCCGCAGTGGGACACTGACTGGCTACCCACCCAGAGTAATTCGGCCTAGTCGGATCAGCTTTGCAGAAGTTGCTTTTTAGTGTCCGCTCAAGATTGCAGCCGGTTCCTGACCCTCTTTCCAGGGCGCTTGCTTTTAAAGTTGCCCTTTAACTCATGCTGGCCTCCTTGAATTGTATAGGCCTGGATCCTAACTAGCCCGAGGCTTCCAGGCTTCCGAGAACTGCAGGCGCTGCTGCTGAGGGACTCCTGAGTCTGTTCCCTTGCTTTCCTTGGTGATGGTGTTAAAAAAAAAATCCTCTCTGATTGCTGTAAAGGAGTCTGGAGTTTGGACAGAGGTGGGTGAAGGGAGGCTGAAGGGGGCTGCTTAACGTTCATTACTGGGGCCAGGCAGATCTGGACATAACTTCCTTCCGCCAGAGAGATTGCTGGCTCATTGCCCACAAAGCCAGAAAATGCCTGGAAACTTCCCTGAGGCTTAGATGGCAAACTCCCAGCTAAGGACAACGTAATTTAGGTCTCTCCCTCTCTCTCTCTCTCTGCTTCTCTGCGTCTGTTTCTGTGTGTCTGTCCCTGTGTGTTTGTGTGTGTCTGCATTTTATCGTAGATGTTATTGCTGGCTGCCTTGAGAACTATTTGTAGTGGAAAGGCGTGATAGGTATTCTATAAACAGTAAATAAAGAGGAACGTAAGAAGAGATAAGCAAGAACAGACCAAATGCCCCAATGGGAAGTCCACAAGCAGGACACGAGAGCAACAGCACCCTCCCGCCCATGTTCCCCAGCAACTGGTGTACATAGGCTTACTGTCTCCAATACTGGAGGTAGCATATAGCCACCAGGACTAATAGCCATTGATAGCCTTCTCCTCCACAAGGTCCCAGCTATCAGGGTCAGGGAAACTCTTGGAAATGCAGTATAATAAATACATAGTACTATATCCAGCCAAAGCTTTAATTGATGAATCTACTGATTAAAACTTGCAGTGTGACTATTTATTTAAAAAATATACTGTATAACAGCTTTCTCCAACCTGGTGCCATCCAGATGCTGTTGATTTCAACTCCCATCAGTCCCAGCTAGCATGGCCAATGGTCGGGAATCCTGGGAGTTGTGGTCCAAAACATCTGGAGGGCATTAGGTTAGGGAAGGCTGCTATATAATATACAATACTGAATACATGTTTTATTATACAGGGCTATATTAAATATGACTATAGAGTTGGAAGACCTCAAGACGGTAGTGCACGCACTGGTAACTTCGAGGCTCGACTTCTGTAATGCGCTGTACATAGGGCTACCTTTATACCTAGTCCAGAAACTTCAATTAGTGCAAAATATGGCAGCCAGACTGGTTGCTGGTACACCTAGGGGTGCCCATATCACACCAGTTTTAAAAGCACTCCACTGGCTGCCAATCAGTTACCGGGCGAAGTATAAAGTGTTGGTTATTACCTTTAAAGCCCTACATGGTTTGGGTCCAGGCTACCTACGGGATCGCCTTCTCCCGTACAATCCACCCCGCACACTTAGGTCCTCTGGGAAGAATCTGCTTCAGTCAGCCAAAACTAGGCTGACTAGCATTACCCAGAGGACCTTCTCTTCTGCTGCTCCCAGATTATGGAGTGGCCTGCCGGAGGAGATACGTCAACTTGTCAGTCTTTTGGACTTTAAAAAAGCCATAAAGACTGAACTCTTCCGGCAGGCCTATCCGGCGGAATTTTAGGATGTTTTAAAGATGTTTTTAAGATGTTTTAAAGATGTTTTAAAGATGTTTTTAGGATGTTTTATGATGTTCAATAGTATATATTGTGTTGTTTTAGTTTAGGTATTTTATATTTTCTGTTGTTCCCCGCCTCGATCTAGATGGAGAGGCGGGTAATAAATAAAATATTATTATTATTATTATTATTATTATAACCAGCCAAGTACTTACATCAGCAACGTAAAATGACAGATGACATGGATGGTAACTTTCTTCTCAGAGATTTCAAAATGGTGCCTCTGTTTGTATTTTACCAAAAGGTCACAAGCCCGGGAGGAACCATCTTAAAGAAGACAATGTCGGTGGAGGATCTGTCTGTGACAAATGAGAACCTCCAGGGCCAGATCGGTGAGCTGAGGGAAACACTGGCCTGCCTTGACTGCGAGAATCGAGAGCTGCTGAACGAGAATAAATGCATCAAGGATGAAAACAGCGTTCTGCATGAGACCGCGGACAAGTTCAAGGTCGCGATGGAAGAGATGCAGAAGAAGGTGGAAGACTTCCAAGAAAGGATGGACAATGCGAACCAGAAGATCCACGAACTGGAAGTCCAGAACATGTCCTTGGCGGAATCCAACGAGGAGCTCAGCAAAGAACTGCACGAAGTTTCCTGCCAGGTGGCCCTCTTCAAAGACTACAAAGCTGCCCAGCAGAAAGACCTTCTAGAGATGCAGAACCTGTCGGCCGAAGTGAAAAAGTACCTGAGGAGTTTGGAGGACCGGCTGGAAGACACGGAGCATCACTACCATGTGGAGAAGAGCCACTCCACCCAGCTGAGGGAGAAGGTTACAGCTCTTCTCCAACTCCGGGAAAACCAGCGGAAGGACATCAAAGATCTGCAGGCCCAGCTGGAGACGAGCGTACAACAGGCCACGTTCCTGAGGTTGGACCAGGATAACCAGGTGCAAATGGGCTCGCTGATGCACGAAATCATGGAGGCCAGGATGGTGGGTGTCGCCTTGAACAATTCCAGGCAGTGGAGAGCTCTGCATTGGCTCGGGAAGTTGGGGAAAGTTCTGGCCATTTTGGTGCTGGGCTGCAGTCTCATCCTGATCTTGGCCTTTACATATACCTATTTTATCAATAAGGAGTTCATCTCCGAGACAATTCACTTGTTTCTGAGTGAGCAGAACATCGAGAGAATCGTGCACAGTCTCTCTCAATACCTGACCTGGAGAAATGACGGCCTCTTACCTTTTTGAAAAGCTGCGTAGATTTCTAGCAGGCTGAATCCATTCTCTCCCTCGGCATGCCCACCACTTGATCATGACCGTGGAAATCTGTGGGTTTAAAAACATAAAAACATTGTAAGAATGCAAATAGATCGGTACGGTTTCTTCTTTTTTATTGGGGGTGTTGCTGCTTTTTTACATTTGCGTAGAACTTATAGTTGTAATATAGTATACGTGTGAGTAGATAAACACACAGATGGGTGTTCAATTGTCTGTAATAACCCAACGACTAAAAACAACCCAATGTTTGCAGGAGAGTTGGGACATTTGGGCCGTATTTTATATTCCAGTATTGTATAAAATCATCACCATCATACATTTATCTCTTGTCGTCAGCATACATGCTGTTAGGGGATGTGGATCTATCATCTTGTGCTGAATGGGGTGGATCTACCCCTGAAGGACCAGGTCCACAGCTTGGGGGTCATTTGACCTAGATTCCTGCATTGACCTAGATTCCTGCATTGAGCAGGGGGTTGGACTCGATGGCCTTGTAGGCCCCTTCCAACTCTACTTTTCTATGATTCTATGATTCTATGATTCTATTTTAGACTCCCAGCTGCCCATGGAGGCTCAAATGTCAGCTGTGAGCCAGGCGGCGCTGTATCAACTCCATCTGATACGGCAGCTGCGCCCCTAATTTCCTAATCACCTGCCCCCATCAGTGGTTCATTCCTTGGTCTCCTCTCACCTAGACTACTGTAATGCGCTCTATGTGGTGTTACCCTGGAAGACGGTTTGGAAGCTACAGCTGGTACAGAACGCAGCGGCTCACCTCATTAAAGGCAGTCGCCGACGTGATCACATCACTCCAGTGCTCAAGGAGCTGTACTGGCTACTAGTTGTTTGCCGAGCTGAATTCATGGTGTTGGTTTTGACCTTTAAAACCCTATACGGTTCCGGTCCAGTTTATCTCAAGGAGCATCTCCAGCAACACCAAGTAGGCCGCTCAACAACATCTGACACGGACGGCCTTCTTGTCCCATCAGCCAGAGCAGCCAGGCTGGTGGGGACTAGGAAGAGGGCCTTTTCTGTGGCGGCCCCCAAACTGTGGAACTCTCTCCCCAGTGACCCCCGCCATGCCCCCTCCTTGATGAGCTTCCGTCGTTTATTAAAAACATGGCTTTTCAGGCGGGAATATGGGGTGGGCTAGGACGTTAAAATTTCGTACTGTATTTTATTGCGCTCTGTTTCATTTATATTGTGGGGTGGGTTAGGATTTTAAAATTCTATACTGTTTTAAATGTATTTTATTCTGCTTGTTTTATTTCACATTGTACATTGCCCAGAGTAGCCAGGTTCCAGCTAGATGGGTGATCTAGAAGTACAAGAAATAAATTAATTAATTAATACATGGCACCTTAGAGAGCTACACAGCAACATAGACAGGTCCCTGTTCCCAAGGAGCTCACAGTAGCTTAGATAGTGAGGAAACCCAGAAGGAGAGAAAAGGGGAAGGGGAACACGTTGTCACATGTGTACAGTTGGGATGGGGAACCTCCGGCCCATGGGCCAGGCCTCTCAGTCTGGACTCTGCCCAGGCAGTGCTCCCTCTCCCCAGGCCCTGATCTGGGTTATTAATCTTATTTACTCCATCCTACTCGGGGGGCCCTGCTACAAAGCTGATGGAACCTTACACAAGCTGGAGGACAGAGATGCCAGGCTGCAGAAGCCCCTTTCCCTGTCGCGCCCTGAGCAGCGGGAAGAGTCACAACTGCACCTCTTTTGCCCACCGTTGGCTCTGGCCCTGCCCGCTGCTGCAATGTGGCCAGGATAGGTTTCAGCCGAGGTAACGGGAAAGAGAGGGTCCCCACAGCCGAGGTAATGGGAAAGAGAGGGTCCCCACAGCCGAGGTAACGGGAAAGAGAGGGTCCCCACAGCCGAGGTAACGGGAAAGAGAGGGTCCCCACAGCCGAGGTAACGGGAAAGAGAGGGTCCCCACAGCCGAGGTAACGGGAAAGAGAGGGTCCCCACAGCCGAGGTAACGGGAAAGAGAGGGTCCCCACAGCCGAGGTAACGGGAAAGAGAGGGTCCCCACCTCTCTGAAGTACATAAAGCTCATATATTAAGATGGAGAATTTGCTGAGATGTTTTTTATCTTATCTTGACGAAAAGTATGCTTTCTAGGTTAGAATATAAGAACATAAGGACATAAGAAGAGCCCTGCCGGATCAGACCAAGGGCCCATCTAGTCCAGCATTCTGTTCACACAGTGGCCGACCAGCTGCCCGCGGGAAACCCACAGGGAGGACAGGAGTGCAACAGCACCCTCCCGCCCATGCTCCCCAGCAGCTGGTGTACACAGGCATAGTGCCCCTGATACTGGAGGGAGCATGTAGGCAATCAGGACTAGTAGCCATTGCTAGCCTTCTCCTCCTCCAGGAATTTGTCCAATCCCCATTTAAACCCATTCAAATTGGTGGCCATCACTACATCTTGTGGAAGTGAATTTCATAGTTTAGCTCTGTGCTGTGTGAAGGAGGACTTCCTTTTAGGTCCGCCTACTGTTTTAAGGGCATGTCCGCACCGTGACTTGAAGCATTCAGAAGATATGGTTAATGGCATGCACGGTTGCAGCTGTCAGAAAAACAACTGCTCTCTCCCCACAGCCACCGAGAGAAGCAATGGAGGTCGCGTCTGAACCTCCCACCCTGTTCTTTCAGCCGATGCCTTGGCCCACAACCCTCTGCTATAGCTGCATGCAACCCGTGCCCCTCTTCCCTAGTGTGGCCGCCCCCGCCCCCTCTGCGCTGCCAAAATGTGTGGTTACAAAGTGGGGTGGTGTATCTGCTCTGGGTTTCGGTCTGAACTTTACAAGGAGGCATCCCATCGTACTGAACCCCACCCCCTGTCCCCAAAATAGGTTTAAAAGTTCAGACTACAACACAGAGTGGATACACTGCCCCAAAGACACTGGATCCACCATTGGACCTAGCACCACCCCTGTTAAAAGTAAAGGACCCTAAGGAGGGAGATCAGGGTCTTGAAGTTCCCCGTGGTCACCTGGTCTCGCTTCTCATCTGTAGTGGGCTGCATTGTATTCCTTTTTAAAATTATAGCTGTTATTTCTAAATGTGCACCTAGACATATAAATTTGCATATGAAAACATGATGCAGTGCCTGAATGGGCAGCCTACTGGCCTGTGGGTCCCAGATCCTGAAAAGTCCAGCCATTCTGGTCATAGGACCACTCTTAATAGAGTGGGAAGGGGCCTACAAGGCCATCGAGTCCAACCCCCTGCTCAATGAGGGAAACTAGAGGAGGGGTCTCCCATTCAAGTAATCACCAGGCCTGACCCTGCTTAGCTTTCCGGTGATGCACTTTCTATATTTGCAGATCTCCACCCCAAGTTGGCCTTCATTATCTTCCCTCCCAGCAGTTCCCAGATGGCCGTTGTGACCCTTGATCTCAGTTAATCACCGTCTCCTCAGCTGGGGCCCTTCGACATGGTGCTGTCGCTGTTTTGAGTGCTCCACTTGAGAAGAAGGGAGATTTGGACATTCCAGCCTTCTTGACTGGTTTGCCACTGAAAACCGGCAGTAAACCGGCATTGTTTCTCTGGTGCCCTGCGAATTGCAGCTCGGGGTGGGGGTAGTCTGTGGGAGGCAAAGATGCCCCCCAAAGTTGCCATCACCACCCCTGTGCTCTAGCAACAGCAGGATGTTAGTTTGCCTCCAAACAGGAAGGAATGAAGGTCAGGTGAAGGGTGGAGAAATAAGATCGTAGTAGGTGGGAATGCTGTGGACATTATATATCTGGACTTCAGCAAAGCTTTCAACAAAGTGCCTCATGATATCCTGATTAGTAAGCTAGCTAAGAGTGGGCTAGATGGAACAACTATCACGTGGATCCACAATTGGCTACAGAATCGGACTCAAAGAGTGCTTATCAATGGTTCCTTCTCAAACTGGGGAGAGGTAACGAGCGGGGTACCACAGGGCTCGGTCCTGGGCCCGGTGCTCTTCAACATTTTTATTAATGACTTGGATCAGGAGGTACAGGGAATGCTTATCAAATTTGCAGATGACACAAAGTTGGGTGGAACAGCTAATACTCTGGAAGACAGAAACAAAATTCAAAGTGACCTCGATAGGCTGGAGCGCTGGGCCGAAAACAACAGAATGAAATTTAATAGGGATAAATGCCAAGTGCTGCACCTAGGGAGAGGAAACCAAATGCAGAGTTACAGAATGGGGGACACTTGGCTCAACAATACTACAAGTGAGAAGGATCTTGGAATTGTGGTAGATCACAAACTGAATATGAGCCAGCAATGCGACGTGGCTGAAAAGAAGGCAAATGCAATTTTGGGCTGTATTAATAGAAGTATAGCTTCCAAATCGCGGGAAGTGATAATTCCCCTTTACTCGGCACTGGTTAGGCCTCATCTTGAGTACTGCGTCCAGTTCTGGGCACCTCACTTTAAGAAGGACATAGACAAACTGGAGAGGGTTCAGAGGAGGGCAACAAGGATGATAAAGGGACTGGAAACAAGGCCCTGTGAGGAGAGACTGAAAGAACTGGGCATGTTTAGCCTTCAGAAGAGGAGACTGAGGGGAGATATGATCGCACTCTTCCAGTATTTGAAGGGATGTCACACAGAGGAGGGCGAAGATCTCTTCTCGTTCATCCCAGTTTGCAGGACACGGAATAATGGGCTCAAGTTACAGGAACCTAGATTCCACCTAAACATCAGGAAAAATTTCCTGACTGTCAGAGCAATAAGACAATGGAATCAACTACCTAGGGAGGTCGTGGGCTCTCCCACTCTGGAGGCATTCAAGGTGCAGCTGGACAGACATCTGTCAGAGATGCTTTGACCTAGATTCCTGCATTGAGCAGGGGGTTGGACTCGATGGCCTTGTAGGCCCCTTCCAACTCTACTTTTCTATGATTCTATGATTCTAGGTGCCATTGCCACATTCTCATCCCTTCCTATTAGGGGGCAAAACGGAAATCTTGCTAGCTTGAACGATCCATGATCCACAGCGATCCATGCCTTAATCGCCTCACATTTAGATTCCTGCAATGCGCTCTATGCGGGGCTGCCCTTTGCAGAGTGTCCGGAAAGTTCAGCTAGTGCAAAACGTGGGGGCCAGACTTTTGCCTGATGTGCGTTTTACAGATCATAGAGAACAGCAGCCCTGAAACAGCTGCACGGGCTTCTAATTTGTTTCCAAGCTCAGTTCAAGGTGCTGGTTCTTACTTAGAAAGCACCAAGTGGCTCTCGAAACTGGAGATTTAAAAAATTCAAATGCGGGAGAAAGAAAGCAAAACGGATTTGCCCCTCCCTAGCAGAAGGGGGCATCCAAAGAAGATCTTAAGCTATGGGCAGGTTCATATGGGAGGCGGCAATCTCTCCGATATCCTGGTCCCCAAGCCTTTGGGGGCTTTACGGGTAAGCACCAACACCTTGAATTGTGCCAGAAACAGATTGGCATTTGGCAGTCAGTACAGTTGATACAAGACCGGTGTTAATATCTCTGGTTTTAAACTATTCCTTAACGTGTTTTTTTTTAAATGTATTTTCATCTTTTTATATTATTATTGTATATTGCCTCCAGCAGTCCAAAAGTAAATAAATAAATAATAAAATAAAATAAAGAAATTCTGCTAGGGTGGGTGAAAGCTCTGGTAACGGGATGGGAGAATCATGCATAGTGTTGTGAGAAAACGGAAAGAGAGATGTTTTTTCTCCCCTTAGCATGAGAGCCCAGGGGCTCCTGATGGGAAATTAGACAATCTGTGTAGGCTATCAGTGTCTGGGTTCAGACAACACGATAATCCTCTCTCAAGGGTTGAGTGTGGGTTCTTGTTAAAACGTGAGTTGTCTGAACCCAGCTGCACTAACAAGCCTTGGCTTGTTAACCACGAACAACCCATGTGAAGAGAACCCATGGTTTGTTGTTAGGTTGTTGTGAACTGTGGGTCGTTCACCATGGTTTGTTATCTCGGCTGGATTCAGACAACACGACAACCCACGGTTCAACAACAACCCATGGTTCAACGACAACCCACGCACAACCCATCCTCAACCCTTGAGTGTGGGTTATCGTGTTGTCTGAACCCATTCAATGGCTACTACCTCTGCATGCCAGTTGCTGGGGAACACGAGCGGAAGGGTGCTGTTGCACTCATGCCCTGGTTGTGGACTTCCCAATGGGGCCTCTGTTTGGCCTCTGGGGGAACAGAATGCTGGACGGGATGGGCCTCTGGTCCCAATGGCAACTGTGTGAACAGCATTTTGTAACTCTGGCCCGGTAGGCTGGCCAGGTGTCCTACCTTACAGAGGGCAGTCCTCTAACTTGGGGAGCTGTCAGAGGACAATCCTCTGTTTGAAGGTGTCCTCCATTCGAAGAGCTGTCCAGTACAAAGCCGGTTTAAAGAGGGCATATAAGGGGGCAGATTAGCTGGCTTTTTGGCCCTCCGGCCGCCTCCCTTGAATGCTTCTGCCTGAGGTTTTTTTCTGAAGTCGAATGCCCTCCTCTCTCCCCTGTCCATGCTGCATCCCTTTTCACAAATAGGGGCGTCCTTAGGGGACAGGCTCCTTTACAGACTTTAGAGCATATGTAAAGTAGCTTATGCAAATGTGTACATTTTTTTGGTCCCAGTGGGCCTGAGCCCCGGATCTTTTTGGGACCTAGCACCGCCCTGTAAAAAGATGAAAGCACCCTAAGGAGGGAGATCGGGGCCTTGAGGTTCCCCTCCACCCGGAGCCCGTGGACACAGGCTGGGCGGGCAGGCACACCCGTCACCTGGTCACTCTTCCCAACTGTGCTGAGGTGTCTTGTATTCCTATTTGAATTATAGCTGCCATTTCTAAATGTGCGCCTAGACATATACATTTGCATATGCACATGTGACGCAACGGGTGAACGGGCAGCCTACTGGCCCGTGGGTCCCAGAGCCCGAAAGGTCCGGCCATTCTGCTGATGCACTTTCTCCATTCGCAGATCTCCGCCCCAAATTGCCCCCCGCGATGGTCCCTCCCAGCAGTTCCCAGATGGCCGTGGTGTGACCCTTAATGTCTGTGAATCGCCGTCTCCTCAGCTGGGGCCCTTCATTCCACATGGTGCGTTGCTCTTTTGAGTGCTGCTGCCGCATCAAATCAGGCCAGCTGGAAACACACAGTATCTTAAAGCGCACACACGCACGCTGGCATCTCAGAAGGGTGCTCTGATTTGTTGAGATTAGCGGCTCCTTAGTGCTTCTGCGAAGTGATATACGTGCAAATGAGAGAGAATAAAACCGAGACGGGGCATCTGCAGAGGAGACGGATTGGCCTGGGGGACACACGGGGAGGCCTGGAGGCAGACGCAGACAGCGCCTTGAACGTCAGGCAAGGGATGGGGCCGTGCCGTGGGTCAGGTGGGTCAGAGACGAAGCCGTGAGCCCGGAGGCCAGCAGAGCCTGAATACCTCCTCTGCTCTGGGCTTCCTGAATTGCCTTGGGAAGTATCCAGCCCTCTGTAGGGGCCCACTCTCAGAGCCTCCTCTTCCCTATTGTTCCCCTATTGTTTCCCTATTGTTCTTCCTCTTCCCTATTGTGAGCCAGTGCGGTGTTAAACCGTGGAATTCACTTCCACAACATTACGAAGGATGCTTTCATTTACATGGACACGTATTCCACATGCATGTACACCAAATACATACATGAGGGATCTTTTGGCGTTGAACTCTGGGCACTCAGGAAAACCTGATCTCCCCCCCCCCCCCGGAAAAAAAGAAAAAAAAAAGGCTGAGCGAGTCAAAGACAGCAACAACAAGGCCTTTGAGAGCAATTCTTTGTTTTGTTAAAGAAGAATTTGAAATGAATTAAAATCACACAGTCAGGGGAATTAGAACTATGCATACATGGCCCAAGAAAGTCAGCACTGAGGCTAGGTGCAGGAGGTGCATAGAAAGTGTGTGTGTGTGTGTCTTGGGGCTGATTATGGTGAAGGAAGAGAGTTGTGTGGGAGAAAGAAGTTTCAGCCTGGGATACTTTGAGTGGGGGAGAAACAGACTTGTGGGGGATTGTGCAAGGGTTTTGGAGAAGGGAGTTAGAGCGAATGCAGGGGTTTGGGGGAGAAAGTGGGTAGAGAGAGTCATAAAAGAAGTTAAGAACAACAGGGAGCTCTAGAGCCAAGGGGTTTTGGAGATTGGAATGGGGTGGAACATTGGGAGGAAAGGGGGAAATTGGGGTGGAAGGAAAATAGAAGATAACCAGCAAAGATTGACCTCTCCGTATCTGCTGAGCTGTGAAGTGATGGGAAGCTCTGTTGAGCTTCTCTGGAACAGAAGGGGAAAGGCAAAGGGAATGAGGGGAGGGATTGCTCTTAGGAGCAGAAAGTGCGAGGGGTCCTCCTGGATGGAAGGGATCTTCTGTGCGTGCCGGTGGATTTGGGTTGCTCTTTTTATCCTTCTTCCCGGGATCCAGTAATCAAAACAAAGCAAAACGTGTGAGCATCTGTAACCATCACCATCGACATGCCCGGCTGGCCGCTCCCTGACTATGAAATGCTTTTTATTTAAAAGCTGAGAAAGGATGCTGTGGCAAGCAGCGGCAATCCTGCCGGGCCCTCGCACACGACCGTGCCAGCCCAGGTGTTGGCGCTGGGCCAGGGCCGGGTTAAGATAGGGGCGATTGGAGCGGCCGCTCCAGGCCCATAACAGACAATAGGCCCACAATATAGGGACACGTGGCACGATTTGAGTTAGCTCTGATCGTTATCATTCAGCATAATTAATGATTTTTTCAAGATTAGAAAGGTGTTCTAAGCACATCTGCATTACAGGCTTGAGGCAAGACCTAGCAAGAACTGTTGTTCTCAAATTAGCATGGTAGGTTTTTGCATTTCAATCACTGTTACTACATTTCTTTGAAGCACATGGGGGGCTTGCTAGGGTCTGTAATATTCAGATTTAGAAGGGACCTCTCTCTCCAGCCTCCAGCAAAAGATCTTTCTGATTCGCAGCTCAATTGTTCAAATGCTAGTTTAACAAAAAAACAAAAACGAAAACGAAACAAAGCAACAAGAACAACACAATTATTCTTGGTCAAGCAAAGCTTCCTGGCTTTTTGTTGTGGCTGCTTTTTCTTTTTTAATAAATAAATTTGGGGGAAATTGGGGAGACCCTTACTGATGAGCTGCAGGAGTTTTTGAGTTTTGGCACTTTAATGGTAATTAAAATATTTAATTTGTTTTAATATAAAATTGCGTCTTCATTTTATTTATTTCCATAAAAAGGCCCACCAAAATCCTCAGCACCAGGCCCATAATGCTCTTAATCCGGCCCTGCGCTGCCACTCTTTGGGTGGTGATTTGGGGGCAGGCGGAGTTGTGGGGCCCTGGACCCCAGCCCCAAGGGTCAGTCCTGGTTGTACTACTGGTCCCATTCCTTCCCCGTGCGTTGGCGGTGGCGTGATGGAGAACAGCTGCCCGGCCCTTCTAAAAGGCTATATAAATGGAAATTATTATTATTATTGATTGGTGGGAAGAAGAGCTGGATTTTCCTCCCCAGCTCAATCACCACGCGCACTGATTGAAGTGAGAACCCTAATCCACTGATGGGGAAGAGCCAGGTGGGGCGTTCCTCTGGATCAGTGTTTCTCAACCTTGGGTCCCCAGATGTTTTTGGCCTACAACTCCCAGCATGCCCCAGCCAGCTGGCTGGGGCATGCTGGGAGTTGTAGGCCAAAAACAACTGGGGACCCAAGGTTGAGAAACACTGCTCTGGATTGAGCATCCATCTGGGGACCCAAGGTTGAGAAACACTGCTCTGGATTGATGAGAGCCCTGGAAGGTTTGATTTCTAAAAGGAGAAGGCTCTTCTGAGCCGGCAGCAGGCGGCACTGGGGCCCCATGGGGCCCGCCAGTCGTTTCCGTGGGCCTTCCCCAGCCCGGCGGCCTCCAGCTGTGTCGGACTACAACTCCGATCAGTCCCAGACAGCACAGACGATGGGAAATGGGAGTCCAGCAGCAACACACATATCTGGAAGGCACCAGGTTGCAGATTTGTTATGCCGATCGTCTCCCCTCTAGCTGGAAATCCTACACAAATATTTCTCTCACTTATATTAGTGCGCACACACTCACATGAATAGCCTTAGGGTGCAATCCCGTGCATATTTAGACGGGGGGGGGGGGGAAGTCCTACAGCTCCCAGCATGCCCCAGCCAGCAACGCTGGCTGGGGCATGCTGGGAATTGTAGGACTTTTTTTTCTGTCTAAACATGCACAGGATTGTTGCTTTACAGTCTCTTTGCCTTAGCTTGTCCTGAAGCTGTCTCCTCTGCAGGCTGGCCAGGCGTCCTCCTTTACAGAGGACGGTCCTCTGTTTTGGCGAGCTGGAAGAGCACGCGGTTCTCTCTTGGAAGGTGTCCTCTGTCTGATGGGCTGGCCAGTCCGAGTCTGTTTTAAAGTCAGAGAACCCGCAGGAGGGGAGAGCGGGCAAGGAGAACCAGCGTGGCCTAGTGGTGAGAGTGTTGGACTGGGACTTGGGAGATCCGGGTTCTAGTCCCCCGCTCGGCCATGAAGCTCACTGGGTGACTTTGGGCCAGTCACTGACTCTCAGCCTCACCTACCTCACAGGGTTGTTGTGATGGTAAAATGGAGAGGAGGAAGAGGATTATGTAAGCCGCCTTGGGTTCCTTGCAGGAAAAAAGGTGGGGTATAAATATAATTAATAAATAAATAAATAAATAAATAAAAAAGTAGGGGCCTTGGGGTTGTGTATCGACACTTAGCACCTGGACAGCAGGCCAAGCAGGCAGATGAACTGGATTTCTATTGCAACTGCAAGCAAGGATTATTTCTAAATTTGCAGCAATACATGCAAATGTGATGCAAATTGGTGCTCTCTTCCTCCCTCTTTTTGGGGGGGGGCAGTGCGCAAGCAGCCTCCTTAATAGCCCACTGGCCACCTTCCCGCTCCCACAGATCAATCCACACGTCCCGTTCCGATCACAGCGCACCAGAGCCAAGCTGCAAGGCAGCACCCAGTGTAGGCAGAGTTGGCCACTCCAAAACCACCATTCTGTAGTTCGGCATGACTTGGCCGTCAGCCCGCCACTGAATCTTTGGTGCAACTCCTTTTGGTCCCCTCCCTCTGGATATCAGAGCCTGGCCTGGCCGGGACCGGAAGACCCCACAGGTCAATGGGTGGGCTGCTACTGGGGGTTGGCATCTCGACCATCAACCAGCCCTTGTGTCTCTCCATGGCGCTATCTGCCTTTAGAGCAGTGTTCTCCAACCTTGGGCCCCCAGATGTTTTTGGCCTACAACTCCCAGCATGCCCCAGCCAGCGTAGCTGGCTGGGGCATGCTGGGAGTTGTAGGCCAAAAACATCCGGGGACCCAAGGTTGGAGAACACTGCTTTAGAGAGAGCAGCCTGGAACCTAGGCGGTAGCATCAGGAAAAAAAATATTTGGGTGGGGGGAGCAAAAGGGGCAAAGGGTGTTTCAGCAGGGGGAGCCTGATTGGTTGTTTTGATTTGTACCCTGTCTCCTATTTTTGGTGAGGCTCCTTTTCCGTCGCAGGTTTCGCAGCTGTCATTTGGAGCCTCGCGGGAGCTGTCCGTGGCGCTGAACGGCATCCCCAAAATAGGTTCGCCACCACGGAGCACCATGGTGGCTCCTATGAAGCTCCAAATAAAAGCTGCAAAACCTGCCATGGAAAAGGGGCCCCCACACCAAAATGGGAGCCACGACACGAGTCTCCCCTGCCCATCTTTCTACCAAAACATGGCACACAAGGCAGCTCACGGGCATAATTTACATGGATTAAAACCATGAAATACATTAAAATACAATTAAAAATATCACCATTACAGAACAAAAAAAAAATTAAAGACAGCACCCAACCCAAAAGACCCATCTACAGGCCAAAGAGGCCTTCTTGAGCAAAGCAGTCTTTTGCCTGCCGGTGGAAGGACCAGCACAGAGGGGGAGCAAAACCCTGCCTCTCTCGAGCCAGGAGTTCCACAGCCTGGGAGCGGCCAGCGAAAAAGTCGCTACGTGTTTGACCTACGTGTTCGATTTCTGAAAGAAGTATAATGGCGAACTCTACAATCCTTTCCGCGCCAGGTTAAGACTGCCCTCTATGTTGAGGCTTTTAACAACTCTAAATAGTGCATGGTGGTGGGGTGGTTATTTTTAATCTTTTTTTTTTTCTGGGTCACGTTGCATTATTTATTTATTTATTACATTTATACCCCACCTTTTTCCCTGCAAGGAACCCAAGGCGGCTTACATAATCCTCCTCCTCCTCCTCTCCGTTTTATCCTCACAGCAAGCCTGTGGGGTAGGTTAGGCTGCGAGTCCATGACTGGCCCAAAGTCAGCCAGTGAGCTTCAGGGCTGAGTGGGGACTAGAACCCGGATCTCCCGAGTCCCAGTCCAACACCCTAACCACTACACCACACTTGTTTTAGCTACTTGTGTCATTTTAAATTTGGGTTTAAATTTTTATAATGTTTTTATTGTGTATATTTTATATTGTATTGTTGTGTTTTTTATTGATTGTTGTAAACCGCCCAGAGAGATTCAGCTGTTGGGCGGCATATAAATAATAATAATATAATAACAACAACAACAACAAACTTTCTTAGTTGCCTTTCTCTTAAAAAAAAAAAAAAAAAGACCCAAGGCGACATACAGCAGAATCCTATCTAAAGCATATTTTCTCTGAGGTCAGTCCTGTTGGTTTTGATGGGGCTAACTTTGGTGGAAAGATTCTTAGGGGATTGCAATCTTTATTTTAAGGTTCCAGTTGTATGATTCAGCTGTAGTTTGCCTTTCCTGTAAGTAACCACAGGGGACCAGCAACGGGGAAGCCTTGCTGGCTGGGGCTCATGGGCATTGTAGTCCACAACATATGGAGAGTACATCTGGAGATGTTGCCCTACCCTTGATGTGAACAATACCAAGGTAGATTGGACCAATGGACCTGGTATAATGCAGCTTCCTGGGTTCCACTTTGGGAGCCAATCTTGGCTGAATGGATGAATACCAGTCCACCTGTTGGTCACGGCCAGCCATACGATGAGGCAGAGTGAGATGGCCACCTTAGCTGGCAGAATATAGGTGTTTTGGGGGATGTATGAGAAATTTGTTTCTGTTCGTTTTTGACCAGAATTTACCCAGTATGCACCTCCCGGAATTATAAGTGGACCCGAATGCAAGCCGCAGTGAGTTTGCACAACATCTCTGAGTCTGCAGTGTGATTCATGGAACAAACAAAAGTATTGTTCGAAAAAAATGCATCTATTTGAAAAAAAACAAGGTGCACAAACACTTTAATCCACGGGAGAAAAGTGCACACATTTCAAAAATGTGCACAGCTGGTGCATATATCTGGGGGAAAAATATACACGAAAACAAACACGCGAATTTTTTGTTCAAAAAGAAAAAAACAAAGCTCAAAATCTAATATGGACACGTGTCGGAACGAGGTTTGAGTTGGGATTCAGACAAGTTGGGTCTTGCTGATTTGCACATCCCTCACTTACACATTCTATTTTTTACCTGGGGGGGGGCCCACGGGGCAGGCAGGAAGGGGGGGGTGCCCTTTTTGTTTGCTGCCACAGGTGCACAGAGAGTCTCGAAGCCATGCTTACACCTGGGCCCGACACTCTCACCCTCCTGTACAAAAAAAGAAAGATATGGATATATCCTGATGACTTGGCTGGATGCCATCTCACTACAGACTTCCACGGCAAAGAAAGAAAGATGACTGCTGCAGCAGCAGATGCCACACTTGACAGACATTTTATTTATTTATTTATTTATTCATTCGTTCGTTCGTTCATTTATTTATTTCATTTATACCCCGCTCTTCAGCCAGAAAAGGCTCTCGGAGCGGCTTACACAAATTAATAATAAGACAGTCCCTGCCCTCAGGCTCACAATCTAAAAGACATGAACACAAAACATCAAGGAACACTGAATATAGTATTAAAAAAAAATAATCTACAGAATATAAGAACAGCAATACAAGTTTTAAAATATTTTAAAAAACACTAAATATTCAAAAAAAAATACAACAGAAATAATTACAGATACCAACAAACAAACAAACAAACAAAAAAAGGCAGGAGCAGCAGCAACCTTTGTAGCTGGAGTCAGTCAGGCCCCACCCTCCCTGGCCAGGTGTGATGAGCCAGGGAAGCAGGGACCAGGTCTTGCAGGACTCACAGCTAGATGGTCTCTAGGCACCTTCAGCAGGAGCAGCAGCAGCCTTTGTAGCTGGAGTCAGTCAGGCCCCACCCTCCCTGGCCAGGTGTGATGAGCCAGGGAAGCAGGGACCAGGTCTTGCAGGACTCACAGCTAGATGGTCTCTAGGCACCTTCAGCAGGAGCAGCAGCAGCCTTTGTAGCTGGAGTCAGTCAGGCCCCACCCTCCCTGGCCAGGTGTGATGAGCCAGGGAAGCCAGGGAAGCAGGGACCAGGTCTTGCAGGACTCACAGCTAGATGGTCTCCAGGCCATCTAGTGGAACATTACTTCCGCCGGTCACATTGGGCACGAGGACAGCCAGAAAACAGAGGAAAGGGGCACAACTGGGTGCCATTACATGAAGAAGTCATCTTTTGGCATCCAGCACTGGTGCCTTTTCAAGAGGGCAATCAGGGGTTGTGGAGAGCGGGCGGGGGGGGGAGGAAAGGCAGGGGCGGCCGCCAGGTCATCTTCTCGTGCTCCGGAGGAAGGTCACGCAACCGTGGGAGCTGGTGCAGCGCTGCAGAGGGGGCTGCGGTTCTACGACGCCGGTCGCCGCGTCGAAAGTGAACGCTTTGTCAGAGCCGTCCCCGTTCTCATCTCTGCCGCCCAGGATGTAGATCTTGCCGCCGCACACGGTGACCCCGCAGCTCTCCTGAAGGAAGAGCAAGAAGAAATCAGGAAGGTCGAATATTCCGGGCACAAAGCTACCCACACATTTTGTGGCGGGGAAGGACAATAATGTGGCACGGAGGAGCAGCGGAAGTTAACGTGAAACACCAGGATCCTAAATGGTGCAATAACTTGGTGCACACTCAAGTTATTTAAAATGCAATCCTGTACGCTTGTTCCAATGGGTAAGTCCCCTTGAACTGAGTGAGACTTATGTCCGAGTAGACATTCATAGGATTCTGTTCTTGTATTCTGTTGTTGTATTCTGTTGTCGTTGCTCCATTTATACCTCACCTTTTCCCCTCTTGCAAGGAGCCCAATGCAGCTTACAAGGTCCTCCTCGTCTCCATTTTATCCTCACAACAACCCTGTGAGGTAGGTTCGAATGAGACATGGGTTGTTGTCGTGTCATGGGAACCCAGTCAGTGACTGGCCCAAAGGCACCTAGTGAGCTTCTTGATCGAGTGGCAACTAGAACCCGGATCTCCTGAGTCCCAGTCCAACACTCTGACTGCTACATCACACTGGCTCTCTGTTAATTGACTAAATACATTAAATTGTATAGCACACCCTCTATAAGAGAGGACACAGATAGCCAACCATTATGGGGCACATTCAAACAACACATTTACGTGAGTTTGAAACTTGGCCTCACTGCCCTGTGCTCCACGCTCCAAAGGATTGTGGGACTTGTAGTTTTGTGAAGGTGTTGAGGATTCCTTTTTAAGACCCTTCAACTCTCTACACTGTTAACCAGTTCCCAGGGTTCCTTGGTTGGAAGCCACAATTGGGAGGGGAGGAAATCCTGTCTGAAATTGAGTTGTACCATCAACATTTCTACAGATCTAGAGAAGAGACATTAATGAACAGCACAATCCTACGCATGTTTAGACAGAAAAATGTCCTACAAACTCCCAGCATTCCCCAGCTGGCTGGGGAATGCTGGGAGTTGTAGGACATTTTTTCTGTTGGGTGGGCCAGCTTCACGCACACAGCCTGACACCGTTGGGCTCCTAGACACCATCACCAACAGTATTCCAGTCCGTTTGTGTTGGAAACTGAGTCTTACCAGTCGCATTTGCACAAAAACGGTGAGCCAGAATCGCTGAGAATTCTGCCTTATTAGTAAAGAGCAAGCACGCTGCCCCAATCGTGCCTGCTTGGATCCTCCTGCAAGCGGAAGCGGCTGAAGTAACCAGGAACATGCCAGCGATACAAAGCTTAGCATGACGGCCAAACCCTGGCTCCTGGCTTGTCTCTCCTTTAACAAGGCAGAGTTATAAGCCAGGGTTTCTAGTCGGCTTCCAGATCCTGGCTGCCTCAAGGAACAACAACAAGCCAGGAGCTGAGGCTTCTACAAAAGTCCGCTCTCCGGCTTTCCCTCCAAGATTTCTTCGTTTCAGCAGCCTAATTTAGGTGGGGGAAATCCTTCTGTTCTTGCTACTGTTAAACAACCGGGATTCAACCTACTAGGAATCACCCAGGGATCTACCAGTGGAAGATCCCTGCTCTCTGCCCTCCCAAGGGCCTCGTGAGCTTCTCCTTACTAGAGGTCCAGGCAGAGATGCCGCTTCGCTCCAAGTGTCGTTCTGGGGATCGTAGCTGGAGACTGTACTCAGGAGACCTCCGGCGACATAGATCAAGTTGTCCAAAGTGACGGCATTGATGCATCGCTGACTGAAAGGGGCAGGAGACAGAAGGGCCCACTTATTTTCCTTGGGGTCGTAGCACTGCACCTGAGGGAGCAAACAAGCAGTCAACGACTGAGTCGTTCGGGGTTGGGTTCAGAATGCATCTCCAGCCTTGCAGGCCACGAATGGTCCTGTACTGAAGGTGTACCTATTTTGGGGGGATGGGGTACAGCACCATGGATAGCTCCTATATAGCTCAGAACAAAACCTGCAATGGATGAGGAGCCCCACTGACACAGGCACCACCAGCTTCCCCTGCAGCCAGAATAACAGGCGATGACTAATCTTCTTGTTATTCTCCAGGAGAAGAAACACATTTTTCAACTCCCATGGATCAGCCTTCCCCAACCGGGTATCCTCCAGACATTTTGGACTCCCTCTCCCATTCGAAGCTTGCCACGGTTCCTGCCTCTTCAACCACACGTGGGAGAGTGTTCCAGAGGGTGGGTGCCACGACTGAGAAAGCCCTGCTTATGTGTGAATACCTGTTGATATTCTATGGGCCATGGAACTACCAATGAGGCCTCCTCTGAAGACCTCAGGTGGTTGGGTTAGTGGACACCTGCTGCTGTAGAATTTATGGCAGCCTTCGCCAACCTGTGGCCCTCTATGTGTTTTGGACTTCAACTCCCATCAGCCCCAGCCAGCATGGCCAATGGTCAGGGATTATGGGAGAGGGAGTCCAAAAGATCTGGAGGACATGCGGTTGGGGAAGGCTAATTCATGGGATATCCTTGCCTTTCTGTGAGTTCAGTTTGAAAGGAATGTAAAAAGCGAAGCATGTGCGGGAGTTGAAAAATGTGTTTCTTCTCCTCGAGAGTAAAAAGAAGGTGATTAATCACCATGCTGGCTGAGGAGTGTGTGTATATATATATATATATATATATATATATGATGTAGGGATATACATTGCATATGTATCTATTGTAAATAAATCTATTTATTTTATTCAGATTTCATGTAATAAAAATGTAATGCTTTATCTTATTTCATTTTATTTTTATGGGGGTTTCATTTTGTTTTTGTTTTGATTTATTGAAACTCACAATAAAAAAAAAATCTGGCAGAGGATTGTAGGGGCAGTATCCATCTCTGTCATTCCATTAGCGCAAATGACGTTGCACCGGTGGAAACTAGGTTCCGAACGCTGCGCAAGAGAAGAATCCCACTAAAGTTATGTTTGCACAAGCACAGTTGCGCAAGTGGTTGTGCATTATGCTTGTGTAATCCATTGCACATATCTCTTGTGCAACCCCTTGTGCAACCAGTCACGCATTCTGCCTGTGCAACAGGTTGTGCAGCTGCTTGCACAACTGGCTCAGGCGTAATGGGTTGTTGCGTGACAGAAAGATTTTAGCCGGGCTCCTCTAGTGCTACTTGAGTTTGTGGAATGACACCGTTGGATGCTGCCCCTGGGAGTCGAAGCCCAACACATCTGGGATGGTCACACAGGTGTTTCAGGAAGTCCTGCCGGGCTGAAACACTTTCTCCGAAGATAGATGTGCTTGATATGAGTGTGTGCACACACCCGGTGTTTCAAGGAAGAGGAGGAGCAATGCAATTTGGGGTGGCCGGTGGGTGGGTAAGGATGACCTCTGTGTGCTTCCGTAGCAGTTCGTATATACAAAACAAGAACTTGGAATCACGGAGAACCTTTGTCCGAGGTTGGAGAGAGGAATTCAGAACCCAGCGAGCAAATTACAACTTCCGTTGGGGTCAGTTCGCCCACGTAAAGGTGTGATGCATTGTATTTCCATCTCAATTATAATAATAATTTCTAAACTTGCATCTCCATATAAATCAGCATATGCAAATTTTATTCTAATCGCTGTCCTCTTTCGTCTTCTTTTTGGGTGATGCATTTCCTCTTTTTTGGCAACTCATACATGGCTGCCCTACATATAAATCAAAGATCCTGGTGCAGATAGAACTGTGCCCCATCACCTATTTGAGAAGGAAGAGCTGATTACCTGCAAAGCCAGGGGTGAAAGGAAAATGGCAAACAATACAGCCCAGCAGAGAGAAAGTTAGGCCTGGTCTCCAGAACTGAGCAAAATTCTAATATTTCGCCTTCCAAAATATCACTACCCAAGCCCAGCATTTGTCAAGGAAGTGAGAATTTGGACTTTGTTCCTTGCAGAATGCGGCTTGGAATTCACAAAAGGCCAAATTTTGCAATTACAGCCCAAATTCAAAATGTTACTGTTTGATTTCAGATCCGCTTCTGTGCGTCTCACATCTCCCCTTTGCCTTATTGCTGCCAATTGCCTTGTTTTCCTCCCAATGCGTTCCTTCCATTACCTTCTCTGTGTTGGCCCCGTCGTCCATCGCACCCCCAATCACATAGAGCTTGCCGAGGCAGGAGACGACGGCTGCTGAGCTCACGGCTTCAGGCAAAGGTGCAACGGCCGTCCAGCTGTTGGAGAAGGGGTCGTAGCACTCCACGCTGGCCAGGCGGTAAAAGCCGTCGTACCCACCCACAGCATAGATCTGTCAATGAGAAGCGGGGGAATTACATTTGTGGATATATCTAATCTTAGGGGCAGGCAAAGGGACCTGCATGGAAGGAGAGTGGGGCGGGATGTGATGCAGCGATTTGAGCAGCCTTCCCCAACCTGGCGCCCTCTGCATGTGTTGGACTACAACTCCCATCACCTCCAGCCAGCATGGCTGACGGAAGGAAGGAATGGGAAGGAAGTCCCATGGAGTTCAGTGAGGCTTACTCTCAAGTAACTAGCTATAACAGCCTTTCCCAGCCTGGAGCCATGCTGGCTGGGGGCAATGGGAGTTGTAGTCCAGCACATCTGGAAGACATCATCAGTTTGGGGAAGGCTAGGTTAGGCTGCCAGGTTAGGAGCAGAAAGATCAGAGTTCAAATCCTCACTTAGCCATAAAGCTCTCTCAGCCTCTCTGCCTCGAACCTACCTCAAAGGGTTGCTGTACTGTAGGTTTAAGTATGTTAAACCGTAAAAACATCAGAAGGGCCCTATTGGATCAGACCAAGGGTCCATCTCGTCCAGCATTCTGTTCACACAGTGGCCAACCAGATCCCCAAGGGAAACCCACAAGCAGGACAGGAGGGTGTAACAGCACCCTCCCACCCATGTGCCCCAGCAACTGGTGTACATAGGCATACTGCCTCTGATACTAACCACATCTATGTACGCTGCCCAGAGCTCCATGGAGGAGGCATGCAACACTGAACAATTTTATTTATTTAGAAAATTTATGAGCCGCCCTTCAGTGCAAGGCTGTGTCAATCATATATATTTAACACAAAGAGGGTGGGGTGCCACCCTAGTGCCCTCTAAAATCCTACTACTACTACTACTACTACTAATAATAATAATAATAATAATACTGCTACTATTATTACTAATATTACTATTATTATAACAGCAGCCATGGAGCCACAGTAGGGAGTAATTGGATTGGGGTTGTATGGCACAAGTCTTTCCCTCCGTGCCATGGCCCCAATCCAGGCTATCCGCAGAAGCAACTATTAGCCACAGAAGGGAAAATCATATGGCCACTAAGATGGCCCCCAGTATGTTTGCTCCTCCATGGCTGTAACACACACACACACACACACACGCATGCACGCACGCACGCACGCATGCACGCTTACATTGGGAGTTACATAGGAACTGAGGAAGCTGCCTGATATGTGGTCCATCTAGCTAGCCCAATCTTGTCGACACTGGCCGGCAGCTTCTCTCCAGGGTTTCAGGAAGGAGGTTTTCCAGCCCGACCAGGAGAGGCCGGGAATCGAACCAGGGACCTTCTGCATGCAAAGCGGGGGCTCTACCCACTGATCCTTCCCCAAAGTTCTGCTTCCCCATCAGAGAACTGTGACATACCGTAGTGCAATTTGGTGCTGGGACCACATCATCAGCTGCCCCTGACCTGGGTGAGGAAGCGCATCACATGGCACAATCTTGCCATGGCACGTGTGTGTGTGTGTGTGTGTGTGTGTGTGTGTGTGTGTGAACTGCTACACACTAGGAAGGGGGAGAAACCGATATGTAGAGCCTGCAACACAGAGCTCTCTGTCCCCAGGAAGGTAGAAATGGCTAAACGTATTTATTTATTTATTTACTCACAGCATTTGTATAGAGCTCCACAACTACCCAGATTCTGGAGCGGTGAACAATAAACGGCAAAAAAAGACAAAAAGGACAAAACAGAATATCAATCAAAACAGTGGCTGGTCAACCAAGGAAAGCCTCCTGAAAGAAAGATATTTTCAGGAGGCACCAGAAACAGCACATGGCCTGTGGCTCACGCTGGCTCAGCTTGTCTGAGCGTGGAAAGCTAAGCAGGGTCAGGCCTGGTTATTACTTGGATGAGAGACCCCTCCTCTAGTTTCCTGCATTGAGCAGGGGGTTGGACTCGATGGCCTTGTAGGCCCCTTCCAACTCTATGATCTATGAAACACAACGTTGGTGTCTGCCTGAGCTCCAGGGGCGGGCAGTTCCACAGAAAGGGAGCCGCCGCCACACTATAATATAATAAAAATAATATTGTCAAAGGTCATCCTTCCCCAACCCCAGTGCCCTACACATCTGTTGGATTACAACTCCCATCATCTAAAACCACTGCTGGTTAAGAATGATGGGAGTTGTAGTCCAACACATCCAAGGGCAACCAGGTTGGGGAAGGCTGCAGTGGCTCACCTAAACCTGCCAGGTGCAAGCGCTTGGCTCCGGCGATTCTGAGCTACTCCTCGGAGCTCTCTGGCCACCCTGACAACCGGGAAGTAAAAGGGAAGTACCGTACCTTTCCGTGGAGGCTGGCCATTTTGTGTCTCCATCGGCCTTTCTGCAAACAGGCCACCTTGATCCAGACGTTCAGCTGGGAGCTCAGCTGCCAGACATCTCTGCTGTTGATGTGGCCCCCTTCGAAAGCAAACACAGAGCAGCTACGTGATACAGGGGGCCAACGGAGTTAAAGCCACGGGAAGCGGGCATTACATTAAGTACTGACCACGGGAGGGAGAGTTCTAATGATGATAATGAGGCATTTATTGTGTGCCCCTGTGGTTCCTCACTCACAGTCGTTTGCAGGTGCTTTACACGACATGGTCATTCTCCAGGGCAGTGTTCTCCAACCTTGGGTCCCCAGATGTTTTTGGCCTACAACTCCCAGCATGCCCCCAGCCAGAACGTTGGAGAACACTGTTCCAGGGCTTCTCTCGTGCCTTGTAACCATTTCCACAGCTTTTTTTTTTTTTTTTGATTGAGGAAAATGTGGTATTAATTTTTTTAGAAATCACACCATGAAGCTCGTGTATTAGCGCATTTCTGCTATACTGCAGCGCCACCTTGTGGTCATGTAATAGAGGAAGGCAGAGAAAGAAAAAAAAAAACCATGGGGGGGGGGGCGGGAAACACGTGTAAAGGAGCTGATCTTAATCCCACAAAGAATCCAGAAGCAGAAGCCTCCGTAAAGTGGCGGGTTAAAAAAAGCCTCATGTGCAGAGAAGCCCTAAGTTGCTACGAACAGTTGCGGAATGGCAAAAAGCAGGGCAGAGATCAGTCAGTGAGGCGATCACTCGTGACCGAGTAAGATTGTCTTCCAGGATAAAAAAATTTAAAAAAAAATTTTTTTACAAAAAGGAGATTTTAAAAGGAGGAAAATTCTAAAGAAAATTGTGTAGACTCTAGCGATGGGTCCGTAAGTGACTGTGGAGGCCAATTCTACATGCATCTGCCTCCGTCACCGTGTACATCTAGTGTTGAACTGTTCCAAGATGTTGAACTGCAGGCCTGCAGGCCAAATACAGCCGGCCTGAGAACCAAATCTGGCTCTCTGGGGTTCTACAGAGATGGCTCTGCCCCCTTCCCCTCAGCCATGACGGTGCAATGCTTTCCCGGCTTTTGTGCCCCCTTTTCCCCATTCCAAAAGGTGGAAACGCCTTTCCTAAGGCTTCGTTACCGGCACGAAGAGCTTCAATCTAAAATAGGGTGGTACTTTTGGCCATCTCTCACCTGAGATGTATACATCATTCTTCAGGGTACAGGCCGCAAACTCCGATTTGGTATATCCAGGCATGCTTGACAGCGGCTTCCACTGCTTCCTCTCGGGATGGAACATATCCACGAAGGGGAGCTTCAAAAGCCCTTTCTTATCACAGCCTCCGATCACGACAATCATCTCTGCTAATTCCATGAATCTGGAGGAAGAAAAAGAAAGGGATGAAGTCTCGGGGTGCAACGCGATATAGTGGCCGCACAGCCTGACCCAGACTGTGACAAACCCCTATAAAGCAGGGGCTGCCCCGGCACCTTAAGATCCACACTTTAGCACTGCCAAGGCTCTCCGCTGAACAGGAAGCAATAAAATGGGTAGAACCCGAAAGCAGGAAGCAACTAATTTAAGATGAAAAAGCATTAAGGGCAGGTTCACATGACATGGCAACAATCACGGTACCACAATTGTTTGCGGGAACCTGCAAAGCAAACCACGACGAGCCCGACAGGTGATCGGGCTGATTGTGGTTGCTTCACTCCCTCCCGTCCCCTCTTTTTTCCCTTCATTCCTCCCGGCGATGCCCCAGGGGATGCCACAAAGAGTTATGAGGCGTGTCTATTTGACAGCTGCGATCACGGTGAGCCGACTTCAGCTCATGGCAGCTGTCAAAGACTCTCCCATGCGCAAACTGGGGGGGTGTGGGAGCCTCTGACCTCCTCCTTGAGTGGTCTACTCAGGCAGGAGGGGGGGTGCCGGTTCCACCCTCCGCTGCTGCTCTCTGTTCACGGAGCAGCAGCAGCGGAGAGTGGATCACAGCCTCCTGCCTGAGAGGTTCACTCAGAGAACAAACCTCTCAGGCAGGAGGCTCGTGGAGTGGAAGGGGAGTGCTCCTCTCTGTCATCTTTTGGGTTATTGGAGAGTTGTTTCCCCCTCCGACAAGCCCGGGCAAACCCCCCCCCCCCCGCTGGGGGCCGAATATTCAACATGGCCACTGCCGTGTACCACATAAGAAGATAAGAAGATAAGCAGAGCCCCTTCTGGATCAGACCAAGGGTCCATCTAGTCCAGCATTCTGTCCACACAGTGGCCAAATAGCTGCCCACAAGAAGGACATGAGTGCGACACACAGCACCTTCCCGTCCATGTTCCCCAGCAACTGGAGTACATAGGCAGACGGCTTCTCTGATACTGGATACTTAGATAAGCCATGCTGGGCTGCGGTGACGGTGCAAACTGGCCCACTAGTTGTAACCCTAGGACATGACCATTTAGTTATCGAAGGGCGTAGCACTTTGAGCTGCATAGGATTAGAGAAGGGCGTATTTTTCAAGTTAAGGGGGCTTCGGGGTGTCCCTCACATGCACAGTGGTGTCGCCATGGTGATCAGGCCTTGCTGGGTAGGAATGAATCTTAAACTCCAAAACAGCTTGGCCCAATCGAATGAAAATATATCCACAAATGATCAAGGGCATGATCATTTCGGTGTTGCTGGGTGGGACACATTCTGTCAAGCGTTTGTGTCGCCTGTGGGTGTTTTTCATTGTTTCGGGGTTTCTTCCTCACCCTCCTTCCACACTGCACATTTCTTTCAGGAGGAGAACATACGTGTTTCTCTGGCTTCACCGGGGAATGCATGGATGGAGAGTTCCTCCGGAGCAGCCTGGCACTGTGCAGATGTGTTGGACCTGGACTACAAAGCAGGACTTTGGTAGATCACAAACTGAATATGAGCCAGCAATGCGATGTGGCTGCAAAGAAGGCAAATGCTATTTTGGGCTGTATTAATAGAAGTATAGCTTCCAAATCGCGGGAAGTGATAATTCCCCTTTACTCGGCACTGGTTAGGCCTCATCTTGAGTACTGCGTCCAGTTCTGGGCACCACACTTTAAGAAGGACATAGACAAGCTGGAGAGGGTTCAGAGGAGGGCAACAAGGATGATAAAGGGACTGGAAACAAGGCCCTATGAGGAGAGACTGAAAGAACTGGGCATGTTTAGCCTTCAGAAGAGGAGACTGAGGGGAGATATGATCGCACTCTTCCAGTATTTGAAGGGATGTCACACAGAGGAGGGCAAAGATCTCTTCTCGTTCATCCCAGTTTGCAGGACACAGAATAATGGGCTCAAGTTACAGGAACCTAGATTCCACCTAAACATCAGGAAAAATTTCCTGACTGTCAGAGCAATAAGACAATGGAATCAACTACCTAGGGAGGTGGTGGGCTCTCCCACTCTGGAGGCATTCAAGGTGCAGCTGGACAGACATCTGTCAGAGATGCTTTGACCTAGATTCCTGCATTGAGCAGGGGGTTGGACTCGATGGCCTTGTAGGCCCCTTCCAACTCTACTTTTCTATGATTCTATGATTCTATGACTTCGGGAAAGTTTAAGGCAAATATAATACTGTGTCGTTTTGTTATTTTCATTGTGCTACTCCCAATGTGTTCCACTCCTGTAAAAGGCCCTTTATCAGACTGCTATACTGATGGATAATATAAAAGGGTGTGTTCAGTTTTAACTGCTTCGTAGTCTGCTTCCATCTGCCTCGAATCCTGAGGAAAAAGGTACGAGAAGATTACACAGCGGTTTGGCAAGGATGTCACCAGTGATGTCATCCTGATGCTGAGGGAGGGTGGGAAAGAAAGAAAGAAGCGTGGCAATTAGCAGCTAGCATGGAAGCAACCCAGCATCATTAAGATAAAATAGCAGTACACGTGTGTCTAGCACATTGTTGTTGGTGCTAAATAAATGTGTATTCATGTTGAGCCCCGGCAGCATCTCCAGGCAGGGCTAGGAAAGAATCCTGTCTTCAACCCTGGAGAGTCACTGCCAATCAGTGTTGACAATACTGCTAGATCAGTGTTCTCCAACCTTGGGTCCCCGGATGTTTTTGGCCTACAACTCCCAGCATGCCCCAGCCAGCATAGGCCAAAAACATCCGGGGACCCAAGGTTGGAGAACACTGTGCTAGATGGACCCATGGTCTGACTCATACTGAGTCAGCGTCCTACATTCCTACATCGAACTGCCCGGAGTACACGGCATAGAAAGGCAGAATAGAAATGGTTCTAATTAATTCATTAGAGCTGGGGTGGGCAAAAAGTAGAACCCCCAGATGTTTTGAACGTCAACTCCCAGCATGCCTGACCATTCTCGGGGCTGAAGTTCAAAACATCTGGAAATCCACCTACCGCCCACCCCTGAATTAAGCAAGTGGCATTTTTTTTACCTTCTAGGCCTAGAGCGCGGAGAGCTGACTTCCGTGCCTAGGATATAATACTTGCGAGCTTCTTGCAGCAAAGGGATGCAGTCTTTGGATTCTTGGATGAGCTCATCCATCTCCACCTTCTCCAGGAAGTACACGGGGTCCAGCAGAGGGAGACGCACGTGCGCCAGCAGATCCTTCAGAGTCCCTTTCCTGGCAGCCCCGTTGTGGCGCACCCATCGCATCACCGCCTCAAAGACCGCTTCCTCGTTGGAGACCGCCAGCCGCTCGCTCGCTAGGCACGCCCCCAGCTCTGCCGCGTCCAGCTCCAGGAACTCCTCGTGATGGGACACCTCCACAAAACCTTCCAGCATAAACCTCTTGCTCTTCTCAGCCAGAGATGTGATGGAGAAGGAGTCGGCGAACCTCATCATGCCCAAGCAGTTGCAAGGGTGGAGCTGGCCTTCTAAGAAGGCGACACAAGCATCCTTGAGTTTGGGGATCTGAAGCAAACTGGACAACTCCAACAGCCCTTCCACGTTGTCTTCCTGGATGGTGACATGTCCTCCATACATATAGTCCAGGACGAGACTCATGCTGTGCGCAGAGATCTTTTGGAGGCTGATGGTGCCTTGGCTACCTTCCTTCAGCCCCCCGGCAAACATAGCTCGAAAGTAAGTGCTATTGGCCGACAAGGTAGCACGGTGGCAAGGAAACTCCTGCCCGTCCATCACAAGTACCACATCTGTGAATATGCCATCCTGCCGATAGGCGTTGAGAGTCTGGAGGATTTGCTCAGCATGGCAAGACCTGCTGCAGAGTTTCACGTGGAGCTTTGGGTCGCTTTGGTCCAGCGAAACGTTCTTATCAGTGCTGTTTGCTCCATAACTGGAATCTTCTTTCATTAGCTGGTACATCCTGATTTAGAACATAAGAACATCACGCATCTGATGAGAGATGGGTTGTAGCCCATGAAAGGTTATGCCGTAATAAATGTGTTAGTTTTTAAAGATGCCACAGGACTCTTTGTTGGTTTCACTGCAACAGACTTAACAACACGGCCACCCCTCTGGAAATGGTTGCCATTGAAGGCGCCAGATTTAGCCATAAGGAGTGGGGAAAATCCATCACTCTCACAAAGAAACTCACCCGGATAGAGACAGTTATTATCTCTCTAACCAAAATGCAAATAGTGTCCCATCATCCTCAAAGGCAGTGAGGTGAAAAATCCAGTCTACGTTCTGCACGGACTATGCTGAGAGATTGTGCTAAAACTCTCTCCAGGGCCATCTGCTCAGCATCCATTGTAGCAAACAGAAAAAGACCAAGAATGAAATCTCAGACCAGGGGAACCCCCGTGTGTGTGTGAAGAAAGAGCTTTCTAAACAGCCCTACTACACCAGGAAGAAATTCTCCCAAACAAGGCAGGAAATCTATTATACACAGGTGGCTTCTCTAAAAGAAAAAAAGTAGAGAGGCAGGTGAACAAGCAGGTTGCAATGGGATGGGGAAGAGGGGGAGCCTCTCCAGGGGGCGCTCTTGTCAGCGGGCCCCCACTGGGGTGCGGACACCTTGGCAGGTGGCCGAACATGCCTACCCTAGAAGTCAGCCCTGCTTCTGCCCCACCAGTTCCACACATATGGTAAAATTCTGCAGGGATCCAGAGGCTTTCCCCCACCCGCTCTGCCATCAATGACTCAAAGAGTCCTTCCACCATGACGCTGCTACATCAGTGCACCAGCACACAACAACTACCATCTTCCCAGCACTGCTCTGGACAGGCCTGTGGCTCACACTGGCTCAGCTTGTCTGGGCGTGGAAAGCTAAGCAGGGTCAGGCCTGGTGGTTACTTGGATGGGAGACCCCCTCCTCTCGTTTCCTGCATTGAGCAGGCGGGTTGGACTCGATGGCCTTGTGTAGGCCCCTTCCCACTCTATGATCTATGAAATCTATGGATGGTGCCCTGAAGCACAACAAGCATCCTCCTAATGCTACAGGAAGGAGGACTCTGCATGGAGCACTCCAGACGATCGATTAGATGCATCTGATGAAGTGGACTGTGTCTACGAAAGTGTGGGCCAGCCTTCCTGAACCTGGCGCCCTCCAGATGTGCTGGGCTGCAACTCAGTAGTGCCAGTGCCAGGTTCAGGGAGGCTGGATTATGCCACAATAGATTTCTCAGCCTTGAAGGTGCCACGGGACTCTTCATTGTTTTGAGAAGAACACAAGAAGAGCCCTGCTGGATTCAGAGCAAAGGGCCGTCTAGCCCAGCATCCAGTTTCCAACAGTGGTCAGTCAGATGCTTCTTGCGAGCTCACAAGCAGCCGGGCATGAAGGCAACAGCCCTCCCTGTTTGTTCCCAGCATCCAACACTAAAAGATACATTGCATCTGACTATGGAGGCTCTAGTTAGCCATCATGGCTGATAGCTATTAGGGGGGTGGGGGGGAGAGCCAGGAATTTATTCAAATGAGACTCAAATTACTCTCGCTGTACAGTTGCCTTGTGCACAAGGCTGTATGAGCTTTTAAAAACAACCACCAGGATTTTGCACCAAGTTAAATGATTTCAGCTGCATAAATGGCTGCAAATTAGCATTGCAGCTTTCTCTGTATGATTTATTCTGCCTCTGCTGGTCCTGGGGAGGGGCGAGGGGCCATGGAAAGCACCAAAGCTCCTTCCCTCTTAACCCCACTGATTTCCAATGCAGGAAATCCCACACTGAGCCTCCTTCTGGCTTCAGATATTGTCCACTTACTTTTCAAGTTTACCTTTGGAACCACGAGGACTAGGAACTTGCGTATGTCCTGGAATTATGCTACATCATGACGCAGTTGTAGTTCTTCTGGGGCATTCAGGGTGGGGGATGATGACTGGCAACATGAAGGAGCTGGCAGGAACACCAGTGAGCTTTGTTTCCCAATCCTCAAAATTCTCACCACCACCACCAGGCAAAAGAGGGGAGCTTTTGCATTTGCATCCCCCCACCCCAACATTTTGTTGAAAGTTCAACTTATCCAACATTCAGCTCACTCGTCGCTACCATAGCTAGTTATTAACAAGGCATGCCTTTTTTCTAACCCAAGTTCTGATGCGTTCGCACATATTGCACCCCTTATCTGCTGGCACTGTTTCATTTTCTCTCTCTCATAAGGGTTTAGGGCAGACAAGGGCGGCAGCGGAACTTGTACTCTGGAGGGAAGCATCTCTTCTTCCCTCGATCCAGGCATAGTTCTGTCCCCTTCATAAATCTCTCATCCCCTGAGTTCAAAGGTCAAAACTATTGTATAGCAGCTCAACCAACCAAAAACGCTGGAAGTTGAGGACTAGTGGCATGACCCGCCAACTCAAGTTTGAATTATTAACTTCAGGATGTGCATCTCTCTACAACTCAGACAGCTTTCTATGAGGAGGAGTAGCGTGATTCACCAACTCAAGTCTGAATGATTTCCCTCCAACCCAGAAAGCTTTATTTTCGCAGTAGTTAAAGTGTTGGACTGGGACTCAGGAGATCTGGGTTCTAGTCCCCGCTCAGCCATGAAGCTCACTGGGTGACTTTGGGCCAGTCACTGACTCTCAGCCTAACCTACCTCACAGGGTTGTTGCGAGGATAAAATGGAGAGGAGGAGGAGGAGGAGGAGGAGGAGGAGGAGGATTATGTAAGCTGTCTTGGGTTCTTTGCAGGAAAAAAGGCAGGGTATAAATATAATTAATTAATTAATCAATCAATCAGTCAGTCAGCCCACACATTCATTGTCACACATCTTGCTTCTGAAAATTTTAATCATTTGGGAACTGCAAAACTTTGATTCACACAAGACGGCTGTGAGATTCGCTTTCCAAGTAAGACAGGCGGCAGCCTGCCAGGGTGGTTTAACTGGTAGCAGAAGATTCAGTATATGCCCCCTCGCCCAAAAACCCCCCTATTATCGAGAGGAAAATAGCTACGGTACCTATTGAGTAGTTTATTTATTTATTTATTTATTTACATTTATTAATCGCCCATCTGGCCGGCAACCGGTCTGCTCAGTTCTGCTCAGAAGATAAGCATATATCTTATGACATTTGTATCCCATCCTTGATCTAAAGAGCTCAGGAGATTATAACTCCGGTAACCCAATTTCATCTTCACACAGCTCCGTGAAGTTGCTCAGACCAAGACACAGCAGGGCTGCTTAAAATCACCCAGGTAAAGCTTCATGGCTAAGTGAGGATTTGAACCCAAGTCCCTGCTGCAATCATCCAGCCCTGTAGCCGCTTGAGCTGCCTGCCACCTTCACACTCTGCCTTTCTGCTTAGAGGTCCTATTCCCTTTGTTTGGGGAGGGCTTCTTCCTCACCTGTCAAGCGAGGACGGACATCACCTGGACTGTGAGGTTAAAGGCCACTCAGACGCAGTTCCTCAAAAGGCATCAGACGGTCCTGGGGATTCCAGCTTTGGCCCCCGGATCAAGGTGAACTCCCCCAGCAAAAGACAACAACGGAGAGCGCTTCCTTTGGCTTGCACTGGACAAAGACACACACACAAAAAGCATCTTTCCTCCAAGCCAAGCAGCGGAGACAAGCAAAAGCAGCTTTTGTTCCTCGCGTTATGACGTGCCCGGAGGATGCGCTTGGCATTAGCTGCAGCTGTCAATTAAGCATGTGCGCGAGAGGAGCTGCCCCCAACACACACACACACACACACACACACACACACACACACACACGCCGCACAAGGGAGCGTGCAAAGATGGAGAGAGAGAGAGATTTCACCCAGGGGACAGCTTAGAGACGGCAGCCCATCTGGAAAACCAATTGGGGCCCAGCGGGAGCAACGCGTTTGATCAAGAGCCTTGCAAAATTGCACTAAAAAGAAATTAAGGGCAGGGGATCACCTACGGTAGCTTAAAACGCATTGCGTACTCATACCCAACAGTGCGTGGTTCAAGCCAGTGTGGCGTAGTGGTGAGAGTGCTGGACTGGGACACGGGAGATCTGGGTTCTAGTCCCCGCTCAGCCAGGAAGCTCACTGGCTGACTTTGGGCCGGTCACTGACTCTCTGCTTAACCTACCTCACAGGGTTGTTGTGAGGATAAGATGGAGAGGAGCAGGAGGATTATATAAGCCGCCTTGGGTTCCTTGCAGGTAAAAAGGTGGGGGTGTGGGATATAAAGAAGTGTGTGTGTGTGTGTGTGTGTGTGAGTGAGTGAGAGAGAGAGGGAGAGAGAGAGGAGGGCGCTTATAAGTGTTCAAAGTATTTCCCATATATTACCATGCTGTAATTATTTCCAGGGGGTAGCAAAAGCAAGGAGGAATCTGGTGGCACCCTCAAGACTAACAAATTTATTCTGACATAAGCTTTCGTTGACTCAAGGCCACTTCATCAGATATGTGGAGTATTATGGAGTGTTTCAGGTTTATACACAGTACCTGAACCTCTCCATAACACTCCACACATCTGTTGAAGTGGTCTATAATCCACGAAAAACGTATGCCAGAATAAATTTGTTAACTTTTAAGATGCCACGAGAGTCTTTGATGCTCATGCTGTAATTGTTCCAAAAACCTTGTAAGGTAGGCCAGTATTACTACCCCCGCGTGATTATACAGCAAATGGGAGACCGAGGCTCAGTGAGGGCAGCTTACCTAAGGCCACAATGAATTCATGGCAGGATGCGAGATTCAAACCAAGGATTTTTTTCTGACTCGTAGCTCAGTCTCTTGATGACTGCACTACACCACCGGCTGGCTCTCGAACTGGTTTTGGAGCTGCCGTATGCGTTTGAGGTACTGCCAGAATTTTAAATCTACCACCTACAAAGGTACAGGGTCCCACCAAGGTCCCACCTGGAGAGGCACGGTTTGGAGCTGGAAACGTATAAGCAGGTGGGCACAGCTATAAAAAAAGACCATCTCCCATGAGAAATGGTGTGCTCAGATACAATGCAACCCCCAAGTGCAAAACAAATGCACTGCAGGGCCAGTTTAAATAGCATATATTATATGTGATGCTTTGAGCACTCATCTGTAAAGTTCATGCAAGCAGGAATGAGCAACAGGCCCCGATTTCTATGTATTTTGAGGAGACAAGCCACTAAGAGTGCAGGCAGGTGAAATACAACTAGAGTGTGCATGCATGCCTTTGTGCTGGGGTATCCCACTCGAGTACCAAACTGCCATCCTTTAGAACAGTGTTCTCCAACCTTGGGTCCCCAGATGTTTTTGGCCTACAACTCCCAGCATGCCCCAGCCAGCTATGCTGGCTGGGGCATGCTGGGAGTTGTAGGCCAAAAACATCTGGGGACCCAAGGTTGGAGAACACTGCTTTAGAACATAAGAAAAGCCGTGCTGGATCGGACCAAAGCCTGTCTAGTCAAGCATTCCACTCACATGGTTAGAAGCAGCTCTAAGGAGGGCGAACCATCCCTGGCACAGTTGGGAAAGGGCTCCTGCTGGAAACTACCCTGGAAGAACAGCGATCGGACCAAAACGTCGTGAAATTGACTGGCTCGGTAATTTGAGGAGAAAGGGTTTTGTGAAATGGCACCTCCCCTGACTTTGTTTCTCCAGATCATTTCGTGCGGATTCCTCAGCACGTTTACTTGAGAGTAAGTCCCATTGAACTCAGTGGGGTTTACTCTTGATTAGACATGCATGGGCTTGCTTGCCCTGTTAAAATCTCTTGATTCCCCCCCCCCCCCAATAAGTGGCATGGGACTTTTAAACCTTTGGGTCTGCTTTCAAATGAAGCATCTTGGGGGGGTGTTTTGTAAAACTATTTCTTATATTAAAGATAAATACATCCAAAAAATAATCCTAGTAGTTGATGTTTAAAAATAGGGTTGCTTGGGATGGCACACAGATGCCGGCAGTGGCTTTATTTTTTTTTAACAAGCCTGCCCTTTTCTTTTTAACACTGCACCTTTCAAAGAAAATAAGCTGCTGGACAAATGAGCCATCCATTCTGCAAAAGTTCGTGTTTTTCTGTAAATATCCAACTGCTGGAGGCCCCCAGTGAATGGCAAAGGAGGCAGCCATGTTTTATGGTGGCAGCCATTTCGAATTTCCCAAAATTCACAAAGCATCTCCAGTATCAGAGGCAGTATGCCTATGCACCCCAGTTGCTGGGGAACACGGGCGGTTGGAGGGTGCTGTTGCACTCGATGTCCTGCTTGTGGGTTTCCCATGGGCAGCTGGTTGGCCACTGTGTGAACAGAATGCTGGACTAGATGGACTCTTGGACTAGAAGGGCTCTTCTGATGTTCTTATGACAGGTCTCTCTGGGAAAGACAAGATGGCGGCCACTCTGATTCCCTTCCTTTGAAATGCAGCCAAAAGAAAATAGCCAATTTCAAGGTGGCTGAAGTGGTCCTTGTCACTTCGGTGTATGTGCACATACTCTATTTCAGGCAGTAAAACATCTTGGGCTGGCTTGGAAAGATGTAAGGGTCTCCTGCCCTCTGGAGCAACAGAAATCAAATTTGCTCCATTATCTATATGATAGCCCTTGAAAAATTTGAAGATGGCCATCACATCACCTCTAAGTTGTGGTGGTCCTCTCCAAGCGCCACATATCCAGCTCTTTCAACCATTCCTCATAGGACTTCGTTTCCAGACCCCTCACCATCCTGGTTGCTCTTCTCTGCACATGTTCCAGCTTGTCAATGCCTTCTTAAAATGTGACGCCCACAACTGGACACAGTACTCCAGATGTAGCCTGACCAATGCAGAACAAAGTGTAACTATTATTTCTTGTGATCTAGATACTAGACTTCCGTTGATGGAGCCTAAGACTGCATTAGCTATTTGAGCAGCTGAGTTGCTCTGCTGACTCATGTTTAGTTTGTAGTCAACTAATACCCCTAGGTCAGCCTTCCCCAACCTGATGCTCTCCAGTTGTTCTGGACTACAACTCCCACCAGCCTTGACCATTGTCCATTCTGGCAGGAGTTGGGTGAGCTGTGGTCCAAAACATCTGGAAGTCACCAGTTTCTGGAAGGCTATGAGATCCTCTCCCAACTTCTGCAGAAATATTATTATGAGATTTATATACTGCTGAACAGATATAAAAAAATATGCTACCTTGTTAGCGAACTCCTGCTGACTAGTGTCAGACGATAAAGCCCCCCTCCCCCCCCCCGTGCTATTAGTACCACCGGGACAAGACAGATGTGAAGGTCTCACCTCCTAAGCTTACTTGAATCCCTTACAAAGTAGCAATCAATCCCCAGAGCAGTTAAATCAACAGTCTGTCTGTGTCATCTCCTAGCCCAGTGTTCTCCAACCTTGGGTCCCCAGATGTTTTTGGCCTACAACTCCCAGCATGCCCCAGCCAAAAACATCTGGGGGCCCAAGGTTGGAGAACACTGTCCTAGCCTTTGCCCTTGGGGTCTCTGCGGCACAATCTATGAAGGAGAACATAGGAAGCTGCCTTTGACCCCGGTCAGACTATTGACCCGTCAGTGCTGGCTCCATGTCTTTGAGGGCCCTTGGGCAAGACGTGTTCAGTGGGCCCAGTCCCTCAGGGAATCTGCCTTCTCACCGCCACTGTGACCGGCTGCTCTTGCTTCTCCTCCTCTTCCTCAACCCTTGCTCCCACTTGCTGACGTGGCAGGCAGAGCGAGCCAGTGAGCAAGCAGGCCACGGCATCTCCTGTTCCTCCTCCTCACCACCTCTGTTGTCTGGGCCAGAGCGAGAGGCGGGTGAACATGCAGGTTGCAATGGGAAAGAGGAGGAGCCACTCCAGGGGGCGCTTGTCAGTGGGCCCCTGCTGGGGTGTGGATCCTTGTCACGTGCCCCACTATGCCTACCCTTGACACCTGCCCGGTCTACTCTGGCTCTCCAAGGGCCTTTCCCCCAGTTCTGCCACCTGACCCTTTGGAGATGCCGCTGAGGATTGAACCCAGGACCTTTCTGCATGCAAAGCAGGTGCTCTACCCCTGAGCTATGGCTCCTCCCAAGGAGTATATTCCTCTAAAACAGTGTTTCTCAACCTTGGGTCCCCAGATGTTTTTGGCCTACAACTCCCAGCATGCCCCAGCCAGCTATGCTGGCTGGGGCATGCTGGGAGTTGTAGGCCAAAAACATCTGGGGACCCAAGGTTGAGAAACACTGCTCTAAAAGGACGTAGACCCTTTTCACACATAGTGGGGTGTGTGTGTGCTGCATACAAGCTGTGTCTGCTTTGTGTAAAAAAAACGACCTCAGATCAGTGCGGTCAGAGGTTGTCAGCGTGACGTGTGAACCCGGACGGCTGGGGTGGTTTAGGGGCTAAACAACCCAGCGGTTAACCCAAGGTTTCTTGTTGGGCTGGGGAAGTCTGGTGTAGACTGAACTTCTCTCCGTGTGTTCTCTCCCATCCCTGCTTCTTTTCCTTAAAAGAAAAACTTGGCACTTGGGGGGGTGCACTCCAAAATGGATCCACCTGTCGCATTTGGCACAGCTTCAAAGTGTCACACAACGTAAGGGTTGCGGGGGGGGGGGGCGGAGGTGCCGCCCCTGCTGTGGAGTGGCTTGATGGAACACTACCCGGAAAGGGCTGGAAGACGATCTCCTGCTTGCGGCCCACACAGCCTTCCGCACTGGATTTAAAGCTGTGATGGCGACTGTTTCTTTCAAGAGCCACTTTGGCTCCAGGCACACCCCCCACCCCCCGAAGGAGGGGGTGGGCCTCTCCCCGCCTCTGGTCAAGCGACTCAGCTGGAGGCCTTTTGGGAACCTCCCCTCCACATCGTCCAAGCAAGGCCTCCTCCGTCAGTCACTGAGTCACCAGGCAGGTACATACCGACAGGCTCCTTCGGTCCTTGGATTGGGCGGAACTTTTTTCTAGTCGCCGGGAGAATGCAGGTCCACGTCACACTCACTCGCGCGCATGCTCAATTTCCCCTCCAGCGCCTGCGCAGTGCACCACTGTGGGTAGCCAATCCCATTGCTCTTTGCCTCTTGGGATCCCTCCCCCCGCCACAGATGATTGGCTGATTGGTCCCGTGTCATCCTTTCTCTCCCCCCCTTACAGCGGAGGAGTGGCAGGGCTCCTGACTCCCCACCCCCGAAGCCTCCTCCGGTAGCCCAGATCACAGCGGCTGGTCCGCCGCCAAACAATGTGGCAAAGCAAGAGAGTCCCCCGGGAAGAGCGAGCAGCTACTATAAAAAGAGGGAGAGGTGGAGAGAGGCGCTGGAGGTGAATGGGAGTTGCCAGTGGCCCTCCGGCCTTGCAGTGAAGGATTTAAAGGATTCAAAAAATGTCCCAGGTTACACACAATTTCTTGTGCAAATGTATTAGCTAGCCTGCCCTGTGGGGGGGGTCACTCCTTCAGAAGAGATAAATGCACGGGGTTACTTTGGAAGAACTTGGGAACACCAGTGGTTGCATGCCACAGTGGCACACACACACTGAATTAAGAGGACCTTCCGTACTCAAGAGCCTGTTGTTTTAAAGAATGCGATTCTCTCGCTTGTAGCCTGTTCAGTATGTATTCTACCACCTTGTTCCGTACTTAAGAGCCTGTTTTAAAGAATGCGATTCTCTCGCTTGTAGCCTGTTCAGTATGTATTCTACCACCTTGTTCTTTTGCATGTGTAGATCCGGCCTGAGCGATCATACATCGAGTGGTGCGCACGTGTGTGTGTGTGTGTGTGTGTGTGTGTGTGTGTGTGTGTGAATAAGCCCTTGGACCGCCCCTGGAGTGAGGTGCAGGAAACAGGACTTGCTCCTGCACATCGGTCCAATGCTTGCAACCCTTATTCTCACCACAAGTGCCAGCAGGAAGCGGTCTTCCACCCACTTCCTGTCATACATCCCCCACTTCCTTCCTCCATTCTGAAAAGCGGCAAGGGAATCCCTCCGGTAAGGCCTCGCCCTCGTGCTCTGAAGCGTCTGCCCGCTCTGAAACGGACGTGCGCCTCTAAGACCCTCAGCTGTCCGGAAGATTTCAGTATTGACTACCGTAATAATGACGACACTTCACAAGAACGGCACAACATACATATTTAAATAAGTTCGGCTCACAATCGCTGCACCGAGGGGAGGAGTACAGAAGACAACGGGACAATTTGTTCCTTCACCGGCTTCTCCCGGCGCATGGCCCAGCCAAGTTGAGGCATTTCCGATCGCCCGTTTTCTCCTGGTGAACATGCCCATTCCCACCCTGCTCCCTCCGACAACAGGCAAGAAAAGGGCCACGAAAAAAGGGGGGGGGCATATTTACAAAAAATAAAGAAACCCAGTCCAGCTTCAGTTTCTGGAGAGGCACCCGGCCACCCTCACAAAGTCTGTGACATTAATTGTTTGGTGAAACAGGAGTTCAGTCCCAGGCAGCTGGCGGAGGAGCCGTTGCACACAAAAAGGGAAGCGTGTGGGGTTATGGCGCCCCCCCACCGGTTCCTTCCCACCCTGCCCACCCGCTCAGTCAATACGAAGCTTCACTTCTCGGTGGTCCATGGGTGTGACCACCTCATTGGCGTAGCCGTTCTCGGAGCACAGCGAAAGCTCGTCCGTCGCCTCGACTCCGCTGCTGATCTCTGAAGAGGGAAGAAGGCCAGAATGGAAGAGATGCTGTTGATGTGTGGGACGTCAAGAGGAAAAAAATCATAAGTCTCCCCCCCCCCTCCCCAAAATCAAACACTCCCAGGGAATAATCAATCCATAAAAATATGTTAAGGTATCCTACGATTCACGTAATGTGCATAAACAGCAGCCATTTTGTAATATTCACCACGAAGAACATGCAGCCGGGATGTGTGTCGTATGCTTATATTTATGTCCCACCTTTCCATGAATCATGCCCAGCTACTGCATAAACCAGGATTTTGCATATTGCCCAACCAGCGTGCAACAGCGTACAAAAGCCAGTGAAGGAGAGTACAAAACCAGATGACACGAATAGACTATTTCAAACACTGCCTGGTCACTCTGCATATTTTAAAATTGGTTTTAAATTTTTATAATGTTTTTCTTGTTTATATTTTTAACTGTATTTTATTGTTGTTGTTGTTTTAATTGATTGGTGTACACCGCCCAAAAAGCTTCGGCTATTGGGCGGTATAGAAAATGTATGAATGAATGAATGAATGAATAAATAAATATTGTCCACTTGGAGATTATGCACACTGACCAGGCAATGGGCAAACTCCCTGTTGTTATGTTGTTTATTTATCACAACAGCTGATGTTTATGCACACAATCCTTTTTCAACCACATTAATCCTCACATATGCAAATTTGAAGAGAAGCACAATCATGTAAAGTTTAGTAGACTCAGACAAGATGAGTGGGAAAGGAGGTACTGGCAATTGTGTTTTATACAGGTTGTTCGCCACCCTGGGCTCTTTGTGAGGAAGGGCAGGATATCAATCGATTAATTAATCAATCAATATCAATCAAATAACTTGCTCTCTAGTGGGTAACCGTGGCTTTGAGCACTATAAACAAGCATCAGGGAATCACAGGCCTGTGGCTCACGCTTGTCTGAGTGTGGAAAGCTAAGCAGGGTCAAGCCTGGTTATGACTTGGATGGGAGACCCCCCTCTCTAGTTTCCTGCATTGAGCAGGCGGTTGGACTCGATAGCCTTGTAGGCTCCTTCCAACTCTATGATCTATGAAATCTACTGACATTACTGGGATGCGAATTACAAGTTAAGTTGTGCCTCCTCTCCCTGGTGCTTTGGAATGCCATATTAGGCAAGAATAGGAGAAAATATAGGGATGAAGAACCTACAGTGGATCCATAAAAGTACCTGGCCAATGGGGGGGGGGGGGGGAAGTCTTCTGTTGCTTTTATGTTTTCTTAAAAAGGTGAATATACAAGAAGAAAGGTAATTGCATTCGTACACATTTGGGCAACTTCGCAGCGGCGCACATTCTCACTTCTGAAAATGTGCAAATCCTCCCCAAATATGCAAAAACAACAACAACAACAACAAAACACCAATGCACATTTTTACGCTTTAGTCTATGGGGGGAAATGCACATTTTTAGTTGGTGGTTTGTTTGTTTTCCCTTCCCGTATTTTTCTATGACTAGATTTGCGGAAAATTACAGTAAGTAAAAAAAATGGTTCACAAGTCCATGGAATCCATGTGACTCAGGAAAAGCCGGTCCACTGTGGAATACATGGGTCAGATTCACAGAAATCTGAACTCATCTGAACCTGCTGCAGATTTCTCCGACAACCCTAGGGGCTATATTTCATACTTTTAAACAACAGGATACCATTCTATTTAGTGACATTTCACGTTTTATTGTACACCGCTCTGGTATCTCTCAAAGAGAAGCGGTTTATAAATATAATAAATAAATAAAATGGAGAGGAGGAGGAGGATCATGTATACCACCCTGTGCTCCTTGCAGGAAAAGGTGGAATATAAATACAACAAACAAATACAATGAAATAAATAACTTCTATATTTAAGTTTAAATTTTCATCTTACAACTATAGGAAACAACTAATTTTAGGTTCTTTTAAGCAGCTGTGATTTTTTTTAAAAAATTGATTGTGGCTCTTCTATTCTGTGCTGTTTTATTGTTTCACCTGTTCTGTAGTATTTGTTTTATTGCTATATTTCAACGTTTTTATGCCACCTTTCGGGGTGAATCCTCTCAAGGTGGCTCGCATCATACTAAAACATAAAACAATCCTTTTAAAAAACAATCGTCATCATCATAAAACATATCAAATCACAGTCCATTCTCTCTGTGTCATTGCTCTTGTCGGAAGCTGCCCGGGGAATGCAGACTGGCCATGTAGAGGCAGGATATATTTTTTTAGAAATAAAACCAAGAGAAACAACGGATACCAAAGACAAATAGATTCTTGTGGTGCCTTAAAAGTGAACACATTTATAATGGTACAGCCAGCCTTTTCCAACCAGGTGTCCTCCAGGTGCGTGGGCCATGCTGGCTTGGAATGACTCGAGTTGCGGTTCAAAACATCTGGAGGAAACTTGGCTGAAGAAGGCTGGCATAAGCTTTCCTGGATGAGAGTCAGCCTCATCAGAGGCATGGAGGAAGGCTTAAAAGGCGCAATGCTATGCACGTTTAGACGGAAAGAAGTCCCACAGATCCCAGCATTCCTCAGCCAGCTCGGCCAGCTGGGGGGCACGCTGGGAGTTGTGGGACTTTTTCTCTGTCTAAACATGCATAGGATTGTGCCCTGAGCAGGGCTTTTTTTTCTGGTGGAACTCACCACCGGAACTGAGTTCCAGCACCTTTTCTTCTATTAATTGCATTACAATTTAATCGCCATCTACTCCCGAGGAAATGTAATCCAAGAGTTCCGGTACCCTTTTTCTCCAGAAAAAAAAGCACTGGCCCTGAGCCATTATAAATTTGTTTGTCTTTATGGTGTCACAAAGACTCTTTCGCTGCTTTCGCTGCAACGGACCAGCATGGTGGCTGCCCCACTGGAAGTTCTAAGACGGGCCAATAAATTCAGGGGAAGAAGCACGAGACACCAAAAAGACCAGAAAAGAGAAACAAGAAAAGAGAAAACAGAGAGAGAGAGACTCAGAGGCTGAGCAAGCACTGCGTTGCAAATCAGGTTATCACTCTGTGTGAAAGCAGGCAACCAGAGCTCGCCGTCTTACCCGAAAAGATGAGCTTCTCCTTCATGATGTGGACATCCCGGCTGGACCGGTGGACGGCCGCGCTGAGCATGATCTGCTCGGGGTTGTAGGTTCGGATGCTTCCCAGGCGCCACCTGCAACGGATGCGGAGAATGTAAAGAACTCACCTTCCCAACGTGCCCAGTACTGTTCTCACACTGGGGGGGGGGGGGTCGGCCAGTCCAATGGCTGCACTGCCAGGGGGGCTGGAGCTTCCCCCCCCCAAGCCACCATTCTGCACCTTCAACTACGTGCCCCCGGAACACACACACACACACACACACACACACACACAGCAACAACAGACAGACGCAACAGACACTCTCGCCCACGAGCAGGCAGCGGATCCCGGCTCAGCAGGAAGGGCTTGGGTGTTCTCCTTCTAGGGCACACATTCTCTCCCGCAGCATCATGGCGGCCCATCCGGAGGGAGGGCGGGCAAAGCAGGCCCCCCCTTCCAGAGGCGGATCTCTGATCTGTGAGCCACCAAAGGCCCAGAGGAGGCTGGGGTGACGCCTGTTTTGGTGGGGCTCCTCGTCCACTGCAGGTTTTATCCGGAGCTTAATTACAGGAGCTACCCAGGGTGCCGAACTCCATCCCCGAAATAGGTGCATCACCATGGATAGCTCCTATAAAGCTCCAAATAAAACCTGCAGTGGATGAGGAGCCCTACCAAAATAGGAGCCCCCCCCCCCCAGCCTCAAAGGCATGTATCTAGTCCGGCATTCTGCCCCCCCCCCCGCAGTAGCCAACCAAGTGCCCCAGTAGGAAGCACCCCCAGGCAGGACAGGAGTGCAATGGCAGCCTCCCGCAGGCTGCAAACTCTGTGGGCCCCCCCTCAGTGGTGCCAGTACAGGGATGGGTGGGCGATTAACGCCCAACGAAGTCAACGGCCTTGTGGACGCCGGCTCGGAGGGGGAAGGCTCTTTAGGGTCGGGATGGGCAGAAGGGAGGTTGCTGCCTCTGCCCCAGGTCACACCTGGCCAATGCCCAGCACACCTGGTGAGTGCTAGGATTCCTGCCACACACACACACACACACACAAAAGAAATGCTGGACAAAGGACAGCTTGGTCAGATCATTTTTTTCTGTCCTTAAGCAAGAGTGTACAGCCAGGAGGGCTCAGCACTGATCAGTTATGCTCCATACACCAGCCTTCCCCAGGCTGGCTCCCTCCAGATGTGTTGGACCACAAGTCCCAGCATCCCCCAGCCAGCACAGCTGGCTGGGGGATGCTGGGACTTGTGGTCCAACACATCTGGAGGGAGTCAGCCTGGGGAAGGCTGCTCCACTCATCCCCACACCCACATCAACAACGACCCAAAGGATCCCTGAGTGCCCGCGTGTCTAGCTGCACACTAAGAGCTTCGTGGGAGGGCCTCCACCATCCGCGGTGAGTCAGGCGGGGTACCCGAGAAGGGGCCTTCTCAGTGGCGGCACCCCAATGGTGGAACGCTCTGCCCGGGGAGGCTCGTCCGGTGCGTACCTGGATGTCCTTTTTAGTGCCAGGCAAAGACCCTTTTATTTGCTCAGAACTTTTCCTTTAATCTGCTTTTTAAAAACAAAAACAATAAAACTGAAAAACACCATTGCCCTGGTGAGACTCGCGTTTTTCTGCTGTTCTTGGTTGTGCTGCTTTCGGTGCATTTCCCCCCTATGTCTTTAACTTGCTTTGTTATGACGGAAAGGCGAGACACAAATCCTTATCCTAAATAAATGATAAGCAAAGCTGCTGATCTGATGCACCCCAGAGGAGCAAGTCTCCCTTTGGCAGGAAAACAAACCCTCACAAACAGACCTGAACTCAGACAGACTGTTTCCTTGAGAACATTCAATCAGGGTGGGGGGTGGGATTACGGAGAAAGTCCACAGGGGTCCACGCTGTGTTTTAAAGGAGAATTGGGTGGGGGGAACCACAGTGAGCAAAACGCTTGTTAAAAAGAGGGGACTGCCAAACGGCAAGCTCAGCGCCCCACTGCCCCCAGCACTGGCAAAACAAGAGCTGAAATTCACAGCACTCTATCCCCAAATCAACTCGGAAAGGAGATGGTAAACCAACACACCGTTGCCTTTTCCAATGAAGAAAACGAGGAGGAGGAGGAATGAGAGGATGAGCCTGCCTTTCTTTGGTTATCATTTCTGCCTCTGCATGTACCGAGAGTCCCACCAGAGGCAAGGACCCTACGCTGTGACGGCGCTGCTTAATTTAGCACGTCTCAGAAACTGTTATCTCCTAATTTAAAATCTGTAATGAACTACGGTAAAAAGGTGCCCCTGATATGTCACGCAGATATTTTTTTTTTAAAAAAAATGTATTATTTTTAATTCAAGTAGTTCTAAACCAAATGCAGATGGCAAGCACCCTCTCAAAAGACGCGCCCCCACTTTTCTCTCTCCTGGGGGGACTGGATGCTTTTTGCTACGACACGTGGGCAGCATTTAGAAACACAGAGAGGAAGCTTCAGAAAAATACTGGGTTGTATCCAATGTCCGTCTAACTGAAGTCCCATTCATTTCAGTAGGTCTACTCTAAAGCTGGACTAAAATTGGATACAACCCATTGCTTTCCCCTCCAAATGCAAATGTAAACCCATAGATTAAAAACGGAATAGAACCCATAGGATTACAGTATTCCGATTCAAAATTTCTTTAAGCTGGCCTATTGCAGCGCTGCGCTTGAGACCCGGAGCGCAGGTTCTTCCCAAAATCCAAACCCCGAGCCACCCGCTTGACAGAAGGCCAAATATAGACACTGAAACCACAAACTAAAAACAGACACAGGGCCCTAATACAAAACACAAAAGAGACGGGCAATTACACATTTTTTTAAAAAAAACCCTATCCTCCTGGAATCGCATAATACACAGCCCCAGTTTCAACTTATACAGCTCCTCCTGGAGGTCATTCACATCATCGCAACCTTGCTTTATCCATCCAGGACAGTGTTCTCCAACCTTGGGTCCCCAGATGTTTTTGGCCTACAACTCCCAGCGTGCCCCAGCCAGCTACGCTGGCTGGGGCACGCTGGGAGTTGTAGGCCAAAAACATCTGGGGACCCAAGGTTGGAGAACACTGATCCAGGACCACCTTTGGGCCATCCTGGATGCGATGGTGAAAGGCCCGGGCGGTTGCCAAATCAGGCCTGTTGCCAAATTATCATAAAGCAGGGGAGAAGAAATTTAAAGCACGGCACAGGCAGGCGAGAGAGCTGAACCGTCTCCCTGCCGGTGTGCTTTGCCATGTAGCCACTTTACCAGCTGTCTCCTCTCCCCCTTCCCGTGGTTCTCCAACACCAGAAGTACTAACCCCGCCCCCCCCACTGGGAAAGTGGCCTATAGTGGTCCTGGGGCGAAAAACGTAGGTGGCGGATTTCGAACTCTCTCCCGCATGCCTGCCGACACTGCATTTCCAATCCCTCCACACACACCCGGCATTAAATAGATTCGGCGAGGCCCGGGTTTGGTTTGCCACAGTCACGCCTCGCCTCGCGTGGCCCTTTGGTGGAATGGATGCTCAGTTTGCCAAACCTGGCAGGCTCAGCTCAGTGTGCCGACAACCGTGTTGGTTTAGGACCAGAGGACACACACACCCCCTCCGATCTGCCCTGTCACAAACAACTAGCACGGAAACAGGGCCGGTGCTACCATTAGGCCAACTAGGCAGCTGCCTAGGGCGCAGGGCTAAAGGGGGCGCCAGAAATGCCTTGGGGGGAAAAATACAGCGCTCTCAAGTGGGAAGGGGGGGCGCTAAATATCTGATCTTGCCTAGGGCACCAAACTGCCTTGCACCAGTCCTGCACGGAAAGTAGACTTGATGAATTCGCCACTGCCGTCCTCCTGCATAAGGAACCCCCCACAGAAAAGTCAAGAAAGATTTGCTCTTTGTCGAAGGGTAGGAGAGAGAGAGAGAGAGGGTGATGACAATACACAGAGCTGATAAAGCACAGACGTGTGCAGAAGCAGCCTGGATGAGGCAAGAGAAGGAAGATGACGTTAGTCAAAACTCTATCCTTCCCCCCAGGTCTGGTGAATGGTGCTAGTTTAGTGCTAATGCCTAGGCCAGTGTTTCTCAACCTTGGGTCCCCAGATGTTTTTGGCCTACAACTCCCAGCATGCCCCAGCCAGCTATGCTGGCTGGGGCATGCTGGGAGTTGTAGGCCAAAAACATCTGGGGACCCAAGGTTGAGAAACACTGGCCCAGGCTAAGAACCACTTCACGCCCTTTGACTGGGTTCGGACAACACGATAGCCCACACCCAAGGGTTGAGTATCTGTCGTTGTTGAAACATGGGTTATTGTGTTGTCTGAACCCAGCTGCGCGAGCAAACCATGGCTCGCTTGTTAACCACAAGCAGCCCACGAAGAGCCCATGGTTTGTTGTTCGGTTGTCAACTGGGGGTTGCTCACCGTGGTTTGTTATCTCAGCTGGGTTCAGACAACATAACCCATGGTTCAACAACAACCTATACTCAACCCTTGAGTGTGGGCTTTTTTTCTGGTGGAACTCACCGGAACTGAGTTCCAGCACCTTTTCTTCTATTAATTGCATTACAATTTAATCGCCATCTACTCCCGAGGAAATGTAATCCAAGAGTTCCGGTACCTTTTTCTCCAGAAAAAAAGCACTGGAACCCAGTCATTATGTGTTTCCTTCATGGGAAGCCGTTCCATGCAGAGGAGGGAAAAAAAGTGTGCAAAACCCATGTATAGATCTCTCTCTCTCTCTCTCTCTCTCTCTCTCACACACACACACACACACATTTTGCAGCGTGTACATGAGGGTCTGTTAGGAAGCTGCGGCAATTGTTGATTCCCCGTGCATGTACACCAAGCAAAATCCAACATGGCGATCGGCATGTCAGCTTCACGCTTTTTCTGATACAGAGGCGCCTTCCACACAGGAAAAGCGTGCGGCCTGTAAAATGCGGCGTGTGTGTGTGAAGCTCCTAGAAGCACTCAGTGCGCTCCGCACTCCGGATTCACATCCCCTATGGGGGCGAATGCTTGTTTCAAGACAAGAGTTCTTAGCAGTCATTTAACAAGAGCCAATGAAAAGAAGAAGATGTCCGTTTGTCCATCCAGTCCAGCACTGTCTGTTCATAGATTTCATAGATTTCATAGATCATAGAGTTGGAAGGAGCCTACCAGGCTATCGAGTCCAACCCCCTGCTGAATGCAGGAAACTAGAGGAGGGGTCTCCCATCCAAGTAATAACCAGGCTTGACCCTGCTTAGCTTTCCACGCTCAGACAAGCTGAGCCAGCGTGAGCCACAGGCCTGAATGCCAGTCGTTCCTCAGGGTTTCAGGTAGAGGGTGGGGGGTCTTCCGATCACCTGCTACTGAGGCTTCTAACTGGGACATGGCAGGGACTGAGCCTGGAGCATTCTGCAAGCCAGGCAGGGGCTTGACTGCCACTGAGCTGCAGTTCCCTTTATGAATGACTGGAGGGACCATAGGAACTAGCCCTAAGACTTACACTCATGGCTTGACCCTTTGGTCCAGTGTTTCTCAACCTTGGGTCCCCAGATGTTTTTGGCCTACAACTCCCAGCATGCCCCAGCCAGCTATGCTGGCTGGGGCATGCTGGGAGTTGTAGGCCAAAAACATCTGGGGACCCAAGGTTGAGAAACACTGCTCTGGTCCAAGTGGGCGCTCAGTGTTTTGCATACCTGGCATGCTTTGCGATGGGGGAAAGATAGTCAAATACAGTGGTGCAAATTCACCTTTTCTTGCAGAGAGTTGCAGAGGTGGCAGAATCATAGAAAAGTAGAGTTGGAAGGGGCCTACAAGGCCATCAAGTCCAACCCCCTGCTCAGTGCAGGAATCCAAGTCAAAGCATCCCTGACAGATGGCTGCCCAGCTGCACCTTGAATGCCTCCACTGTGGGAGAGCCCACGGCCTCCCTAGGTAGTTGGTCCCATTGGCGTATCACTCTAACAGTCAGGAAGTCTTTCCTGATGTCCAGGTGGAATCTGGCTTCCTGTAACTTGAGCCCAATATTCCATTTCCTGCACTCTGGGATGGTCAAGAAGAGATCCTGGCCTTCCCCTGTGTGACAACCTTTCAAGTACTTGAAGAGCGCTATCGTATCTCCACTCAGTCTTCTCTTCTGAAGGCTAAACATGCCCAGTTCCTTCAGCCTCTCCTCGTAGGGCTTTGTTTCCAGACCCCTGATCATCTTTGTTGCCCTCCTCTGAACCTTTTCCAGTTTGTCTGCATCCTTCTTAAAGTGTGGTGCCCAGAACTGGACGCAGGACTCAAGATGAGGCCTAACCAGTGCTGAGTAGAGGGGAACTAGTACTTCACGCGATTTGGAAGCTATGCTCCTATTAATGCAGCCCAAAATAGCATTTGCCTGTAGCAGAGCTCTGGGCTGTACCTGCTTCTGGGTGTGTGGGCAGGGTACCATATTTATGAATGCTCTACTGCATAAGAAACCTCCCTGCATGTAGGACAGAAAGTTGGAAGTGACCTTGGCACTGAACCAAGTCCCACCTCCCTGATAAATACAAGTTCTACAATGCAGAATGCAGCTACAGCCAACCCTGAACGGCGATCCCGCCTCTGCTTAAATTCCTCCAGCGAAGGAGAGCCAGCCAGCCACCTCCCGAGGCAACCGTCAGGAAGTTTCTCCTAACGTTTATCCAAAATCTGCTTTCCTGCCGTCTCAACCCACTGGCTCTCGCCCTGCCCTCTGGAGCAACAGAGATGCAAGCTACAACATCAGGGATAAAGGGGAACCACCCTCTGTCCCCAAAATGGCAGCTTATTTAATGCAGGGAGCTTTTTGCACGGGGAGCAAAAGGGACAATTTAAATCTGGACTTTGTCTCACAAGCCAAATGACATTTAGTGCATTTTAAGTACAGAAACTGCTATTTTGGCTTAGACTACGGCTGTGATCCTGAGCACACAGAAACAGGTTCCAATGAAGTCAACGGGACTTTTATCTAAATGTGATGGCAACTGAAGAAAAGTAGAGCTGATGGGTTTGGGTCTAGCTCACTCTTAAGGCAGCTTCAGTTTTTCCAGAACTAGAAAATGCTGATGAGCAAGAAAATTTTATTATTAGTATTAGTATTAGTATTAGTATTTATTATATTATTATTATTATTATTATTATTATTATTATTATTATTATTATGGAGAGGTAGGGACAGACTGATGAGAAGGGTTCTCAGTAATGAAGCCAAACAGAGCTGAAAGCTGATGTATGAAGAAAGTTACATGTGGAAAGTTTGGTTAAAAAAAAAACAATACAAGAAATCAAGACTTGACTGCAAAAATGGGGTGGGGGGGTGGTGAGACTTTTATTTCAAGCATTCCCTCGAGAAGAGAGCATCTTAGCAGCCAATTAAAGCAAGAAAATGGGTTATAAAATACTCAGGCAGCCTCTGTACTGTAACATTTCTAGCCTGCGGAGAAAAAAACCCGGCAAGGAGGCAGCGGGTGGTTAAGCAGCACTGAAGCGAGGCGGCTTTCTGAACAGTTCAACGGGCACCGAGGCGAAGACGCTGGCATGTCCTCATTAAAACAGACTTTGAGAGTGTGACTGTTCAGCATGCTGAAGGAACTGCACTGGCTGCCTATTCACTACCGGACCAGGTTTAAGCTTCAGATACTACTGTGCAAAGCCCTAAACAACTTTGGATCAGGGTACCTGAGAGAGCGCCTCCTCCCTTACCAACCTGCCCAGTCACTGAAGTCATCGGAGGACATTCTCCTGGTGATTCCACATGGACCTACGGCCGGATTGGAGCCTACCAGGAGAAGAGCCTTCAATGTGGTGGCTCCATTTCTCTGGAACTCCCTGCCTCTGGCGGTCAGGCAGGCTCTGACACTGTGTTGTGTTCAACGCCTGCTGAAGACATCTTTGTTTCGGGAAGCCTTCCTTGCTGACCAGTCTCGGTTTTAATGTTATCCTGTTTTTAATATGTTGTTTGTATTCTTTTATCTGCTATATATTTTTATTGTTCACTGCTCTGGAATCTGCCTAGATATGGAGCAGTATACAAATACTATACTACAAATACTATAAGTAAATAAATAAATAAATAAATGGGAGTGGCTGTTCCTCCGTGGGAGGGACACATGCTTTGCATGCTGAAAGTCCCAGGTTCAATCTTTGGAATCTCCAGTTTAAAAAGGAACTGGTAGCAGATTATGGGAGAACAGTGGAGGTGAGGCAGGGCAGAACTTGCTACTTTGGAGGCTGGAGTGGTGATGAGTTATGGACAAGGCTCAAGTTGAAGAAATGCGGCTTCTCCACATGAGGCTTTTAACGTGGCACTGTAATGAGTCTTCTGCTTCTGGATTCCTTGTGGGATTCAGATCAGCTCCTTTACACACATTTTTCCCCCGGGCTTCTTTCTTTCTCTCCCTTTCTATATGTTTTATTTATTTCATTTCACTTCATTTCTATAGTGCCCAATAGCCGAAGCTCTCTGGGCGGTTTACAACAGCTCCTAAAATAGGAACTGTTCCATTACAAAAACACAAGGTGGCACTGCAGCATAGCGGAATTGTGCAAATACACGAGGCTCTCATTCCGGTTCGTTCCGTCATTTCCAAATAATACCACCCTTTCCTCGATCTAAAATTAAGCCACAGAAATGGTTGGAAAGAACAGGAGAGGCCCTGGAGGATGCCGCCGCCATGTAAAGCACCCACAAACTACTGTGAGCGAGGAATCATGAGCACACAATAAATGCCTTGTGTAGAGAAGCCTGTGGACACCTGCAGCGAGGCTCACCATGGAATCTCACAGCACATGAGCAGCCCTGGCATGGCACAGGAGGGCCAAACGAGAGGTAACATTAAAGGAGCCTTTGCATTTAAGGTGCAGATATTTTTAGGCAAATTGCATCAGCTGAAGGGGTAAAGGGAACCACAGTGGGGGACAGAGGGAATCAACCCTTTCCCCTCCACCTGTTTTGGTCCAGAGGAAAATCCCTCTTTCTGAAACTTTGGGGGCGGGGGGATTCTGTACCAATAGGAGCTTTCGTCCCAATGCACATATATCAGCTTCAGAAGAGGGATTTCCTTTAGGATCAAAGCAGGGGAAGAAAGGGTTAAAGTCCCTGTCCATACAGCTCTGATCCTCTTAATTATCAACCCCTCCAACTAATGTAACTTGCATTAAAAAAAAACAACACCTGAATTTTTCACCTTTAGTTTGGCCCTTAATGTGCCTTGGGACAAGAGTTTAGGAATCAATGCCATAACAGTAGCCTTCCCCTAAGCTGGCAACGTGTGTTGGACTACAACTGCCATCATTTCCCAGGCCGGGGGATGATGGGAGTTGTAGTCCAGCACACCTGGAGGGTGCCAGCTTGGGGAAGGTTGTCATAAGGGGTGCTTGGGGATGCGACAATTTGTGGCTGCTTAATATGCTTAATTCCCACTTCCACATGAGGTCACCTACGCGGCTAAGTTTTTGTGCACCACAAACTTTTTCTCTCAACTTCCAGTGGATTTAAAAACAAAAACCAGTCCTCGGGAAACTGTTCTGCTTTAACCCAAATTTGCAGCAATGCTTGAAAGGGAAACAAAAGCAAACAAACAAACAAAGAGACAAAAAGACGGAAGGTGGGATGAGGAACGAGGCACCAGAAATTACCTGATTATGTGATAGCTGTAAAGATGCCGAAATGCAGCAGCAAAGAGAAAGAGAGAGAAAAAGAGAAAGAGAAAGAGAAAGAGAGAGAGAGAGAGAGAGAAGAGGAACATGCAACAACCGTCAGAGCAGTAAGGAAATAATCAAGGCAAGGAGGCCAAGAAGCCCACCTCCTTTGAAGTCATCATCACTGTTCATTATTCCTCCACGGGTAGCAAGGCTAACAATGCGGAACTGAGAACGGAGGAATTTTAGCTGTTGATGTGGAATACAGAGGAACCAAACCGGGGGAGGGGGACAAATACTCCCCCATTTCTTGGCCACCGTACAACTCCCTCCTAATCCAACCATCTCCTTTGAGAGAGGACATCCTACAGCAACGGAGGCACCTGATGCTGATGTTACCTGCTCCAAGCAATGCTTGAAAAGGGGCTTGGGAGGAGATTTCCCCAACCTCACCGAGGCAGCTTACTGAACTGTTCTCAGACTCGTCCTCATATTTAATCTGAATCTGCCTGTTCGTCCATTGTAGGCCTCTCTTTTTTTTTTTCAGCCATCCTTTTTAAGTATTCAAGAGTTCGAGGCATGTTTCTGCCCCCCCCCCCGCCTTGGATCTGCTTTTCCCTAGGATAAGCATCAATCCCTTCTAAGCTGTATCTGCAGTCAGTAGGGATGGGCAACTAGAGAAACACACACACCCCGGGCCATGTCCAGCCCACTTGGCCCCCACCCATTTGCCAGCCTAGAAGGGGAGGAAGTACCACCTGTGGCAACAAAACCTGACAATTGGTTATTTGGAGGTGTCCAAGCTGAGGCAATGGCCTACCATTCTTTGCGCCTTTCTCAGAGTGGCCTTCCAGGGAAGCTAGCAGTTGACTAGAGCAGTGTTCCCCAACCTTGGGTCCCCAGATGTTTTTGGCCTACAACTCCCAGCATGCCCCAGCCAGCGCTGGGAGTTGTAGGCCAAAAACATCTGGGGACCCAAGGTTGGAGAACACTGGACTAGAGTTCTAGATGTGGCAGCATCTGTATGCGCACTTCTCTTAGCTCTCCCCCACCTGTTGCCATCTTTGTTGGACTGGGCCACCTAGGACTCCAGAAAAGGCAACCTTCCCTGGTTTGTTATCTGCCGCCACCACCCCTAAAATCCCTGCACTGCCGTAAACTTGCTTCCACAACAACACACGTTTCGGCCCTCATTGCAAAGCAGCCTATGCTGGTTGGGGGGGGTGGGGGGGATCATGGGAGGTGTAGTCCAACACACCTGGAGGGTGCCAAGTTGGGGAAGGCTGTTTTCAGGGGTTATTGAAGAGACCCCAAACAGGCCTGAAAAGTGCCTCCAGACACTGTTGTGGGGTGAACGACAATATTACAAAAGAGTCGACCAACGCTACTTACTTCTGGAATATGAACACTCCTATAATTATGATGAATGAAAAGATATCGGCTATGATCCAGATCAGAGAGTACTCATCCGGAGTCTGGAAGAGAAAAAGAATGTCCATATATACCATTGTATTAATATAAACATTAAAAGGAATTGTTTTCTCTCTCTCTAAATGCGGGGAGTCGGAATCCAGATTGTTGGGTTTAACATCCAATCCCCGACCCCTATTTCCTTCTCTCCACCAATCCACAATTTTCTGTGTATCCAGAAGAAACAACATCCTGGAATTGGGGTGGGTGGGTGGGTGGGAATTAGGGACAGCTGGTTACAAAATGTACTAATTTGTACCAATTACTAAAATTTATTTATTTAAGAAAATTTCTATCCTGCTTTTCATTTAAAATATATATATATCCCAAAGTGGTTCTCTAGATAAAATTATGATAAAATACCATGAAAACAATAACACAGTAAAAATGGTAGTAAAGCAATTACAATTAAAATAACCAGGGGTAGCTGGCAACGCTAACCGTCAGGGAAACGCCTAGGCAAACACATGTGCCTTAAGTTGTCGGTGGAATAACTCCACAGTGGGAGCCCGCCTGATCTCAATGGGGAGATCATTCCACATGGTGGGGGCCGCAACAGAGAAGGCCCTCCTCCGCTCCATGGCCAAATGAACATCAGTAGGCTGTGGAATGGTACCAGGCTAACTTGAAACTCAAGGTGGCTACTTAGCCATCCTGGGCTTAAAGTGTCCTGCGAACCTGCCCATTGCCAGCATGTGTTCCTGAAGACTTTTAAAAGGGTGTGCAAAACTTTCCTACTTCAGCAGAGCTGTCCAGAGCTTGTGTGGGAGCAACCATTGGTTTTTAACATTTCGAGGTTATTTGCATTCGTTGATGGCTTTAGTGACTTTTGTTTTCAGTTTGTGTGTGTGTGTTTTTAGCTTACAAGCTGCCTTGGCTTTGTAAATACAGTCGGATATAAATATTTGGAAAATAAACTACAGAGTAGGGAAGTCAAATGCCGGTACACATTTGAGTTGATTAACTCTGGAGTTCTCCAGAAACTTTTGTTCCAGGAGCCCGTTCTACGTGAAACCTCTCTGCCCAAGGAACCTAGGTACGTCTGCGATGGGACCCTTGTGTGTCGCAGAGGATTCTGGGAATGTTCTAGCTGGGGCAGAGCCAGTTCATGCAAGACGCCAGCTAGGCCTCTTGGGCCATGCTGGCTGGGGATGATGGGAGTTGTAATCCAACACATCTGGAGTGCGCCGGCTTACAGGAGGCTTCTCACATGAACTGAGAGTGTGACCGAGAACACACCCAACGATATTCTTCTGCGGTGACACCTTGGAGAGGAACGTTGGCGGGCAGGGGGTCTTTTAAGGAAGACTTCCTGCCACTGTGAATCTCGCTGGAAGTCCTGGTAAGTTCCCAAGTAACCTGAGGATTCCCCACAACGCAGTACGAAAACCCACTGAATCAACTGGGGAAGAGGAAGAGAACTTTTAATAATCTGATTGATTGCTAGAAGGAGAAGATGGGGGGGGGGGGTTTCCATCCCATATTACAGTAACTAGAGTGTTGGACGGGGACTCGGGAGATCCGGGTTCTAGTCCCCGCTTGGCCATGAAACTCACTGGGTGACTTTGGGCCACTCACTGACTCTCCGCCTACCCTACCTCACAGGGTTGTTGTGAGGATAAAATGGAGAGCAGGAGGATTATGTCAGCAGCCTTGGGTTCCTTTCAAGAAGAAAAAAGGTGGGATGACAAGAGGTAAGGCGCCTGAGCCTCTTCTGGCTACCTCTGATAATAGGAGCCCTGGCAAAGATGCTACAGCAGTGTTCTCCAACCTTGGGTCCCCAGATGTTTTTGGCCTACAACTCCCAGCATGCCCCAGCCAGCTGGAGAACACTGTGCTACAGGATTTTGTTCCTTCTGGATGAAATGTGGGAAGATCTCTAAGAGCAGCGGGGCGTGTGGGGATTCTGGGGGGCAGGGCTTGCATGGGCACCCACGTCCCATCCCCAGTTTTAGCCCTCACGTACTGCAAGCAAACGCCTCAAGAGGGCTCAGGCTGGCGGGGCAGCGGGTGTCACCCGAGAGAGCACCTCGGCTACCAAGAGCTGAGCTTCTTTCACTCTCACTAATGAAACGACAAACTAGTCACCCTGGAGTATTAACCAGCATAGTCAGCCTAACAAAGGAATGGTCAGCCCAGCAGCTGCAATAATATATATTTATAGAAATCCGGAATATATGATATACAAAAGAAAGAGCCAGTGTGGCGTAGTGGTGAGAGTGTTAGACTGGGACTCCGGAGATCCGGGTTCTAGTCCCTGCTCGGCCATGAAACTCACTGGGTGACTTTGGGCCAGTCACTGACTCTAAACCTAACCTACCTCACAGGGTTGTTGTGAGGATAAAATGGAGAGGAGGAGGAGGATTATGTACGCAGCCTTGGGTTCCATGCAAGAGGAAAAAAGGTGGGATATAAATATAATAAAGAAATAAAGAAATAAGAACTCAGTGTGTCATTAATTCACAATTAAAGTCAGGCCCCTGTGATTGATCTAGAGGAGCAATCTTCCCCAAACTGGGATCCTCCCCCATATGTATTGGACTTCAACTCCCATCAGCCACAGCCTGCACGGCCAATGGTCAGGAATGCTGGGAGTTGTAGTCCAAAACATCTGGAGGGCATCAAGTTGTGAGATGCTTTAGTTGATCAATCCACGGAATGAACTGATACAAAAAGGCCGCTGCTCAAAGAAATGTGCATGGACTGGGAGCAAATGCCCCAGCAGCCGCCAGATGACGCCCTGGCCCACTAAACTGCAGCCACTGACAATGTGGCCTTCCCCAACCTGGAGCCCTTCAGATGTGTTGGGACTGCAATTCCTGCAATTCCCAGCCATTCACACATATACAGTCATACCTTGGATTGCAAGTAACTTGGTTTGAGAGCGTTTTGCAAGACAAGCAAATTTTTAAATATTTATTTAATTTTTTTTTGTTGACTTGATATACAAGCGACGTCTTGCAATACAAGTACTGTAGTACGGCTTAAATTAAAAATCCCTGTACATATTTTTTTGGGGGGGATTTCATTTTGATATAAGAGTGTTTTGGATTACAAGCACGTTTCCGGAACGAATTATGCTCTCAATCCAAGGCATGACTGTTTACATACATGCACATACACACACATACATACATACATAAACGTATTTATTTATTTGCAGCAGTGTTCTCCAACCTTGGGTCCCCAGATGTTTTTGGCCTACAACTCCCAGCATGCCCCAGCCAGCTGTGCCCCAGCGATCCTGACATGTGTCACTTTCCTCTCTGGATGAGGCTCTCTGGGGTAGTGAGTACAGGCAGCTGGGAAACCAGCCTGGGGCGGGTGGGTGGGGGGGATTCGGCAGCAGTGGGGTGAGGGTCCCAGTAAATTTCTTGGGGGGGGGGCTGCAGGTTGTGCACCCCTACCTCACAGCCCCACCCTACATCTTTGGAACAGGCCAGGAAAAGAAACCGACAGAGCTGAATCCCGCTTACCATCAGCCAGGTGGGGGAAGGCAGCCCGCTGAGGATGTGCGAGCTGTCAGAGGTGACGGATTGGGCCCCGCTGCACCACAAGATGGAGTAAAGCCACGGCTCGTTCACGATGTACAGGTTGACACTCAGGTTGGCTGCTGCGTATTCCCTGTTGAGAGAGCAGGGCGGGGGGAGCATGGGTCCGTCAGAAGCCGCCCTCAGAAGACCGGAAAGACCGGCTGGCTCCTGATGCCAGCAGCAGCCAGACAGGTGGACCTGGGAAGTTCACAAGGAGGGTATGACAAAGACGGCTTCCCCCTCCGTTTGTCCCCAGCAGTGGGGACTCAGAGGTACAATGTGCCCGAACATAAGAAGTCCCGTCTGAAATAGGAGTCTAGGAATGAATTTTACCCTAGGATGAGCTTCTGTTCAATTTGCCTCGTCCTAAAAGTTCTCTAAGCTTCACTATCGATACTTCCCGGCATAAAAAGAAGGTCATCCGTAACTCGTGGAACAAAAACTGCATGTTTTCCATGTAGGATTTTGGTGCTGGGAGGTTGCACCCCACACTTCCCAGGGAGAACAGTACAGGAAGGGGGGAAATGGATAGGGACGCATTTTTCTCTCCCTCTCTCCTAATACTGAACCCGAAGGGGTCGTCCCATGAAGCTGATTGGTGGGAGATTCAGGACAGATCAAAGGAAGTCCTTCTTCACACAGCGCAGAGTTAAACTATGGAATTCACTTTTGTAGGGATAGCCACCAATTTGAACAGCTTTAAAAGGGGATTGGACAAATCCACGGAGAAGGCCATCAGTGGCTACTAGTCCTGATTGGCTAGATGCTACCTCCAGCATCAGAGGCAGTATGCCTGTGTAGTCCAGTTGCTGGGGAACATGGGCAGGAGGGTGCTGCGGCACTCATGTCCTGCTTGTGGGTGTCCCGTGGGCAGCTGGTTGGCCACTGTGTGAACAGAAGGCTGGACGAGATGGACCCTTGGCCTGATCCAGCAGGACTGTTCTTATGTTCAAGCAAAAGACCAGCCTGGCCCAAACCACGGGCCTGAGAAGGAACAGCTTCGGGGAGCTCTCTTCCCCATTCCCCGTCAGGAAGGACACTTGGCTCCAACGGCCAGTTGCAGAGCTGAAGGGAAGCGCACTCCAGCCCCATCCATTGGCCGGCTGGAGGACGGAAGGCTTAACAGGGTTGTGCAAGTGTTGGGTTTTCACGTGTCTAGTATTGCAGTGCTATTGTAAGCCGCCTTGAGGATTGTTCAAAAGAAAGTTGGGATAGAAATCTTCTAAGCCAGGGGTGGGGAACATCTTTTGGACCAGGGGCCAAATTGCACCCTGCTGACCAACCCAAATTATGTCAGTGGGGCGCCATCCAAGTCTCCAGGCGCCATCCAAGTCTCCGGGCGCCATCCAAGTCTCCTCTCTGCGTGTCCTTTGCCATCCTGATGGAGAGCAGCAAGCGGCATGCCAAGGAACAGGGGGTTTGGGGGCAGGGCAGGGCCGGTGCTACCATTAGGCGAACTAGGCTGCTGCCTAGAGTGCCAGGCTAAATGGGGGCGCCAGAAACGCGGGGAAAGGGAGGCGAAAGAAGCGTGCCCCTCCCTCTCTCTCCTCCACCTCAGGGCGCCGTCTCCAAGCTGGCGCCGCTGAAGCTTCAGGCAGGCTCCTCCTCACAACCAGCATCAAAAGAGGCGACAGGCTGGAGGAGGCGGAGGCGGGCAGGGGCCAATGATGGGAGGCTGGTGGGCGAAGGGAAGGGTGCACCTGCAAACACCTCCTTCGCCTTCCCAGGCAGGGGCCAATGATGGGAGGCTGGTGGGCGAAGGGAAGGGTGCACCTGCAAACACCTCCTTCGCCTTCCCGGGCAGGGGCCAATGATGGGAGGCTGGTGGGCAAAATCCCCCCTTCCTTCCAGCCAGTCTAATTTTTCTTCCTTCCTCTTAATCTGTTTTGTCTTTTCCCCTTCTCCAATGGTCTACTTCAGTTCATTTTGTGTTCCTCTTTCTTTCTTTCTGTCTTTCTTTCCTTTTTCATCAGTCTCCCCTCTTCCCCCCCTTAATCTTTTTTTAAAATAATCTTTCTGTGGTTTCCTTTCTCTTTCGCGCACACGCGCGCCGCTTTCCTCTTCCTTCCCTCCCTTCTTTTGCCGCCTCCCCCCTCTTCCTTCCTTCCTTTCGCCCTCCCTCCTTCACCCACGCTCCAAAACGGCTCCAGATCAGCCAGGGTGCCTCACTTTGCCTCCAGCTGTGCTTAACTGTACAGGTCTACTCCAAAGTAAGCTCCAAGGGAGCTGGAGGGAGGGAGGGCTCAAGTGGGAAGGGGGGGCGCTAAATACAGTATCTGATTTTGCCTAGGGCGCCAAACTGCTTTGCACTGGTCCTGGAGCAGGGCCTGGGAGAGGGGCCGGTTCCAAGGAGGTTCCTCCGTGGGCTGGCTGGGGAACCTCCGCGGGCCAGATTAGGCTTGCAGGCCGGAGGTTGCCCATCCCTGTTCCAGGCAAGCAAACAAAGACACCGAACAACCCAAAGAAGCACATCCTTCCCCCACATCTGCAAAACTTTCCCACTTGCCCCAAGTCGATGCCCCAAATTATTTCATCCTTTTTTCCTGATCACGGAAGCAAAAGCAAACCGACAAGCAAACCCTCAAAGGGCCCAACGCAACGTCCATTTAATGCAGTAACTTGAAGACAAGACAGGTTGATTAGGGGTTATTAATGGGCCGGGTTTTGTGCACAAAGTAATTTCCAAAATAAATGGGGACCTTGGACTTCATCACAGCTCCATGGTAACAGCCGTGGCTGAGGAGGAGGGAAGAGGAGCAGCGGAGGAGATTGCGTTGCAACTCGTCCATAAAAGGGCCTAACGTCGCTCCAGGGAAGAACCAGCATCAGGGGGGGGGGGGCACATCTACTACTCCCAGCCTTCCCCAACCGGGTGCCCCTCCAGATGTGTTGGACTACAACTCCCAGCATCCCCCAGCCAGCCATGGGGGTTGTATCCCAACACATCTGGAGGGGCACCAGGTTGAGGACGCCTGTATGTCTCAACAGGCCCTTAGTCACAGTGGTAGATTCTGAAGGGCAAGGAGGACTCATCACGATGTGTGTGGACACATGCGACATCAGCAGAACCGAGCACCGCGCCCAATGCATTCGGATCAGCACGACCGCATTCCCATGCCGAGCGACCTGGGAGGCCGCTCCGTTGAACTCGGTGGCGCTTACTGCGTAAGTTCAACTTGCAAAACACTATTTTGCAAGTGGTGGGAGCAAACTTTGACAAGTGTGTGTGTGTGTGTGTGTGTTTCGGAATGTGACCCCGCCCGCCCCTGCCCCGGTTTGAAATCCTCACCCCATTGTGAGTGAGGCTTCCTCAGAACCCTTCAAGTTTTTTTTAATTCAGCGTGAAATGGGGTTCCGGCAAGAATAACCGGCAGCCATACCAGCAGGGGCTGCACAGAGGGGGATGAGAGGGGAAGCTGGGTCATTCCATTCAGCCTGCTGAAAGGCTACTTCCGTTTTTCCTCTTCCCTCCCCATCCCTCTTTCCTTGTGTGTCGTGTCTTTTTAGATTGTAAGCCTGTGGGGCAGGGACTGTCTCCTTTCGCTGATTCCATGTAAGCAGCTCCGGGAGCCTTTTTGGCTGAGAAGTGGGATAAAAATACTTTAAATAAAGAAATAGCACATCCTCCCCTGCCTGTTCCCCTCCCGCTTCCAAAGAAAAGAACACCCTTACCTTTTCAAGGTGGGGTGGTGGTGGGAAACAGGTAGCAGGGAGCTCACTAGACCCAGGAGAATCCTGGCGGGGACTGTCCTTAGCTGGAAACACTGGGGGAGCAGGGGAGTTGTTCCAGTGGTTCTTCCCCTGCCTCCCAAACTGAATTGGGAGGCAGAGAAACTACAAATCCCATGCTCCCGAGCAGGAAATTATACTGATAAGCAAGCTAAGGAACACCATTTCCAGCAAATGACAGGCTCCTCAAGGCCCCCCCTCTTCTGTCCTGGGTCCAGGCGAGTCTTCCGGCTTTTCATTGTTTGTGTGCTTGGCAAGGTTGGGGAAACTGGCATGAGGACACAGGAGCATCAGAAGCTGCCTAGTACTGAGTCAGAGCCCTCCTTAGTCCAGCTAGCCCAGTACTGTCGACACTGACTGGCAGCAGCTCTCCAAGGTTTTCTAGGCAGGAGTTTTCCCAGCCCGACCTGGAGATGGCAGGGATCGAACCGGCGACCTTTCTGCATGCAAGGCAGGGGCCCTACCATCCACGTGGGTTTTTCCCAAAGTTCTACTCAAAACACTTTTTAAACAACCTCAGAAAAGGGTGTTGCACATCTCTAGCCCAGCTTCTGAATTTCCAGCAGACATTGCTCGGGCCCTTTCAAGCATACCTTCCCAGCGGCAGGGGCTAGAAACTTGCTCCTTTTTAAAAAAAAAAAAAAAAACAACCACAGCTATGTAATCTGCAAGCCTCAGAGTTCTGCATCCAGTACAAGATCTGTGCTTCTACTGAACTGCAACACACACCCCTGGTTATGGCTTTCTTTCTCTCTCTCTCTCATTCATAAGAGCAGCCATCCTGGATCAGACCCAAGACCTATGTAGTCTAGCATCTGCTTCTCACGGTGGCCAACCAGATGCCCTTGGGAAGCCCCACAAGCAGTGCAAAAACGCCCTCCTGCCCACGTTCACCATACTGCCTCTGACAGGATATAGCCACCAGGAATAGTAGTCATTGCTTCATGGCTTTTCTGTTGTCTGTGTATTATCTGTCAGTAATTTATTAAGATCTTTCATTATCTATAGAACAACAGGATCACAGGAATGAAGGACCGGAGAAAGCTGCCCTGATTCCTGGTTAGATTACTCCTCCGCTGTTGTCTACTTTAGATCGGCGAGAGCTCCACAGGGTTTCAGGCAGCGAGAGGTCTCTCTTCGATCGCCTGGGACCCAAATCCCTTGTTAACTGGAGAGGTCCATGATTGAACCTGGGATGCTCTGCAGGCAAAATATACGCTCAAAAACCACTGAGCTGTGGTCCCTTCCCAAAAGGGAAGAGACTTATCAATAAAATTAGAACAAAATCAATCATGAACCTGCATGTTATACCTGCAATTTAGAATTTTAGTAAAGTTGCTGCCGGCTCCTATGTATGCAGGTGAATTTGGACGTAAGCCCGGTGAGGTCAAAGGGGCTTATTTCCCCAAGCATAAGACTGAAGCCTACTTTCGCTTTTCTTTGATCTGTGTGGGGTTTTCCTAAGGTGCCAATAAAGTGGCAGTCCAGAATTTTACATTAAACCCTGGGATACCGACTCCCAGGAGACACAAGAGACACAAAACAGGAGTCACGCAAAGGCTTTGTTCTTACAAACAGTGGATAAAGCTGTTTCTGGACAGTGCCGCTCTCAATAGCAGACAGGGGCAATTAAATGCTTCTCACTCCAAACTGTACCCCGCATATAGAAAACTAGACATCAGGGGGAAAGGGCACACACATAGGGCACAATCCTATGCATATTTAGACAGGGGGGAAAAGGCCTACAACTCCCGGCCTGCCCCAGGCCAGCCATGCTGGCTGGAACATACTGGGAGTTGTAGGCCTTTTTTTTCCTGTCTAAATATGCATAGGATTGCACCCTTAGTCCTTTTTTCTCTGACATGCTGCTTGGCTATGTGCAATGCCCAGACTGGATTCCAGATCCAGACCACAACGGTTCTTGGGCTGTACGACTCTAGACGACTGCACATGTGCGACTGAATACTTCCCGCTTCATATTGAAACACACACTCCATGGTCACAGAAAGTTAGCCTATCAGGGAGAGGCCTAGACTAGAAACTCTCGTGCGTGACAAACTAGCGGTCCAGGTGCACGGAGGCTGGCCTTTTGTTTTTGTTCAATCGCCCGAGTTTCCTCCTGCAGTCCAGAAATGGGTTTATCCTGCCTTAAGCTGTTTTTGAGAACTAGGCCAGAGAGAGTCACATTTGCAGCAGCGAAAGCCAAGGGCAGAACCTGATATCATCACTGGTGACCTTGGTGTACCGCAGGTTCAGCTTCCGGAAGCCTCTGTCCCTCAACTGTTGTGCATCTGCCTTGACGTCGGCGGTCTGCTGGAAACCGGGGGCAATCCCTTGAACCAGTCTCCGCTCCGAGTTGGGCAACCACATCACCTGGAGCGACAGCAAACAGGCAGCAGTGACTGCTATTATAAGAGAGAGGCAGCTCTCAGACAGCCAACATCAGAAGCTTTGGAACCAGAGGTGGGCAACCCTGTAGCCCCTTCCAGACCTTTTGGCCGACAGTTCCCATCTTCCCCCACCATTGGCTATGCCGGCTAGGACTGATGGGAGTTGTAGGCCACAACATCTGGACATGTTTAAACAGTTAGTGTTCCGATCGCATTCTTTATTCAATGAACAAAACCAAAAAAAGTCAAATCACAGCTCATATAACTGCAACCAGTGCTTTTTTTTCTGGAGAAAAGGGTACCGGAACTCTTGGGATGACATTTCCTTGGGAGTAGATGGCGATTAAATTGTAATGCAATTAATAGAAGAAAAGGTGCTGGAACTCAGTTCCGGTGGTGAGTTCCACCAGAAAAAAAGCCCTGACTGCAACGTTATTACACTGCACTCGATAAAAAATATTCTGAGCAAATTTATGTGATGTAAAAATATTACATATGCAAAGTCATCAGTACAATAGCCCGCCTTCTCAAGACAGCGTTTAATAGAGACCCAACTTTCTGATGTACCTTTTTAACAGCACAGCTGTCTCCTAATTTTAGCAATTTCGTGGATGATGATATTTCTGGGGAGTTTCTAGCGTTCTGTATACATTATTCTAGCTGTCACTGTTACGCTATGTAAGAATTCTGGCTACTGCAACTGTTTTAATTACCATTATCTCTGCAGAAATCAGTAACAACAACACTATCAGTAAATCAGTAACAATACTATATTCAGAATATTTTTTTTTAAATTGCTTCTCCAAAGTTATCCTTGACCCCATCCCAAATAACAACACAGGAGCCCTGCTCAGGCATTCGCCTGAACGTGTGAGGGCCGAAAGTGGGGGGCGGGGGGCGCTTGGGCCGTGCACACTGGCCCTGCCGCTGCTCAGAACTGAACCGCAAGTAGAACTCTCAGCATGACCGGGAACCCTGATATGGCAGGAGACATAGGGGGCACAGCACAGCCCCATTGCTCTAACTCAGTGTTCTCCAACCTTGGGTCCCCAGATGTTTTTGGCCTACAACTCCCAGCATGCCCCAGCCAGCTACGCTGGCTGGGGCATGCTGGGAGTTGTAGGCCAAAAACATCTGGGGACCCAAGGTTGGAGAACACTGCTCTAACCACTTTAAGCCCTCACGCAGGGGCTCATGAAATTGTCATATTCAGGGCACGATGCAGACAAAGTCGAGCCCTTTCATTACAACGGATGAATAAAGAACATGCCTGGAAATCTCACATGCTGAAACTGAAGGGACGTAAACAGGATTAGCTTAGGCTGGTTCATGCCCTCAGTGTGTGTGTGTGCGTGCGTGCGTGCGTGCATATAGATTGTGTTATATAATAGCTTTCCTCAACCGGGTGCCTTCCAGACGTCCTTCACTACAACTCCCATCACCCTCAGCCAACACACCTATTGGCTGCACTGGCTGGGGATGATGGGGGTTGTAGTCCAGGACACCTGGAGGGTGCCCAATTGGGGAAGGGTGTTATGCTCCTTAAGAGATTCTACTATATTCAGCGGTATACAAGCATTACAAACAGAGGCGTAGCGTGGGGGGTGCAGGGGGGGCCGGCCGCACCGGGCGCAACATCTGGGGGGGCGCGGCAAGGCAGCGGGCAAGGCAGCGAGCGAGCGAGGGAGCTGCTGCTGCTGCTTCTGGCGGAGCAGTGCAGAGCAGAAGCAGGCTGGAAGCACTCTGGCAGGTTCCCGGAGAAGCTCGAGCCCGGGGCTCTCTGCCGCTGTAGCTGGGAGCGCGGGGCGGGGGTGGGTGGGGGGTGGTGGAAGTGTGCACTATGTCTTTAACGCCCGGGGACAGTCATCATCATCAGGCGATCACTCGTGACCGAGTAAGATTGTCTTCCGGGATAAAAGGAGGAAATTCTAAAGAAGATTGTGTAGACTCTAGCGATGGGTCCGTAAGTGACTGTGGAGGCCAATTCTAGATCCACACAGCTTCCCACAGTGAGGACACAGGTTACCAGATAGAAGATGGTCCTGTAAAGGATTCATTTGACGTGCTTTTCGCTTAGCACGTTTCTCCCTTTCACTTTGCACTCGGGCTTCTTCAAAGTCCATGGAACCTTTGTGAAAGGCCAACCTCCATTTAGATCGTTCATGGGCCAGAGCTTCCCAGTTTTCGATGTTTATATTGCATTTTTTTAGATTAGCCTTATGAACATCTTTAAACCTCTTATATTGACCACCGATATTCCGCTTTCCATCCTTGAGTTGGGAGTAAAGTAACTGCTTTGGGAGGCGGCAGTCAGGCATTCGAACAACATGACCGGTCCACTGAAGTTGGCGTTGAAGGATCATTTTTTCAATGCTAGTAGTCTTTGCTTCTTCCAGTACACTGACATTTGTTCGCCTATCTTCCCAAGTAATTTGCAGGATTTTCCGGAGGCAACGTTGATGAAACCTTTCAAGGAGGTGGAAGTGACGTTTATAGATAGTCCATGTTTCGCAGGCATACAATAAAGTTGGTAATACAATGGCTTCATAAACCAGTGTTTTGGTCTTCTTACAAATATCCCGATCCTCGAACACTCTATGTTTCATTCGAGAAAATGCGGCACTTGCGGAGCTCAGACGATGCTGGATTTCACTGTCGATGTTAGCTGTAACAGAAAGATAGCTGCCAAGATAGAGAAAATGATCGACATTTTCCAGTATTGTCCCGCCAAGCTGGATAGATGGCATCACCAAAGGGTTGGCTTGCACTTGCTGATGAAGCACTTTGGTTTTTTTGATGTTAAGTGAGAGACCAAGTTTTTCGTATGCTTCTGCAAAAGCATTTAGGATAGTTTGGAGATCGTCCTCTGAATGTGCGGGGTTAAAGTTCAGCTCATGGAGCTGATCAGCGCTGGCTGCAGTTTAGCAGAGTTGGAAATGTGAAAGCAAGAAGCAGGCTCGATTCTCCCCCCCTCTTTCTTTTCTCTCCCTCCCTCTCTCTCTCTCCCTCCCTCTCACTCACACACCTCCAAGCCACAAAACCCCCCACAGCAATCATGTATTCTCCTCTCTGTCTTACCCAGGTAAGAAGCTCTTTAGATTCATTTTCTAAAGAACGCAGATCTGCCTTCCTGGCTGACTTTAACGCGCCTTGTCACTTGCTCGGGTGTCACATTCGCCTGGGGTTGTTTCCTTTGGGAAGTTGGGTTTGCAACGTCCTGCCCGAGGAAAGAGGAGGCGGGGAAGGGAGTTGCTTTCTGCAGAAAGTTGCTCGATCCCTTTTGTTTGCACCGCAGCCAAGTTCCTCGTGGGTTGAAATTAATTTCTGATGTGATCCCAACCCACCTCGCGCCTCCCCAGGTCTCCTGATTGCAGTACTCAGAATCTGAAGTGTTATGTGCCTGACGCCAATGCTACACATGCCGGGAAACTGCGACTTAAGAGTTCGGGCAACTTTGCTTTCTAACTTCCAACACAACCCACTCCCTCACGCGTTGCCCCCTCCCTCCGGCCAAAGAAAACTCTTCTACAGCACCAGATCTTCAGATAACATTCCCACCCCACCCCCACCCCCGCTCTTTCTCAAATATATTTCCACGATTTAAAAGCGTAACGCCTGCCTCGAGATGTATTATTTTATTCTTTTAATGGACTGCATCCATTTCCGCCCTCCTTCTATAATTCAGTAATCTCTGTGCTGCCTCCCAGTCTTAACAATGAAGTCTGAAAGTTTCTAGTGAATTCGGATAAAGTTCTTCCCTTACCATTTCTATACTTTGGGACTGACACAGAGTGCAGTTACACACCTTCACTTAGAAGGAGATGCAACACTTTGGGACACAGACCTCCAAGATGATTCTCTACCTTTGCATGAGGTTTTAATTGTACTTGAATGTCTTTTAAATGAAAGGAAAGGGAAAACAGTACATTTTCCAGGATGACTGAGGAGAAGCTTAGGTATGGATAACTTTTAGAAGTTATGCTCTAAGTGACAAAGCCTCACCACCCTTAACCTATAATCAATGAACTTGTTATTGCAACCAGAATTGCTACACAATGCAGCTTAACTGTGTAAACAATCACAAAGTTGATTATAGGTAGAAGATACCACTAGTATATACTTTGGAGTGTGTTTGGAGCTTCTGTAAAATGTCTTTAAAGGGCTAGCTATAGTGAAAAGTTTTGTCTTGCTCTTGGAGAGAGCTCAAGGCATTTTCTGTTGATTATCTGGAATAGCAAATTATTGTTTCTTTACAGCTCACCTCCCCCCCTTGCCCCACTATCTATTCTTCCCCCACTTCTGTCATACTGGATGTGGATACTCTGATTTTTAGTAGGCCCAGCTGTACATTATGAAGATTTAATCTATACTTCCTTTTTATATCTGCTATAACTAACATAAGAGTCACTCTGCTGCAAAGTGCTTTGCGTTCTCATTGCACATTTGGGTTAGGGGGCGCAAATTACTTGCCTTGCCCCGGGTGCTGACAACCCACGCTACGCCACTGATTACAAATAAATAAATAAAACATACTTTTTTAAAATAAAGGTGGAGAATTGAAGGCTAACCAATCAGCAAGCCACTCAACTCAAACTCTCCCACCTACAGTAATACCTTGGATTGCAAATAACTTGGTTTGAGAGCGTTTTGCAAGACAAGCATATTTTTAAATATTTATTTTAAAAAATTTGACTTGATATACAAGTGACGTCTTGCAATACAAGTACAGTCATGCCTTGGATTGAGAGCATAATTCGTTCCGGAAACGTGCTTGTAATCCAAAACACTCTTATATCAAAACAAAATTCCCCCAAAAATATTTGTACAGAGATTTTAAATTTAAGCCATACTACAGTACAGTAATACCTTGGATTACAAGTAACTTGGTTTGAGACCGTTTTGCAAGACAAGCAAAATTTTTAATATTTATTTTGTAAAAATTGACTTGATATACAAGCGTCGTCTTGCAATACAAGTACTGTAGTACGGCTTAAATTAAAAATCTCTGTACAAATTTTTTTGGGGGGATTTCATTTTGATATAAGAGTGTTTTGGATTACAAGCACGTTTCCGGAACGAATTATGCTCTCAATCCAAGGCATGACTGTATTCTGGATCCTGTGGTAGCAGGGAACCCTGATTGGCTTGCTCTCCCTCTTGCGTAACTAACATAGAAATAGGAAACAACTAGAAAGACAGTTCAATTGTCTCTGGACAGACCAACCTAGTTCCTTTTTGGCACCATTGTGGTTTCCGCCCCCCCCCCCGCCATCCACCCCCTGAAAAAGCAAGGGAGCAATCCAGGATTTTAGCATAGTTGTGATTGGGCAGCGGTGCATCCAACCCAGAAAGGAAAGGTAGCAGCAAACTCAGACGTTCAGGATCCTTCTAAAAGGAGGTCTTATTTCATGTGGAAAATGCAGTTTACCGTAATTTGCAAGTTTTAAAACATTTAAAAAATCCTGTTCCAATACAGTCCATTAGCCACTTGTTACTTTGGGGGAGGGGTGCAGAGAGAAAGAAACTACACTAATACCTTGGATTGCAAGTAACTTGGTCTGAGAGCGTTTTGCAAGACAAGCAAATTTTTTTTAATAAATTTTGACTTGATAAACAAGCGACGTCTTGCAAGACAAGTAGTCGTAGGGATGTAACCGCTCGCCTCGAGCAGGCCGAAATCGGCCCCGTTCACGCCCGCCAGAGACACTCGCTTTGATATAAGAGTGTTTTGGATTACAAGCACGGTTCCGGAACGAATTATGCTTGCAATCCAAGGTATGACTGTATCTTACAGCAACCCCACAGTGTTAGGAATTACAGGTCAGGAAGCGGCACGGAGGTTGGTTGGGGAAGTGCCACAGTGACAGACACCCCCCCCCCCCGGTTTTGCCTGTAGACGGTCCCAATTCAATCCCCAGCACCTCCAGGTAGGGCCAGGCAAGCATCCCGCCTGCAACCTTGGAGAGCTCCTGCCTGCCAGCGTTGACAATACCGGGGTAGATGGACCGAGGGTCTGACTCCGGAGAAGGCAGCTTCCTGTGTTCCTATGGTTTGGATTTCCAGCCCCAGATCCCCCATATAAGACACCCCTCAGGTTGCAGCTAAGGTCATAGATTTCATAGATTTCATAGGATCATAGAGTTGGAAGGAGCCTACAAGGCTATCGAGTCCAACCCCCTGCTCAATGCAGGAAACTAGAGGAGGGGTCTCCCATCCAAGTAATAACCAGGCCTGACCCTGCTTAGCTTTTCCACACTCAGACAAGCTGAGCCAGCGTGAGCCACAGGCCTGTATATCTACTTATATTGCCCCCTCAGACACACTCCAGTGCTGGGTCGCAGGCAGAAATCCTGTACTTCAACGCCATGTGTGCAACAGGCCTGTGGTTTATGCTGGCTCAGCTTGTCTGAGTGTGGAAAGCTAAGCAGGGTCAGGCCTGGTTGTTACTTGGATGGGAGACCCCTCCTCTAGTTTCCTGCATTGAGCAGGGGGTTGGACTCGATAGCCTTGTAGGCTCCTTCCAACTCTATGATCCTATGAAATCTATGAAATCTATGACCTTAGCTGCAACCTGAGGGGTGTCTTATATGGGGGATCTGGGGCTGGAAATCCAAACCATAGGAACACAGGAAGCTGCCTTCTCCGGAGTCAGACCCTCGGTCCATCTACCCCGGTATTGTCAACGCTGGCAGGCAGGAGCTCTCCAAGGTTGCAGGCGGGATGCTTGCCTGGCCCTACCTGGAGGTGCTGGGGATTGAATTGGGACCGTCTACAGGCAAAACCGGGGGGGGGGGGTGTCTGTCACTGTGGCACTTCCCCAACCAACCTCCGTGCCGCTTCCTGACCTGTAATTCCTAACACTGTGGGGTTGCTGTAAGATACAGTCATACCTTGGATTGCAAGCATAATTCGTTCCGGAACCGTGCTTGTAATCCAAAACACTCTTATATCAAAGCGAGTGTCTCTGGCGGGCGTGAACGGGGCCGATTTCGGCCTGCTCGAGGCGAGCGGTTACATCCCTACGACTACTTGTCTTGCAAGACGTCGCTTGTTTATCAAGTCAAAATTTATTAAAAAAAATTTGCTTGTCTTGCAAAACGCTCTCAGACCAAGTTACTTGCAATCCAAGGTATTAGTGTAGTTTCTTTCTCTCTGCACCCCTCCCCCAAAGTAACAAGTGGCTAATGGACTGTATTGGAACAGGATTTTTTAAATGTTTTAAAACTTGCAAATTACGGTAAACTGCATTTTCCACATGAAATAAGACCTCCTTTTAGAAGGATCCTGAACGTCTGAGTTTGCTGCTACCTTTCCTTTCTGGGTTGGATGCACCGCTGCCCAATCACAACTATGCTAAAATCCTGGATTGCTCCCTTGCTTTTTCAGGGGGTGGATGGCGGGGGGGGGGGCGGAAACCACAATGGTGCCAAAAAGGAACTAGGTTGGTCTGTCCAGAGACAATTGAACTGTCTTTCTAGTTGTTTCCTATTTCTATGTTAGTTACGCAAGAGGGAGAGCAAGCCAATCAGGGTTCCCTGCTACCACAGGATCCAGAATACAGTCATGCCTTGGATTGAGAGCATAATTCGTTCCGGAAACGTGCTTGTAATCCAAAACACTCTTATATCAAAATGAAATCCCCCCAAAAAAATTTGTACAGAGATTTTTAATTTAAGCCGTACTACAGTACTTGTATTGCAAGACGACGCTTGTATATCAAGTCAATTTTTACAAAATAAATATTAAAAATTTTGCTTGTCTTGCAAAACGGTCTCAAACCAAGTTACTTGTAATCCAAGGTATTACTGTACTGTAGTATGGCTTAAATTTAAAATCTCTGTACAAATATTTTTGGGGGAATTTTGTTTTGATATAAGAGTGTTTTGGATTACAAGCACGTTTCCGGAACGAATTATGCTCTCAATCCAAGGCATGACTGTATTCTGGATCCTGTGGTAGCAGGGAACCCTGATTGGCTTGCTCTCCCTCTTGCGTAACTAACATAGAAATAGGAAACAACTAGAAAGACAGTTCAATTGTCTCTGGACAGACCAACCTAGTTCCTTTTTGGCACCATTGTGGTTTCCGCCCCCCCCCCCCGCCATCCACCCCCTGAAAAAGCAAGGGAGCAATCCAGGATTTTAGCATAGTTGTGATTGGGCAGCGGTGCATCCAACCCAGAAAGGAAAGGTAGCAGCAAACTCAGACGTTCAGGATCCTTCTAAAAGGAGGTCTTATTTCATGTGGAAAATGCAGTTTACCGTAATTTGCAAGTTTTAAAACATTTAAAAAATCCTGTTCCAATACAGTCCATTAGCCACTTGTTACTTTGGGGGAGGGGTGCAGAGAGAAAGAAACTACACTAATACCTTGGATTGCAAGTAACTTGGTCTGAGAGCGTTTTGCAAGACAAGCAAATTTTTTTAATAAATTTTGACTTGATAAACAAGCGACGTCTTGCAAGACAAGTAGTCGTAGGGATGTAACCGCTCGCCTCGAGCAGGCCGAAATCGGCCCCGTTCACGCCCGCCAGAGACACTCGCTTTGATATAAGAGTGTTTTGGATTACAAGCACGGTTCCGGAACGAATTATGCTTGCAATCCAAGGTATGACTGTATCTTACAGCAACCCCACAGTGTTAGGAATTACAGGTCAGGAAGCGGCACGGAGGTTGGTTGGGGAAGTGCCACAGTGACAGACACCCCCCCCCCCCGGTTTTGCCTGTAGACGGTCCCAATTCAATCCCCAGCACCTCCAGGTAGGGCCAGGCAAGCATCCCGCCTGCAACCTTGGAGAGCTCCTGCCTGCCAGCGTTGACAATACCGGGGTAGATGGACCGAGGGTCTGACTCCGGAGAAGGCAGCTTCCTGTGTTCCTATGGTTTGGATTTCCAGCCCCAGATCCCCCATATAAGACACCCCTCAGGTTGCAGCTAAGGTCATAGATTTCATAGATTTCATAGGATCATAGAGTTGGAAGGAGCCTACAAGGCTATCGAGTCCAACCCCCTGCTCAATGCAGGAAACTAGAGGAGGGGTCTCCCATCCAAGTAATAACCAGGCCTGACCCTGCTTAGCTTTTCCACACTCAGACAAGCTGAGCCAGCGTGAGCCACAGGCCTGTATATCTACTTATATTGCCCCCTCAGACACACTCCAGTGCTGGGTCGCAGGCAGAAATCCTGTACTTCAACGCCATGTGTGCAACAGGCCTGTGGTTTATGCTGGCTCAGCTTGTCTGAGTGTGGAAAGCTAAGCAGGGTCAGGCCTGGTTGTTACTTGGATGGGAGACCCCTCCTCTAGTTTCCTGCATTGAGCAGGGGGTTGGACTCGATAGCCTTGTAGGCTCCTTCCAACTCTATGATCCTATGAAATCTATGAAATCTATGACCTTAGCTGCAACCTGAGGGGTGTCTTATATGGGGGATCTGGGGCTGGAAATCCAAACCATAGGAACACAGGAAGCTGCCTTCTCCGGAGTCAGACCCTCGGTCCATCTACCCCGGTATTGTCAACGCTGGCAGGCAGGAGCTCTCCAAGGTTGCAGGCGGGATGCTTGCCTGGCCCTACCTGGAGGTGCTGGGGATTGAATTGGGACCGTCTACAGGCAAAACCGGGGGGGGGGGGTGTCTGTCACTGTGGCACTTCCCCAACCAACCTCCGTGCCGCTTCCTGACCTGTAATTCCTAACACTGTGGGGTTGCTGTAAGATACAGTCATACCTTGGATTGCAAGCATAATTCGTTCCGGAACCGTGCTTGTAATCCAAAACACTCTTATATCAAAGCGAGTGTCTCTGGCGGGCGTGAACGGGGCCGATTTCGGCCTGCTCGAGGCGAGCGGTTACATCCCTACGACTACTTGTCTTGCAAGACGTCGCTTGTTTATCAAGTCAAAATTTATTAAAAAAAATTTGCTTGTCTTGCAAAACGCTCTCAGACCAAGTTACTTGCAATCCAAGGTATTAGTGTAGTTTCTTTCTCTCTGCACCCCTCCCCCAAAGTAACAAGTGGCTAATGGACTGTATTGGAACAGGATTTTTTAAATGTTTTAAAACTTGCAAATTACGGTAAACTGCATTTTCCACATGAAATAAGACCTCCTTTTAGAAGGATCCTGAACGTCTGAGTTTGCTGCTACCTTTCCTTTCTGGGTTGGATGCACCGCTGCCCAATCACAACTATGCTAAAATCCTGGATTGCTCCCTTGCTTTTTCAGGGGGTGGATGGCGGGGGGGGGGGCGGAAACCACAATGGTGCCAAAAAGGAACTAGGTTGGTCTGTCCAGAGACAATTGAACTGTCTTTCTAGTTGTTTCCTATTTCTATGTTAGTTACGCAAGAGGGAGAGCAAGCCAATCAGGGTTCCCTGCTACCACAGGATCCAGAATACAGTCATGCCTTGGATTGAGAGCATAATTCGTTCCGGAAACGTGCTTGTAATCCAAAACACTCTTATATCAAAATGAAATCCCCCCAAAAAAATTTGTACAGAGATTTTTAATTTAAGCCGTACTACAGTACTTGTATTGCAAGACGACGCTTGTATATCAAGTCAATTTTTACAAAATAAATATTAAAAATTTTGCTTGTCTTGCAAAACGGTCTCAAACCAAGTTACTTGTAATCCAAGGTATTACTGTACTGTAGTATGGCTTAAATTTAAAATCTCTGTACAAATATTTTTGGGGGAATTTTGTTTTGATATAAGAGTGTTTTGGATTACAAGCACGTTTCCGGAACGAATTATGCTCTCAATCCAAGGCATGACTGTATTCTGGATCCTGTGGTAGCAGGGAACCCTGATTGGCTTGCTCTCCCTCTTGCGTAACTAACATAGAAATAGGAAACAACTAGAAAGACAGTTCAATTGTCTCTGGACAGACCAACCTAGTTCCTTTTTGGCACCATTGTGGTTTCCGCCCCCCCCCCCGCCATCCACCCCCTGAAAAAGCAAGGGAGCAATCCAGGATTTTAGCATAGTTGTGATTGGGCAGCGGTGCATCCAACCCAGAAAGGAAAGGTAGCAGCAAACTCAGACGTTCAGGATCCTTCTAAAAGGAGGTCTTATTTCATGTGGAAAATGCAGTTTACCGTAATTTGCAAGTTTTAAAACATTTAAAAAATCCTGTTCCAATACAGTCCATTAGCCACTTGTTACTTTGGGGGAGGGGTGCAGAGAGAAAGAAACTACACTAATACCTTGGATTGCAAGTAACTTGGTCTGAGAGCGTTTTGCAAGACAAGCAAATTTTTTTTTAATAAATTTTGACTTGATAAACAAGCGACGTCTTGCAAGACAAGTAGTCGTAGGGATGTAACCGCTCGCCTCGAGCAGGCCGAAATCGGCCCCGTTCACGCCCGCCAGAGACACTCGCTTTGATATAAGAGTGTTTTGGATTACAAGCACGGTTCCGGAACGAATTATGCTTGCAATCCAAGGTATGACTGTATCTTACAGCAACCCCACAGTGTTAGGAATTACAGGTCAGGAAGCGGCACGGAGGTTGGTTGGGGAAGTGCCACAGTGACAGACACCCCCCCCCCCCGGTTTTGCCTGTAGACGGTCCCAATTCAATCCCCAGCACCTCCAGGTAGGGCCAGGCAAGCATCCCGCCTGCAACCTTGGAGAGCTCCTGCCTGCCAGCGTTGACAATACCGGGGTAGATGGACCGAGGGTCTGACTCCGGAGAAGGCAGCTTCCTGTGTTCCTATGGTTTGGATTTCCAGCCCCAGATCCCCCATATAAGACACCCCTCAGGTTGCAGCTAAGGTCATAGATTTCATAGATTTCATAGGATCATAGAGTTGGAAGGAGCCTACAAGGCTATCGAGTCCAACCCCCTGCTCAATGCAGGAAACTAGAGGAGGGGTCTCCCATCCAAGTAATAACCAGGCCTGACCCTGCTTAGCTTTTCCACACTCAGACAAGCTGAGCCAGCGTGAGCCACAGGCCTGTATATCTACTTATATTGCCCCCTCAGACACACTCCAGTGCTGGGTCGCAGGCAGAAATCCTGTACTTCAACGCCATGTGTGCAACAGGCCTGTGGTTTATGCTGGCTCAGCTTGTCTGAGTGTGGAAAGCTAAGCAGGGTCAGGCCTGGTTGTTACTTGGATGGGAGACCCCTCCTCTAGTTTCCTGCATTGAGCAGGGGGTTGGACTCGATAGCCTTGTAGGCTCCTTCCAACTCTAAGATCTATGAAATCTATGAAATGCACTGTGCTTTTGAACCCGTACATTTTTCTCATGCACTAAGACCCGGGTCAGAAAGAGCATGAACGTCTCCTGCCTTTGCGGCATGCTACCTCCCATTTTTTGAGTGGACCGTGCAGCTCTACAATCAGAGCTACGCTAAAATTCTGGGTTTCTCCTCTGTTTTCTATGGACAGCAGTCACCTCTGCTGTGTGTGTGTGGGGGGGGGGGGACGATGACCAAAAACAGTGCCTTTCCTGGCATGAACAGTGCCTCTCCCTGTACACTGAGGGCCTTCTCCATGGTGGCCCCCCAATTTTGGAACGATCTCCCCACTGAGGCCCGCCTGGCGCCAACATTGTTCTCTTTTCAGCACCAGGTTAAGACCTTTGTCTTCTCTCAGGTATTTGGCATCATATAATGAGTTTTAATCAGGTCCCGGAGTTTTCTTATTGATTGTTTAAAATTGTTTAGATATATTTATCTATTTATTTGTAGTATTTATATGCCACTGGGGATAATAAAATCCCTAAGCAGTTTACATATAAATATTAAAATCACATTTAAAATACAATTTTAAAAACAACAGCAACAACAACAACACAGAGCAATACAGGAGCAGTTAAATGGAGTAGTATGATTAATTCAATTATAAGCCAGGGAAAGCCTGGGTGAACAAGTACATTTTTCAGGAGGCGTTTGGAAGGTGCCACATTTTCTGCCTCCCAAACTACATGAGGGAGAGTTTTCCAAAGGGTGGGTGCCACTACCGAGAAGGCCCACCGTTGAGGTATTACGTGGCGACATTCCGTCCATTTTGGAAAGACCAGCAAGGCCTCCTCTGACAATCTTAAAGTTTGGTTGGGTATATATAAGGGAAGGTGGTCTGCTAGATACCATGGTCCCAAGTTGTTTAGGGCTCTGTATGACAATAACAACGTAACCTTGAACGTGGGCTCAGTGGTTAATAGGCAATAGCTATTATCTAATAGCTATATAGCTAATATACTTGGCTCAACAATACTACAAGTGAGAAGGATCTTGGAATTGTGGTAGATCACAAACTGAATATGAGCCAGCAATGCGATGTGGCTGCAAAGAAGGCAAATGCTATTTTGGGCTGTATTAATAGAAGTATAGCTTCCAAATCGCGGGAAGTGATAATTCCCCTTTACTCGGCACTGGTTAGGCCTCATCTTGAGGACTGCATCCAGTTCTGGGCACCACACTTTCAGAAGGACATAGACAAACTGGAGAGGGTTCAGAGGAAGGCAACAAGAATGATAAAGGGACTGGAAACAAGGCCCTATGAGGAGAGACTGAAAGAACTGGGCATGTTTAGCCTTCAGAAGAGGAGACTGAGGGGAGATATGATCGCACTCTTCCAGTACTTGAAGGGATGTCACACAGAGGAGGGCCAGGATCTCTTCTCGATCATCCCAGTTTGCAGGACACGGAATAATGGGCTCAAGTTACAGGAACCTAGATTCCACCTAAACAAAAATTTCCTGACTGTCAGAGCAATAAGACAATGGAATCAACTACCTAGGGAGGTGGTGGGCTCTCCCACTCTGGAGGCATTCAAGGTGCGGCTGGGTAGCCATCTGTCGGGGATGCTTTGACCTGGATTCCTGCATTGAGCAGGGGGTTGGACTCGATGGCCTTGTAGGCCCCTTCCAACTCTACTTTTCTATGATTCTATGATTCTAATATAATAATCTGTGTGTGTCTCCGTGTGTGCTGTTTATATGTTTGTATGTAAATGGTTTTCCCACTATGTAGAATGTATTTTTAATGGTTTTTCATCTTTGTAAACCGCCCAGAGAGCTTCGGCTCTTGGGTAGTATAGAAATGTAACAAATGAATTGAGATAATGCCTGATGGGACGGACAGTGCACGGGGAAAGTAAAGAATGGCAGTTCTGCTTTCCTTATTGTAAACTAAAGCAAACCAAGGTAGAAACACACACACACTCACACACACACACACAGCTTAGAAAGGGATTGGGGGTGGGAGGGGGAGAGAAACATTGCCAGATGGAGGCAGCCTCCTAGAATGAGTATTTGTGGGCGCATCCGCATGGCTAATTCAAACCTGGGTGTCGGTGTTAGTTGTTAGGAAAACAGATGGAAACTAAAGCGGGAGCCGTCCTCCAACCTAATTGTTCCATATGTGGGATTACAAGACACTTCAGGTTCAAGCCAGCAACAAAAACTCACACCCTTAATTGGAAAGGCTCATCACTCCTCCAGCTGTTTAGCAGAATCTCCAGCTGGAAGGGGAGGGCGCCAGTCAACTTGTTGGCCAAGGCACAGCGCACACCTACTCCGCTCCCCACGCAGAGACTGCAGACTGCAGAGATCGGGACGGGAGTGGATGCTCCATTCTTAGGACGGGGTTCACACAACAAGCCGGAGTACAAGTTGAGTGCTGGTTCTCACTGAATCGCGGGTTGTTGTGTGAACCCCAGCCACACCAACAAACCGTGGTTCGTAAACCACAAACAACCCACGAAGAGAACCCATGGTTTGTTGTTCGGTTGAACGGTGGTTTATTTGTGGTTAACAAACCATGTTTGGTTAGCGCAGCTGACTTCACACAGCACAACAACCCATGATTCAACTACAGCCCCCGCGGTTCAATGACAACCCACACTCAACGCATACTCTACCCTTACTCTGGCTTGTCGTGTTGTGTGGTCTTAATGCATCTTAGTGTTGTGGTCTTAATGCATCTTCAGCAGAGTGTGTGGATACGGATATAGAAACTGATACAGAAGCAGAACTGGTGCAAGTCTGTGGGAATCTCACACACACTTTTGTGCTTCCCCCTCAAAATCTAAAAATTGCACAGAAGAAGAGATCCCGGAGAAATAGGGAATGCATTAGCCCATTCTCCTCGGAAGTGTGCCGATATGCTCCCACCCACCCTCCATTCAGTTTTGCATTGTGGTGATGGCCCCACCAATGTGGAGGGCTTTAAAAGGGGACTGGACAAATTAATGGAGGAGATGGCTATCAATGGCTACTAGTCCCGATCTAAATGGAGGTTGGCCTTTCACAAAGGTTCCATGGACTTTGAAGAAGCCCGAGTGCAAGGTGAAAGGGAGAAACGTGCTAAGCGAAAAGCACGTCAAATGAATCCTTTACAGGACCATCTTCTATCCGGTAACCTGTGTCCTCACTGTGGGAAGCTGTGTGGATCTAGAATTGGCCTCCACAGTCACTTACGGACCCATCGCTAGAGTCTACACAATCTTCTTTAGAATTTCCTCCTTTTATCCCGGAAGACAATCTTACTCGGTCACGAGTGATCGCCTGATGATGATGATGCTACCTCCAGGATCAGAGGCAGGATGCCTATGTACACCAGTTGCTGCTAGGGAACATGAGTGGGAGGGTTTCCCGTGGGCAGCTGGTTGGCCACTGTGTGAATGGAATGCTGGACTAGCTGGACCCTTGGCCTGATCCGGCAGCATGGCTCTTCTTATGTTCTCACTGCACACTTGTAACGCAAAGGCTTTATCTGCCCTCAGTGATGTCGCCATGCACCAACCCTGATTGGCTGCATGGTGATCTGATTTTTCAGCACACTGGTTACGTGCTCACTGACTGGCTGGAATCATGTGGCCAGCAAGAAAAAGATGACGTTTTAAAAAGGAGCTGCCAAGAGTGGCAGTGAACAAGGCAAGGTTTGGGGAGGGTCCCAAAGAACATTTTCCTCCTCTGCTCTCATGGGGCTTGGAAGAGCAGATTGAAACAACTGAAGAAGCTGCCATTTCCAGTCATCTAGCTCTAGCCCCCTAATGTCTCTTGCTCTAATTGGCGCGGGAGCCCCACAACATGGCCCAGGATCTACCTACAAAAGTGACGTGGAACTCACAGCCTGCTGAGGGATGCCCGATTCAAGGACCGTTTCCAGGGTGACGTTGATGAAAGCGCTGTAGTAGGGATGATCCGGGGGCAAGTCCTGGAGGTTTAAGAGGATGGTGGCATTGCCCCTGATCACCTCCAGCATGTCAGCCAGCTTACACACTGATTGGTTGGCCGCTTGTACGAAGTCAGACTTGGAGAGGGCGTCCGCTGTCCAGAAGGGATCATTCTGTGGAAAACAGGAAGGTTGGGAAATAAAAAGAGCGACCAGCGTTTAAAGTAAAGGGTTACGAGAAAGCCACCTCTAGAGTGCAACCCTGTGCAATCCACCAAGAAGGGAGCAGTCCGCCAGAGGGTCAATAAGCCCCCCATTTTGGCCGCCTGCCTGAGATGCAGGAGGGGGTGAAGCACATGCCAGGGCCTCGTTCCAGGCTGAAGGAGGAACGCATTCAGCTGGGCTCACCACAAGAGGTGCAGTTCTAGTTTTTGACTGAGGTATTATTCTTTAAGATATAACAAACACACATAAGTAGCCATGGTTGAGTCAAACCATACACGTTCAGTTGTCTCTTTTAACAGATTCAGGCCTTGGCTAGTGGAGTGAGTGTGTGTGTGTGTGTGTGTGTGTGTGTTTATTTGTTTATTTATTTATTTATTTGATATATACCCTGCCTTCTACCCAAAAATGGCACTCAAGGCAGTTTACAAAAAAAACAATGTAAAATGGATTGAAACAATAAAACCCATTAAAATACAATTAAAAAACATAATTACAGAATAAAAACAGCACCCAACCCACACAGACCCACTTACAGGCCTGAGGCCTTCTTGAATAAAGTGGTCTCTGCCTGCTGGTGGAAGGAGAGCAGAGAAGGAGCAGACCCAGCCTCCCTTGGGAGCGACCACCGAAAAGGCCCTCTCTCATGTCACCACCAAATGTGCCTCCGATGGTGGCGGTCTCGAAAGACCGGCCTCTAGAAAGAAGGGCCTTAAGACCCGGGCAGGCTCATATGGGAGAAGGTGGTCTTCCAGGTAGCCTGGTCCCAAGGCGTATAGAGCTTTATAGGTCATAATAACCGGCACTCTGAATTCTGCCCGGAAACAGACAGGCTGTGCTTAGGGGAGCATACATGATTCTCTCCCCATCCCCATCAGATCCACACGACAACCCTGTAAGGTAGGTTGAGCCACTCTCTCAATGGAAGTTCACCAGGTGGAGATTTGAAGCCAGGTGTCCTGAGCCCCAACTGGAAAGTCTGATTATTACACCGCACTGACTCTCTTTCTCTCTCGGGCCTCGGGCCTGTTCAGGGCTGTGTACACACTTCATCGCTGACAAAATACCAAGGGGACCTAAATTCTGCTCCAAGGAAAAGCCGAAGCTTTAGGACCCACATCGTGCAAACCAAGCACACTTGCGTATTTTCGCAAATTTATGCAACATAAAGCTATGCAGAAAGAGAAGGGGCTATAGCAAAGCTGAAGCCCCCCTTGCAAAATCGATGGAAACCCTCCCCCCCCCCACTCGCCCAACACGACACACCCTGAGATTTCACCAGCCACTGCCAACACACTTCCAAATCCCTCCTTGCGGCCTTGAGGGCGAGAAACTTGATTTTAAAATGAAAATGGGGCAATCTCAGTCTGCCGAAGAATGCGGCAAACGCCGGTTTCTGTGCATATGTCCGAGGCACTTCCAGAATCCAAGTCCCTACTGATAACGCTCTTATCTAAGATGTTGCCGCCAAGGGAACAGAATCGTGGGGCCAACCTCACCATCTGTTTCTGGAGTTGTGCACAGACATTTATAAGGCCAGGGTCTTTGTTGGGTTTGGGGTCACCGCCTACATGTCACTTTATTAAGGCCGATTCCCATCTGCCAGCCCCCCCGATACGTTGTGCAGGAGAGCAAAGACTCCCTTATCTGACGAATCAGCAGGCGGACGGGAGAGATTCATTAATCCCGAAAGCCGCTCCCTGATTAAACTCCCTTGCAGTATTTCCTGCACTGAGCTTGCCGTGCGGTCTTTCTATGAGCTCGGGGGCTGGGACTGCGGGAAGGGGGGGGAGAGGACATTTCTCCTCTCAGCCGAGGAGTTAGTGCGGCCTTCCCCAACCTGGTGCCCGCCAGACCTGTTGGGCCAGTGGGCCAAGTCCCGCTGTAAGGACTAGTGGGCGAGACGTCACAGGATGTCTCAAGGACTGCCTTTAGCCACACGTACCGGCCCAGTATTAAGATCCTCGCCCGAGGCCCTTCTGCGGGTCCCTGCGTCGGCTGTGGCCTCTTCTCTCATGGCGCCCCACCACTGGAACTCTTCTCCCAGGGAAGCTCACCTGGTGCCATCTCGTATGGGAGGGCACCACGAGAAGCACTTAAAAAAAAAAAAAATTAACCCAGGCTTTCTGGGATGGCTAGCTTACTCCCATCTTATTCTATTCAATTGAAGAAATGTTCATTAAATTCTGAAACCTTTTTATCCTGCCACCGCCTAAACACTTTGTAAACCACCATGGGAGGTTGTACGCCTGAAAAGAGGCCTAAAGATGCTTAAGGGTGCAATCCTATGCCTGTTTAGCAGGGCTGTGGAGTCGGTAGATAAATGTTCCGACTCCGACTCCTCAGTTTTTTGTACTTCCGACTCCGACTCCCCGACTCCTCTGTATTAATATGCTAATTAATTAATTAATATGCGAGGTAGTTGGGCAGAAGCTGCTGCCTTCTCCTTTTTGTGTGCTGATCTGCTGCTGAAGATAGGGCAGTGGGAGGATCCAGGAGGGGCATTTATTATAAAACAGAAGTCATTAATTATAACTGTTTGTGAATTGGGACATTTAAACTTGCTTTTTTTAAAATTCCAATCTAAATTCAGTAAGAGTCGGAGTCGGTGCATTGTTTGCCGACTCCGACTCCAGGTGCCCAAAATTTCCTCCGACTCCGACTCCGACTCCTCGACTCCGACTCCACAGTCTTGCTGTTTAGACAGAAAAAAAATGACCTACAACTCCCAGCATCCCCCAGCCACCCATGCTGGGAATTGTAGGACTTTTTTCTGTCTAAACACACATAGGATGGCACCCTAACACAAATAAATAAAATATGCACGTGGGATTGGTGAGGAGCAGAGAAAGACAGTGCTTTTTTTCTGGAGAAAAGGGTACCGGAACTCTTGGATTACATTTCCTCGGGAGTAGATGGCGATTAAATTGTAATGCAATTAATAGAAGAAAAGGTGCTGGAACTCAGTTCCGGTGAGTTCCACCAGAAAAAAAGCCCTGGAGAAAGATGAGGATCCACTGCCGAGTTTGACTCCGCAAACAATCCCACTTGACTTGTGCGGGCATAAATGGAAGCTTTCGACTGTGAGAGCAGAGCACTGATCAGTGGAGTAAAGACTGAGAGATCTTGAAAATGCACTTGCATTTTGGGGGGGAATGATGCCCATCCACTCTTTCTTCCCACCACCACTTCTGGGTTTAGGGAAAGCTCACAATGAACAAAGTTTGGGAACTTATCCTGGCGCTGGCGGCCATTAGGGCAGAGCCCCGATATTCCTTTACACACCTTAAGGAACCATTCGCCCGCATTCAGGCTCTCCAGATCGGTCCAGTTGAACATGGAGGAATGTCGATAGGCCAGGTCTGGAAACACGTCCTCCACGTTGGTTGTCCTCCGTAGTGTCTTGTCATGCATTAGGAAAGGCACCCCGTCGTAACTGGGGAACAGAGAAAGGACAAGCATCGCCCTTTAACTTACCTGAAGAACACCTTTGCGGCACCAGGCACGTTTGTCGTCGACTCGTGGGATCAGGGACGGCGTCGAGAGTCGGCATAACTGGGCACCTGCCGAGGGCCCACAGCCCAGCAGGGGGCCCACTGACGAAAGCCTCCTGGGGTTGCTCCTTGTGGAGAGACAGCCTGACCGGACGGACACACACCCTGCATAATCTCTGCCTTGGGCAGAGAGGTCGTCAAGTCCGGGACACATGTGCATTCACCTCAATGGGACACATTAGCATTCACCTCAGTGGTCGTCCCCAGGCAGTCTCAAAGAGCTGCAGAATACCCTAAAGCACCCGTGAGGTGCCAAGAACCTCCACAAACCCAGCTGAGCAAAACCAGTTCATCCTGTCACCAGAGGGAGGGGTGGGAACGAGAGGAGGGGGCGAGGGAGGGTGTAAAAGAACAACTTGGGGCTCCGTTGAGGTTGTTGGGAACCAGGTACGAGGCTGCACGAACGGGTCGTTGGCTCAGGCCAGCCCAAGAAGCTCAACCCCAAGCGGGCCGCTTGGTGTTTTGCTGTAAGTCTGGCTGAATTGCTGGAAACAGATTAGGTAGATTCTCCGGTGTTAGATAGGTTAAGCTTAGGTGCCTTTATTTTGTGTAGGATTCTGCCTGTGTGTTTGCGAGCCTCGTTTACTTCTAAGTGGAAGGTATTCCTCACCTGGAGTGATTTATTTGCTGTAAACTCTCCCTATCTCCCTGACCCGATTAAACTTTTGTAAACAATTGGTCCGTTGCCTCCTATGGTGTTCTCTGACTCAGTGCTAATCCAGTGCGGGTGGTCCTGAAATAACCCAGGGGACGCGGAAAGGAGTTCTGGCGCTTACCGGCTAACCCTTTGACTCCCGAACTCGCAGAAAAGGACCGGCGGCCGTCCTTCACACTCCTCCCCTTCCCCATCGCCACCTGCTTGTTCACCTGCTAGCTCAGACGACGGTGGTGGTGAGAAGGCGGAGGAGCAGGAGATGCCGCGGCCTGCTTGCTCCTTGGCTCTCTACCTGTCAAGCCAGCGAGTGGCAGCCATGATGAGGAAGAGGAGGAGGAGGAGGAGGAGGAGGAAGAGCAGCTGGTGACCCTGGCGGTGAGAAGGCAGACTCACTCAGGGAGGGGGGGTCTTGCCCAAAGGCCCTCCAAAATCTGGATCCAGCACTGCATGAGATAGAAACGCAGGAAGCTGCCTTACACCGAGTCAGACCCTTGGTCCATCGAGCCCGGTATTGTCGGCACTGACTGGCAGCGGCTCTCCGGGGTTCCAGGCAGGAGTTTTTCCCAGCCCTACCAGGAGATGCCGGGGATTGGATCAGGGATCTTTTTGCACGCAAAGCAGGGGCTCCGCCACCGAGCTCTTCTCGCGCACCGCAACATCGTCAAGCAGATGAAGCTTTGGCCGGCTGAGGCTGGAAAGCCAGCTGTACCCTCCCCCCTGTATGGAAAGGATCGGTGCTCTTGTAACCGGGCCAGTCTGCTGGGGGGGAGAGGGGATCCGTGGCTCAGTGGTGCAGGCCCTGCTTGGCACGCGGAAGGTCCCAGGTTCGATCCCCAGAAGCATCTCCTGGTAGGGCTGGAAAAATTCCTGCCTCAAGCGCCGGAGAGAGCCGTTGCTGCTGGACAACGCTGGGCTAGATGGACCCAGGATCTGATGCCGTATAAGGCAGCTTCCGATGTACTAGAGCCGTGCCCGCTCTGGTGCCCTCCAGATGCTTTCGACTACAACTCCCAGCATTCCTATGCTGCCTGGGGCTGATGAGAGCTGTCCAGAACAGCTGGTTGGGGGAAGACTGGTTGACTGCAATGTGCTCGATCTTGAAAAATATTTAGAAATGACAGCTGGCCCAGATTGTAACAACGAAGGTTGAAACTGGTGCTCGACACACAGATCGTATTAGTTCCATATTATACCGTCCTCGCCGGCGCCCAGTTGATTTTCAGGCCCATTTCAAAAATGCTGGCGTTGGACCTCTCAAAGCAGCTAAGTGGTCTGGGGCCAAGAACTGTCTCGCGGGTTGCCTGTTCTCATCATTACCCTGCCCGGTTGCTCAGGTGATTTTTAGGGGCCCTTCTCCATGCATACCTGCCCTCTGATGTGTAGCGTGTGGTTACAGGTGACAGGGCCTTCTCTTTAGTAGCACCCTGGCTCTGGAACTCCCTCCCCGTGGAAACACGCCGGGCTTCTTCCCTTGCCTTATTACTAACCTTGCAGACCAGGGCTCTCCAACCTTGGGTCCCCAGATGTTGCTGGACTACAGCTCCCAGAATCCCTTGCCATGAGCCATGCTGGCTGGGTATGCTGGGAGCTGTAGGCCAACAACATCTGGGGACCCACGGTTGGAGAGCCCTGTTGTAGACAGACAAGGGCAAGGCCAGTTAAAAAGAAAAAGGTGTTGGCAAGTTAGGCCACAAGATAAGTGTCCTGAGCCTGCTTTGGGAAGGATTAACCACCAATGATATGGCACATGGGCATGGAAGCACATGATGTAACGTCACACTACACATTCTCATCTCTACACATCATGGGAGAAAGAGGGTGGAAACAACACATGGATGCCATTTCGGGGAAGCAGCTCGGTGGTTTTTTTTTAGGTAATGTCTAATTCTGACCAGACGCTGGGGGAACTCACAGGATCGATGACAATTCTAAGAGTCGGTTCATCCGCTGGAAGCTCTCCAGACATTTGTCATGGGAGATTCAGTGCACGGGAGTGCGTTGTGTCAGACTGGGGCTGGTCGAAGAAAGGCCCCCTCTGTTAGTGTCGGGAGAAGAGATGTGACACTGCTTGCTTGGGGAGCTTTCCTTTGATCTTTGGAATCAGCTTTGAACCCAAGACTGAAGCGACCACAAAAGGTCTCATGCCACCTTGGCTTCTGTTCATCTACAGCCTGATGACGACTGCCACGCAGCTTAAAAGGTTGCATCCTCTTCAACGGCTAGTCAAAATGTGTCAAGTTTGCCAATTCCTTAACTCCCTCTCTAAAAGCATCCCTGACTTTCCAAGTCTTGTGTTAACAAACACGACAAGCTGGAATACAGATATGGGCGTGAGACGCTGAAAAGCAAAACAGCTGGCAAGCCACCTTCTCCACACTCAGAGACTTGCCTTATCGTCACATCTGCCTGCACGCCGTAGACTTTCTGTTCCACTGCCTTCCGGAAGGACATCACTGTGTTTTCGGGTGCCAGCTGGAGAATACACAGGGAGAATAAACAGGATGATTTATTCATAGAAGCACGCTGCCAAACTGGACACCGTACAAGTGACAGACCAGCAGGTTAAAATGCCGGCATTAACTATCCAAACGTGTTTAAAAATAGCATCACACACACACACACACACACACACACACAGGCTCTGTCGATATCAGATCTTTGAATCAAAATCGCTAGACTATTCGCCCCAAGAAAGGATCTTGAGAAGCTCGTCTGCTGCTTGGAGAAGATTTTTTAAAATGGTACTCCTTGGACACTTTGGGTAGTATCCTATTGCGCCCATGCGCCCACGGGACCCATTGCTTGCGCAGTGGGGCTTTGGGCCGTCTAAAAATATCCTGGAACAAGCAGAAACGCTCGTTTCCAGAATGGGGCAGGTCAGCGGCGCTCGCAGAAGGGAGCTCCACTGACTCGTCCTGGTCAGGAAACAAGTGTTTCCGCTCGTTTCCAGTGCCAAAGCTCCGCTACGCAAGCGGTGAGCCCTGCGAGTGTGGCGGAACCCGCGGAGGCGGAGCAGCCCCGTTGGGTGCTGCCCTCTGCTGCAGGTCAAAGACAAAAGTGCCACATGTAAGATCACTGAGCGCTTGGGAACGTGGCACGTATCAAAAAAGATGCTTGGAAAGAATGCCACATTCCAAACCTCCCATTTGGACTACTGTAACGCGCTCTACGTGGGGCTGCCTTTGAAAACAGTTCGGAGACTTCAATTGGTTCAAAAAAGAGCAGCGAGGCTTCTAACGGGGACTGGCCGACAAGAACACAGTACGCCAGTCCTCTATGAACTACACTGGTTACCAATTGAAGTCCGGGCCCGATTCAAAGTGCTAACATTGACATTTAAAGCCCTAAACGGTTTGGGGCCAGGTTATCTGAAGGAACGCCTCGTCCCATATGTGCCTACCCGAACCCTGAGATCCTCTTCGGAGGTCCTTCTCAGAGAGCCCCCTCCAAAAGAGGCTAGGAGGGTGGCTACTAGGGGAAGGGCCTTCTCAGTTGTGGCACCCCATCTCTGGAATCAACTCCCCAAGGAGGTGCACCTGGCGCCTACCCTTTATTCCTTCAGGCGCCAGGTGAAGACCTTTTTATTTACCCAATATTTTAATGGTTAGATTTTTATTCCCATTTTTATTATCACAATGAAATAAATAAATAATAAATACCTCCGGTCTGATTCATCTGGCTGCTTTTGTTTTATTGTATTGTGTTATATTGTATTTGTATTTCTATTTTGATGACACTTTTGGTTTTAAGATTATTGTTTTTATCCTGTTTCTTTTGTAAACCGCCCAGGGAGCCTTTTGGCTGATGGGAGGTAAATAAATACATTAAATAAATAATAAATCAATCAACAACCGGGATTAAGTTATTCCTCTCCTCCAGCCTATGTCATTGGCAACCCCAACACTCTCTACAGCAATTGTTTTCAAGCTTTTTTGGGAAGGAACCCTGGGGCTCCTTGCAAAGTTAACCACCCGTGGGACCAGCCTGGAAGTTCTCAAGTGAGAACCTCTGACCAGCTGTGAGCAGGTATGTTGAAGAGTCCTTGGTCTCGAGTCACGAGTCGAGTCACGAGTCTTTGGACCCGAGTCTCGAGTTCGAGTCCGAGTCCTTGGTCCAAAATGGTGACTCACGAGTCATGAGTCACTCCCAAAGCTGACTCCACGAGTCCCTATTAAAATCAATGGGGGTTTTTCCCAACAAAATAAGGCTACTTCACACTCAGAGCAGCCACACAGAGTAATCTCAGGTCCTTCTTCTGCCTCTCCCAAGTACGCAACACATCAATCAAAATAAATCTTGACACACTGTTGGGGCTGCACTCCTGGTAGCCGTCCATAGTGGCCGAGCAGCGGCACACCTTGCTTCCATGCGCTCTTCGCCGGCAATCACGCTCCTCTCCACTCCTTCTGGCACAGCCCAGGGATGTTGACGAGTCCTGGGTCTCGAGTCCTGAGTCGAGTCTCGAGTCCCATTAAAAATATTGGGACTCAAGTCCGAGTCGAGTCAGAGGGGGGACTCAGTCCGACTCACGAGTCGAGTCCTCGAGTCCGAGTCCCCATCCCTGGCTGTGAGTGCCTAGGAGCAAAACTCTTCTTTCCGTTTTCATGGTCCCATTAAGGTTCCCACTTTAATGGCAGCCACTAGTGCGGGCATGCCATTTCTCGCCCCCAGAATGCCCCTTGGAACAATGCTACGTGATGGCATTGCATCATTCCGGAACATTCCGGGCAAAAACAAAATGGCAGCCACCAGGCAAATGGTGACTCAGGGAGTGCATGGTGAATGCTATTCCCCAACCCCAGCTGAGAGGGGCCAAGGCTCAGGAGCAGAACCCACGCTTGGCATGCAGAAAGTCCCAGGTTCGATCCTTGGCAGCATCTCCAGGTAGGGCTAGAAAAACTCCTGCCTGAAACCCTGGAGAGCCATTGCTGCCAGTCAGTGTCAACAACACTGGGCTAGATGGACCCATGGACTGACTTGGCATAAAGGAGTTTCCTATACAGTAATACCTTGGATTGCAAGTAACTTGGTCTGAGAGCGTTTTGCAAGACAAGCAATTTTTTAAAATAAATTTTGACTTGATAAACGAGCAAGGTCTTGCAAGACAAGTAGTCGTACGGACCGCTCGCCTCGAGCGGGCCAAAATCGGCCCTGCTCACGCCCGCCAGAGATTCGCTTTGGTATAAGAGTGTTTTGGATTACAAGCACGGTTCCAGAACGAATTATGCTTGCAATCCAAGGTATTACTGTACTCCTATCCCAAAAATTCACCCCTCACTTCCTCAAAAACACTGAAGGATCTGGCCGGCCTCACGGCTTGTGAGTTATACCTGGGGGGGGGGGGGAGAAACATATCTCTGCAGAACTGGGGTGGGGAACGGGTGGCCCACCAGATGTTGTTGGATTGCAACTCCCATCAGCCCTAGCCAGCCTAGCCAATGGTGAGGGATGATGGGATTTGTAGGCCCAAAAGGTCTGGTGGGCCACGAGTTGCACATCCTTGGTTTCGGGGCACCTAATTCTGTATAGGATCAGACTGCATAGGATCCAATACACTAATATCTGCGAATGAGCACCGCTAAACATCTGAGTAAACCTGCGTAGGCTCATGGGTGCGCAGAAAGAGCGCTGCTGGACCACGTTCTGCATCCCAGCTAGAACAACAGGATTTTCAGCTCTCTCACCCTACCCGTCCCCCCGGTTAAAAGATTCATTTCTAGAGTGACATTTAAAATAGAAATGCACAATCGTCTCCCCAAGTGTCGAAAGGTCACGATAACAAACCGAAGGAAACAGAACAGCCCTGTGCGCGCGGCTTGCACGTGAGCGCATCAAACACGGCTGATTACCCATGGAAAGGAAGAGGCTTCTAACGAAAGACGGAACAAGACAGGAAGGGATGAGAGAGGCTTTGAACCCTGGAGAGCGTGCTTTTCTGGCTTAAAGGCGTCCTGAAAAGCCTCGGTTCCGGAAGGAAGGGATTTGTGGCCTTGAAAAGGAAGACCAGACAATCCATTACATTATTAGGTTGGGGTGGTGATAGGGGGTGGCGGCGGAGGGAAGTTTCCCAGGCTTCTGACCGGCTGTCATTCCGGCAGAGAGGCGGCACTTAAAGGCGGCTGATTTCGGCACCGGAAACCGCATCTCGCCGTGAGATAAGACAGAAGGGACGGACCTAAAGTGCAGGTTAAATGGTTCAGCTACTAATAGCAAGGGCTTCTGCGGGTTTCAGGGCCCTTTCTCATTCCACCGACACAGGGCCAATTTGAGGGGAAACCAGCAGCATGCAAGCCAAAGGGACGCGCGTAAACGAGGGCTTCCCTGAAAAAGACCGCCAATTTGGAGGGCTTTACAAGGGGACTGGACACATTCTTGGAGGAGAAGACTATCGATGGCTACTAGTCCTGGTGGCTATCTGTCACCTCCAGTATCAGAGGCAGTATGCTTGTGTACAGCAGCTGCTGGGGAAGATGGGTGGGAGGGCACTGTTGAGTGTTGCGCTCATGTCCTGCTTGTGGGACCCCACGGGCGGGCGGGCGGGCGGGCGGGCGGCCACTGTGTGAACAGAACGCTGGACTAGATGGACCCTTGGCCTGTTCCATGATGGCTCTTATGTTCTTAAGACCAACGCTTCTTCTAGCCCAGCGTTCTCTTTTCCAGCCCCGGCCTGTTCCATGCCCCCAGAGAGCACTGAACACTCAGAGGTATGGCTTCTGAACATGGAGGAACCATTTAAGTCTCATGGCTAAAAGCGGCGAATTGGCCCACACATCTGTCCCACACCATACATTTGGCCCAAACCTGCTGCCCTCCAGATGTGTAGGACTACAACTCCCATAATCCAGATGTGTGGGCCCAAATCTGGCCCACACGGGTGTGACCCTCCTCCCTCCCTCTGTGTTGGCCCACATGCTCTGCCTCTCTTATCCGCCAAGCCTGCTCCCTTCTCTGCCAAATCTTCACCAGCTTAAGGCTCGGTTCACCTCATCATCAGGCGATCACTCGTGACCGAGTAAGATTGTCTTCCGGGATAAAAGGAGGAAATTCTAAAGAAGATTGTGTAGACTCTAGCGATGGGTCCGTAAGTGACTGTGGAGGCCAATTCTAGATCCACACAGCTTCCCACAGTGAGGACACAGGTTACCAGATGGAGGATGGTCCTGTAAAGGATTCATTTGACGTGCTTTTCGCTTAGCACGTTTCTCCCTTTCGCCTTGCACTCGGGCTTCTTCAAAGTCCATGGAACCTTTGTGAAAGGCCAACCTCCATTTAGATCGTTCATGGGCCAGACCTAAGCCTTACCTGAGCCAGCTCAGCCTCGCCTCACTCGCACTCCCGCTGCCACCTGGCTCTCTCCTGGGCTTGTCGTTTCCTGGCCTCTCCTCTACTACTTCCCACCCACGCACTTCTTGCCTGTCTCGCCCATCAATGCCGGTTGCAGAGCCGGCGCTGTGGCAGCCGCTTCCGGCAACAAAGGCACACAGGTGGACCCATGATGGGCACCTTTGGGAATCTGAGGGACTGCTGTGGGCACCACTACAAAACGCAGGGGAGGGTGGCGACTCCTGTGTCGGTGGGGCTCCTGATCCATTGCATCTTTTTGTTTGAGCTTTATATTTATTTTATCTATTTATTTATTTATTATATTTACACCCCGCCTTTTTTCCTGCAAGGGACCGAAGGCGGCTCACATAATCCTCCTCCTCCTCCTCCTCTCCATTTTATCCTCACAACAACCCTGTGAGGTAGGTTTATTTTAGGCTGAGAGTCGGTGACTGGCCCAAAGTCACCCGGTGAGCTTCATAGCTGAGTGGGGACTTGAACCCGGCTGGGTCTCCCAAGTCCCAGTCCAGCACTCTCACCACCACGCCACACCGGCTCTCCTAATTTATAGGAGCCATGCAGGGTGCTGAACTGCAACCCACAAAATAGGTTCACCGCCACGGAGCACCACGGATAGTTCCTATAAAGCTCAAACAAGAAGATGCAATGGATAAGGAGCCCCACTGACACGGGAGTCACCCGCCTCCAGTGACGAAGCGGCTCCCATGGAGGGTGCGGCTAGTCACGAAAGGGCTGCCGTGGGGGCCTGGCTAGTCAAAAGAGGTGGCGGGGGGAGAAATTGTGAGGCTAGAGGCTAGGGAGAGAGAGAAAGACAACTACTAGGGACGGGGACGGGAGAGAAACAGCAAGGGAAGGAGTTGGGTGGAGACATCAAGGCTATGCGTAACTGCTAGAAAGTTGTACAGTAATACCTTGGATTGAGAGCATAATTCGTTCCGGAACCGTGCTTGTGATCCAAAACACTCTTATATCAAAGCGAGTCTCTGGCGGGCGTGAGCGGGGCCGATTTCGGCCCGCTACGCCCGCTCGAGGCAAACGGTTACGTCCCTACCGGACTACTTGTATCGCAAGACGTCGCTCGTCTATCAAGTCAAAATTTATTTTAAAAAATTTGCTTGTCTTGCAAAACGCTCTCAGACCCAAGTTACTTGCAATCCAAGGTATTACTGTATTTTCATAGGCAGGCATTTCATGTGTGTATTCGTTGCCATGGACTTATACAAATACATGTACGTCTATTTAAAAAAACGGGGATTTAAAAAAAAAAAAAAAAAGCTTTGTGGGAGCCCACGGGCACCACATTGGGGACCCCTTCGTGGGTGCCATTGGATGACTCCATGGGGGCCGAGTTGGGGAACCCCCCCTGCCCTACCCAGTGACCTACCGCCTGGGCGCTTAATCAGCCAAGCACGCATGAGCATAAGGAGCTGCCCTGGAAAGGAGTCCGCCCACAGGCCCATCAAGCCCAGCACCGTATATTCCAGCCAGCAGCAGCTCTGCAGGTTCTCAGGCAGGGGTCCTTCTAACTGAGATGCTTCTAACTGGAGGCGCCGGGAACCAAACCTGTGGCCAGCTTCATACATTCATAAATACGCAGCTCTAGGGCTATCTCTTCGTTCTAGCTTTCAGCTCCTAGTTTGCACCCTCTATACCAGTGTTCTCCAACCTTGGGTCCCCAGATGTTTTTGGCCTACAACTCCCAGCATGCCCCAGCCAGCGTAGCTGGGAGTTGTAGGCCAAAAACATCTGGGGACCCAAGGTTGGAGAACACTGGTTTAAAGTATCATTCAGCAAAAATTCCCTGCACCACTAAACAAAGAACCCACAGAGAGCAACAGAGAGCAATTCCCAGCACCAGCTAAAAAACGGAGACTTCTCTTTTGCCGCCCCCCCCCCCTCAAGACTGCCAACTGCTTTTCCTGTGGCTCACACCGGCTCGGCTTGTCTGAGCGTGGAAAGCTAAGCAGGGTCAGGCCTGGTTATGACTTGGATGGGAGACCCCTCCTCTAGTTTCCTGCATTGAGCAGGGGGTTGGACTCGATGGCCTCGTAGGCCCCTTCCAACTCGATGATCTATGTCAGTGTTCTCCAACCTTGGGTCCCCAGGTGTTTTTGGCCTGAGAGAGAGAGAACACAATCTCCCAGGAGATCCCAAAATCATTTTTGCTGAATGATACTTTAAACCAGTGTTCTCCAACCTTGGGTCCCCAGATGTTTTTGGCCTACAACTCCCAGCGTGCCCCAGCCAGCATAGCTGGCTGGGGCATGCTGGGAGTTGTAGGCCAAAAACATCTGGGGACCCAAGGTTGGAGAACACTGCTCTACACTCAGCTTCTCCAATCAGGTGCCCCTGCAGATGTGCTGGACTACACCTCCCATCAACCCCACCCAGCCTGGTGCTGGATGGGAGTTGTAGTCCAACCCAGCTGGAGGGCACCAGGTTGGGGAAGGCCGAGGCAGTATCCAACGGTGTCATTCCGCAAACTCAAATAGCGCTAGCGGGGCTCTCCTGAACCTTTCCGTTGCGCAGGCAGGCCCGCCCATTACGCCGGCGCAACCAGCTATGCAAGCAGTCGCACAGCCGGCTGTGCAACCAGCACGAGCGGAACGTGCAACCGGTTGCACAGTGGGTTGCACAAGAGTTTATGCGCAGCTGGTTGCACAACGGGTTGCGCACAAGCGTAATGCACAACCGCTTGCGCAACTGTGCGTGTGCGAAAGTGACTTCAGCTGGCTCCTCTTCTTGCGCATCGTTCAGAGCCTAGTTTCCACGAGCGCAACGTCATTTGCACTAATGGAATGACACAGTCGGAAACTGCTCCTGGTCTGCGCCAAAGACATATGACCCCACAGTTCCACCCCGTATGAAGATATCTGGGATTTCGTGACCGACTCTATTACTCTAGTTCCACGTTTACACATTTATTTCTGTGTTTTCTATCTTTACCTTCCAGGTGAATGGGGGGGGGGGAAGCCCCCACACGTACCCTCTTATTTCATGGAATGAAATATCTTTAGATTTTTAATTAGGCATCTGACTCCTTTCTCGCCTTGCAACAGCTGCCCGAACAAATTCCTTTCGCGCAGCATATGTTCACTTTTAGCCAAAGACCAACAAGTATTAGTGAGAGAATTAGCTGCTTTTAACAGAATGCCTTTGGCAGAAAGCATTAAGATAAGGTTGGGAAGTAAACACACTTGGCTAGGAGAGGGGAGTCCAATGCAGGACGAACACATCTCAGAATGAATTTTATAAAAAAGGAAAAGCAAGCCAAGGTGATGAGACATGGTGGAGAACGAGGCTCTTCCATAACAATGTTCCAGCGGTCTGTGAGCCCAAGGACAAGCACGTCTGCCTTCCCTTCCTGAACCACTTGACTGATACTTGCAGGAAAGGCACTGTCAGGAAACTGAGAGGGAGGTGAAAGTAATAAACATGTAGTATTTCACCTGAGATAAAGGTCCCGAGCGTGCTCCATTCACCTGGGATAAGTAGTAAGGAAAAGACTCTCGGACGCTGCCTTACACCTAGTCAACATATTGGTCCGTAGCACAGGCATCTTAAATTTTAAACATTTTTCTTTTAATTGACTCATTCATATGTTTGCTGCTTGAATCATTTTGATGCCTCTTTTTTTGGTAATTTTTTGTTGTTATTATAATGGTATATGTGTGGGGTGTTGTTTTTTTTAAAAAAAAAAATCAAATTCAAATCATAGAGTAGTATCCAATGTTTGTCCTACGTAGAGTAGACCCATTAAAATGAATGGAATGTGCGGTAAGTTAGCTGTGGCGACTCTAAGAGGAAACACTTGTCAGGACACCAGAGAACAGGAAGTACGGTAAACATTCAGATACAGTCTTGTTTCCACAAACTGGGGGACATCTCGTTAGTGACATAAAGAAAAACTAGGGTTTAATCTGTAGATTAATCAAGATTTGGGGCACAATCCTATGCAAGTTTAGACAGAAAAAAGGCCTACAACTCCCAGCATGCCCCAGCCAGTTGGGAACCCGAACTATCTTATGGCCTTATACAGTGTTTAGGGGGCATAAGATCATTCCCTCTATCGGCATGGACTAGTTTTAATCCACACTGGGCAGAGACTTAAGGAGACTCATTTATTTGGGGGCTGTCGTACTTCTCGCATGATGGTTGATAATGTACGACAAACACAAATTAAAAGATGGCCTTTCAACAATTAATGGTTGTGAAGGACTGAGGCCTACACAGGCTTGAGTTAGTTTGAAGCCTGTAGGCCCAAACATCTCCTGATGGGAGGGGGGCATTCGTAAGTTTCATTTTCCCCTCATGGAGTTAAAAGTTTCCTTTTCATTGACAGACGTCTCCTTTCCCCCCTAATAAAGTTTCATTTCCCCAGTCTGAGGTCACCTAATTGTAGCCTTCTAGTCCTGGTGAGTGTATATAAAGGGGAGGCAGAAGCAGCGGAGGTGGGGAGAGAAAAGCTGTGTGGAGGAGAGAAACTGCAGGCACCAAGAAGCAGAGTCAGACAGAGAAGCAGAGGCGGAATATCACTGAAGAATGCAGAAAAGCCAGGGCTAGGCTAGGAGGGAATCTCTATTAAGGTTACAGGTGAAAGAGTAGCTAGGTTAGAGAGAACTGCGTTATTATTTCTTTTATTTCTATTATACCTGCTTTTTGAAAGTATACAGCTCTATTTGTGTAATTACCTTAAGTTATTGTGAATCTACTATACCAACATTTACTAAAGTAAACTGTTGTTACCATTCAGTTGTTTGGAGTGTCTTTTGCCCCACGCCTAAAGCCTAATCCCACGTTACTGGGAAGAGAAGGTAAAAGGCAGAGAATTGGCATCCTGATACAGGAGGGGCTCTTAAAGAGGCAAAATATCTTTAAGTTGCTGATCAAGGTGTCCTGGTACAGGTGGAACCTTGACAACGGTAGCTTTCGATTATTAAACTGTAATATGATCTTGCACGGCAATGTCTCAGAAGTACACTTTTACCGAAGTATTGGCAATATGCAAATGCATTTCAGCACAGAATTAATTGGTTAAAAAGCAGACCAATGGTGTCACAGTCACTCACTGGTTCCTTGAATTTTTCTCTCTGGTTCTTTGAATTCTCTCCATCTCTCCAGTTCCTTGAATTTTTGAACCAGCTCCCAAGATAGTCAATCTCTGGCATGCACAGTATTCAAGCCCCACACCCAAAGAAGCAGGGGAGGGAAAGGAATCGGCAGAGCGGTAAGATGCACACGTACCATGGGTGCCCCACGGTGACCAATAATGGCAGGTTTGGGCCCAAGATCCTTCCTCTCCATGATGCAAGGGGAGTAGATGGTGAGCGGGACCAGGTACAGCGCAAGGACCACGGCAAAGTAAGCCCCGAACGTCAGCATCTGGGAAGCTGGCGGAAGAAAAGAGGGGGGGGAGGAGATGAAGCAGCAGTTTCAGGACCTAGGGCTCCTGAAAAGGGGGGAAGAAGAAACCAAAGCCAGCCTAGCTGGCTGGGGATTATGGGAGTTGTAGTCCAACCAATCTGGAGGCTGGAGCGTTTTCCCTCTCCCCAAAAAAGGAGGAACAAGAAACCCAAGACCTCCTTGGACATTCAGGAAAACCATACAGCAGCCTTCCTCAACCTGGTGCCCTCCAGAGGTGCTGGACTACAATTCCCATAATCCCCCAGCCAGCTAGGCTGGCTGGGGGGTTATGGGAGTTGTAGTCCAACACCTCTGGAGGGCACCAGGTTGAAGAAAGCTGCCATAAAGGCATTCCATGTTTTTTGCACTAGTGTCGTGGACGTGTTCAACACACACGGTTCTGGTTCTCGAATACCTACATCTGTTTACTAACTCTTCCAATCACCTCTCTCTCTCTCTCTCTTGGAAGAGCAGCGCCCAGCACAACCAACTTCAACAGCTTCCCCAAAAGGCCCTAAAGCTTTCCTTCTCAGACGCTCTCAACCGTTTCCGTTTGCCAGGAACAGTTCTCGAGATTCCGAATCCCGGCCCTCGCACAAAATTGTGTCCGCACAAGTCGCAAGTAGTCACCACCGTCCTTCAGGGTTCGGCCTCCTCCCCTGGGATCTCCAGAAACTCTGACTTAAATAGGCATGGGGCCTATTTAAGTGGTAGGCCGGGGCACCTTGTCTCCAGTGCAAGTGAAGGTATAAACAGGGCTTTTTTTCTGGTGGAACTCACCGGAACTGAGTTCCAGCACCTTTTCTTCTATTAATTGCATTACAATTTAATCGCCATCTACTCCCGAGGAAATGTAATCCAAGAGTTCCGGTACCCTTTTCTCCAGAAAAAAAGCACTGGGTATAAATGCAGGCACATGAGTGTGCCATGCTGCCACATCGCGCATAGGTGGTAGTTTCACGCACTGTGGCTGCTGAGAGATATTCTGAATGATTAAGAATCATGTAGGGCACCACTCCTGCTGTTGTTTTTTTTTATAGCAATGCCACTGTGTTTGGCTTTGGCAGCAAAGGGAAGGTTCTTATAGAGTAAACGAGTGAGATCCGCAAGAGAAAGTGGCAGTGTATCATCACACCCTGGCAGGGGTGCTCCTGCTCAGGGCTCCTCCTCCAGGATACTGTAAGTTGTAAGGAGCTCAACATCCTCTCCCCAGTTTTCCAGCATTCCTCGAATATTGAGCATTCCCATTTTGCTGTTTTTTAGGGGGAGGGTTGCGCCATTCGGTTTTTTAAAAAGATTTTTGTGTGCGCGCTTTTGCAAACTTTTTACCCAGAGCCCGCCGAGACTCCTCTTGTTTCTCAGTGGCCCCGTTTGCCTCCGATCCTGTTGGCACCCACCTCCCGGGTTTGCTATTAGAGGGAGTGATGTCAACAGCATACAGCCGGCTAGAGTAGCACTTTCAGCAACGAGTTGGCCCTCAGTATGAAAATCGGGAGTGTTATAAGTGTGTCGCTACTTTAATCTCCAGGAGGTTGGAGGGTTTGCCTTCTTCTTTTCCTCCCTACTCCGCCACCAGTCTCCTCCTTTGCTACACCTTTCCTCAGCGCCCTAAAGATGAGGTCGTTCTACATCAGGTGTAAGCCAGACTCCACATACCATCTTCTGTGGTGGGGCCGGCCTTGACAAACCCGAGATCTGGTAGCTGCACAGTGCTTCTCTGTGCAGGAAAAGCACTTTGAACAAGAGCTGGGAGGCAGGTTTATATTAAGCGTGTTCCAGGGGAGGCATAAAAAAGTAATTTTAAAAAAGGAGAAATGACAGATCTTTGCGAAGCAATATTCTCCGACTTACTAACAATGAAAACGTGCAGGGGAAAAAATACCGGTAACAACTAAGGAACAGTAATGCAACAGGCCTCTTTGGAGAGACACAAATATACAGGTATTTTGCCTAGCCCACGCTACTGCATCATGAAAGTGCAGAATTTATCATCAGGCACAGAATTCAGCATCCTGAGAATCTTGGCTTAAAAAAAAATAATAACCCAAGTTTCTAGCCCCTGTGGTTATAGTGGGCAAAACCTGGTAAAATCTCAGGGCTGCTGCAGATATAGCCTTCCCAATCTCTTTATTTTGGTCAAGGATTAGGGAGTGGGGTATAGGCTCCCATACTCTTACCCACCCACAAGAACTCTTGCTTCCCTTCTCAGTGTTATGCAGTGTGTTGTATGATTCCTGCACCAAGGAGAACAATAGAATCATGACTATCTGTAACCAAGGTTTCTCTCAAGACGCTTCAAATCCTGGCTAGGCTCCCACCCAACACACAAGAGATCCTGCACTCTCCCGCGTCACACATAATTCTGCCCTCTGTGCCAAGCAAAGAACCGGCTGTTACTCACTGGCTCTTTCGGCTCTGGCAAACTGACCCGATACCAACCAGGACAGAGCTGTGACCGCCACGAGGGCTCCTATATGCAGGAAAGGAGCTGTTGCCTACAAATAAAAACAGAGGGATGGAAATGGTTAAAAATGCAAATATACCGGCTGCGTGGCGAATGAGAGCAGGGGAGACAAGGGTGAGTCCGAAATCAAATGGAAAGAAAATGACATTCAGTTGGGTGTAGTACAGCCCTGTTGCTCGGTAACAGCAGAAATTCCTCCCCGCCACCACTCCAACCGGTCTCCCAAGAATTCAATGGGTTAAATTACTTAAAGTCCCCATGAGCTGAAGGCCCCAGCCACAGAGGAGGCTGTATCGGAAGGGCCGTCACACAGAGCAGTGTTCTCCAACCTTGGGTCCCCAGATGTTTTTGGCCTACAACTCCCAGCATGCCCCAGCCAGCGGAGCTGGCTGGGGCATGCTGGGAGTTGTAGGCCAAAAACATCTGGGGACCCCAAGGTTGGAGAACACTGACACAGAGGACGGAGAGCAGCTCCGTTCTCTGTTGCTCCAGAAGGCAGGACCAAAACCAACGGGTGGAAGTTGCAAGGAAGCGGATGTCAGAGGAACATTAGGAGAAACTCGCTCATGGGGAAGAGCTGTTCCAACAAGAGGTAGAGGAACTGAAGCAGAGGCTGGGTGGCCTTTATCAGGGCTGCTGCGGTCGCAAGAAGCCTGCACTGAGCAGAGGGCTGGAGCAGATGCCCTCAAAGGTCCCGCCCAATCCTGTCCCTGCACGACCTGCTCGCTCTGGATTCGTCTCTCCCTCCAATCAGCCCCCACAGCAGGTGGATGCTTGGCCGTGCGCCAGGTGTGGTCAGGCCATGCCAGTGCTCCTGTTGCAGCTTACTCGGCTGAGACCTTTTCGCCCAGTCCCTTAGGAAAATAAGAACGCCGGAAGCCGCCTTCTACTGAGTCCGACCGTGGGTCTGTCTAGCCCAGTATTGTTGACACTGACTGGCAGCAATGGTTCTCCCTGCAGGGTTTCAGGCAGGAGTTTTTCTGGTCCTACGTGGAGATGCCAGGGATCGAACCCTGGGACCTTCTGCATGAGCTATGGCCCCTCTCCCTTCTGCCACAGTCTGCTCCCAGAGGACATACACCCAGAACAGCAACTCACGCAGAAGTGGGAGGGGAACTCTCTTTTTCTCGTAATACACTCTGAAAATAAAGCAAACCTTTTCAACTTTCCAACTAAAGCAGCCCTCCAATTTTAATTTGGAGCAGGGAAGCCAGCGTGGCGTAGTAGTTAAGAGTGTCGAACAGGGACTCGGGAGATCTGGGTTCGAGTCCCCACTCAGCCATGAAGCTCACTGGTAGTGACTTGAGGCCAGGCACTGACTCTCAGCCTAGCCTACTTCACAGGGTTGTTGTAAGGATAAGGTGGAGAGGAGCAGGAGGATTAGGTAAACCGCCTTGAGTTCCTTGCAGGAAAACATGGCGTGATAGAACTATAATAAATAAATAAATAAATTTCAGAGGTTTGGGACACACTGCTCTGCAGCCAGTCACAAGACCCTCTTTCCTGGTCCTTCGTGGCTTCTCGTGGGGACCGCAGGCACCCTCGTCCCAGCTGGCCGGGCTTCCTTGTGGCAACGCCCAATGCGCAGTCAGAAAAGCAGCATCAAAGTCACGAAAAAAACAAAAGCGTCCAAGTCATCCCCATTCAGAAAGATAAGACTGCAATCCGCCAACCCACAGATGATAACGAGGCGCAGAACATTGCCATGACAACCGAAGCGCGAGAGGACGACGCCTGTGATGTTTCCACTGAAAACTTCATCCTCCAGGAAGAGAAAAAAAAAGGAAGCAAGAAAGAGAAACACAACACAAAGCCAGCACATGGGCACTCAAGTATGCGAGAGCAGCCATGCGAAGGGCTGCAGGTTAGTGTCAGAGTGCCTAGTTTGCATGTAGAAGGTCTCAGGTTCAAACCTTGGCACCTCCAGTTAAAAGGATCGGGGAGGGGGGGGAGGTGATGGGGAAGACCCCTTTCTCTGCTGGAGACCCTGGAGAACAGCTGCAGCCAGAGTGGACAAGTCTGGGCTAGATGGACAAACCGTCCGACTCGGTATAAGGCAGGGTCCATGACTCAGTGGTCCCAGTTTCAGGATTTCCAGGTAGGCCTGGAAAAGACCATCTGCAATGAGGCGGTGTAAAGCAGCAGTGGGCAGACGTCAGGCTTCCGGTGTCTACTTTGTCCTTAACTAGAACCTCGGGATCTATGATCACGTACACCAGTCGCTGGGGAACATGGGTGGGAGGGTGCTGTTGCACTCATGTCCTGCTTGTGGGCTTCCCCGTGGGTAGCTGGTTGGCCGCTGTGTGAACAGAACGCTGGCCTGGATGGACCCTTGGCCTGATCCAGCAGGGCTCTTCTGATGTTCTTATGGCTGTGGTCGTGAAGCAATTTGGGAGCTGGAAATCCTTGCCAATCTACTGCAAGTCACCCAGAGACGTACCAGTAGATGCAGATCTACCTGCTGTCCACCTTAGGTGTATTGTGTATACCCAACCTCCCCCAACCTGGAGCCCTCCAGATGACTTGGAATACGACTCCCGTGGTTGGCTGGGGCATGCTGGGAGTTGTAGGCCAAAAACATCTGGGGACCCAAGGTTGGAGAACACTGGCATAGACCATACTGAGTTAGATGTAACAATGACCTGACTCCGTATCAGGCATTTGTTCCTAGACTAGCCGTATTAAGCCTCAGGGACAAGACACCCCTTCGCCCGCCAGAGATGTTTGCTAACATTGGGCATATCTGCACGACAAACTTAAAACCAGTTTGAGTGTCGTTTCCTCTCTCCAGGGAATCTCCTAAGAACTGTAGTTCTGCGAGGAAGAAGATGCGGTGGGCGAGGGGGATTAGCGATCTCCAATAGAGAGCCCTCGGCACCCTCACCGAACTATACTTCCCAAGATCCTCTGGGGTAAGCCATGATTCTGAAGTGTTGTATATGACAGATCTAAGCTTGCATCATTGATGGGCCCCTGAAAGCAGACGCACTTCTCTTGCCTGTCATGGTTAGAGGATGCCAATTAACCTATCCCTCCATGTATTCATCTAAGCGTCTCTCCTTTGTTAAAGCCATTTGTGTCGGTGTTCCTGACCTTATCCTGCAGCAATGAGTTCCACAGGTTGATGACACAGTGTGTGATTGTAAGGCTTCCTTTTTGTTTATTTAAAAGTTAGCTACCTATTCATTTCAGGCGATGTCTTTTGGAGAGTAACTTCAAGTTTACCGGTCTCCCAGGCACCACAACTTTATAAAATTCTATTACTGATCTTCCCAACCCTGCACAAAAAAGAAGCTCCCTATTGTGTGTGTGTGTTTTTTTTAATCCCTCTATTAAGTTAAGACACTTACTTGTAATGATATAACTACCATATCCCACTCATCATCCCACAGCTGGGCTACAGAACACATCGTCACGACCATTGATATTAAGGTGGTTACCAACCCAATCTGCAAGGCAAGATGAGAGATTTTATTATATTTCCTCTCCTATGAGATAAGTGAAGAGTTATGGCTTATTGAAACAAGTTAAGATCAAGCCGCGGTTTCTCATCTTGGCTTCTTTCAATAAACCATAGTTTAAATTAACCATAAATTTGGCCTGGTTTGGCCATAACAACAAACCGTGGTTAGTTTAAACCAGGAAGTTTGTTGAAACCAGGATACTTTGTTTACACCGGGATACTTCCAGTCTCCTCCTCACGGCCCCACTGGAGGAGGAGGGGGAGGGAGGCAGGAACCCTCAAGCAAGCTTATTTTCATGCGGCTTCTGATCTCTGCGGGGCCAGGTGACCAATTTTAATGGCCCACCCACAGAAGCTGATCAGCATGGTTTCCTGATGCTGCTGCGGGAGTTCCCCACAGATCTGCCAGTGGTGTCCGGCTGAGGCCTTACTTGGAATGAGGAGATAATTCGGGCCATCAATACAATTGCTCCCAAATGTCCCTGGCTGCATTGGAGAGCTACGTCAGGCTCTTTGGTATTCTGAGAAGCCGAGGGATTTCCATGACTCTATGAGCCTGGCGAAAGGAACTCAGCCGGCGCTGGGAGGAGCCTCCCAGCATCAGTCGAGCCGGTCTCCTCCTCCACAGGCCTCTCAGTGTCCCCCATCAGGGGCACACAAAGGAAGACTCAGCCAGTGCCGGGAAGAGCAGCCGGCCTTCCCAGCACCAGCCGAGGATCTGGCCGCCCGCATCTCCGACTGGAGACAGTAGTGGGAATGCCTTTGGGGGGGGCAGCTTGGAGGCCCAGCCCCGCTCCCCGGAGGAAGCCACGGAGGCTTCGAGGCCCGCACTGGGAGCCCGCGGGGTTCTGCAGCTCTGTGCTAAAACGACGGATCATTGGCGTGAGGTCCAAACGGGGCCGACGTGCAATCCAGGTTGAGACAAATAAGCCAGGCAGGGATCCACATCAGGTCTGAATCGGGGCTCAGTCAGTCTTCACCCTGGCTGTGCTCAAACTGGGGTTGATCTTCTGCACGTCTGCAGGAGGGAGTGTCTCGGAGCCTCTTTCCTTCCCTGCACCACTAAACAACTGAAAATACCGTAATCTCTGAGTCAGAGACTGGAACTTTGGGCTTAGTTCGCCTTAGGGGCTTGGGGGGGGGGGTGTCTAACCTAGAGAGCAAGCATACAGCTCCCCAGCAGCAAAAAAAGGTGACCAAGAGCAGCATCTTCCGTTGCATTCCCTTCCGACCTCTCCTTCCCTCCCTTCTGCTGTGCGGGGAGAGCAAGAACCCTGCTTCGCTCCACCAGGTGGGGAAGGAAGATGGAGAACGGGGGGGGGGGGGGCGCCTCTCAGAGCTTGGGAGGGAGGCCGGAAGGAGCAGATACGGCTTCATCACCTTTTTGCTACCTAGGAGGCGGTGCGAGCTTTCCTGGCCCATGATCAACGCTCCGCTCATTTTGCAAATTAAGCCCCTGAAGAAGCAAGGCCAGAGGGCCCATATTTTAAAGTGAGGACTACATTCAAAAGGATCCCTTCCATTTTGCTGCTTCTTTAGTGGGAGGTGCAGGATGGGAGGGGGGAACATACAGACTGATGGAATGACCTCTCCTTAAAAAAAAAAGTGGGGGGAGGTTCAATTAATACCCAGAACTGGCTGATGTAGAGGACTTTTTAAAGCGGGATAGAAAGAAACCGATAAGTTTCGTAGTGAAGGCATAATCTAATGAGTTTTACTTTGCTTTTGATTCTATCACGAAAAAGACAGCGCAGCAAACCCTTTGGAACATGTTTTTTTTTTTCCCCTCCCCTTCCTGTCACTCAGACTGAAAGGAAGTGGCTGTGCTATTCCTTTATCTCATCTACCACTTAGATCTGGAGTCCTTTTGTAAAGCCAATGTGCTTTTCATTTAGAGGGGCGAGAACTGGAAGCAAGAAAAGAATGAACCAGAAAAGACAAATCAGACAGACTTGAGGGTGGCAGAAGATTGCTGGGCATGATCCAAACGCTGGGAACTTCTCCTGGGAAAGCCCTGCTGAAATGGACACCTAACTCAGTGTTCTCCAACCTTGGGTCCCCAGATGTTTTTGGCCTACAACTCCCAGCATGCCCCAGCCAGCGTAGCTGGCTGGGGCATGCTGGGAGTTGTAGGCCAAAAACATCTGGGGACCCAAGGTTGGAGAACACTGACCTAACTTGTGCGACAGCAATACTGTGCCATCAGCCGGTTCTTGTAACCACGGTGCACAAGTATCTCCCATCATCTCCGGAAGAGCTACCACATGCGACTTAAGGTGGTCTCCACATGGCAGCCGTAACATATGCGCCAATCCTCGCAGTGCAATCCTACCCCACTTTTACTCAAGACGTACGTCCCACTGCGTTTAATGGGGCTTCCTCTCTCTCTCTCTCTCTCTCTCTCTCTTTTATAATTAATTCTTTTATTTGAGAACATTAAAACAAACATTGCAGAACACACAACAAAGAACAGACTAAAGTAAAATGAACTTCTGATCTTCTCCACAGCAAATATAAGTAACAATAGTTACTTTTACTGCATAGAGACAAACAAACAAACAAACAAACAAAAAAAACACCTCACTTTTTTTTTCTAGTGTCCCAACATTTTTCTTCTAGTTCATACCAATCTTTATTTTTCCTACATTCTACAAAAAGTATGTTAGAGGTTTCCATTTAACCCTAAACAATAATATTAGCCCTTTTCTAAATCAACAAAATAACCCAGAAACATCTAACCCTCTCAGCCTAATCCACTGTCAATGGGGCTTCCTCTCAGGTATGCGCGCGCACGATTGTAGCCTCAGCCTCATCATCTGCCCTGCCTCAGTGCTCAGAGGTTTCTGTATACCAAACAGCAACTTACCTTGTGGATCCAGTGCAGGTTCATTTGCTGTCCTACCGCTATGTGACATAGTGCTAAAATCTGAAAGATGGGGAAAGCCGGTTAGACTGGCTGGTACGTACACCAACTGCAAGAGAGCACACATTGGAAGAGGGCACACTCCTCAAATAAAGGCGGAAGCAAAATGGATCGTGGCCCTTTAGTAATATGGCTTGGTTGTAAACCTAAGAGCAAACCTGCTGGAGCAGACCAAAGGTCCACCTCATTCTGTACATCCCGTTTCCCACAGTGGCCAACGAGGTGCCTCTACAACCCACCCACCCCCAAGCAGGGCAGGAAGGCTATAGCCCTCTCCTGGTGCTTGCGCCCAGCATCGGGTATCCAGGTGTCTGCTGACTATTTGCTATCATGTTCAATAGCCATTGATAGATCAAGCCCCTTTATAAACCAAACTACTGCCAAACCATAAGGGGGCCACACAGAAAGAATGTTTCTAAACCTTGATTATTTTATAGCATTTTGTTTCATTATATTTAATGTTCAACCTGTTTTTATTTTATTTTATACTTCATGTATATTATGTATTGTGATGTATTGTGATGGCCATTGGCTATAAACAATAAAATTCTGAGATAGAGATCAAGCCTCTGGGAAGAGCTTTTGCAGGCGAGGGGTAACTTTGCAAGATTGCTGTATAAGTCACCAGAACAAAACAAAACAAATGACCACCAGTAGCACATCCAGTTTAGAAATTTTATAAATTTTTTTAAAAATTTAAATTTAAATTTAAAATGTATAGATTTAAATTTTAAATACACACACACACACACACACACAGATTTTAAAATGTGAAACGTTTCAGTATAAAACACCAGCTTCAGTCACAAATAAGAGCATGCTGCAATGCCACTTATAAGCTGAGCCACAACCAATCAGGAACGGGCCAAACAATCAGCGCCTTTACTGTTGGTCATTTCTTTTGTTCTGGAGCGCTGTATCATGCGCATCTCATCGCCTATATATCAGTTGATTCTAAGTCACCAGATTCTGCACATTCCATTGAACCCCCCTCCCAAACCCAACTATCCAAAATGGCCCTCAAGGATGGGCAACAGGGGTACTTGCATCAAGGTACAGGGGTAGTTTCGGCACCCATACGAATTACGTGGCTGGATCAGACAAAAGGTTAATCAAGACCAGCATTCAGTTCCAGGAGTGTTCAGTCCAATGCTTTTGGGAGCTCACATACACAGCATGGAACAGTGAGGGCCACCTCCTGATGGTTTACCCTTAAAGGTGGCCTAGAAATAATTTTAAATGAATTACACACACACACACACACACACACACACACACACAGCACTGATCCTGAATGATACCCATCATGAGGGTCACTGAATGGCTTAGACCAGTGTTCTCCAACCTTGGGTCCTACGCTGGCTGGGGCATGCTGGGAGTTGTAGGCCAAAAACATCTGGGGACCCAAGGTTGCAGAACACTGGCTTAGACCACTGATAGGCAGACTTTGGACTTGCGTGGCAGGAATGGGCAACTTGTGGCCCGCCAGATGTTTTTGGCCTACATCTCTCAGCATCCTGCATCACTGGCTATGCTGGTTAGGGCTGATGGGAGTTGTATTTCAAAACATCTGGAGGCAGGACCGGTGCAGGGCAATTTGGCGCCCTAGGCAAAATAATTTCGCGGGGGGTCCTCTCGTGCCGTGGGGGGGCTCCGGAGCAAAGTAGCCCTGCTTTGCAAACCACCACCCCTGCAGCCGCCGGATCCCCCCCCGCCACCCACCTGCAGCCGCCGGACCCCCCCGCCACCTACCTTCCCCCCCCCGCCACCTACCTTCCCACCCACCCACCCTGGCCGCCACCTCCTCCTCCTCCGAGCCTGCCTCCCCATCTGCTGGTCCTGGCGCGGAGGAAGCAACGCGACGGGACCCCCGCGCTCTGTTTTTGGCCGGGAAAACCAGGGCAACAGGGCTGTTTAAGCCCTGTTGCTCTGGTTCCTCCTGCCAAAACAGAGCGCGGGCGGGGCTCCGGCAGCGGCACGGAGAAGGTAGGTGGCAGGGAGGGGTCCGGAGGCTGCGGGAGGGGCGGCGCAGCGTTTCTGCGCCCTCTCCAGCCACGCGCCCTAGGCAACCGCCTAGTTTGCCTAGCAGTAGCGCCGGTCCTGTCTGGAGGGCCACAGGTTGCCCACCCCTGACTTATGAGATCCACTTTGTTTTTTTCTGTCTCGAACCTAAAGCGATGTAAAATTTCCAGAAATGTTGAAGCCCTGGAGAAAAGGCTGGGTTTCTTCAGGGGGGAAATGGCTATTTGGGGGGGGACGGACTGAAAAATATGCAATACTTCTTCTTCTTAAGTGCCCTTTACAGTTCTAAAGTCACTTTGTTACTTTTAGGAACATAAAATGCATTATGTCCAACTTAATGTTATGAGCAAACCATCATGTCTGGTGTGCTAAATTTAAAAATATAATTGATTCAGACAACAATGATGAATTTACTAATTGAATTGAATTTTAACATGTTCGTAATTTTTGTGACAAATGGAGCTACAAGCTGTTGAACCCTAAGGAATTTAGCATCTCTTAGTTTTTGCCGGTTTATGAGAAGCAGGCAAAAAGCTGAAAACAGAAGAACCCATCGGCAGCATAGTAAGACAAAGAACAGTATTATGCACTCTGAAATTTGTCTTCTTGACAGTGTCAAACAGACACAGAAAGCACTCATTTTCAGAAAGAGATGGAAAAAGGGGGAAGAAAAACCCAAGACACATTTCACAATCCAAAACGTTTCAAATTGGGGGGGGGACAAAATAAGTCCGGGGGGGGAGGGGAGATTCTCCCCCCCCCCCAGGGCTTTCTCTAATAATTTATCTCTAATAAAACCTCAAAGTTGACCAACCAGAATCAGGTGCAAATTTCTGGGGGGTTGGGAAGCAATTTACTGGGGGAGGGGGAGGAAAATTATTGGGGGGGGGGCAAAGCCAGATACAAAATGGTAGCTTAGAGAGCAGATCCAGTTACCATCTTGACCCCCCCCCCTATGAGCCTGCATATGCAAGTACAAATCCACAGATGAGGAATTTGAACACAAACCTCTAAGACTGCCCAGCTGAAGCTTGCACAAAGCCCTGGGCAAAAGCAAGCAATTCCTACTCCTATTTTGCAGGCGAGGAACCCCCGGGGGCTGACAGATGAGTGACAAGTATTCAAGAAAAGCCATGGCAGAGAATTCTATTTTTTTTTTCATTCTATTTTTCACTTGCTCTTGGTAAACAACTGTGAGAGCCAGCAGCCCTTGGCGATCTACTGCAAATCAACCAGACATCTCGCAAGAGATCCCCATCTGCCTTCTGCCTACCCTGCCCAAGGCTGCATTGCTTCTAGGGTGACAGGGACTTGATGGAAGACTAGAGTGGACGAAGGAAAAGAAACTCTGACAGAGGCACTGTTGCTATTCAGCCAAAGAGGCCTTTGACACGAAGTGAGTGGCTGAGCACCATCGTCCGGGGAGAGCTCTGTTGCTGCTCTCGCTGGGGAAGGCAGGGTTAGAGCTCTATGCCCATGTCAGGGGTGGGCAACCTTGGTTCCGCTGAGGGCTGCACTCCCTTGTGGGTCATCTGTTGGGGGCCGCATGTCGGCGTGAGCAGGGCCAAACTCTGGCCAGGGCCAGAGACCAAAGTGAGCGGCTCACCCCCTTTTCAATGACCCAGTTCGCGCAATCAAAATAAACCACAGTGGCTTGTTTTAATCTCTGGCAGCGTGCCAGGGATTAAAACAACATGCCGTGGGTTATTTGAGGGTTGTTTCCCTGTCAGACAAGCCACGCCGCCTGGGTTCGGAGGACACGACAAGCCGCAGCCGGGCGGGTAAATTAGGCCAATGGGGCCCGGCACATGCCAGCACACGCTGGAGATCAAAACAAGCCCCCACGGCTTATTTAATGTGTCTTATTTAAGCCAGAGTGGCTTTTTATTTTATTTTTTATTTATTATATTTATCAGTCGCCCATCTGGCCGGTCACCCGGCCACCCTGGGCGATGTACAACCAAAATACAACAAAACAACACAATAAAATATAACAATTAAAACAATACAAAAAATTCTCATTAAAAACCTAACCCACCCCATATTCCCGCCTGAACAGCCATGTTTTTAATGCACGGCGGAAGCTCATCACGGTGGCTTGCTTGATTGTGCGAACTGGCCCTTTTTTCTCATTCTGCCACCCGCTTTGCTCTCTCTCCTTCTTGCTTCCCATGTAGCAGGCTGCCAGAGAACGGTCAATCCGCTCTTGCCAGAGGCCTGAACTGACCGAACGCAGGAGGCTCGTGAAATTAGGCTGGCACCTGGCCTGTCTCTCTGCTCATGCAGACGGGGAGTCACGGGGCAGAGCCAATGTGGCCAGCCTTTCCATTTTTGCGCAGTTCAAGTCCCCATTAAACAAAACAAAACAAAACAAAAACCCTGCTTACTGTCTAGGGCAATGTTCTCCAGCCTTGGGTCCCCAGATGTTTTTGGCCTACAACTCCCAGCATGCCCCAGCCAGCATAGCTGGCTGGGGCATGCTGGGAGTTGTAGGCCAAAAACATCTGGGGACCCAAGGCTGGAGAACACTGGTCTAGGGCATTCAGTCCTCTCTACAGCCCTACAAGGGAGATGACCAGACCAGAGCGTGAGCCACAGCGCTCCCTGTCTAGAGAGCAAATGCAACGTAACACCTCGATGCTCAGCGAGAAACATTTTGTCGGGATTTTACGGGGTGTGTTAAAAAAAAAAACTTACCAATAAAGCTGTGATATATGTGAAGCCAGCAGCAGTTGTAACAAGTATTGGAATGGACCAGTCACTCCAATATCCCATTCTATTATATAAAACCTGAAGGATCAGAAGAGGGAATGAAAAGAGATATTAGACGCAGGCACTGAGTGTCACTGAAGATCTGCTAGGCCAGACTGAGGGTTAAAGCCCTTTTCTCAAAAGACGAAGGGCAGAAATGGAATGTGTGACAAGAATAAAATACAGCTGGTGCACCTTGAGCCTCCGCTAGGACGACGAAACCCAGGGTACCACAGGCATCTCCACTGTGTGAGGGCTACACAGAGGCCGTGGAGGGCTGCATATCTACGGATGCACGGATGCTGGGAAGTTCAGCTCGTTTGAGGTCGACAGACTTCTTGCTCACTTGCAATCCGATGAGTGGAAGCGGGCCGAAGCGGGTTTTCCCTGCGCACTTCCATCTCTAAGACAGGCCGTGGTTTGCGCATCTTTTTTTAAACGCTAAAGAAATTTGCACAAGTTGCACTATTTGCGCAAATCGTGTCACGCAATTTGCGCAACTTCATGCAACTCGCACAGATCACGGTATTTTGCGTGTTTTTTGCACACACCAGCACCCAAAAGGCACGTGGATCCAGCTCGCTTTGCGTGAAATCGGCTGATTTGTGTGCAAATTAACTGTTTAACTGTTGTAAACCGCCCAGAGAGCTTCGGCTATTGGGCGGTATAAAAATGTATTAAATAAATAAATAAATAAATAAATAAATTGTGTGATGACCACGTGCTTTTTGGGGGCCGATTTGCACAAACTGCATACATTTACGCATATTTCCTTAGCATCTCTTTTAATGCACAAACCGCGGCCTGTCTTACAGACGGAAGTGCGCAAGCTGGCTCGACTTGCACCATAGCGAGTCGCCGCCAGCGCAGAGCTGGCAAACCAGAATCTGGGGGGCTGAATAATGAAAACCCGTAGGATTTTCACCCCCCATCGGATTCCTCACACATCCCTATGCATATCCGCTCTGGACTTTAGTCTGAACTTTAAAGGAACTATCCGTGGTGCTGAACCCTACCCTCAAAATAAGCTCAGCACCATGGGTAGCACCTTAAAATTTCAGAGTATAATCTGGAGTGGATACACAGCCCCGCTGGCATTGAAGCCACCAGCCCTCACTGATTACTGGTAGCCCATGGGTAGCCTTTTCCTCCATGAATCTGCCACCCCTCTTGCTGCAAGGGGCAAGAACCAATGGGTGAAAATGGAAGGGGAGCAGGTTTCAGCTAAATGTTAGGAGGAGAAGGCGATCAGTGGCTACTAGCCCTGAAGGCGATATATTATCTCCAGAACAAGGCCTGTGGCTCACGCTGGCTCAGCTTGTCTGGGCGTGGAAAGTTAAGCAGGGTCAGGCCTGGTTATGACTTGGATGGGAGACCCCTCCTCTAGTTTCCTGCATTGAGCAGGGGGTTGGACTCGATGGCCTCGAAGGCTCCTTCCAACTCTATGATCTATGAAATCTATGAATCAGAGGCAGGACACCTCTGAATCCCAGTCTGGCCGACTGCCTGCTAGCCTGTGCGTCGTCGTCGTGGGGCCCAGAGACTCCCGAGTGAGTCGAGGGAGGGGGAGAAGCTTCTCCTCTGGGAAAAAAAGACCCCTTCCCTCGTGTGCGCGGGGACCTGACTGGGAGCTGTCTGTGGCGGTAGGTTCTTCCTCCCGCTTCTGGGTCCATTTCTTGCTGCTGCTTTCTAATTTCTTCTTTCTTTTGTAAGACGTGCTCCGCGGAGCGGGAAAAGGTCTGCCTCCCACCGTGAGGCAGGAGGAACAACAGTAGCATTTGGGGAGGCCCCGCCCCCTCCAGGAAGTTCAGAACAAGGTCTGCCTTCCCAGCCCCGGAGGCGGGGCTTCCCCATCACTAGCTGGCCTCCTACACTCGAAGGAGAAGGCATGTGGCTCACGCCAGGGATGTTGAAGAGTCCTTGGTCTCGAGTCACGAGTCGAGTCACGAGTCTTTGGACCCGAGTCTCGAGTCCGAGTCCGAGTCCTTGGTCCAAAATGGTGACTCATGAGTCACGAGTCACGAGTCACTCCCAAAGCAGACTCCATGAGTCCCTATTAAAATCAATGGGGTTTCCCCCCAACAAAATAAGGCTACTTCAGATGTGTGGCTTAAATAAATTCTAGGCACAAGTGTGCCTTTTTATTTCAAAACTCTGCAACTGATTTTGGGAAGAACAGACCAGGCAGACAAACCCAAAATAACCAGACAGGCAGAGGAGGCAGGGAACCCCAAAGCAGGCAGGCAGAGGCCTTTGTCTTGGACAATTCAAACTGTGGAACTGGTTAAGAAGGGACCAGGCAGGCAGAGGAGGCTGGGAACCCCAAACAGGCAGGCAGAGGCAGCCAAACCCAAAATGTCTGACCCTAACCCTAACCCCCCACAACAACACATCAGTCAAAATAAATCTCAACACATCGTTGGGGCTGTGCTCCTGGTAGCCGTCCATAGTGGCCGAGCAGCGGCGCACCTCGCTTCCATGCGCTCTTCACCTGTGATCGCGCTCCTTCTGGCACAGCCAGAAGACTCGTCAACAGCCCAGGGATGTTGACGAGTCCTTGGTCTCGAGTCCCGAGTCGAGTCTCGAGTCCCCTTAAAAATATTGGGACTCGAGTCAGAGGGGGGACTCAGTCCGACTCACGAGTCGAGTCCTCAAGTCCGAGTCCCCATCCCTGGCTCATGCTGGCTCAGCTTGTCTGAGCGTGGAAAGCTAAGCAGGGTCAGGCCTGGTTGTTACTTGGATGGGAGACCCCTCCTCTAGTTTCCTGCATTGAGCAGGGGGTTGGACTCGAGGTGAGATGGACCCCTGGTTTGATCCAGCACTGGTCTCCTTATCTTCATACTCGGCTCTGTTCGGCATGGCAAATCAGGAGTCGAGCGTGCCTGCTCTGAACCTGGTCTAGCTGACTTTTCTTCCAATGTCAACATTAGGTACTTTTTACTTCTCAAAAGCATTCAGCCCCTTGAGCGTTTCACCATCACTCCTGTCCAATTAGTTGCGCATGCCGGTGACGGCGGCGAGAGCCGAGGCATTAACAAGAGAACCCAAAAAAAACCACGTACACCCAACCCTATTTGGTGCTGCAAGCAGTATTCCCCCCTCCCATCCCAGATGGGAAATGTCAAAATTTGCATTTAAATGGAGACACGCTTACTAATAAAGCTCAGTAAACCCAATGGTTAATTAAAAAAGAAAGAAGGAAGAAGGGGGAACGTCAATGAGCCACTGTACCAGGAGCAAAGAAAACCACCAAGGAACAGGTTGGGAAAAGTTAATCAAGACACCAGAAGCTGACAGGAAAGCAGAGTGTGCCGTGCTTTGATGAAGCCAATAAATTCCGGGCAGCAAGCCAGTCGCATGGGACGACCTGGCTGGGAGAGCACAGAGGCAGGGTAAAGGCAGATGATGTCACAGCACAGAGTCACGGCACTCACTAGTGAGGTCACGGGGTGACAAGGGTAGCAGTGGCACTCCCAAAACATGATCTTGAGCAGACATGTAGGCCCAGCCTGCAACAGTGCTTTTCTGTCTCGGTTTATGACGCAGTGTTACTATCCCTGTGGGAGAACACACATGTGGTTGCACGCCTCGTCCTCATGGACTTTGCAGGAAAGATCCCCAAGCAGAACAATGCTGGTGGAGAACGTACAAGCAAAAGTGACCCTGGCTCAAATCTCAATTCAGCTACATGAACCCATCACGCAGCCACAGGCCTGTGACTCGACCTCAGCCCCCGACTCCCGTCTGCGATACAGAAAAAATAAAGACCTACCTTTCAGGGTGATTGTGAGAATTACTGAGATTAACACATGCAAAGCACTTTGATTTCCAAAAGTATTATATGAATCACAAACATTGTTAAGCAGAAGAGTCTTCTGGAAACTGCCCAGATTTAGATGCAACTTTTCTTTGTTCACGGACGCATCAAATGTTCCAGTCTTAATTTGCTGCATTTTTCTGTGCTTCTCAGTGATTCCGTTTGCCTACTCTAAGTTGTTTTCCTTTCCCAGTACATTCTTGTGGGATAAAGGGCAGCACATGGGGGAATTGGAGTTCTGCGGTAAAGCAAATCAGATACAGTGTGATGCCCTCCAGACGTGTTGGGACTACAACCCCTGGCCATGTTGGCTGGGCATGAATGGGAGTTGGAGTTCAACACATCTGGAGAGCGCCAGCTTGGGGAAGGTTGCCTTAAGACATCTCACAAAAGAATGGCCAAGCATGATGGAAGGTGTAATGTTCCTGGTGGGAGCAATGAAGCAAGCTCTGCTCTGTCCACATTTTACTCATGAAATTTTACCTTGAATGTGGAATGTAACTTGCAGCCGATAAAACCACGTCAAACTGGCACAAACACGGAGCTTGTTGCACCTCCAGGATTTCAGGAAAATGCACGAGCGATTTTGATTAAAACATCTCTCCCGCAGACCTCGTAATTTCACACAAAACGGCAAACTGGGTAACATTCAGTGTTTAATCAATATTACTATTATCTTCCCCTGCTAATTTAGGATTTGAATGTGTCCTTTTATATGCTTTATAATTTTGTATTATATATTTTCTCTAGTTTCCCTTGATAAAGAGACACATCTCAAAACACATTGGGAATAAAATAGGGAAGCAGCTGTCCATTTTGTACTGACGATTACCCTGCTTCACCTCCAACAGCATACCTAAATCAGGGGTGGGCAACTTGGGGCCCTCCAGATGAGTTGGCCTTCAACTCCCATCAGCCCTAGCCTGCATAGACAATGGTGAGGGATCATGGGAGCTGTAGGCCAAAAGGTCTGGAGGGCCAGAAGTTGCCCACCCATGCCCCAAAGGCACCCATTTACTTTCTCCTGTGAATGGATGGGTGTAATTCTACTTCTGAGGAAAACAAACCACAGCATATCAGGGACAAAGTTGCGACGGGTCCGACATTTGCCGACCATACCGCCACCTCCACCAACAGAACATCAGAAGAGCCCTGCTGGATCAGACCATCTCACCCGGTATTCTGTTCACACGGTGGCCAACCAGCTGCCTATTGGGGACCCCCAAGCAGGACCTGAGTGCAACAGCACCCTCCCGCCCATGTTCCTCAGCAGCTGGTGTATATAGGCATACTGCCTCTGGTACCGGAGGTAGCGTATAGTCATCAGGACTAGTCGCCATTGATCGCCTTCTCCTCCATGAATTTGTCTAATCCCCTTTTAAAGCCCTCCAAATTGGTGGTCATCATCACTACATCTTGGGGAAGAGAATTCCATAGTTTACCGTAACTCTGCGCTGTGTGAAGAAGGACTTCCTTTTATCTGTCCTGAATCTCCCACCGATCAGCTGCATGAGATCACCCCTTTGGGTTCCAGTAATGTGAGAGAGGGAGAAACATGCCTCCCTGTCCACTTTCTCCACACCGTGCATAATCCCCTATGCTTCTATCATGTCTCCCCTTCTCTCCCCTTTTTTCTAAGCTAAACAATCCCAGTTTCTGTAACCTTCCCTCGTAGGGGACTTGCTCCAGCCCCTGGATCATTTTAGTTGCCCTTTTCTGCACTTATTTCCAACTCTGCAATGTCCTTTTATAGCTGAGGGGACCAGACGTGTACACAGTATTCTAAGTGTGGTCGCACCACAGGTTTGTATGAAGGGTATATGATTTTAGCAGTTTTATTTTCAGTAGGTAGAGTAGCCATGAAGAAGGTGCTCTCTGCAAAGTATGGTCCTCCCTTCTTTAATTATCCTAACTCTCAGAATCCTGGACACGTTGCTAGTCTAGAACACGCACTTTTCGATACTGCGTCACACACTCTGGCACGACCAAGAGACAGAGCCCAGGACAGGGTTGTGCAAACCAAAGGGGAAGGCCATGCAGGTTACGTGCTGGCTCAACTCTCATTGTCCCACGGAACTCGTCAGGAGTCAAAGTGTTGCACTGCTTGAGGAATGGTATCGATGAAGAACAGGAAGGTGGGGGGGGGTAGAGGAAGGACCGGAGCTCTCCATCCTTCCCACACCTCTGCTCATCGGAACTGACGGGAACTTTTATTTATTTATTTGTTTGTTTGTTACATTTATGGATCGCCCATCTGGCTGGCAAACCGGCCACTCTGGGCGATGTACAACACGATAAAATACATTTAAAACAGTATAAAATTTTAAAATCTTAGCCCACCCCATATTCCCGCCTGAACAGCCATGTTTTTAGTGAGCGGTGGAAGCTCAGCAGAGAGGGGGTTATGGCGGAGGTCACTAGGGAGAGAGTTCCACAGTATGGGGGCCGCCACAGAAAAGGCCCTCTTCCTCGTCCCCACCAGTCTAGCTGCTCTGGCTGAAGGGACAAGGAGAAGGCCGTCTGTGGCAGATCTTGTTGAGCGGCCCACTTGGTGTCGCTGGAGACGCTCCTTGAGATAACCTGGACCGGAGCCATATAGGGTTTTAAAGGTCAAAACCAACACCTTGAATTCGGCTCGGCAAGCAACTGGTAGCCAGTGCAGCTCCTTGAGCGCTGGAGTGATGTGATCCCGCCGGCGGCTGCCTTTAACCAGGCGAGCCGCCGCATTCTTTGCTAGCATCTATGAACTGTTCAACAGCCCCAGTTTCTCCCCGGGCAGCCCTCATGCTGGCATTTACAAGAGGCGGAATGCTGCATTTTTCCGCCCAGGAAGCCTTCTCGGAGCGGGCCCTTCCCCAATCTCCATCTGCTGCATTATCAAACTGCGCACCTGCGAGGCTCTTATCACCCAGGCTCTTGGGAAACGACATTTCCTCCTCCCTCCCCTCAGGACGAGCTTTGCGGTAATTAAGGCCCTTCTGCCGGGTTGCTATTTCCTCCCTGATTATTTCACCACAGAACTTGGTGCTATTTTTAATGTCACGCCGCCTCTGTACGCATCCGATCTCAGATCTCGAAGGCACACGCAGCATGTTTATTTATGCTGCCATCTGACCCTCTTCTAAGAAAGGTCTGAGCTGGCAAGACGGATTTTGGAAAGGGAGGAAGGAAGGTCCAAATGAGATGTTCAATGCCCCATACCGGCGGCAAAGCCCCGAGGATTAGGAGGCCGCCACAAGGACATTCCAGCAGTCAAGTGTGGACCCCGGCAAGGCTCCAAGAGAGGAAATTCCATAATCGGGGGGGGGGCAGTCGCTAACAGGATTTGGCACAAGATGGTAATAAACTAAAGACAGATTCGTAGGATGTCAGATCCCAGCGGGGCCGGCCCTCCCGTGATGTGGGGTGAAGCCCCTGCCTCGGGCAGCGGAGTGGGAGGTGTGGCAAACTGCAGCACACACACACACACGCCTCTAGTGAGTGCTCCAGGGAGCCCTTCCGGCCGCTCTCCCACGGCGTGGCATTTGCTGCAAGAGAGCAGCTGACGCGGCTCTACAGAGGCGATCTCCTGGGACACCCTTCCCATGCCAAGCTTTGAGGAAGGAAACCCCACCAAGCCAGGCATTTTGGCCCGGTGGGCTCCCCCAAAGAGCCACACTGGCTGTTTCCTCAACCGATGCAGCTTGGGGAGGTAACGGTAAGAGGAAAGGAGTCATGACAAGGTAAAAGGAAGAGGTGGGGGATGAAATGTGGGAAGGGGAAGGGGAGCGCAACGTGGGGAAGGAGAAGGGGGTCGGGGGGGGTTGCGATGAGGCAGCGCACGCGCTCTCCCGTCTCAGGTGGCGGGAGAGCTTGCGCCTGGGCTGGATCCCAGACAAGGTGCTGCGCGCTTGCACGGAGCTCCGGCACGGGTGTGGAACACACAAACGCTCACTTAACATGAACAGAAAGTGCCTGGATCAGGCTACGGGCCCAGCTGCGCCCAACCGGAGGCAGGGGGGAGGAGCAATTATTCCGTGGAGGAAGAACCTGCTTTGGCACGCAGAAGGGCCCCGATCCAATCCTGCAATCTCCGTTACAAAAGCATCAGCGAGGCCTTTCCTATCGCCTGTTTGCTGGCTGGGACCCTGGAGAGCCACTCGGAGAGAAAAAAAATATACTGGGCTAGATGGACCAATCCTCTCCGACATGAGATAAAGGCAGCTTCCGATGTTATTTATTTACTTACTGCGTATTTATCCTGCTTTTCAGACAATTGTTGTCTCCCAAAGCGGCTCACATCAATTAAGAGAGAGAGAGAGAGACAGGCCCAGCCATCAGGCTTACAAAGGGAAAAGACAAGAGACGCACAAGGGAAGGGGGGTGTAGGGAAAAGGAAGCCGGGGGGGGGGGAGAGATCCGTTTTTCAAGGCCAGAACAAGGTGGGGAGCTATCAGCCGGCATTTCCTTGCATTTCGGGCCAGGCTGATCTTCGCTTGTGGGTGTTCTTGCTTGGATAGCAACTGATAGCTGTTTGGCCGACGGAAGGGGGGGCAGAACATACTTTCCCCAGCTGGAGCGGAGTGTTCTTTCCGGCAGGGAGGGGGACGCAAGCTCCCTGCAGCTGCTCCTTCTCTGACCCATGGATGGGCCAGGTTGGCCTACCCATCGGCTTGATGTTGTTCCTGGGAAGCAGGGGTTGCAGCCTCCCACTGGCCCCCGGTCCCCTGGCCGATGGCAGAAGCCAGAGACAACACGATAACCCACACCGTGGGTTGTTGCTGAACTGTGGGTTATCATGTTGTCTGAACCCGGCCAAGATAACAAACCATGGTGAACAACCCACAGTTCATAACCCAACAACAAACCATGGGTTCTCTCCACGGCTCGTTCGCGGTTAACAAGCCATGGCTTGTTAGTGCAGCTGGGTTCAGGCAACACGATCGCCCGCGTTTCAGTGACAACCCACGTTTCAACGACAACCCACACTCAACCCTTGAGTGTGGATTATCGTGTTGTCTGAACCCAGCCAGAGTGTGCTTCCCTTCTGCTCTCCAGCTCCAGGGCAACTACCAGCTGGGGCACGGTGTTCCAAATATCCCTCTTCGGAAGCTCATAAACAGGATGTGATGGAGACGGCCACCCGCTTGCGGGCGTGTCCCGTACAATTTGGTAAATCAGAGGCTTAGGCCATGTTTACACTACAAATTTAAACCATGCCGTTCCTGTTGATCTGCCCTTGTTCCCACAGGAAACCTGGGAACGGGAAGGGTTAGGACCTCCCACAGAATTCTCAGCATCCCCTTAAGGCAGTGTTTCTCAACCTTGGGTCCCCAGATGTTTTTGGCCTACAACTCCCAGCATGCCCCAGCGAGCTATGCTGGCTGGGGCATGCTGGGAGTTGTAGGCCAAAAACATCTGGGGACCCAAGGTTCTAAGGCGACCATTCCAGCTCCACGTTGGTTCCAGTCTGATTTAAGCTTCTGCCTGTGGCCTCAGAAGCCGGACAGGGACTGAGCTGGACCTTCCAGCAGCTGAGGATAGGAGAGACTTTCCATGCCCCACAGAACTCCTCGACTCCCCACCACCAGCACAGCTAACCGAACCAGCACAAGTTGTGTGAAAAAAATATATATATGCAAATGCACTCAATTTGCCTAATTTGTTCAGGTTGCCGAGTTTGCTTTTTTTGAGGGAAAACACGGAGGGGGCCTGGTTAGGCCTGGTTATTACTTGGATGGGAGACCCTCCTCTAGTTTCCTGCATTGGACAGAAAAAAAGACCAACAACTCCCAGCAGGGGGTTGGACTTGATGGCCTTTGTAGGCCCCTTCCAACTCTATACGATCCTACGATCCTAAGAGTGCACACAGACAGGCCTGGTTTTTCTTCACCATCAAACCCGTGAAGATGTGGAAAGCAGAAATGGTTCAGTCAGAACGCCAACGGGGAACTGACATGCTCCGTTCAATGCCCATGTCAGGTACGCTGACAACTGTATCCCCAGATAAATCCCACATATGCAAACGCATCCCCTAGGAGAGTCAGCAACAACCTGATTGCTGCTGACCGAAGGAACCCGGGGCACACGGCGCATCTCACGTCAACCACGCCTGGCGGAAGATCTTTTGCATCGGTAGACTGTCTCACACAACGTCCTAAAGCTGACAGTTTGCTTACAGGATCACCACCTCAGAGCCTTTTCAACAGCATTGCAAGCTTTGGAAGGAAAGACGCAGTGCAAAGAAATCAGGCTCAGATTGCAATGCACTTTTCAAAAGAAAAAAGAAAAGAAAAGTGCAGCACTTTGCAACGGCAGCTGCAAAAATGTGGAGTCGAACAGTGGAAATTAAAAAATAATAATTTCAGACATTATCTTTTAAAACCCCAGTGGCAAGAGCGCTGCTTTCTATACCTCACATCCCAGGTTCAATAAAATCCCTGGAATCTCAAATTAAAGGATCTTGGGTAAAGGGGCTAGGAATACTGGACAGATTCTGCTGGTCTGGCTACGCAGTCCAGCAGTTTGATGCAGGAAAATGTTGAGTAATGCTCCAGTCCACTTGTGTATAGTGGATACAATCCAGCCGAAATGATCACAATATTTACAGTTTCCACAGGAAAAGCTTGTATACAAAGGGGCTACCCGGAAAGAATGTTACAGAGAACCAAAAAGAAGGTGGATAAAGTAAGCAGAAAATGCTTATTAGTAACAACAACTGAGGCCTTCCTCCGAGATCAGCATTGGAGGCCTTCCTCCAAGTGCCACCTCCAAGGGAGGGTTGGAGGGTGGCAACAAGGGAGAGGGCCTTCTCAGTGGTGGCCCCCCGATTCTGGAATGATGTCTCCACTGAGACCTGCATGGCACCAACTTTGTTATCCTCTCGGTGCCAGGTTAAGACTGCCCTCTTCTCCGAGGCATTGAATGGCATATGGGGGCATTTATGTCGGTCCAGTTGTACTGAAATTGTTTTAGCGGCTCAAATCGTTTTAAATTCTGTTGTAAATTGTGTATATTGGAATTTTATGCTGCTTTATTGTATTTGTGGTTTGTGTTTTTTATGAATTGTTGTGAACCATCCAGAGAGCTTTGGCCGTTGGGCAGTATAGAAATGAAATAAAAAATAATAAATAAGAGCAACAAAACAGAAGACTTCTAATAATGGTGTGTAGCTTTCTCTTTAATAACATCACAGAATAATAGAATAGTAGATTGGAAGGGGCCTATAAAGCCATTGAGTTCAACCCCCTGCGCAACGCAGGGTTCCAGGTCAAAGCATCCCTGACAGATGGCCGTCCAGCTGTACCTTGAATGCCTCCAGTGTGGGAGAGCCCACCGCCTCCCTAGGTAGTTGGTTCCATTGTCGTATTGCTCTGACAGTCAGGAGGTTTTTCCTGATGTTCAGGAATCTGGCTTCCTGTGCAGGAATCCGGCTTCCTGTAACTTGAGCCCATGATTCCATGTCCTGCAAACTGGGATGCTCAAGAAGAGATCTTGACCCTCCTCTGCGTGACATCCTTTCATCCTTTTTAGATTGTGTCTTTTTAGATTGTAAGCCTGCGGGCAGGGACTGTCTTGTTAATTGTTGTAAACCGCCCAGAGAGCTTCAGCTATTGGGCAGTACAAAAATGAAATAAAATAAATAAATAAAATAAAGTACCTAAAGAGCACTATCATATCTCCCCTCAGTCTTCTCTTCTGAAGGCTAAACATGCCCAGTTCCTTCAGTCTCTCTTCACAGGGCTTTGTTTCCGGTCACCTGATCATCCTTGTTGCCCTCCTCTGAACCCTCTCCAGTTTGTCTACGTCCTTCTTAAAGTGTGGTGCCCAGAACTGGACGCAGTACTTGAGATGAGGCCTAACCAGTGCTGAGTAAAGGGGAACTAGTACTTCACGCGATTTGGAAGCTCTACTTCTATTAATGCAGCCCAAAATAGCATTTGCCTTTTTTGCAGCCACGTCACATTGCTGGCTCCTATTCAGCTTGTGATCTACAACAATTCCAAATTCCTTCTCGCTTGTAGTAGTGTTGAGCTTTAAGTGCCATCAGTGGTGCTTTAAGCTGGATCCATCAATAAATACTGGCACTGAATCAAATATGTTGTTGGATGTAGGGATAAGTTTTATGTAGCTTATAAAAGAACCAGAAAAATAGGGGACTGGCTAGTCAGAAGTGATACCTCGGAGAGAACTGTCATTCAAGAATAACTTCTCTTGCCAGAATCAAGCCCACCAGTACGATTTTCTTTTTCCCCCCCTACGGACATTGTAAATATTGTCAACCTTGTTTAAGGTTAAAACAATTTGTAAATCCTGCTGATGTAAATATTGTGATCATTGTTTGAAGCTAAAACAATCTGTGAATCCTGCTGTTGGAAAGGAATACATGCTGAAAGATTTTATGTGCAGGTTGGCACATAACAGCAAACCTGGTGCACACTGTTCGACCACTCCCGCTGCAAGTGGGAGCGGCTGAACAATCAAGGGCATAATCCTATGCAAGTTTAGACAGAAAAAAAGACCGAAAACTCCCAGCATGCCCCAGCCAGCTATGCTTGCTGGGGCATGCTGGGAGTTTTCGGTCTTTTTTCTGTCTAAACATTCATAGGACTCCGCCCGTACGGTATTTTTATCCTGCTCTCCAGCCAAAGAAAGCGTCCTGAAATGGCTTATAACCAGTCAGTAAACAAGCCAGTCCCGGCCCACCGGCTTACAATCCAAAAGACACGACACACAGGGAAGAAGGGATGGGCAGGAAAGAGATCTTCAGTCCATGGTTTGTTTAGCGTGACGTGCGAACCGGGAACTCTGGCTTGTCTCCTCCACCACAAGCTAGATGCATAAGCCAATAAAAGTGCAATCCTTTGCAAATTGAGACAGAAAAAAAAGCCCGGACCGCTATGCTGGCTGGGGCTTGCTGGGAAATCTAGGCCTTTTTCCCCCCCTGCCTAAACCTGCATAGGATTGGGCCCGGAGAAAAGCTGTGCAGTTTGTTTAGCGGCTAAACTTTAGCCGCTCCCCCTTGCCGTGTGTACGGTCAGGCAGCGTACACAAGCACACACACTGGGGGCATTCGAATCTGTCGGAGAAGCAAAGGGGACTCGCCTGCTTCTCCTTCGTGCACCCTACCTCCTTCCCCCATTGCAGGAAGGAGGCGGGTAACGCATGGACACACCCACCTGATGTCATACGGCCTGCGGAGGGCCTGGGCGGAGGGTCATCCCCGCTCCACAAAACTTGTTCTGCACCCCTGTTTTAGAGTTTTTTGTTTTACAGAGGTTGTTTTAATAAGAAGCATTATAATACTATTATTCGAAATGATGGTCATATATTTTTATAAGTACAACCAAGAGTCTTGCGGCAACTGAGGGGCTCACAAATCAATTTTAAAGGTCTTGGACCGCAAAGAGCGAGTTCTGAAACTTCTCAGCAAGAGTGGAACTGTCAAGAAGGTATCCAAATTGAAGAGAAAAGAAAAATGTCTAGAGCCAGAGCTATGAGGACTCTGGAAACAAAGAAGACTGTACCAAACTGTGTCAAAGCGTTTTTATTTGGGGATATATATATTAGAGAGCCACGTTTGATTAAAAGAGGGTGAGTTTCAGAGCAGGACAATGTTAAGTTTTTAAGGCACCACAAGACCCTGTCGTTTTTGCTGTAACAGACTAACATGGCTAGAAATCTTTATAAACATTGTGTAGGTAAAAGAGAGAATAAGTTTTATAACAAAAGGATTTCCTGCAGGTCTGTTATAGAGTTCCCTGATTGAAGGATCATTAGGAACTGAAATACACTGGACAACTTTTTTTTCGGTCTACCCATTTTTTTCTTGCCTACCCATTTTTTTTCTTGCCTACCCATTTTTTTCCCATGTCTAGCCATTGCTTTTTCACCCTTGAGCCATCTAGCCCACCCAGCACTGTCCGCAGTAACTCGCATCGCCTCTCTGAGGTGTCCGGCAAAGAGGGGACTTTCCCATCTCCTTCTGCCTGATCCTTCTCATTGGAGACTGAAACTGGATCCTTTTTCTGCAGGCAGAGCATGTGCTCTGTCACTGAGCCATGGTCCCTCCCCAATCTCTCCCCCGCCCCCCAGGAAGGCAAAAAGCCACCACTTCCATGCACACTACCAGCCGCTCTACTCACCAGTTGATTTCATTGTAGTCATTGTGAACTTCCCACCAGAAATAAAACCAGATCAGGGTCAGGAAGAAAGAGAAAGTGAGGATTAAGAACCAGAGGCGTTCCCACTGTGAAGGCAAAAAGGGAAGAACCACATTAAGGGGGTGCTTGGGCTAGCAAGGCACAGCAAGACAGACACGCATTTCTCAGCACCGTGGCAAATCTGGATCAGGACTTGTGCCATTTAGACTGCAGGCAAGGTTTAAATGACTGCACTGCTTTCCCACCCTCATACAAAAAAAATATGTCCCTGCACAGAGAAAACAAGCATGTCAGGGAGACGGCTAGGCTAGAACCCCGCCCCCATGCTACTTTTCCATATGCAGGGAATTCTTTTGCAGTGGGGGGGGGATTCATTCACATGAGGCTCCCCACCTGCAGTCTGAACACATGCACGGGTAGACCACCTTCATGGGAAGAAGGCCAGATGCTCAATGGTTTGTTGTTGAATTACCTTGGAAGGCAACAGATGTGAACCAAGACGGTAGCATTTAAAAAATGTACATGGTGTCATGGCCACCAAGGGTCGGCATAGTTGGGCAATTGCTGAGGGCCCACACCCTAGCAGGGGGCCCATTGACAAGAACCTCTGCAACCTGCTCGTTCCACTGCCTCTCGCTCTGCCCCAGACAGGAGGAGGAGCAGGAGGAGCCACAGCCTGTTTGGTCACCGGCTCTCGGCCTGGCAAGAAAGGAAGTGGGAGCAAAGATGAGAAAGTGGACGAGGAGCAATCGCTGCTGATGACAATGGCTGTGAGAAGGTAGACTCAGTGAGGGAGCGGACCCATGGATGGTGTCTTGCCCAAGGCACTGTATGTAGTGTCCACGGTATATGTGTGTGCATGTCTCTTACACGGCAGTCGGAGTCCGTGTATTAGCAAAAAAAACCATCCAGGATATTCCTGGGGGAAGGGAGAGACTGACTGGGCTTTCACAACGCGACAAACAACCAACGATAACAGTCAACAGTTGGTTGTCGTGTCATGTAAACCCAGCATGGGTTACACTGCGCAGGGTTTTTTTCACGCTACCCACGATGAGAACCCATGGACTGTTGCCCGGTAGGGATGGGTGACCCGCCCAGCACTCAACTCGCGGCGCGCGAGCCGAGAGCGCTCCCAACCGCAAGAGCCGAGCACGAGCGCCAACTGAGGCACCTGCTGGACTTCCGGGTCCCCGGCTCCCTACGTTGTTTACGTGCAAAACACCAAATCTGCACAAATTACAGCCAAATCTGCGCAAATTTGGCCGTTTTCTACGTAAACAACGTAGCGCCGGAACCCAGAGGTCGCTTTCCCCAGCTCAGCTCACGAGGATGCGAGTCGAGCCGGGGAAAAGCTAGGGCGAGCGGAGCGCAGGGGGTCAAGCCCGGCGAGTTCGCCAAACTTCCCACCGCCCGATCAAGCTCCACGCACATCCCTGTCAGTTGTAGGATTTGTTTTCCCCACGGTGGGTTGTTGCGTCGTCCAAACCCGGACGACTGATCCCACCATAGGTAAAGACCCACGGCCAGCAACTCGCTTGGCAAGAGCAGCGAGAAACCCTCTCTCGCTCTTGGGGGTGGCTGGCACTGGCTTCTCCCCCTCCCTGCTGCAATGCCGAGCCGTTTTGGGCTCACCGTGGCTTTTTTTGTCCTTTTAAACAAAGTTTTTTTAAAATGTGGCTGCCCGAATGGGGATTGGGAAAGCCAGCTGTCAAGCCGGAGATCCCGATCTCTGCCCCCCACTCAAAAATAAAATAAATTTAAAGGACAAAAAGGCCACGGTGAGTCAAAATTGGCGGGGAGGGAGAGGGGACTTGTTGCTCCCACGGTGTCCCCTGGGATACCACTTGGAGGATCGAGGGGGAAGGAGTGGGAGGGAGGGAGCAAAGTACCCACGATAAGCCTGACCGTCTGTCGGGCTCCTCGTGGGTACCTCACGGAACAACCAGCCCACTGTGGCAAATCACCACGATGGGTTGGCGTGACGTGAGAACCCACCCACTGTGGAAAGATACACAAGCCCACTGCCCGGAACTGGACACTTGGGGACGGGGCACTAGCAGCTCCCACTTCCTTAAATGCAAGGTTGCCCAAACAGCTTCTCTCTCGAGATAGATAGATAGATAGATAGATGGATGACCTTTTGGGGCTAACCTTGAGCGGCATCCAAAACAAACATGACAGCAATTTTGATAAATAAGCCAAGTAAGGGATTTTCAAAAGAAGGTCATTAGCATTTTGCATTTACATGCAAGCATCTCATTCTGCTTTCCCAGCCTCTGGCGGCGGCTGAGCCATCCATCGCCCTGTTCAGCCACTGTGATGGAATGGCGTTCCCACGGGGGGGGGGGGGGGCGGCTTTCCATCGGCTGACCGCTGGAAAGCCAAGTCAAACACTCACTCGGCCAATCTGTACCTTCTTCTTTTCTTTTTTCCCCCCAAAATGGTACATCTCCCATTTCATGCAGCCTTGCAAAGGTCCGTGGCTTTGCAAAAGGCAGACAAAATTAATGAGAGAGAACTGATAGGTTGTAAGGGATGGATGCCGCAGAGACCCAGAATTTATTCCGTGCGGCTTTTGATCGGGGAACCGTATCTCATACGCCAATATAACGGTGGACAGTTTTACGAGCTCATAAATTTGCCAACTATATGCAGTTTTGGTCAGCGCATCTCAAAAGTGATATAGTAGTCGTCCAGCCTTTACTTCATTAGGATCTCTTACCCACCCAGCTAAAGGGGCTTAATACGAAAAAGCCACAATAAAAGGGTACATCCTAAACATCTAAATAGTAGAAACACCCTTCTGCCTTCCACCTCTCCCCACTCCTCCCAACCATAACCAGAGAAAAGGAGCCTTGGCAATTCATATTTTTCTATCTCCACAGCAGCCCTGTGTCGAAGGTTAGTCAGAGATAGACTTATTCAAGTGGGAATTTCAACCTGGGTTTCCCACAGTCAAACCCAATATCCTATTCACCCTGGCACACAGGAATTCTGAGATAAGTTTCTACACACATATACGTTCCCTACTGTAAAGGTCAGGTGGAGATTTCATACGCTTTTCAAGATTTACAAACACGTTTCCCATATATATTAATAGTACACAGACAGCTACAACTGCAGTTTTAATTTTCTGCTATTGATTGCCTAATCTTTTTGGCATTTCAATCAATCTGCCCTCAAGTCTCTGGTTCAAAACAGAGGGAGATTGTTTTTTCCTTCCTAAGAAGTGTCCTTCTCTTCATTTGTTATGCCATGCCATCAATATCCTTGGCACTTTACAGAGTACAAGGGGATAGGTCCCTGCCCGGAGGTGCTTACAATCCAAATGATTGCCGTAAGAATCATATGACCTAGATTAACAAAACTTGAGGTCAGTGCAGGATGCAGTTCTTGAATCTTCCAAAGTTACTAGCTCTAGAAGCTCTGACTTCACTTGGCTAACGTGAGTTCTCATTTATCCTTGACTCTGTCACTGAGCTGCTATGGAATGTTCAGGAACATTTTTTAAAATTATTTATTTATTTATTATATTTATACCCTGCCTTTTTTTTTTTTCCCCCTGAAAGGAACCCAAGGCGGCTTACATAATCCTCCTCCTCCTCCTCTCCATTTTATCCTCACAACAACCCTGTGACGTAGGTTAGGCTGAGAGTCAGTGACTGGCCCAAAGTCACCCAGTGAGTTTCATGGCCGAGCGGGGACTAGAACCCGGATCTCCTGAGTCCCAGTCCAACACTCTCACCACTAAGCCACACTGGCTCAGAGTTTTCACACACTGTCAGCACCTAAGGCAGTGTTCTCCAACCTTGGGTCCCCAGATGTTTTTGGCCTACAACTCCCAGCATGCCCCAGCCAGTTGTAGGCCAAAAACATCTGGGGACCCAAGGTTGGAGAACACTGGTGTATACACACACACACTTGTCAATATGCAAGGGATTAATGGCCACAGAGACGGTCTTATACTCAAACACATCCATAAATTTACATGAATGTGAATTTACACTTTTAAGATGAAGTCCATTAATTTCTGAGATGATTTCATGAATTTAAATTCATACTAACAAATGAATGGGTTCTTCTCTCTCTCTCCCTTTCTTTTTGTTGGGATTCATCATCTTTGTGACTACCTTTTAGTGCGGGAGATGCTGACATGACAACTTGATCTAGATTCCATTACTCATCCTATCCTGACATGAACTGCTTCCTCCTACTCCCCATCAAATAGGTTTGTTTGATGAATAATTCTTTTTACACATTTAGTTCTCTACCCTGGCAGTGTTAACACTTTGGATTAAAAGAATCCCCCTCCCTCCAAGGTCTGGTTTTATTCCGCTTTCCATAGTCACATCAAAAAGGAGTAAAGAACAATGGGCGGGGGGAGTGAGAATAGGGTGCTGTTTTCTGAGCAGTGGCGTAGTGGAAGCAGGGCTGATCGCTGATCCAGCGGCTGGAGCGACTCCCGTACGAAGAAAGGTTACAGTGGCTGGGATTGTTTAGCTTGGGGAAAAGGCGAGAGAAGGGGAGACTTGATAGAGGTGTACAGAATTATGTATAGTGTGGAGAAATTGGATAGGGGGACATTTTTCTCCCTCTCTCATAACACTAGAACCCAGTGGGGTCATCCCATGAAGTTGATCGGCGGGAGATTCAGGACAGATCAAAGGAAGGACTTCCTCACACCCTGCAGAGTTCAACTATGGAATTCACTTCCACAAGATGTGGTGACGTCCACCAATTTGGAGGGCTTCAAAAGGGGATTGGACAAATTCTTGGAGGAGAAGGCTATCAATGGCTACTAGTCCCGATTGGCTATATGCTCCCTCCAGTATCAGAGGCAGTCTGCCTACGTACTCCAGTTGCTGGGGAACATGGGTGAGAGGGTGCTCTTGCACTCATGTCCTGCTTGTGGGATCCAGTGGGCAGCTGCTTGGCCACTGTGTGAACAGAATTGCAGGACTAGATAGACCCTTGGTCTGATCCAGCAGGGCTCTTCTGATGTTCAGGGCTACACTATTTTATTAGCCACTCCTCCAAGTCCCAGAATTCTCTGTCCCCTCTGAGCCTGGCTGCAATTCTCACTGTAGCTTGGGGGGGGGGGGTGAATTTTCCCAGCAACAGTACATTGTTCCCTGTTGTAATTCAAAGTATTTCGGCGTGACTTGGCCTTGCATGAGCAATGAAGATCCACTAGCTTTACAAAAGACCTGCTCTTGGGGGGGGGGGGGATATTAAAACGGCCAGAACTGGTTCGTGGATGTGGGTCAACGCAGCTGTCTGCATTCTGGACTCTCTTTGGGGGCGTGGCCACGGAGAGGGTCACGACGAGCGCCTGCACTTCCAACACTGACCACTGCATCGCTGGGCTGGGGTGTCGCCAACGTGGTGCTCGTGGGCGCCAATCTGCCACAGGCAGCTCTCTCGGGACCCACCAGGCATCCTGTCTCCCTCCCGATATTTATTTTATTTTATTGTTTAAGATATATATTTTTAAAAAAATTAAAACAAAAACAAAACCGAACTGATAGGGTAGCATGCTGCAAAGTGATGTGCCAGCTTACAGCACCCATCTTTATTTCCTCATGAACCCCAGAGGCTCATGGTGGGGGGGAAGAAGCCCAGTGCTTCATTTCTTGGGGGGAGGGAAGAAGCCCAGTGCTTCATTCTGAAGCGTGCCCAGCCACGCAGAAAAAAAGAGGCGCCTGTGGTGGTGGTGGTGGGGTGTCCTGAGAGGCTAGAGGGGTCTGTTTTGCTCTGTGTGCGTGCGCGCGCATGTATGCATGTGTTCTTGTGTTTCTTTGGTCAGATTTGATACTGGGCCGTCTGACAGGGAACTGCAAACTAGGGGGTGTTGTCGTTCCATACACCAAAGAAGATACAATCTCAAACAAACTAGAAACCACAAGAGGGGCAGACTCGTCCACGGAATGGCTGTGGACAATACATGGCTCAAAAAAGTAATTTACTGCTGGGGACCTGCTATTGCCCCCTGGCTGAAATGCTCAGGGTGATCTTGAGATGGAGAGTGAAATCATGGAGGCATCCAAAGGAGAGATGCTTATAGTAATGGGTGATTTCAATTATCTGCACATCGACTGTGTTCTGGTCAGACAAAGAAGAAAAATTTATCGATACCTTAAACCACTGTGCCCTACAATGGTTGGTCATGGAACCAACCAGAGGAGAGGCGATCCTGGACTTGATACTAAGTGGCAGCCAGGTCCTAGTGCAAAATGTGAGAGTTGCTGAGCCAACAGCAGCCATAATTTAATTTATATGCCAGGGAAATTGCCAAGAAAGTCCAACACAATCACTTTTGACTTCAAAAGAGAAAACGTCTCTATAATGAGGGTATTGGTAAGAAGAAAGTTGAAAGGGAAAGTTAAGAGGGTCAAAACCCTCCAGAACGCCTAGAGGTTGCTCAGAATCACAATAACAGCTCAGCTAGAAGGTCAGGAAAGAAACCACAAAGTCCACAAAGAGGTCACCAGCACGGTTTACAAGCAGTGTCAAGGAAGCTATTAAAGAAAAGAAGGCTTCCTTCACAATCTGGAAATCTTGCCCAAATGAGAACAAAAAGAAATACAAGCTTTCACAAGAGAAACGGAAGCATACATTTAGGGATACCAAAAAGGATTTTGAGGAGCAAAATGTTATAACACCAACAACAAAACATTCTTAAAATACATCAGAAATAGGAAACCAGCTAGGGAGGCTATTGGGCCATTGGATAACAAAGTAGTTAGAGGGGTACTAGAGGAGGATAAGGAGATCGCGGAGAAGCTGGATGAATTCTTCGTGTCTGTCTTCACTGCAGAAGATGTAGGGTAGATACTCGTGTCTGAACTGATATTCTCAGAAAGAGAGACTGAGGAACTGAGGCAAAAAGTGGTAAACATAAGAACTTAAGAAGAGCCCCGTTGCATCAGACCAAAGGCGTACGCTGTTGAGCTCATGTCCTGTTTGTACCTAAGGGTGCCAGAAGGCCTGGCTTCACCCAGATGGTGCAATCCAACACATCTGGAGGGCACTAGGTTGGGGGGGGGCTGTGCTAAACACTGGCCACGACCACCCAATCTCAGGGCTTCTCTACACAAGACATTTACTGTGCTCTCGTGACTCATCACTCACGGAAGTTTGCGGGTGGTTAGTCCCCGCCTGGCCATGAAGCTCACTGGGTGACTTTGGGACAGTCACTGACTCTCAGCCTAAACTACCTCACAGGATTGTTGTGAGGATAAAATGGAGAGGAGGAGGAGGAGGATTATGTAAGCCGCCTTGGGTTCCTTGCAGGAAAAAAGGCGGGGTATAAATATAAATCCTCCTCCTAATCCTCCTCCTCCTCCTAATCCTCCTCCTCCTCCAGGGCCTCTCCTGTGCTTTCCAAGCATTTCCGCAGCTTTTTTTAGAGGGAGGGGAAATGTAGCATTATCTGGAAATGGCGGAATGAACCGGAATGAGAAGCTCGTGTATTTTCGCAATGCCGCTATACCGCAGCACCACCTTGTGGCTGTCTAATGGAACATGTTGAAAGGCAGAGAAAGAAGGACCCCCAGGAATAAAAACACGTGTAAAGGAGTCAATCTTAATCCCGCAAAGAATCCAGAAGCAGAAGCCTCGGTAGAGTGGTGGGTTAAAAGACTCATGCAGAGGAGCCCTAAGTGTGGTAGCAGAGGGCCACTGCGAGGCTCAAACGCTTCTCGTATTCTGCACGGTAATCGTTCCCAGCAAAGGCACCATACGCCTCATGCCTCCTGATCTGTGCCTCGCTCCGTTAGACCCCCAAATCTCCTGAGACGCTTGAATTAAAAGCAAGAAATTATGTGGTAAGACTTACCAAGTTTCGGGTTGTTGTTGGTGGTGGTGGTGGTGTTGTGAGTGTGTGTGTGCGTGTACGTGTGTGTTTTAAAAAGTGCATTTGCTGAGATGCATTCTGAAGAGCGGAGAGAATTAACAGACAAGGGCAAAGGAGGACAGGCGAGTTTTGAAGGAAAGGTTTGGCTTATTAGGGAGTCGTCTGGTTTGTTTGACTTGACGCTTCTAGACAGACACATCACTGAAGCAGAACCAGCAGGGGAGGAGGAGGAGGAGTAGGAGGGTGGGCGCGTGTCAACGGAGCAGGATGCGTGCAGCAAGCTCAATGCCCCCTCCTGCACGGTGCTGGGAAAGAGAGCACGCTGGGGGAATTCAAAATCCCAAAAGCAGGAGGGAGGGAGGGTTCGTGATGACAATACGGAAGGAAGCAATTATCCGCCTGTTTTTCCAAAACAGAACCGCCAAAAAAGGACACCTAATGAAGCTAGCGGGCAGGAAAGGAGAGGTTTTCAACCCGACGGAACCTCTGGAACTCACTGCTACAAGGAAGAAGCGGCAGCCACTGGGGCAAGCAACAGGACCGTGTGGTTTTATTTATACTCCCTCTCAGGAACGGTGCAGGGCTGTTTGGCGCCCTAGGCCAAATTATATTTAGCACCCCCCCCTCGTGCCGTGGGGGGGGCTCCGGAGCAAAGCAGCCCTGCTCTGCAACCCCCCCCGCGCTGCCGCCGCCGCCGCCACCACCTACCTTCCCCCCGCCCCCGCTGCTGCTGCCGCCGCCGCCACCTCCTCCGACGCGATGGGACCCCCGCGCTTTACGACGGGAAGGTAGGTAGGTGGTTGGTGGGCGGGCGCGCGCGCACGGGGGGGGTGCGGCGGCGGCGGCCGGCAAGCGGGCGGGGAGGCGCGGCGGAGGCGAGGAAGGGGCGCAGAAACTCTGCACCCTCTTCCGCCACGCGCCCTAGGCAGCCGCCTGGGTCTGCCTAGCGGTAGCGCCGGCCCTGCTCCCTCTGTCCAGAGGAGGAGAAACGTCAGGGAACTCCTACGGGGTTTTCCTTGGGTGAGAGATCATGGGGGACTTCTTTTACCATGTCTTCCTAAACAGGCGTTGATTTACGAGCGGAGCAGGCTGCTATGAGGGTGCAGAAGCAAGGATGCAGGCGGGCAGCGGAAATTCCCTCCACCAACATGCCAGAGGGATTCTGCCAGACTGGCTGGCATCGATTTCAGGCTCTACCCCAGCAAGCGTGCACCTTCTGGATGCCTGGAGCAAAGAATTCCCATGCAGATAGCAACCCATGCCGAGTACCTGCTGCTTTTCATCATCAACTCAAAGCCCATGCCAATGCTGAGGGGAAAGCCGCTTGGCTCCCAGTATATAAAGAGTGCAACCCTATGCATGTTTAGGCAGAAAAAAGTCCTACAACTCCCAGCATGCCCCAGGCAGCCATGCTGGGAATTATAGGACTTTTTTTTTTTCCCTGTCGAAACATGCATAAGCTTGTGCCCTAAGGCATTCAGTGCCTTGCAGGTGCCAGGAATAACTAGCAGGATCCAAAACTTCCCCCACTCCACTCCACGCTCCTTCACCCTAGGAACGGCACAGAGGATCCATGCGCTTATTTATTTATTTGTGTTTAAAACCAACCCTCCTGTCGTAAACACACTCTCGTCCTGACATTTAAATAAGCACACAAAAAATCTAGCAGAAAGCACGGGCATAACTGCAATTGTCTATTTACAAATGTTAGGTGGGACAGATATTACAGCGGCACAGAAGCAAACACACGGGGAGGCAGGATCACCCGCCAGGATCCCAAAACCAGCTTCCTCCCATTAAACTGAAACTGCACGCTCTCGCTCTCCGCCACCCTTTCGGCTCCTTCTGATCTTCCCCGGGGGCAAAGCAAAAGTAGGGTTTCGCTTCGACGTTGCCAGGAAAGAACGTTCCGGATGATCAGAACTGCCAGTTGCCCCTCGCCGATGCCCAGGGTCCGCCCGTACCAAGCTGAGAGAAGAGAGAACCACAGCTCTGCTCTGCAGAAGGGAACAGCACGGAGTACACCCCTGGCAGATTAAAGAGGCTGCTGGCCTTTGCACGGCTGAAACGGGACGACTCTGTGTTATTTGAAATGCGCCTATCTATAAACGTCACCTCCAACTCCTTGAAAGGTTTCATCAACGTTGCCTCCGGAAAATCCTGCAAATTACTTGGGAAGATAGGTGAACAAATGTCAGTGTACTGGAAGAAGCAAAGACTACTAGCATTGAAAAAATGATCCTTCAACGCCAACTTCAGTGGACCGGTCATGTTGTTCGAATGCCTGACTGCCGTCTCCCAAAGCAGTTACTTTACTCCCAACTCAAGGATGGAAAGCGGAATATCGGTGGTCAGTATAAGAGGTTTAAAGATGTTCATAAGGCTAATCTAAAAAAATGCAATATAAACATCGAAAACTGGGAAGCTCTGGCCCATGAACGATCTAACTGGAGGTTGGCCTTTCACAAAGGTTCCATGGACTTTGAAGAAGCCCGAGTGCAAGGTGAAAGGGAGAAACGTGCTAAGCGAAAAGCACGTCAAACGAATCCTTTACAGGACCATCTTCCATCTGGTAACCTGTGTCCTCACTGTGGGAAGCTGTGTGGATCTAGAATTGGCCTCCACAGTCACTTACGGACCCATCGCTAGAGTCTACACAAGCTTCTTTAGAATTTCCTCCTTTTATCCCGGAAGACAATCTTACTCGGTCACGAGTGATCGCCTGATGATGCTGGGAGAACCGGAGGGTGTTTGTCTTTTCCACCAAAAATAACGGGTGCATCTATGTTCAGCCAACCCAGGGCTACAATTAACATCAGTGACTAGCCCTGACTACAGGGAAATGTCACAATGCAAAACCAGTGATGTGAGACCCATAAGAAGGGTGGGGAGGGAGAGGTCACAGTATGTGTGCATGTGAGCAAAAAGGAAGGATCCTTGTTTGAGCCTGGGTTTAAGCTGCACATCCCACGAGCACAACATGTGGCCCTAATTTCTGGACTTTTCTGTTCTCCCGTTGTTGTTGTTTTACCACCAAGCCTGACAAAGAGTTCTGTACAATTCGAAAGGTTGCACAATCTTTTCTGGCATTTTGGTTGGTCCTAATAAAGGTATGGCCCCAACTGTGGATTTTGAACGTAAGATCCACCCCGCGGAGCCAGAGCTGGAGTCCATCTAACCCAGGGTGCTGATTCCAACAGTGAACAGCCAGGATTATCTGGGAAGCCCACAAGTGGGCCGTGAAGACAACCCACCGACCGTCGCTGCAGCTGGAAATCAGAGGTGCATATGCTGCTCCTGAAGCAGGATGTTCCATTTAGCTATCAGAGAGCCAGCGTGATGTAGTGGTTAGAGGGCTGGACTGGAAGTGGGGAGACCATGAAGCCCCCTGGGTGACTTTGGCCCAGTCACTGACTCTCAGCCTAACCCACCTCACAGGGTCGTTGTGACTGAGGATAAAACGGAAGAGGAGGAGGGCCATGTGAGCCACCAACGGGTTCCTCGCAAGAGGCGGAAATGCGGGATATAAATGAAATGATCAATAAATCATGCCTTAAACCCATTGATCCTGCCCTCCATTTGTCTTGCCCGTTCCTAAGCTAGTGGCACATCTTGTAGCAGTAAATGTTGTAAGTTACACACCGGGAGGAGGAGGAGGAGGAGGAGGAGGAGGAGGAGGAGGAGGAGGAGGAGGAGGAGGAGGAAAACAATGTTCTTTTGTCTGCCATTAAGGTACTGCTCAACTTTATCAGGTCAGGTGACTCCAGCTTCTAAGAGAGGAAAATGTATCTCTCTACCCACTTCCTCCAGAATTTAAGTTCTCACTCGTTCCTTTCCCTTTGTTACAGCAGCATTTATATATACAGAGAGAGAGAGAGAGTCACACACACACACACACACTGAGATGTTCTAGCTGCAAGAGACAGCATGTGACAACACACACACACACACACACACACACACGCCCTCCCGCTGCTACCACATTTTATTATGCCAGAAGCCTTAACAGGAACAGCCAAGTGCACCTTTGCCCTCCCGAATGAGGTCTCCGAGCATTAACATGGCCCATTTGCTACCTAATTGAGCGGCTCAGTGTAAAAGCAGAGAACATCTCGCCGGAGCTAATATTCTAGTTTTGCCTGTGAGCTCTGTGGATTGTGCCGTAGATTGCAGGGGGGGGATGGGAAAGCCCTAAACCCCTTCCCTTCGAATAAAACCGCTATTATTTTTACTGCTGTGTCCGTAGGCAACCACCGAGTCTTCAGCGGGAGGGAGGGGGACCAGGGGAATGGCTGCCAGTTACACAGGATCGTAGACTCAAACTGGTGGTAGTGGGACGGGGGGGGGTGTCAAATGTCCAATCCTATCCCCCCCACACACACACACACAGATCTTCCCACCCGTCCCCCACAGATCAACCTACGCAATCCCGAAGAACAGCGTGCCAGGAGCCCAAGACAGGAAAGCTGCAGACAGGGATGTTGAAGAGTCCTTGGTCTCGAGTCACGAGTCTTTGGACCCGAGTCTCGAGTCCGAGTCCGAGTCCGAGTCCTTGGTCCAAAATGGTGACTCACGAGTCACAAGTCACGAGTCCCTCCCAAAGCTGACTCCACGAGTCCCTATTAAAATCAATGGGGGGTTTTCCCAACAAAATAAGGCTACTTCAGATGTGTGGTTTAAATAAATTCTAGGCACAAGTGTGCCTTTTTATTCCAAAACTCTGCAACTGATTTTGGCAAGAACAGACCAGGCAGAAAAACCCAAAATAACCAGGCAGGCAGAGGAGGCAGGGAACCCCAAAGCAGGCAGGCAGAGGCCTTTGTCTTGGACAATTCAACTGTTGAACTGGTCAAGAAGAGACCAGGCAGGCAGAGGAGGCTGGGAACCCCAGACAGGCAGGCAGAGGCAGCCAAACCCAAAATGTCTGAAAGGTTGCATTTTAGGAAAATGATTTTAAAAAATAAACTTGCTGTACTTCCTAAAACTTATCCATGTTGCATTTGAGGAACATGATTTTTTCTAAATGTTTGGCCCCCATTCTGGAACGGTGAGATCTCATCACAATTGCACCCTCACTGAACACCCGCTCCACTGGTGACGAACTTGCTGGAACCAGAAACACACTCAAAGCAGCCACACAGAGTAATCTCAGGCCCTTCTTCTGCCTCTCCCAAGTACGCAACACACCAATCAAAATAAATCTTGACACACTGTTGGGGCTGCACTCCTGGTAGCCGTCCATAGTGGCCGAGCAGCGGCACACCTCGCTTCCATGCGCTCTTCGCCGGCAATCATGCTCCTCTCCACTCCTTCTGGCACAGCCCAGGGATGTCGAAGAGTCCTTGGTCTCGAGTCCCGAGTCGAGTCTCGAGTCCCATTAAAAATATTGGGACTCGAGTCCGAGTCGAGTCAGAGGGGGGACTCAGTCCGACTCACGAGCCGAGTCCTCGAGTCCGAGTCCCCATCCCTGGCTGCAGACGGCCACCCAGTGGGCTTCGCGGCCCAGTGGACCTCTGAATCCCTGGCCCTGCCCTGATGCTCTAACCCAGCCTTCCCCAACCTGGGGTCCCCCAAATGCATTGGGACGGGCAAATCCCAGCTTTCCCAGCCAGCATGCTGACTGGGGATGATGGGTGCTGTGGTCCGACAGGTCTGGAGGGCATCAGGTTGGGGAAGGCCGCTCTAACCACCTCCCTACACTGGACATCACAGAGCTTCTTTTCTTTTCTTTTTTTTGGTCAGAGAGCCGAAATTCCAAAATACATACGCTGAAGATGAAGCGTTTTTTTTTATTAGTAGGGGGGCTGAATTTGTTTCCATCTGTTTATTTGTTGGGGGGGAGGGGTGAAAAGAAATGGCACCCGAAGATTGTGGGCTTCAGTGCTTACCTTACTGTAAGGAAGTGGCGGGGGGGGTGCTCTTTCTTTTAGCATTTCCCTCCCTCCCGTTGTGTCCTCGCAGCCTCTCCGGCTGCTTGAGCTTCTTGAAAAGCTCCCGAGAGGAAGTGGGGCTCGTCTGCATGAGGCTTTTAACCCGCCACTTTTACTGAGGCTTCTGCTTCCGGATTCTTTGCGGGATTCCAAACGGCTCCTTTACACGTTTTTTTCCCCAGGGGTTCTCTTTTTCTATCTACTGTATTCCATTAGTCAACCACAAGGTGGTGCTACGGTGTAGCAGAATTGCAAAGATACACGAGCTTCTCATTTCCGGTTCTTTCCGGTTATTCCAGATAATACTAAACTTTCCTCACTCGAAAGGGGGGGGGGAAGCCATGGAAATGCTTGGAAAGCAGAGGAGAGGCCCTGGAGGATGACGTCATGTAACATGCCGGCAAAATACTGTGAGTGAGAGTGTTGGACTGGGACTTGGGAGATCCGGGTTCTAGTCCCCGCTCAGCCATGAAACTCACTGGGTGACTTTGGGCCAGCCACTGACTCTCAGCCTAACCTACCTCACAGGGTTGTTGTGAGGATAAAATGGAGAGAAGGAGGAGGATTATGTAAGCCGCCTTGGGTTCCTTTCAGGAAAAAAGGCGGGGTATAAATATAATAAATAAATAATAAATAAAATGCAATAAATGCCTCATATAGAGAAGCCCTTGTTTGTTTGTTTGCTTGTTGTATTTATATCCTGCCTTTTTTCCTGCAAGAAACCCAAGGCGGCTTACATAATCCCTCTCCTCTCCATTTTATGCTCACAACAACCCTGTAGGCTGAGAGTCAGTGACTGGCCCAAAGTCACCCAGTGAGCTTCATGGCCGGGGTGGGGACTTGAACCCGAATCTCCCGAGTCCCAGTCCCGACACTCTCACCACTTGCCAGGACTTCCTCCCTTGAGGCAGTTTTGCTTTTGGCTTTGTTGTTATCAAAAAGCCCTTTTAACACCAAAACAAGAAGAAAGAGCAAGAATGACAGGAACTCCTCACTCAGCTCTCAGGCGCTCAGCGAGCAGCAGCACAAGGAAGCCCCAAGGGAGGAAGTCCTGGCGAAGTCCTTTAGGGAGGACTCAGCCACCTCCTTCCAGTCAGGTAAACACGGAGGCCCCGCACCCTGAGAAATTTCCCCGAAGTTCTCAACGTCCCAACGAAAGGAGCAGAAAACGACGGCCTCCTTCCGCAGGGTAACGGTGGGGTCGCGAAAAGGCGGGGTGGGGTTTGGGGGCACAGCACTAGTTTTTACTGTGGAAGTTGCGCGCCCACCACTCTCTCCCCGCTGTACGCAGCTTTCCCAAGAAGGGAGGGCGGGCTCTCCGCTCGCTGCACGCAGAACAAAAGAAGTGCTTCTGCCCGCCACTTTGATCAACTCCCCAGCCAGTGAGTGGGCCGTCAGGAAGGCGGCAAATTCGAAGGAAGGACGTGCTCGTCTTCCCTCGCACGCCATCCACCACCTGGCAAAGAAAGAAGCCGCCAGTGCAGCCTGCACACTTTCGACTGGGTCCCTCCCCAGTTCCTTCCTGAGCGACCGCTGGGCACGCAAGCAGGGAGGGGAGCGTTCCCTCTCAAGCTGCTGCCCCACAACATCTGCCACCCGAGGCAGGGGCCCGCACACAACCTCATAGTGGGGCCTGCCCTGAAGTACAGATTCAAAGGGTCACTTGGAACAGGACAACATTTAAGAACATGTCCGTACACACAGGCAGAGCTACCATACACAGAGTCGTATCACTGGTCCGTGCTTCCCAATATTCCCTATCCTGAGTGACACTGGGCTTTCCAAAAGTCTCAGGCTGAGGCCTTTCCCAGCCCTGCTAGCCCAAATCCTTTAAGTCAGGGGTTGGGAACCTTTTCCCCCATCGAGCTGCACATTTCCCCCCTTGAAACTCGGGTTGGTCCACTTTCCAGCAGTGGACCAAGGCCGGAGTCAAAAGTGGACAGAGTGACAGACGCAACTCTTGCTTTTGGTCAGTATTTAATCGGAGCAGGTGCGGGGGGGGGGGGGGAGACATTTGCAGAGCCAATGTCAAGGGTAGGCAAGGTGGGGCAGCTGCTGAGGGCCCACACCCCAGCGGGGGCCCACTGAGAAGACACCCCTGCAGTTGCTCCTCCTCTCCGCCTCTTTATCTGGCCCAGACAACGGAGGTGGTGAATCATAGAATCATAGAATCATAGAAAAGTAGAGTTGGAAGGGGCCTACCAGGCCATCGAGTCCAACTCCCTGCTCAATGCAGGAATCCAGGTCAAAGCATCCCTGATAGATGGCTGTCCAGCTGCACCTTGAATGCCTCCAGAGTGGGAGAGCCCACCACCTCCCTAGGTAGTTGGTTCCATTGTCTTATTGCTTTGACAGTCAGGAAATTTTTCTTGATGTCCAGGCGGAATCTGGGTTCCTGTAACTTGAGCCCATTATTCCGTGTCCTGCAAACTGGGATGATCGAGAAGAGATCCTGGCCCTCCTCTGTGTGACAACCCTTCAAGTACTGGAAGAGTGCGATCATATCTCCCCTCAGTCTCCTCTTCTGAAGGCTAAACATGCCCAGTTCTTTCAGTCTCTCCTCATAGGGCCTTGTTTCCAGTCCCTTTATCATCCTTGTTGCCCTCCTCTGAACCCTCTCCAGTTTGTCTATGTCCTTCTTAAAGTGTGGCACCCAGAACTGGACGCAGTACTCAAGATGGGGCCTAACCAGTGCTGAGTAAAGGGGAATTATCACTTCACGCGATTTGGAAGCTATAAGAAGGAGGAGCAGGAGATGCCGCTGTCTACTCGCTCCCTGGCTCTCTGCCTGCCAAGCAAGCAAGTGGGAGCCGTGATGAGGAAGAGGAGGAGGAGGAGGAGGAAGAGCAGCTGGTGACCATGGCGGTGAGAAGCTAGGCTCACAGAGGAAGGGGCCCCACAGAGGGCGTCTTGCCCAAGGGCCCTCAGAAAACTGGACCCAGCACTGGATAGTTGAATCCTGGCATTCTCCTTCCCCAACATGTGCAAGGCTCCCTCCATCAGCTTTGTAGTTGTAGGAGATCGCAATCGATAACCTGGAGTGTGGGGGCGTGGCCTGGGGAGAGTCTGGAGCTCTGGATTGAGAAACCTGGAGGTCCACGTTTGGCCTACGGGCCGGAGGTTCCCCACCCCTGCTCTAACTGGAGATGTGGCAGATTGGCTCACCGTCCGCAGAGTGTATGCTCCACCCCAGACCTCCATCCAGCGTTGGTACCAAGAGCAGGGGAGGGGGGGAGATGAAAAACTGGCAAGAGCAGAGCTCGCAGCAAGCTCAGAGGCCGCTCCTGCTGAGAGGACAGCACCCAAACACCTTCCCGGGCTTGAGCATAGCAAATATTTTGAGGAGCAAGTGCCAAGTCTGTCTGTTAAGTGCCACGGGGGCCGTTCATTCGGCCCCAATTTGTGAGTCACCAGGAGAAGACTTCCGATGCCGCGTCGACACGCTCACTTAACTCCAATTAGCATCAGCGGGAGACGGATCTGTCTGGCGAAGGATCGATGCCTCGCTTGCTGTGCTCTCGCCACATGCGAACGCCTAAATTTAGCCCAGGCGCGATTCTCTTTATTATTGTTATTCTGACAGCTCCTGGGGTGCCAAGAGGAAACACCTCCGGTAATGACAGCGAGGTGCAAACGTCGATGCCCATTAACGGGGCCACGAGGGGCCGGCACGGTCAGTGTTAACAGGATCTCTTGACACTCCTTGCAGGCTTAAACAGAGAGCGGCCCTCGGCTCGGTGCTATAATGACAGCGCTAGAGCTTTAAGAGCCAATGCGATGCCAAGGACGGATCAGACTCTTAGGCACAAGAAAGTGAGCCAGGGCTCCTTTTCAGGTCTTTTTAAGGGAGGGCCCTTTGATGGCAGAGCACAGCAGCACCAGCAGAGTTCTCCCAACACACACACACACACACACACGTTTCTAAACTAGATGCTTTTAAAATAAACAACAGTAACATAAGATTACGTGTGTGCTATAAGCTTGATGGTTACAGATTTCTAGTTTCTTATGTGTCACTTATATACTGTGAGGTAAGGAAAACACAGATCAAGTCTTTGTGGGGCTCCCGTCCATCAGAACAGTGTTCTCCAACCTTGGGTCCCCAGATGTTTTTGGCATACAATTCCCAGCATGCCCCAGCCAGCTATGCTGTAGGCCAAAGGTTGTAGGCCAAAAACATCTGGGGACCCAAGGTTGGAGAACACGGCATCAGAACATAGCAAGCCGCCTTATACCAGGTCACTGGATTCTATTGAGGCCAGTATTTATCCTGACCGGCGGCAGCTCACCACTGTTTCTGGCAGGTAAACTTTCCCAGCCAAGGCTACCCAAGATCCTTTCCACTGGAGGTACTGTGGATTGCACCTGGGATATTCTGCATGCAAACAGGGGCTCTACCCTTGGCGGTTGCTGCTACCATTCCTCTGCTGGGTTGGTGCCAGTGCCCCCCCCCCGGAGGCACTGGGGGGGTGTCTCAGCAGCAGCTGGACAGAGCTGTCCCCTGACGCCAGACCAAAGGGTACATTGGAGTTTTAAGATCAGTTCTTAGGTGCAATAGGAAGGGACTCTCAGGGCACAGCCCACTGGGCGCCAAAAGGGGACACAAAGGGGTGGGCGGAACTGTTGCCTAGCAGCCAGGTGTAAACAACAACAATCATACATTTTAATGCCCAAAACTCTGCATCAAGGGAAGCCAAATTTTAAGACCCGTATACATTAGGTAATGTGACTTGCGTATTTTGCACAACAAACCTGCATAATTTATTTTGGTTTTGCTAATCACGGGGAGGGCAATAAGACTGTGCAAAGTACGAAAGGCACACACACATACCCTCTAAAAATACGATTCAGCCATCCCCTCTGACTTCTGGGATTTCAAAAGGCACTACAGAATCATTTCCAAACATATAATCACATCCATAAGGGCTAGAAACTTGCTTTTAAAAACAATGAGGGAGGGAGGGAGGGAGAACACTGAGATTTTATGACGGCCTCTGGACTTTTTCTGCACTTTCACGGAAACTCACCGCACGCGATGCTGTGTACTGTTGAAAGGTGGAAGATCACTGAATTAAACCAATATCCACAGTGGTTTAACTTCGGCAGTAGCTACTGGTTTTGAGATCTGGGAAGTACTGGGGAATATGAATGGAAAGCCTCGTGGATTAATCCTTGTGCAATAACCTTACAAAGTTTGTTCAGCTGCTACAATAAGGGAGTGATTAATATGAAATGCTTTAGAAGAAAAATGATTGCTGCCGGTTTGAGCTGTTCATTTGCAGCAAGGGAATTGAGAGACAGATTCCTTCGGCTCCTGGAATCATTTTTCAAAGGAACGACATTACCATGTCGGAAATATTTAGTCGGTTCCTTCCAGCGATCCTGCTGAAGGGAACCGCGAAGACTGCCAAGGCTCTGGGTTACCTTTGCAAGATCAATGCAGGCAGAACATAAATACACCTCAGATCCATGTCAGAACATCTGAACTCTGATGTTGCGGTCTCTGGAGGCACGTAAGTAGCTTACAATCTAATTTTAAAAATAGGCATCTTCTAATGAATGAAATCAATCTTGCTTAACAGACAGATTGTCTCCGTATTTTATTTAGTCTGAGTTGCAAGGATGCAAGAAGAGATGCTGCTGGACCGCCAAACCAAGGGCCCATCCATTCACTGTCACACTGGCGAGCCCAGATCCCCCAGGATTTTCACAAACAAGACATGATGGTGAAGAACCTCCCCTGTTGTCTGCCTCCAGCACCTAGTATGCAAAGATAGATGTCCCCTGAACACGGAGCAGTGTTGGCTCCAGGTTTTCTGGGCCCTTGGGCGGGACCCCTTCGAGGGCCCCCCCTCTTTCACTGACTGGGTTCAAACAACACGAAAACCCACACTCAAGGATTGAGTACGGGCTGAGTGTGGGCTGTCATTGAACTGTGGGTTGTTTTTGAAACGTGTTGCTTATCGTGTTGCCTGAACCCAGCCGAGATAACAAACCATGGTGAACAACCCACGGTTCACCATCCAACAACAAACCATGGGTTCTCTCTTCATGGGTTGTTCATGGTTAACAAGCCATGGCTTGTTAGCGCAGCTGGGTTCAGGCAACACGATAACCCACATTTCGACAACAACCCACGGTTCAACGGCAACCCACACTCAACCCATATCCAACCCTTGAGTGTGAACGATCATGTTGTCTGAACCCAGCCAGTGAGTCTTACCTTCTCACGGCCACTGTCACCCACTCTTCTTCTTCCTCGTCCTGGCTACCATTTGCCTGCTTGACAGTGAGCGGGGAGGCCGTGGCACGTGGCATCTCCCGCTCCTCCTTCTCACCACCACCGTTCTCTGGGCCAGAGCGAGAGGCAGGTGAACAAGCAGGTTTTATTTATTTATTTATTTATTTATTTATTTATTATATTTATCAATCGCCCATCTGGCCGGTCACCCGGCCACCCTGGGCGATGTACAAGTAAAATACAATAAAACACAATAAAATATAATAATTAAAACAATATAAAAAATTCTCATTAAAAACCTAACCCACCCCATATTCCCGCCTGAACAGCCATGTTTTTAATGCACGGCGGAAGCTCATCACGGAGGGGGCATGGCGAAGGTCACTAGGGAGGGAGTTCCATAATGTGGGGGCTGCCACAGAGAAGGCCCTCTTCCTAGTCCCCACCAGCCTGGCTGCTCTGGCTGATGGGATAAGGAGAAGGCCGTCCGTGGCAGACCTTGTTGAGCGGCCTACTTGTGATGTTGAGCGGCCTACTTGTCCAAGGTTGCAATGGGGAACAGGAGGAGCAACTCCGGGGGGGGGGCGCTTGTCAGTGGGGACCCCGCTGGGGCGTGGGGGCCCTCGGCAGGTGCCCGACCAGGCCTACCTGTGACGCCAGCCCTGACATGGAGGTTCCATGAAGCCATCGTAGTCGACAGCCTCTGACAAATCTATCCTCTGCGAATTTGTCAACCCTAATCCCCCTTTTTTTTTCCAAATCATCTATGCCAGTGTTCTCCAACCTTGGGTCCCCAGATGTTTTTGGCCTACAACTCCCAGCATGCCCCAACCAGCTCCGCTGGCTGGGGCATGCTGGGAGTTGTAGGCCAAAAACATCTGGGGACCCCAAGGTTGGAGAACACTGATCTATGCCACACCTACCTTAGCAGCAAATGAAGAGAGAAACTGCAGCTCAGTGGGAGAGCACACACTTCGCACGCAAAATGTCTGACAGAAGCGGGGGGGGGAGCGTGCGCGCGCGCGAGAGAGAGAGAGAGAGAGATAAATTCTATCGTTCTAAATCAAATGAACCAGAGATTTATCATACGAATGGGATGATGAAGCCAAGTGAGCGAACCGCGGTGTGCTCGTCCAAGAAATGGCTGAAATATTCACTTGAAAACACACATTTCCCTATGATGCAGAACTTCTTTTGAGATGCTGTGTGTCCTGTTTTATTTATTTATTTATTTATTTATTTATTTATTATATTTATGAATCGCCCATCTGGCCAGACAACTGGCAACTCTGAGCGATATACAATGCAATAAAATACAGGGGGGGGGGACGACACACACGGACACACAGTATAAAACACAATTAAAAATCCTAACCCACCCCATATTCCCGCCAGAAAAGCCACGTTTTTAATGCCCGGCGGAAGCTAATCAAGGAAGGGGCATGGCGGAGGTCATTGGGGAGAGAGTTCCATAAACTGGGGGCTGCCACAGAAAAGGCCCTCCTCCTAGTCCCCACCAGCCTGGTTTCAAAACACTTTGGAGGAAGGAGGGAGGGAGGGAAAGGAGGGATCTATTAGCACAGTATTTTACAAATTGTTCACATCACATTGCCAGCCTATCTAGTGCTTTAGAGCAGGAGTGCGGAACCTATGGGCCCTCCAGAGGTTGTTGGACTACAACTCCCATCGTTCCTGACCATTGGCAATGTCAACGGGACTTGGAGTCCAACAACATCTGGCAGGCTACAGATCTCCCACCCAGCTTGAGAATAACGTAAGAAGAGATGACAAGAACTAAGCCCTTTTCAGGCACTTTTCGATTTAGAAAAAGCAGCTTAGGAATGCTATTAATAGGCCAAGCGAACGAGCCTCTTCCTTGGGCGCTTCGCCATGCCTTGCCGAACAACATTTGCACCATCAACATCAAAACCTGCTTGTGTTTACACCAGGGAAAGCCCCCTCTCCCACGGCAGAGGGGCGGGTACACTCGTATTGCCACAAACCGTCTGATCTTTCAAATCCAAAGACGTGCAGAACTTCCAACGTTCAGCATACATAAACAAGTGAGATCCGAAGTGCAGGAAATCCTGCATATATAGGATCGGCCAGCATAAATGCAAGGGGCAGGAAATGCCCAGCATTGGGTTCAAATCTTGAACCTGCCAGCAGAAACCTAGATGCAAAAACAGTGCTATGGTGCCTCATGTGGCAACAGCTGTGGAGAGGACAGAGGGCACCGATATGAAAACACTCCCAATTTAAGGTACATAAATTTGCTTCTCTCTTGAAACAGGGATGGATAGATTGGGGATCAGCTGAGTGGGAGAGCACATGTTTGTTTTCTTACATTAATTTTTTTTATTGTGTATTTAAATGAAACAAAACCATAAAAAAGAAGAAAAATTACAATTTCCTTACATAAAATTGAATAAATCACTTGTTTTACATAAATTTGAATAAAGCACTTGGGGCTGCCCTTGAGGACTGTTCAGAAGCTGCAGCTGGTGCAAAATGCGGCAGCCAGACTAATAACTGGGACCAGAAGGTCTGAACATGTAACACCAATTTTGGCCTGCTTGCATCAGCTGCCTGTATGCTTATGAGGCCAATTCAAGGTGCTGGTTTTAACCTAATAACGGCTTACAGGGCAGCAATACCTGACTAAGTGCCTCTCCCAGCCTGAATCTACCCAGACTCTACGATCAATATCTGAGGCCTTCCTTCGAGGGAGGCTCGGAGGATGGCAACAAAGTAGAGGGCCTTTTTAGCGGTGGCCCCCGACTGTGGAATCATCTCCCCACTGAGGCCTGCCTGGCACCAACTCTATCATCTTTTCAGCACCAGGTTAAGACTGCCCTCTTCTCCCAGGCATTTAATAGGTCTAGTTCTGCATTAAAAATTGTTTTAACTGTTAAATTGTTTTAAAATTTTGTACACTGGGGGGGTACTGCTGTTTTTATTGTATTGTGGTTCGTGTTTTTAACAACCGTTGTGAAGTGCCCAGAGAGCTTCGGCTATTGGGTGGTGTAGAAATGAAATAAATTAAATAAACAAACAAACAAACAAACAGAGCCAGGGTCTAACTACCATGGTATAAGTCAATCTCCAATGTTTCCAATTCCACAAGTTAATTAGATAGGCAGTGTTCTCCAACCTAGGGTCCCCAGATGTTTTTGGCCTACAACTCCCAGCATGCTGGCTGGGGCATGCTGGGAGTTGTAGGCCAAAAACATCTGGAGACCCAAGTTTGGAGAACACTGAGATAGTGGGAGGAGGAAGAAACAATTTGTTTGTTTGCTCGCTCTGATTTTAGTGCCAGTCAATTTCACTGCGTGATCCTGAGAACTAGGGGATGTCTTTCACTCTCTCCACTGCACCACTCCGGATTTTATAGACCTCCGTCATTTCCTCCCTCCCTTTGTCAATTCTTTTTTCTCTTCACTAAAAATCCCCTTTCCTCCTATTTAGCCCTTCAGTTCTGAAAATGGCGTCACCGCGCTTTTAGATCTTTGAACTGCCGCTTGGCTTTTATCTTGGTTACTACTTTGGTTTCACTCTATTAAAAATGTGCGGTTTTATGATTATGTTTTGCTGTGTTATTGTATTTTATGGTTTGAAGCGTTGCCTTGCAAGCCGCCCAGAGAACCTTAGCTAATGGGTGGTAATTAGAAAGGTAATTTATTATTATTTGCATTTATCTATCGCCCATCTGGCCGGCAAACCGGCCACCCTGGGCGATGTACAGAAAATAAAACAGAACAAAATACATTAAAACATTTTTCTCCATTAAAATACATTAAAACAGTATAAAATTTTAAAATCTTAGCCCACCCCATATTCCCGCCTGAATAACCAAGTTTTTAATGAGCGGCAGAAGCTCAGCAGAGAGGGGGCATGGCGGAGGTCACTCGGGAGAGAATTCCACAGTACGGGGGCCGCCACAGAAAAGGCCCTCTTCCTCGTCCCGACCAGTCTAGCTGCTCTGGCTGAAGGGACAAGGAGAAGGCCGTCTGTGGCAGATCTTGTTGAGCGGCCCACTTGGTGTTGCTGGAGACGCTCCTTGAGATAGACTGGACCGGAGCCGTATAGGGTTTTAAAGGTCAAAGCCAACACCTTGAATTCAGCTCGGCAAGCAACTGGTAGCCAGTGTAGCTCCTTGAGCACTGTATTTAATACATAAATAAATAAATTTATGGCGGTATGTATTCTCAACTCAAAAAAAGCTCGAATGTAAGTTTGCCCTAGACCTAGGGTCAAGCTAGACGCAACGGTTAAATGCATCATGGCATTTAACCTGCAGTGTTGGAGTTTAAAAAGAAAAGAAAAAAGCTTCTGCTGGGAGGGCTGAAAATGATCAGGGGTCTCTCAGCAGACATCGATTGGGAATGTAACCCTTTCCTCCCCTGCTGCAGTCTAGAGGAAAAGCGTCCTGTGAAGCTGCTATTTGCTTTGGGAAGAAAGCTCCGATTGGTGTCCCTGGGGTACAGGCGACTCTCTTGGCATAGCAACCATCACCTCTTTATTTCAAAGCAATCTCTTACCCTACAGCAGCAGTCCCCAACCTTTTTGGGGACCAGGGACCGGGTTCCATGGAATACATTTTTCCACGGACCGGGGGGGGGGTCGCCCACCGCTCGCCTGCTGTGCGGCCCGGGCGGCAGCGCCGGAGAACCAGGAAGTGACGCGACGCGAGACCCGTGACGTCACTTCCGGCTTTACGAAAATGCTCATTGGAGAGGCAAGCAGAGAGACGAGCGGCGGGGGGGGTGCTCGCTGGAGCTCGCGAGCCCCCCGAGAGCCAGGACGGGGTGCTTGTCGTGCGGCGCAGCGGCGCGGTGCGCGCCACCCACCAGGATGCGCCGTGAGCACCCCACCTGGCTCTCGGGGTGCTCGCGAGCTCCGGCGAGCGCCCCCCCCGCCGCTCGTCCCTCTGCTCGCCTCCCTGACGAGCATTTTTGTGAAACCGGGTGCCGCGGCAGCCGGGCACCACACGCCCCAGTTCTTAACAGGCCATGGACCGGTACCGGTCCGCGGCCCGGGGGTTGGGGACCCCTGCCCTACAGCATACAGTTATGCCTCCTTCTTATAGAATATTGAGCGGGGGGGTTTGGAGTCGATGGCCTTATAGGCCCCTTCCAACTCTACAGTCTTCTATGATTCTGAGGTAGACCCACTGAGGGAGTGGGCCCATGGAGGGAGTCTTGCTCAAGGGCCCTCCAATACAGGCCTGTGGCTCACGCTGGCTCAGCTTGTCTGAGCGTGGAAAGCTAAGCAGGGCCAGGCCTGGTTATCACTTGGATGGGAGACCCCTCCTCTAGTTTCCTGCATTGAGCAGGGGGTTGGACTCGATGGCCTTGTAGGCTCCCTTCCAGCTCTATGATCTATGAGATCTATGAAATCTATGAAAACCTGGAGCCAACACTGACTGCTATTTGATTGTATTCATTTTAATTTTGTAAACTGCCTTGCTTTCTTTCCTGAGGAAAGGTGGTCTATAAGTAATTTTAATACATGAAATGAGGTCACACAGGGGCAAGCGTTCCTGTCCTTGCGCGCCGCAGCAAGTGTGTGTGAGGTCTCCGCTCGCTCATCTGCAGAACAGGTGGTTGCTACTCCTCCGCGGAGTACGTCAAGCCGAAAATGTCCCGCTCCTCTCCCCCAACCGACTCCCCCGGGTTCCAAGAGGTTAAGAAAACACTGCTGTAAGGAGGCACCACCAGCCCCCGAGATGCGCACTTTTAAGTCGCCCGGCTGCCACCAGATTTTGGAAAGGTCGTGCGGAGTATTATTCTGAGTGCTCGGCCCTGAGTGGAGGCCCTGGGAGATCTTAGCCTAGGAGACCGCTGCCTGATAAGAAAAAACAGAAGACTCCCCTCAGATTGGCATCTCTTGCACTAAACCCATCAGACGAAAGGCGTGGGATAATTTCGGCGTGCTCCTAGTTCCAAGTCCCTGCCCTTCAAATGCCCGCTTTTGGATCACTACAGCATCAGATGGACATCAGGAGCGCTGAGCGCAGGTCAGAGCAGCAGTGTGGAATGTCGGAAGCTCCAATTAAAGGCAGCACTCAGAGACAAGAGGAGAGCAATCCCTAAACACAGGGAAGGGAAGGAAAAGAACCTGGACAGGGAGCAGAAAAAGCAGACACAAGGAAAAGGCATCTTAAGAGTCCTAGGGGGAATAGGCCCCTTGGAGAGGAAATGGCCCTCAACGCTGGCCCCGCTTCCACGGAAGCTCCTCCACATCAGGAGCCCATCTCAATACCACCTTCCCAGCCCTGGGGAAGTTGCACTGCTGTCCTCTGAGGATTCCTGCCCGGGGGCCACAGACTCCCCCGCCCCATCGGAGCACGTGTGGCTGTCCCGTCCTGTGGTCCCTCGAGGCTCAGAGGGGAAGCTGGTAGGAAGATCAAGGCAGGAAACAAGAAGGACCTTGGATAGCTCCAAGTGGGTCCTGCTAGCTGGAACTCTCCCCTACCAGTACAACAGGAGGATGTTGTCTCAGCAGGGAGCTAAAGCCAAGGGGGGGGGCTCATGTAGGCTGACAAGACCTGTAGTGCGGTCAGCGTCCTCCCCCCCTGGAGGAGCTGACTGGACTGTTAAAGGGCCCACGCCTGCTTTTGTAGCTACGCTGGCTGGGGCATGCTGGGAGTTGTAGGCCAAAAACATCTGGGAACCCAAGGTTGGAGAACACTGGTCTATCTACTCGGCCGCCTTCCCACACCCGCACGCCTTCGTGTAAGGCAGTGTTTCTCAACCTTGGGTCCCCAGATGTGTTTGGCCTACAACTCCCAGCATGCCCCAGCCAGCTATGCTGGCTGGGGCATGCTGGGAGTTGTAGGCCAAAACATCTGGGGACCCAAGGTTGAGAAACACTGGTGTAAGGAGAAGAGGTGACAATTATGGCCTCTCTCGCCAGTGTGGGGGGAATCGAAAGCAAAACCGCAAGAAGGTAGTTTTCAGGGAGACAGGGATCCAAAGCAGATTTATAAAGAGGCGTGGTGTGTGTGTTTCATGATGTTGGCATCACAGTGCCCAAAAGCAGAGAAAGTGGTACTGAGTGCAAATTCAGTACCTTGAGAATCTCAATGTAAAACAAACAAACAAGCATCAAAGTTTCTGGCTCTCAAGGAGCACACAACAAATGTTTACTCCCCAAGGTCCCTGCAATATGCAGCCCCCGGTCTATGTACACACACCACACACACACACACACACACAAACACACACACACACACACACACTCATCACGTTGACAAGAGATTTCCCCGGCTTATAACCACGTTCAAGGTACCAGGAGGGGAAAACAATCATCCCTGCAGCCCATAATATTGCATAAAGTCAAGGAACAAGCATTTCCACGGCTTTGATTTTGCCTCCCACGGGGTCCATCGCAAATGTTTAAAGAAGAAAAGCTTACATTTTTCACTTTGCATTCCCAAGATAAAAGGGGAATCTTCTAAGCAGGGGATGTAACAGATGTACTTTCTGCTCAAACGCCCCGGCAGCACTCAACAAATCCTTTGCTGTGTCGGATTTAACGCTCCCACCCTGGGGTTTACTTCCAGGAACTAGGCTGCATCTCTTGGGCTTTCAGAGCAACAGGCACACGCTGCAAGCGGTCTCCCAAAAACGTGAGTTCCCCCCCTCCCCCTCCAAGAAAAGCACCGGGGCTAGAATAAGAGGCTTTTCGACTCTTCAAGTGGCTGGATTTCGCATTTGGACAGGCGATGAAGAATTTCACAAAAGGCACTCTGCTCATGGTCAGGGGCTCTTTGCCAGATTTCCCCCCAAATAAAAAGATTGCAGATCTGTTTGCTTCATGAGTATACTTTCAAGCTCTTGTTGTTGTTGTTTTTAAATGCAGCACAGTGGGGGAGGGAGGGGGCAAGAAAGAAAGAAAGAAAGTCAAAGGGAAGCTCAGGGGGCAGGAAGAAGTGAATTGCCAAAACCTGCAGCTTGCAGTGTTGACTCTCGAGAGCTTCCTTCCTTTTTGTCCGGTGCCACGGAGAAAGCGCCCCAAGAAACGCAGCCGTCAGCTTTTCGCCCCAAACTCAGTGACCTCCGCTTGCTTTCTATGCATGCATGCATGTGCGCACGTGTTCGCAAGCAGAAGCCAGATCCAGCAGCAGGAAGTCACACACAACGGAACAACAGGGCCCTCCATTGTCTTTCCTTGCCTTAGGTCAGCACCCGGAACACCAGGGCCGGTTTGGCCCCAGCGAGGAGGTCACAGCTTTCCCCCTTGGACACCCCGTTTCCTGGACAGTCGCTCTTCCCTAGGAACCGACAGGGAAGCATTATGCTAGTTTCCATCAGCCTAGAACACTTTTCCACTTAAAAGAAGAAGAAGAAAAGCCTGGCTTTTTGTACTTCAAGTATTAAAGCAGGACGAAAGCTGCCATATGCCTACTGCGAGTGGCGTTCGGAAACTGCACCCGCTCCAGTCTCCTCACCATCACAGAACTTGCACAAGAAAGTGAAAATGAAGTGTGTGTGTGTGTGTGTGTGTGTATTAATTGGCTCAGCTTGTCTGAGCATGGAAAGCTAAGCAGGGTCGGGCCTGGTTATTACTTGGATGGGAGACCCCTCCTCTAGTTTCCTGCATTGAGCAGGGGGTTGGACTCGATGGCCTTGTAGGCCCCTTCCAACTCTATTATAGCAGTGTTCTCCAACCTTGGGTCCCCAGATGTTTTTGGCCTACAACCTTTGGCCTACAGCATAGCTGGCTGGAGTATGCTTGGAGTTGTAGGCCAGAAACATCTGGGGACCCAAGGTTGGAGAACACTGCTATATATAGAACCCTTCTATCAAAGAATTTCCAGGATGGAATGCAGAGTAACTACACAACAGCAAAAGAGCTATACAAAACATTCTCTCTCTCTCTGTCTCTCTCACCCAGCCCCCCAGATGTTTTGGGACTACAGTAATACCTTGGAGACTGCAAGTAACTTGGTTTGAGAGCATTTTGCAAGACAAGCAAATTTTTAAATATTTATTTAATATATTTTTTTACTTGATATACAAGCGACGTCTTGCAATACAAGTGCTGTAGTACAGCTTAAATTAAAAATCTCTGTACACATTGGGGGGGGGGGATTTCGTTTTGATATAAGAGTGTTTTGGATTACAAGCATGTTTCCGGAACGAATTATGCTCTCAATCCAAGGCATGACTGTACCATTCCCAGCCAGGATGTTTGGGGAGGCTGCACTAGCCCTATTCACGCAACTGAACTGAACGCCAGAGGGAGGGAGGAACAGCAGCAGGCCCGACCCCGAGCGCCAAGGCACTCATCGGCTCTTCTACGCCAGGGGTGAGCAACACATGAGCCACTGGATGCATGCAGCCCCCGTGGCCATTTTTGCAGGGGGCGCCACCCCAGGGAAATTTGCCACGGCAGCAAAAAAAAACATGGCAATTTTGCAAGGAAACATAAGCGCATAAGAAGAGCCCTGCTGGATCAGGCCAAGGGTCCATCTAGTCCCACATTCTGTTCACACAGCAGCCAGCCAGCTGCCCACGGGATCCCACAAGCAGGACAGGAGTGCAACAGCACCCTCCCGCCCATGTTCCCCAGCAACTGGAGTACACAGGCACACTGCCTCTGATACTGGAGGTGGCACGTAGCCAGTTAGGACTAGTAGCCACTGATAGCCTGATCCTCCTCCAGGAATTTGCCCAGTCCCCTTTTAAAGCCATCCAAATTGGTGGCTGGCCATCACGACATGTTGTGGGAGAGTTCTAGAAACAATGGTTGCTGCTGGATTCTACGATGCAAAAAAAGTCAACCGGCTGCCAATCTGGGATGCAGCTGAGAGATGGACGGGCCTGTCCACGTACACACCCTGCTGTCAGGCAGTGGGCTTGTCCCATCAGCGGGGGACCCTATGGAGCAGGGTCATGATGTGACTGAGCCCCTTGGCAATAGGCACCACACACACACACACACACACCCGTACATGAAGGCGCGTGTGAGTGATAGCAGAGCTCCGCGTGTGCTGGATGGGAGAATTAAAATCCTGTCTGTGCATAGAGGCCCATTTCTCTACACACAGATCTCCAGATCTCACCCCCCTCTGCGCAGCTGCCAGCCAGCTTGCCTGTAATCCGACTCCAGCTTGTAGCTTCCCCAGTTTGCAGATTAATCCAAGTAGCAAGTAGCAAGGAAACACTCTGTAAGACCACAGGTCTATTTCTACCTGCTTATTCACTTAGCAAGTAAAGTTCTACAGAGTATACATTTCCTAGTTACAGTCCATGCGCAGAGTATAAATGCATAGCAAGCATTACATCCAGTGGAGTAGGTTGAGCTTCACTCCACCTCAGCAAAGGCGTTACATTGTTGCAAAGTCCAGCAAGCAATAGCCAGAAGAGAGAAAGAATAGAGAAAGCAGTCCTGCTCTTCTCTAAAATGGCTTCAGACAGAAAAACAAGTTAGCACGTCATTCAGAACATACAAACCATGTGACTAGCTCATAATGATCCCAGGATCTAGCTTTCCCATGAGAAAGAACACGGGAAAGTAGAAAGACACAACATACTTGTTTACCGCCATTCTGTTCCTCTCCAAGTGTAAACACTGTGCTACAGCTGGTCAATGTGATTCATATTGTCCACACCTTGCCCATCATAATAAGCGACGGACATTTCGCCCGCAAGAAATATAGGCACGCTCCATTTTAGACTCAGACTGGCAGGACCTCTCGCAGCCTCGCAGAGGTGCCGCTGATCACGGCTTGCCAAGATCAAAGGCAACGGCGTTCTCTCTACAGCAGGCAGCCCCTCCTCTAGCTCTTCCGTGGTTCTGTTTTTCTACCCTCCTTGTCAAAATGAATAACAGCTTCACGCACCTCACAGTACAATAGGCGCAACAACAAAGAGGAGGTTGACACCCAGCTATTCAAGTTCTGGAGGCGCCGCAAAGGCTTCCTTAGGCCCGAAGGATACAGAAGACACGGAGTCCCAGAGCCGGAGGGGTCCTCAGAGGCCATCTAGTCCAACGCCCTGCTCCAAGGAGGAAATCCAGAACTAGAGCATCCACACACACACACACACACACACCTGACAGATGGCTGTCCAGCCCCTGCTTGAAGAGCTCCAGCAAGGGAGAGCTGACCAGCCCTCAGTAATTACTTCCGGCGTCAAAGACACACACCCAGGTTAGCCTGGTAATGGAGGCTACGGCATTTCCTTGGTTCAATTAAATTGACGGAGAGCCTTTCGATTAACTAAAGTAACTCTACATTACTTCCCCCCCCCCCCATGTAAATACAGTAATGCCTTGGATTGCAAGTAACTTGGTTTGAGAGCGTTTTGCAAGACAAGCAAATTTTTAAATATTTATTTAATTCTTTTTTTTCCCCCACTTGATATCCATGCGATGTCTTGCAATACAAGTACTGTAGTACAGCTTAAATTAAAAATCTCTGTACAAATTTGGGGGGGGGGATTTCGTTTTGATATAAGAGTGTTTTGGATTACAAACAAGCACGTTTCCGGAACGAATTATGCTCTCAATCCAAGGAATGACTGTACTTCCAAAAAATCTCAGATGGCTGCATTGCGAGAAGTATCCCCCTGCCCACCCTCTCTCTCTCTCTCTCTCTCTCTCTCACACACACACACACAGAGAAAGAGAGAGAGAGAGAGAGAACTGGAATGCCTCTTCTAAAATGGTGCCTGCTGCAATATATTTGTGCATTTGTTTATCAAAGAAAGTATGTCTTCAGGAGTCTTGTTTTATTAACACGCAAATATATACAGATTTAACTGCTCAATTCAAACTCATGATTAATCCTTTAAGACAGGGCCGGCGTCAAGGGTAGGCCTGGTCGGGCAACTGCCGAGGGCCAAGGGCCCCCTGGAGCCGCTCCTCCTCTTCCCCCCCGTGCGCCCTGCTCGTTCACCTGCCTCTCGATCTGGCCCAGGCAACGGTGGCGGTGAGGAGGAGGAGGAGCAGCGGGTGCCGCTGCCTGTGGATGCTGGTGGATGCTGGGATTTGTGGTCCAACGCGTCAGGAGGGCAACCAGGTTGGGGAAGGCTGAGTCAACTTATTCAAGCAGCCTTCCCCAACTTGGTGCTCGCCAGTGGTCAGGCATGATGGAAGTTGTCGTGCACCATGATTCATGGATGAATTTTCCTTGACTGTTGCACCCACAACCTGTCCAATCCCCACCCACCCCCGCCCCACTTTGACCTATCAGGCCAGACCCCAGCCTGGCATAATACGCCGCACAGGGTGTGTCACACGACATCCAAGAAACTAAGAGGCTGCCTAACGGAAGGGCTGGAGGCAGGGAAAGGTGGCTTTGCATTAGTCAACGCTGCTGGATTCTTTATATCGCCAGTGGTGCAGCCATTTTGGATTTTATTTATTTATTTATTACATTTATACCCTGCGCTTTTTTCCTGCAAGGAACCCAAGGCGGCTTGCATAACCCTCCTCCTCCTCTCCACTTGATCCTCACAAGAACGCGGCGGCTCGCCTGATTAAGGGCAGCCGCCAGCGTGATCACATCACGCCAGTGCTTAATGAGTTGCACTGGCTACCAGTTGCTTGCCGAGCCGAATTCAAGGTGTTGGTTTTGACCTTTAAAACCCTACACGGCTCCGGCCCAGCTTATCTCAAGGAGCGCCTCCAGCAACATCAAGTAGGCCGCTCAACAAGGTCTGCCACGGACGGCCTTCTCCTTATCCCATCAGCCAGAGCAGCCAGGCTGGTGGGGACTAGGAAGAGGGCCTTCTCTGTGGCGGCCCCCACATTATGGAACTCCCTCCCTAGTGACCTTCGCCATGCCCCCTCCGTGATGAGCTTCCACCGTGCATTAAAAACATGGCTGTTCAGGCGGGAATATGGGGTGGGTTAGGTTTTTAATGATAATTTTTTATATTGTTTTAATTATTATATTTTATTGTGTTGTTTTGTTGTATTTTAATTGTACATCGCCCAGGGTGGCCGGGTGACCGGCCAGATGGGCGATTGATAAATATAATAAATAAAATAAATAAACAACCCTGTGAGGTAGGTGAGGCTGACAGTCAGTGACTGGCCCAAAGTCACCCACTGAGTTTCATGGCCGAGTGGGGACTAGAACCAGGATCTCCCGACTCCCAGTCCAACACTCTCACCACTACGCCACGCTGGCTCTCTTTGTAATATGCTGGCAGGTTTTCAAAAATCCATTTCTTCCAAATGCCTTATAATGTACGCTTTAAAAGGAGGGGGGAATCCCCTCGCCCTGCAAGTCACTCGCATTTTCTACTACACAAAATGAGGGCATTAAGACCAAAGTTAGCCTACATATATAGGCTAACTTTGGCCTATATATATATAGGCCTATATATAGCCTATATATATATATAGGCTAACTGAACAGGACTTGATTTATAATAAGAACACCTGGATCAGTTGCAACCAAGAATCTTAGGCTATATTTATCCTGGGCTGGGTGGCAACTTCTCTGGAAGGTGAAGGACAGAGCCAAGAACTGGGATGCCGGAAAGGTGCGCTGGCAAGGTGCCCGGAACACAACGAGTCACCCATTTGAACATCTCCATATGCAGCGGGAAGGCTCGATTGCCATGCGAGGCACATCCAACTATGGCTCCCCCATCATCCTTCCTGCCGCTCATCTAAAATAGGTGGGACAGCTGCCAAACTATTTTTTCCTAAGCCAAGCGATGTGCTCAGCCTTAAAATATGCAAATACTATTCCTCATCAACATCAGAGTGGCATTTTTAGAACAGAAGCCGATGGCTGGGTTGGTCATAAAAAGGCAAGAGATGCCTAGAACAACTCAAGGCAGGGCGGAGTGTTGATCAGGCCTATCAACAGCTGCTCCAAGCAGGAACACCTGTGTAAATTTGGAAGAGAGAGTTCGTTCTATTTATTTTCTTCCCAGATGGTAGGTATGAGGGATACCTGCCGACAGGTGGGCTACTCCTGAACACCCGTGGGAGAGAAGCTTCTGCAAGCTTACTTGCACGGGGGACTTCCATCAGAGACCAACTTGAGCTGGGATGATACAGTCGAAGGTTTTGTTTGAATTTATAGCCCAGCACGTTCCAAAGCCAGGCAGCCAATGGGCGAGGTCGCACATCACGACAACCCACCCTGGCAATAAGCCACGCCGGGCTGGTTGTTGTGCAGACAACCTACGGTGAGCCTGACCGACAATTGGGATCACTGTGGGTTGTTCGCCCCCTCTCCCCCCGCTCGGTCCTCCCGCAGGTATCCCAGGTGACTCCGCAGCAGGACCGGCTTGCCTGTTCCCCACACCCCGATCACAAGGCCTTTTTCGCTCGCTGCAGCTTTTTTGCCCCTTTAACCATCCCCCCCCCCCCCCAGCCCAGAGATCATGAACGCCAGCTTGGCAGCTGGTGTTCGCGATCTCCACCTTGACAGCCACTGGCAGCCCCTTCAAAGCGCTCAAGCAGCACACTGGAGGGGCTGTCAGTGGCTGGCAAACAATTTTTTTAAAAAAAATTGTGCACACAACGTGCACAAAAAAAATTTGTTCGTTTGTTTTTTTTTACATTCAGCTGGACTCGCGCAACTGCGCAGGTGTACAGTTCTGTGAATGCGGAAATCAGGAGCCTCAGCTGGCCAATGTCCGGGGGGGTGGGAGCTGCTGTCAACGTGCACCAGGTACCAACCCTGGACATTGACCCAAAGAGGGTCCAAACAGGGTTTTCCTTTCCTTTGCCTTCTCTTGAAAGCTGTCAAAAGGTGAGCTGTCAAGGGAAAGCAAAGGCGCAAGGGATCTTTGCTCATGAAAACGGGGTGGTGAGATTTACACCACCCCCTTTGCGGTGAGATCCTCATCTTTTTCTCTTTTTTCCCCTGGCTGTCTTCAGGGTGCTGCGCATTTTGCACTTTCCCCCTGAGACTCCAGCTGCTCGGGAAAGTGCAAAAGGGCATCCCGCCCCCTTTTCAGGGGAAAAGGGATTTTGACATTTGCGCAGCTCCCATTAGCTGGAGCTCTCTATGCCTATACGTCAGCATACACAAATTTTATACAAATCTGTATCTTCTCTGTTGGCGATGCGTAAGCGGCCACCATAAGCGTTAACATGAAACACACTTGTTCTTTTGCTTTCAGAAATCTAACATGTGGGACACCCACACACACACACACAAGGAAAAAACAAAAGAAAAACACTTTCCCCCCCCTTGTGTTTCCACCACAAACACGCATCCCTCCCTCTGCCATATATAGCTTCTGCCTCCACACATGCCCTGCCCATCATAATGACAGTTATTTTGCTAGTGAACAACCACTACTATTAAATACTTTTTCTTAAAAAAAAAAAAAAAAAAAAAACTTGCCCAAAGCCAGGAATGAACGAGCAATACTCAAAATACAGGAAGCCTGGAATATTGGATCCTGACTCTGTCCCCTTGAGCCCGAACCAATGTTAGGGAGGAAGAGGAGGAAGAGGAGGAGGAGGAGGAAGAAGAAGACAGACAGACAGACATTCAGACAGACAGAGACCAGTACAATTTCTCCCATCTGGAAATTTACATGCACAATCACTCCAGGAAACACACTTAAAAGTCAAGGGATAGAACAGCCTCTCCCACCCTGGTACCGTCCAGATGTGTTCTGGGTTTTATGAGGGCCCTTTTGGTGGTGGATCCTCGATTCCGGAACGCTTGCGACAGTGAGTTTCAACTGGTGCCAGCATTGTCATCTTTTCAGTGCCAGGTTAAGACTTTCCTCTACCCCCCAGGCATTTGACATATGATAAGGTATTAACTGGTCCTGGGGGGTGGGTGGGTTAATTGCTGATTGCTTTTAAATTGTTTTTTGTATACAAATGGTTTTTATACTATTTTTATAGCGTACTTTAAAGGTTTTAATCTTTTGTAATCTAGCCAGAGATCTTTGGCTATATTGGGCAGTACAAAATTAACAACAGCGACCACAACGACCACCAACACCACCAACCTACCTACATGATCAAAGGAACACACCCGGACTTTTTTCTTCTTCTATGCTATGTTGCTGTGTTTCCACCCAGTTTTCACCAACATGAAAAAGCAACACATCCAGTGACGACAAGCGACACAACCGCAAGCTGACTTCACACACCCAGGTACCGTCCCCAGAGGGAGAGAAAGTGAAAAAGCTGCTACCCTGAAAAGCTGAAAAGACCACAGATGATCACGGAACATTGTGACAACACGACTGCCTGGCGCCTTCAGTCTTCCACACCTATTTGTCAAAAGGGGGGGGTGGATGATGACAGGGCTGACCGAGCCATCTTTAAAGGGCCCCCAGGACCCGTAAGGTATGCGCTCAGGTCAGGCCACACGCCAAGTCACGGTTCAAGGGGCTTAGCTATTGCTGGACAATGTTGTCTGGACTGACAAACCATGGCCTTACAATCAGCCAAGCCAGAATCAGAAACCTCGGCTTGCAAACTACAGTCATACCTAGGATTGCAAGTAACTTGGTTTGAGAGCGTTTTGCAAGACAAGCAAATTTTTAAATATTTATTTATTTATTTATTTATTTGATATACAAGCGACGTCTTGCAATGCAAGTACTGTAGTACGGCTTAAATTAAAAATCTCTCTACAAATTTTTTTTTTTGGGGGGGGGGATTTCGTTTTGATATAAGAGTGTTTTGGATTGCAAGCACGTTTCCGGAACGAATTATGCTCTCAATCCAAGGCATGACTGTACATCTATTCAGACATCACCCCAAAGCGCATCATTGTGATGTGGCCATTTCTTCACCTCCAGAGGCTGCCACTCCCCCTACAGGGGTGTGTGTGTGTGTGTGTATTGCATTTATATCCTGTCTTTCTTCCTCTTGCAAGGATCCCCAGACAGTGAACATGCTCCTCCTCCTCCACTTTACCCTCACAACAACCCCGTGAGGTAGGTTAGGTTGAGAGTCAGGGACTGGCCCAAAGTCACCCAGTGAGCTTGATGGCCAAGTGCGAACTAGAACCCCGGGTCTCCTGAGTCCAACTCCAACACTCTAACCACTATGCCATACTGGCTCTCGCCAGTGGGTGGGAGTGAATTGGTGAACTTCATGAAGCCAAGTTTCTTTGGAAGGGCTAACTGAAGCTTCTGGGATGGGAGCAGGTCAATCAAGGTGCTCAGGGCCCGTTCAATACATCACAGAAGCAAGAAACCCAGGTTTGCCACAGGGTGCGCACACTCACTCACTTGCACCGAGAGCGGCAACCAATACCAGCTCTTGGGCAAGTATGCTTGCTTGATGCGCCCCGTATGCTGCAGCGCGTTTGCAAAAGTATTTCTTTACAAAAGGAAGCACCCACCCTCCTCTCCCCAGGGCCATTCACTATGGGGGGGGGGGCGCGACCCACTGTTTTGTTTCAGAGATTGGTTTTCATAAGAAATGGCAATTAGAGGCAAATAGCTGGATAAAATATTTGAAGGATTTTTTTTGTATGGCTTCTAATGTGTGGGGAAAACCTCTTCAGAGAAAGAGTGATTCACCCTTGTCAATTGAAGGCAGCTAACGGCTCAATTAAATACTTTTAAAAGGGTGCGGCAGTTTTCAGTCGCTTCTCTACTTGCTACCGCTGAAAGTCATATACTGCTGGAGTTATATACCTGTGGTGATAAACCCACGCACTGCTTCACGAGCGGCACTCAGAGGTTTTGTTGCTGCAATGCAATATAGGCGAATTTACGGCCTACAAAATCTGCTGTCGAAGGACACGGATGAGCAACATAAGAACTGTGCTGGAACAGACCAAAGGCATGTCTAGCCCAGCATTCTGTTCACACAGTGGCCAGCCAGATGGCCTAATGGGAAGCCCACAAGCAGGACATGAGTGCAACAGCACCCTCCCGCCCATGTTCCCCAGCAACTGGTGTACATAGGCACGCTGCCCCTGATGCTGGAGTTCATATATACCGGTAGCTATCATGATGAGTAGTAGGTACCGATACCCTTGTTCTTCACAGACGTACAGACAGCCCTTTTAAAGCTGTGCAAATTGGTGGCCATCACTACATCGTGTGGAAGTGCGTTCCATAGTTCAACTATGGGCTGCGAAAAAGAAGTCCGTCCTTTTATGCATCCTGAGTCTCCCACCAGTCAACTTCATGGGACGACCCCATTGGGTTCTAGTATTAGAGAGGAAGAAAAACCTACTTTCTCCACACCAGGCATAATTTATCATGTCCCCACAACCCGATTTACGGCACAATCCTATGCATGTTTAGACAGGGGGAAAAAGTCCTACAGCTCCCGGCATTCCCCAGCTGGCTGGGGAATGCTGGGAGCTGTCGGACTTTTTTTCTGCCTAAACATGCATAGGCAGTGCTTTTTTTCTGGAGAAAAGGGTACCGGAACTCTTGGATTACATTTCCTCGGGAGTAGATGGCGATTAAATTGTAATGCAATTAATAGAAGAAAAGGTGCTGGAACTCAGTTCCGGTGAGTTCCGCCAGAAAAAAAAGCCCTGTGTATAGGATTGCACACTTACTCGCCCTTTTTCCAAGCTAAAGAACCCCAAATGTTGTAACCTTGCCTCAGAGTTGCTTCAGCCCGCTGATCATTTGGGTTCTGCGCCTTTTCCAGCTCTACAATATCCTTTCTGAGGGGCAGCAACCAGAACTGTACACAGATTTAAGGTGACCGCCACATTGATTTGTATAAAGGCATTATGATGATAATGGCAGTTTTTATTTTCAATCCCTTCCCTTTCTCATCCCCAGCATGGAATTCGCCCTTTTCACAGCTGCTCCGCACTCGGCTATTTTTATCTACCTCTCCGCCACCGAGATCCCTTTCCTGGTCAGTCAACGCTAGTTCAGCCTCCCAGCTGCATATATACAAAGTTGGGTTGATTTGCCTCAATGGGCATCACTTTACGCTGGCTTACATTAAGAAGTGTGAAGGATCACTAGCAGGATCCTTTGCGTGAGTTTGGCGCTTAACGGGTTAACCGGCACTGAGTTACAGCCCGTACGAGCGCTGGCGACCACCTGAGAGGCTTTCGCGCACAAGAGGAAACCGCAGCCCTTTAAATGACCAAATAAGGCTTTTATTTGTTTACACAAAACACAGAGCGGAACTAACAGCTTTCCAGGAATACTACAATGCCAACACAACCTTAGGTGACCCCTGCGTTCATCAATGAAACAGGCTCCTAGGCTAGTGGATTGAATCTGGTCAATTACCTCAGATCAGAGACTCTACGCTTAGTCAGTTTCAGCCTGGCTCCGGGTCGGCCGATCCGGGGATGAGACTGGCTTACTCGGGCTGCCGCCTGAAGGACGAATCTGGCCCCGACGTACCCTGGTTCCCAACAACCCTCTACCGGAAGGGAGAGGGGTTTTCTACCCCTGAGTTCCCGCTCTTCCCACCCTCCAGGTCAGGTGGGGGCTTATGCCTGCCCCTTCGCATCAGGTGGGCTTATTCCTGCCCGGGAAGAAGGTGACGTACTGGTACTTCACAGCTCTTTGAGACTGCCCTGATAGTTTGATGGTTTCTTGATGGTCCTTCCTGGGTTTTGTGGATCTCCACCGAGACTCTTCTTTGTTGGGGATGACGGTCTGTCTGGCTATTTCTCCTGTGACTTCATCCCCCCTTCCTCGCCCCCCTCCCTTGGGCGACGACTGTGTGTGTGTGTGCAGACTTGTGTTGGGCTTTCTCCACAAGAAGGGAGTGAGCGGAAGCACGATTTGAAAAACGGAACATGCAACAATATTGTGGCATGTATTTCATTCTTTCGAATCAATACATTTCCTGGACATCTCTTATAGCCCCAGCCTATAAGGGACAAACAGAAACACTACATATTGAGCCAAAACAATAAATCAAACCCCCAGCATGTTTATTTCAGGCGATGCAGTCTCTTTCTTCCGGGGAATATTCATCGCAAAATGCGGCCGCGTGTAAAGGAGGGGCGTTCAAGCGGGCACCCGACTGCCTTTGGTTCAGAAGCTTCACACCAACATTGAGTTAAAAAGAAAGAAGCACCCTTTCACCTGGTTTGAGCGATTCAGCCCATAAGCAAAGCCCAAACACAGCCAGAATCTTTGTCCATCTTTTACAACCTCCAAGGTTATTGCCTTCAAACACAAGACAGCCAAAGACTGGGTTCAGACAACACGATAACCCACACTCAGGGGTTGAGTATGGGTTGTTGTTCAAATGTGGGTTACTGTGTTGTCTGAACCCAGCCGCGCTAAGAAACCATGACTGGTTAACCACAAACAACCTATGAAGAGAACCCATGCTTTGTTGCTGGGTTGTGAACTGTGCTCTGGTCACCATCTCGGCTGGCTTCAGACAACATAATAAGCCACATTTCAACGACAACCCACGGTTCAACGACAACCCACGCTCAATCCCAGTGTGGGTCATCGTGTTTTCTGTACCCAGTCAATGGCTGGAGACAAAACATTTTGCCCCCCCAGAAGTTAAAAGACCCTTCGAAGGAGGGAATCACTGCTTCTGGTGTATGCACACAGCCCCAGTTTCATCTCTGGTAAGACAAGTCTGGTTGGCTTTTGCATGGCTTAAAAACCTATGAAACCTGTTTAGCGAGAGGCAATCCTGAGGGGGGGAAAGAAAGAAGTGGAAAGGAAGCCTCTATCCATCCTCTTTAGAATAGCTCTGCCTCTCAGCTCCAGAGGAATCCAACCTCTTAATCCAGTGCTTCTCAAATAGTGGGGCGGGCCCCCCAGGGGGGGCGCGAGGCTCCGTAAAGGGGGGCTCGTTTGACCTCAGTTTAAAGTTTTTTTTTAATATTGTGTTCCTTTAAATCCTGTGCTCCTTTAAATCTTTTCTGCTACAGTTAATAAAGCTATTCTTTGTTGTAAATTGATCCACATTTCTTTCTTTTTTTATTCTCTTATACGTTAATAAGGATACAGTGTTATGCAGAGGTGTACTTATAACAATTTTATAGACAAATGATACTATTTACAGTCGCGCGGGGGGCGCGAAATGTTGTCTTCTTCCTAGGGGGGGGCATGACAGAAAATAATTGAGAAGCACTGTCTTAAGGGAAGCTAATGAACTACTACCTACCCACAGTTGAAAACCCCGCAGGGGTGGACCTCTCCAGTTACATTTCAGGACTGCTGTGGCACACAAAGAGCCAACTCAAAGGCTGTGGGAGCCTCTGTTACCAGCTGAAAGGGAATATGAGCTAGCCAGCCCAAAGAGATTACCGGTAGCTCAAGCTATGTGATAAAGGATGCCCAGGTATCGGAGAATGAAACCTTCCCGGCCAAGGCCGCAGGAATGTCGAAGGCAGGAAACAGGCTGGAGACACAGATCAGATCTGGGGTAAAATGGCATCCATTGTTTATGTAGGCGACTGTCATGAAATGTATCATAGGAGTGCTATTATTGGAGCTCGAGCCTGCATTTAGAAGACCTTTTCTCTAGCTCCAGATGTCATGAGGTGGGAAATGGATGTACAAGGCTTTTCAGCACTTCAGTTTAAAAAAATAAATAAATGTGTTTCTTAGATCTTTGCACTGCCGCTGGCTTTTATCTTGGTTCGTATTTTGGTTTTATTCTGTTTTAAACCTATGACTTTATATGATGTTTTACTACGTTATTGTATTTTACGGTTTTAAGCGTTGCCTTTTAAACTGCCCAGAGAGCTTCGGCCAACGGGCAATATAGAAATGTAATCAATAAATAAGCTTTCTGAGGGTCAAAGCAAGATGCAACGTTGTTTGCAAGCTTCCCCGTTCAGAGACAGCCAGTGTGCTGGGCTCAGACGACGGAGGCCTGAGTTCAAATCTCCATCCAACGCTGAAACTCACTGGGCTGACGCTCGGCCAGGTGCTGGCCACGGCTCGCTTGAACGACTGAGCGAGCAGACAGCGGCGGTTGCCACTGCTGCTTCTCGCTGCCGTCACAGAGAGTGCCCGCAGGCGGGCAAGCGGCCATGGCGGCAAGGAGAAGTGGCAACTGCCACCGCCTGCTTGCCCACCCCAGCCCCAAGAGTGGGGAGGGTGTGTGTGTGTGGCTGGTTCTGTCCCTCTTTACCTTTACCCGAGAGAGAGGGTGGGCAAGTGAAGGGGAGACGCGAGGAAAGGTCGCAGCAGCTGGGACTGTTTAGCTTAGAAAAAAGGCGAGTGAGGGGAGACGTGTGATAGAGGTGTACAAAATTACGCACGGTGCGGAGGAAGTGGACGGGGAGACATTTTTTTTTCTCCCCCTCTCATAATACTAGAACCCAAAGGGGGTCACAACCCCAGGAAGCTGGTTGGTGGGAGATTCGGGACAGATCAAAGGAAGGACTTCCTCACACAGCACAGAGTTAAACTGTGGAACTCACTTCCACAGGATGTGGTGACACGGCCACCAGTTTGGAGGCCTTTGGGGATCGGGCAAATACATGGGAGGAGAAGGCTACCCATGGCTACCAGTCCTGATGGTTATATCTGCTTCCGGCAGTAGCAGAGGCAGTACGCCTATGTTCACCAGCTGCTGGGGAACATGGGCGGGAGGGTGCTGTTGCACTCATGTCCTGCTTGTGGGCAGCTGTTTGGCCACTGTGGGAACAGAAGGCTGGACGAGACGGGCCCTCGGCCTGATCCAGCAGGGCTCTTCGGATGTTCTTACGCAGCAACCGCACCCTCACTCGCTCGCCTCTCCCTCTTTGCGGCAGTTTGGACTGGAGTCTCGGGGGGAGCCCCGCCTTTTCCACCCCTGTCGAGGACAGGAAGGAAGGAGGGTGAGCCGGTGGCAACGGCAAGGGCAACAGGGCCCCGCTGGGGCCTTCGGCAACGGGCCCTCAGCAAGGGCCTCGACGAGTGCCCAGCCGTGCCGACCTCCGACAACAGCCTTGACTAGAGGCAAGAGGCGCGCGCAGCTGCCAAGACATCCTTTTTGGGATGGTGCAGAAGAGGAGGAAGGAGGGGGTTGACACACCCGCCGTCACAAAGCAGGCAGAACTGAGAAATATGCATCGGGGAAGCGAGCCGACTAGCAGTTGCCAAGCCATTAGCATTTTTTTTACACAGCTTCGCAGCGTCAAATCATTCCAGCCAGAGCCAGCGCCGCACACGCCGCTATAAACGGGAGCTGCACACCACGGACAGACCGCATCGACCCGCCGCCCGCAAAAGGCATTCAAGCTGTGTGCCGGGACGTTCTCCTAGGAAGGAAGAGGGATTTTGTTTGCGACACTCCTCTGGGCTTGAAGCCCGGAGCGTAAAGACCTCCACTGGCATGTTCTCTCACACGGACGTTACAGGAGACCTCTCTAGAAGGGGGGACGTTACGGGGGACCCCTCTAAAACATGTAGTGATGGCCACCAATTTGGAGGGCTTTAAAAGGGGATTGGACAAATTCCTGGAGGAGGAGAAGGCCATCAATGGCTACTAGTCCTACTTGGCTACATTTATTTATTTATTTATTTAATATATTTATTTACCGCCCATCAGCCCAAAGGCTCCCTGGGCGGTTTACAGAAAAACAGGATAAAAACAATCTTAAAACCAAAAATATCAGTAAAATAGAAATGCAAATACAATATAATACAAAACAATAAAGCAAAGCAGCCAGATGAATCAGACCGGAGGGAGGTACAGCAGTGATAATAAAAATGGGAATAAAAATCTAACCATTAAAATATTGGGTAAATAAAAAGGTCTTCACCTGGCGCCTGAAGGAATAAAGGGTAGGTGCCAGGCGCACCTCCTTGGAGAGTTGATTCCAGAGATGGGGTGCCACAACTGAGAAGGCCCTTCCCCTAGTAGCCACCCTCCTAGCCTCTTTTGCCAGAGGCAGTCTGCCTGTGTACACCAGTTGCTGGGGAACATGGGCGGGAGGGTGTTGTTGCACTCACGTCCTGCTTGTGGGATCCCGTGGGCGGCTGGTTGGCCACCCTGTGAACAGAATGCTGGACTAGATGGGCCCTTGGTCTGACTAAATTTTGTATTGGATCTTCATGCTGTTTTTATTGTATTTGTACTGTACATTTTATTGTTTTGTATAAATTGTTGTTAACTGCCCAGAGAGCTTTGGCTATAAGGGGCGGTGTATAAATGAAAAATGAATAAAGGCAATCCTGCAGGGCTCTTCTTATGTTCTTATCTAGTGATACAAAACGTCTCCACTCCCCCGGGTGACCCCCTGCTCCCACTCTGTTTCCTCGGGCACCACTTACAAAGGAAACTCAAGAGCATCACTGGGCACCACGCCTGTTAGCAGAGGGTAGTGCAGTGTTTCTCAACCTTGGGTCCCCAGATGTTTTTGGCCTACAACTCCCAGCATGCCCCAGCCAGCTGTGCTGGCTGGGGCATGCTGGGAGTTGTAGGCCACAAACATCTGGGGACCCAAGGTTGAGAAACACTGGGGTAGTGAGAGGGAGCAAGGTGTGGGGCCCCACTGTGCATGGCAGGAGGCTGCAGCCAGGCATCTCCCATAATGCCTCATTCTCGCCACACCTACAGGCTCACTGAGCGGCGCTGGTGTGGCAAAGATCGCCAAGGGCTTCACCTTCAGTCTGCCCCAGCAACTTGTCCGTTAAATCACAGTGTGTTGCTGTGGAGCTCACAGCGTCTTGGAACACTGATAAGCTGTAGAGATGCTGTTTTTGCCCTGCGCAACAAACTGCAGGACAAGCAGAATAGTTCAGATGATGGCTAGGCAGAAATGTATCCACACTACTCAGGGACATAGTGCGCATGCCCGCTTGCAAAGGACTGTTATCTTCGCATGGTTGGTGTACACTGCGCATGTCCAGCGTAGAGCCAAAAGGCGTTAGCTCTATTGTTCTGAGATCTTAGCAGCATCTGCACATGCGTGACTTATAAAACCTGGATTCCTTAAAAGTAGGACGCTTGCGCATATTCGGGGCTCACTCCATTTTTGTTTGGAGCTGGGACATCATGCAGCTGCATTATCTGATTGAATAAAGCTTTGTTCTTAAACTTCTTTACCTGCGTTTGGCTGATGGATTGACCTAATCGGCTAGACTCGAACCCAGGGCTACTTGAGCCCTTACCACACCGGTGCTGCTAGCGGGCACACACAGAATCAGGCCACCAATATACGTATGCCGATATTGGGTATTTGCAGCAACAGATGAGCAGACCAATAAATGGAGAAGGGGGAAAGAGACTTGACGGCATCAACTCCAAATCCCAGACCAGCCTTCCCCAACCTGGTGCCTTCCAGACACGTTGGACTACAGCTCCCATCATTCCTAGCCAAGCCTGGCCAATGGTCAGGGATTATTCATTTCATCGATTACATTTCTGTACCGCCCAATAGCCAAAGCTCTCTGGGCGGTTTACAAAGATTAAAGCCTTAAAAAACACATGATTAAAAACCATACACATACAAACAGACAACCCACACAGAGGCAGGTATATCTAAAAGCAATTTTAAACACTCAACATCAAGACAAATTCAAGCCCTGTTTAAAGCCAAAGCATATGCTGCCAAATGCCCGAGAGAAGAAGGCCTTAACTTGGCGCCGATAAGATAACCATATAGGGGCCAGGTGGGCCCTGTTGGAGAGATCGTTTCCAAAATTGGGAGGCCACCACCAAGAAGGCCCCGAGAAATCAACGAGAAGGGATCCTGGGAGTTGTAGTCCAATACATCTTTTACTGCACGGGTGGGGAACTGGTGACCCACGGGTCAGATGTAGCCTGCAGTGCCACCCACAATCTGGCCCACAGCACCCCCGCCTCAGCCATGACACCCAACCACCACCACCACCCTGTGCCACAGTTTGGCTTTTTAAAAAGCTTCCATTTGTGCTAATGGATGCCCTTTAAGAAGTGCAATTGCTGCACAGTGGGATGATTTTCGGGGGGGGGGGGTGTCACCCTCCCCTTTCCACGTGCTGCAACCCCACTCCCCGCAATCACCCCTGCTGGGCAGAGGGGGCTCAAGGGTGGGGGGAGGAAGCTGCGGCGGGAAAGAGAGAGCGGGGGAAACACGGACATTACTTTACATCCATAGTTAGCAGCAGTATCTTTTCTTTTCTTTTTTCTTCTTTCATTTTTACTTCAGAGTAGGCACAGGGTCCTGGATCTGGATCAGGACCCTAGCATGTGGGAGGGTAGGGGGCATTTTAAGATTCAGATCTGGACCCATGTGTCAACTCTAGGCGCACTGCCAGATATGGATTTGCAGTAAGGTCGGTTTCGGCCCAGAGAGACAGAGAGAGAGAGAACGGTGGAAGAGAGCAAGAGGAAAAAAGGCGGAGAGAAAAAGCAAAGAAGAGAGGGACCAACGGAAGGCGATGTGTGACCCACATTTGGCTCTGGCCTCGCCCACCACCACCGGCATGCAGCCCTCCCCACTGCTTCTGCCAGAGGCAACGCAGCCCCCAGAGGGGAAAGAAGATTTGCCCCTTTGCTTCACAGCCTCCGCGTACTCGGCTGCTAGGGATTACTCATGGACAGATGGGGCACAGGCGATGCACCCTGGGGGCAGAGGAAGAGAACAGGAACAGCCGATGCACTGGACCGGCAGGACCCTCCGCTCCGCAAAGTCAAGGGGGCCTCAAGAGAGACTGCAGTGCGCCGCAGGATAGGGCCCACCCCACCCCCGTGCCTCAAAACCTTAAAGGCTCACGGCCTGCGTGTGGAACTCTGCGACATGCCTCGCCGCACCCCCTTTCGCAGAGATCTCTCTTTCCCAGAACCGGACGCGCGCGCAGACCCCCAAGAAGAAGGGGGGAAAGCAGCAGTCGAGAGCATTTATGCAACGCTGCCCAGTTCCGACATTGCCTGTCTTTCACTGATACAGGGCTGGCATTCGTTTACACGCGGTGCTTTCGAGTGCTGTTAGAAGCACAAAAAGGGGAGAAGAAGAGTCCCCCGCCCCCACAAGGCTTACAATCTAAGGCATGCGCTCGCATTAATCCCCGACTGTGGTCTCCCCACTGTCGAAACTTAAGATGGTAAGCTTCGTGGGGGCGGGGACCCTTCCAGATAGGGACTTCCCTGCACGCACTTACACCTTTTTATTTATTTATACCCCGTCTTTTTTCCTGCAAGAAACCCAAGGCGGCTTACATAATCCTCCTCCTCCTCCTCCTCTCCATTTTATCCTCACAACAACCCTGTGAGGTAGGTTAGGCTGAGAGTCAGTGACTGGCCCAAAGTCACCCAGTGAGTTTCATGGTCGAGTGGGGAATAGAACCCGGATCTCCCGAGTCCCAGACCAACACTCTCACCACTACGCCACACTGGCTGCAGTGCTTTAGACCTTGGTTCCAAGAGAGCGGCCTTCCTGCTTATGTATTATCAATAAAATAATACATAATACATTGTGGCTGGAGAAGAGCAGGGCGAGGGACGGAAAAATTATCCCACACGCCTACATCAGCCTCCCCCAAACTGGCCCCCTCTCCGGAAGCATCAGACTACCGTATTTTTCCGTGTATAAGACGCCCCCCACGTATAAGACGCCCCCCACTGGGCAGTTTCGCAACCGCGTGGTTCTCTCCTCGGCTTACTTCCGTGTATAAGACGACCCTCAATTTTTAGTCTAACGATTTTAGGAAAAAGTATAGTCTTATACATGGAAAAATACTGTATATTTCCTATCATCCCCAGCAGCCACGTGGCTGGGTGGTGATGGGATTTGTAGTACGGCCCACCAAGAGGGCAGCAGGTTGGGAACAGCTGCGGTAGAGGCTGTGATTGGGGGTGAGGATGAAGGGATTCGCGTGGGGATTCTGAAGAGAAATATAAAGTGGGGGGGGGCATCACACTAAGGGAGGATTCACAGGATCATAGAGTTGGAAGGGGCCTACAACTACAAGGCCATCGAGTCACACAGGCCTGTGGATCACGCTGGCTCAGCTGGTCTGAGCGTGGAAAGCTAAGCAGGGTCAGGCCTGGTTATGACTTGGATGGGAGACCCCTCCTCTAGTTTCCTGCATTGAGCAGGGGGTTGGACTCGATGGCCTTGTAGGCCCCTTCCAACTCTATGATCTATGAAATGATCTATGAGTCCAACCCCCTGCTCAATGCAGGAAACTAGAGGAGGGGTCTCCCATCCAAGTAAGGGCTTTAGGATTCCAAGCGCCGGCTCGTCAAACAGACCGCTATGTCCACACAGCATTCCTCTCTCACGGCATCTGCCACTCCTGGCCTTGAAAATCAGGATCAAGCCTGGTTATTATTACTTGGATGGGAGACCCCTCCTCTAGCTTCCTGCATTGAGCAGGGGGTTGGACTCGATAGCCTTGTAGGCTCCTTTCCAACTCTGTGATCTATGAAATCTATGAAACGGGTTTTAGAAGAAGCCTCCTCTGTGATGTCATGACCAAGCATCGGATCGATGCACAGGGCTGCAATGACACATACGTACAGTACATACATTTAATCATACGCCAACAATCAACAATCTTACAGTGCCAAAAAATAAAAAAATACTAACTGCAACCCCCCCCCCCAAAAAAGCTAGCTATATACCATTTTCCTTGTTGATACCTTGAAATATTAATTGGATTTTGGAAAGACACAGCACAGAAGGCGAGCTCCCTTGCCAACGGGGATGAGGAGGAAGCGCGGAATCCTCTCGCTTCAGAGTCAAAAGCGCTCGGGTTTTGTAGCCATCCCTACTCTCAAAGCAAAACAGATATCTTGCGTGGAGGGAATACTGTGCCTCTGCCCTCCCCCCCCCAGGTTACAAGGAATGCTAAGAGACCCGTGAGCATTCCAGGAAGCCTCTCCTTTCATTTAATGCTTTGCACTGAATCACATTTCCCCCCCCATTTTCAAGCACATCCTTCGCGCAGGCAGACACCTGATCCAGGCTGATATACGAAGGACAGATGGAGCCTTGGCAAGCTCCTTGTGCGGGGTCATACACCTCGCCAGGAACAAAAACAGACACCGCATTCATTTCAGGCTTATCTTGCAAATGTCCACAGGCATCAGCATCGATGCTGGAAACGGTGGATTCTGGCTTGACCCAGCAACGCAGTTTTTAATGCTACGATGGTCCAGATCTCATCTCCTTCACGCAAGAGAGGTCTAATTCGGTGCAGGGGACGGGGCTGAACTTGAACACGGGGGATCTGGGGATGGGATCCTCACAAACGGACCTCCCACAGAGCGACCAGAAAATGCGGCAGGCCAAACGGAACAAGACAATCAGGGCAGCGAACCAGAAGGCAGAGTTGGAGCTTGCTGGAGCTGGGGTGAAAATTTGGTAGAGGCCAAACGCACTTTCAGTCTTCCAGGAAAACCCTAGAGGCAGCAAAGTCAAAGCAGACCCAGGGCGCTCAATAAGCCCCATATTTAAATCAACGGTGAACATTTCCACAGTGGAGAGGTGGAGTTTGGGGGAGGGGGCAAACAGCTTCACAAAACCTCTCCTCAGCTTACCTTTTTTTGGCATGCAGTTTGCTATGCGTTTACAGCTGCCTCTTTCCCCACTAAGCAATTTCATTGCCACACAAAACAAAACAGGAGCTTCTTCTCAACGTGGTCCCAAACAATCAGGGATCATGTACAGAGCACAGCAGTGTCAAATAGTCATGCAGCCACCGGGTGCTGTGTCCTCGCTCTGAATGGGGGGAGCATGTCCACTCCAGCTCACAGTCTGCCCTCCCCGAGAAGCAATCACCAAAATGAGTTGAGGGGTGCATTTCACAGGGACAAGGTTTTTGTGAAATGCGCCCACACCTTTTATGGACTGCTGATCCAGTCCAATCCCTTGTCCGAAGACAGGATACGAGGCAAGCACACCAAAGCACCCATAGGTGCCTCTCCTACCCTCTTACTGAACCTTCTAGGCCAAGAGCACACAAGAATTTCTGGATCAGGCTAAGGTCCGGATCCAGCCACCTGTTTCCAGAAACGATCAGGCAGATGTCTTTGGAAAGCTCACGGGCAAGGCATACAGGTGAAATGCCGACCCACTAGTTTTTTGTCCTAGAAACTGGTACTCAAGTATACAGTCATGCCTTGGATTGAGAGCATAATTCGTTCCGGAAACGTGCTTGTAATCCAAAACACTCTTATATCAAAATGAAATCCCCCCCAAAAAAAATTTGTACAGAGATTTTTAATTTAAGCCGTACTACAGTACTTGTATTGCAAGACGTCGCTTGTATATCAAGTTAAAAAAACCTAAATAAATATTTAAAAATTTGCTTGTCTTGCAAAACGCTCTCAAACCAAGTTACTTGCAATCCAAGGTATTACTGTATTTCAATTGAATTTGGAGGTTTCATGTAGCAGGGGTGGGCGACTTGCAACCCTCCAAACATTTTGGCCTAAAACTCCCATGATCCCTCACTATTGGCTATGCTCGCTAGGTATGATGGGAGTTGTAGGCCACGGACATCTGGGAAGGTCACAAGTTGCCAACCTCTGTAGCTTATCATGGCTAAAAGCTGACAGACCTATGTCCGCCATGAATCTGTATAATTTTGGTTTAAACTACAGTTTCCTTCCAAGTCGTGATAGTGATGCTTCTGTTGAAAGCAACCTAAAAGGGCAGCTGCCCTTCCCTGCATATACGGTATTCACAAACAGCTCCACAAGTCACTCTTTTTCTCTGCAGGGCAGTCAAATCTTAGGGGCCTACATTTCCTCATTTTCACTGATCTCGGCTTCTCGCGTTCAAGGCAGCTCCCGCCGGGCGAACACCCGAGGCGTGCACACGGATGCCTCCAAAATGGCGGCAGCGAGCCCGGCGACGCGGAAGGTCCTCCTCGCGACTCACCTTCGTGGTGTCGTCATGTGACCGCTGGTATCGTTTCCAGCGGCAGCCGTAAATCCCCGTCAGGCATGACAAACACAGCTGTGGTTCGTAGTACTGCAGCGGTTGGTGTTTAACCATGCTCTTCCCGGCGCGTCACCCAGCAAACTCTCAGAAATCCATCAGGCCTCGGGCGTGCCTACAAGAAAGCAGGAGTCGGGGCATTTAGTAGAAGGGACGGGCAGACGATAAACACATAACGGTGTGGGTGGGTAGGTGGTGGCGAGGTGCCGTCGGCCAGTGCCTTTGTTCTGACTGACATCAACAACACTGCGCGAAAGAGAAAGGAGCGAGGGAAACGGGAGCAGGCAAAGGGTACATCAGGGCCGGCTGCAGCCGGGACCGTCCACACGCACACGGGAGGTGAGATGGTAGCAGGGCCATTCCGCCAGCCTTGCTGACACAGTCTACTTAGTTGTTGTTTTTTCCGCCTCTTCCCTCCCCTTCCCTTTTTCCTTGAGTGCTGTCCCTTTTTTAGACTGTAAGTTTGCAGGCAGGGACTGCCTCGTTTACCGATTGATTTGTAAGCTCTCCGAGAGCCTTCTTTCCCCCCCCTTTTTTTTTTGGCTGAGGAGCAGGATAAAAAAATACACTTTGAATCAATCAATCAATAACTCCATTGAGCAAGAAGGGTAGAGAGGAGGGGTGCCCGCTCCGCAGGCCCGGTGTTAGCTGGGCCCATCACTGACACCAACTCTCGGCCCCCTGCCATCACCATGCGCCATCTTCATTTCCATGTTTTGGTGGCATAGCCATTACCCAGCCACCCACCCCACCATGCCCTAAAAAACAACAACACACAACTCAGAGTTCTGTGGCGCGTTCGGAAATAGAGCATCCTGCCCCCACCCACCAAAGCAACCCCCCCCCACCGGGGCCCACATCAACCCACCATCATAGGAGGGGGCCCACAGGACAGGACTTTGCTGGAAGCGTCTCTCAACCCCGGGGGAAGCCCGGCTTTCAGAAGCAGCGGGCAAATAGTGCGGACCTAAGAAGATGCTACGTACAGTTGCTAAGCACACTAACTGCTACCCCCAGGTAGGATTCATAGATTTCATAGATCATAGAGTTGGAAGGAGCCTGCAAGGCTATCGAGTCCAACCCGCTGCCCAATGCAGGAAACTAGAGGAGGGGGTCTCCCATCCAAGTAATCACCAGGCCTGACCCTGCTTAGCTTTCCACGCTCAGACAAGCTGAGCCAGCGTGAGCCACAGGCCTGTGACCGCCTGAGACAGCCAACTCTCCTTTGAGAAGCCCTCGCTGGAGGCCATATTTCTGCGTGTCAACCCATGTTTCTTCCCGTTGGCCATCCTCCCAGTTTCCCAGCAGCCACACTCCCTTCTGGGTTGGTACTGTTTCCTAACGGCAAAACTGGTCAGTGTGTTGGACATTGCAAATTCACCAGTCGGAGCATGTCAAAAAAGAAGTTTTAAAGGAAATTGTATCGATGCGGGGCTTTAAGTCCTGAAAGGCAGCTTAGAAGTCTGTCAGTAAATAAATCACATAAGGAGGAGGAGGAGGAGGAGGAGGAGGAGGAAAGAAGAAGAAGAAGAAGAAGAAGAAGAAGAAGAAGAAGAAGAAGAAGAAGAAGAAGAGAAGAAGAAGAAGAAGAAGAAGAAGAAGAAGAAGAAGAAGAAGAAGAAGAAGAAGAAGAAAGGCACTGTAAGCCGGCCATCACAAGAGAAAGTGAAATATGACTATAATACCCAATATATATATTTTAGCCCTACAATGGGGGACCAGTATTGTTATGGAGCTGTTCAATAGCCATGCTGGATGGGGATGATGGGATGTTGCCCAACACCTCCGGAAGCCATCATTTTCGGGAAGGATGCCTTACAGCAGGGGTGGGCAGAAAGTAGATCTCCAGATGTTTTGGACTTCAACTCCCAGCATTCCTGACCAGTGGCCACACTGGCAGGGGCTTCTGGGAGTTGAAGTCCCAAACACCTGGAGATCTTCCTTCTGCCCACCCCTGGTTTACAGGACACACCTGTCGGGAGGCTGGACAAGAACTTTATTCTCTCTCTCTCTGACAAAAACAGAACAGCTACGGAAAACTCCACGCTGATACAACTAGGTCCAGTGCCACCAGTTGGTTAAACTGTATAATGACACTGGATTGTATTCCCTGTTAGTTGTACTTCGAGTACGCCCAGTGAAATGAATGGGATTTAAGTTAGACCAACGTTGGATGCAACCCATTAGGTCAGGCGTGCTGGCCTGGCTGTCACTTACAAAATTATGGACCCACCACTGGGGACGAGGGGGAACTCTCTCTGAAGTGAGCAGTCCAAGCACTTTAGCCTACTTTAATATTTCTATCCTACTTTTCTTCAAAGTCAAAGTGGCTATAAAATAAAATGCAGCAAGACAGAAATCAAAATTTTAAAATATGAAAAATGAGAATAAGACAGCAGCATTTAAATGCTCTGTTGACAGACAGCAGTGTAAGTCTGAAAAAACCTCTAGCAGGTACCGATTTCAAAAGTTTAAACGCAGCCAATCCTGCATGGAGCAGGGATGTTGAAGAGTCCTTGGTCTCGAGTCACGAGTCGAGTCACGAGTCTTTGGACCCGAGTCTCGAGTCCGAGTCCGAGTCCTTGGTCCTAAATGGTGACTTACGAGTCATGAGTCACGAGTCACTCCCAAAGCTGACTCCACAAGTCCCTATTAAAATCAATGGGGGGTTTTCCCCAACAAAATAAGGCTACTTCAGATGTGTGGCTTAAATAAATTCTAGGCACAAGTGTGCCTTTCTATTTCAAAACTCTGCAACTGATTTTGACAAGAACAGCCCAGGCAGACAAACCCAAAATAACCAGGCAGGCAGAGGAGGCAGGGAACCCCAAAGCAGGCAGGCAGAGGCGTTTGTCTTGGACAATTCAAACTGTGGAACTGGTTAAGAAGAGACCAGGCAGGCAGAGGAGGCAGGGAACCCCAAACAGGCAGGCAGAGGCAGCCAAACCCAAAATGTCTGAAAGGTTGCATTTTGGGGAAATGATTTTTAAAAATAAAATCTTCGCTGGCGATTGCACTTCTCTCCACTCCTTCTGGCACAGCCCAGGGATGTTGACGAGTCCTTGGTCTCGAGTCCCGAGTCGAGTCTCGAGTCCCATTAAAAATATTGGGACTCGAGTGGGACTCGAGTCAGAGGGGGGACTCAGTCCGACTCACGAGTCGAGTCCTGGAGTCTGAGTCCCCATCCCTGGCATGGAGAGCGGACGGGAAGCAGGCGCTTAAAGCTGAAGGCAGAGACCACCAGGCAAGAAAAGGCCTGTGGCTCACGCTGGCTCAGCTGGTCTGAGCGTGGGAAGCTAAGCAGGGTCAGGCCTGGTGATGACTTGGATGGGAGACCCCCTCCTCTAGTTTCCTGCATTGAGCAGGGCGGTTGGACCCGATGGCCTTGTAGGCCCCTTCCAACTCTATAAGAGCTATGAAATCTATGAATTAAGAGAAGAGAGCCCTGCCTCAGTGTAAGGAGGCTCCCTCGCCCTCGGGGAGGAAAGGGTCGGCGGATCTTGGAAGCAAAGAGCACGGGTCACCTTTGCTGTGTCCTGGAAGGCTATCAGGCCAGGGCGTGTGCTGGGCCTGTTCTGGTCAGGTTGGAATTTGATACGGTCGTCACGGCATCCGCAAGTTGCAAGGGGCCACAGCTCAGTGGTCGGTAGCGCACCTGCTTTGCGTGCAGGAGGTCTCCGGTTCAATTCCCGGCCGCATCTCCAGGTAGGGCTAGGAAAGAATCCTGCCCGGAACCCTGCAGAGCCGCTGCTGCCAGTCAGTGTCGACAGTGTTGGGATGGATGGACCAAGGGTCAGACTCAGTAGAAGGCAGCTTCCTAGGTTCTAAACGCCATCCTCCGTGGATTTGTCTCATCCCCTTTTAAAACCATTGCAATCTTGTGGCAGTGAGTTCCATAGATCAACACGGTGCTGTGGTATGAAGAAGGCTGCATCTTTGAATCGGAAGGAGGGGCGGTGATCTATCCCAAAACCACATTGCTGCGCGCACACACCCGACCGACCAGGGTCCAAACATCATCATCATCACCACCACCACCACCACCACCACCACCACGTATTTGGCACTTTCAAGTGACAAAGCACTTCACATCCATAATCTTCTTGCAATCCTTACCAGCATCGCCCTGCAAAGTATCCCACAGATCGCGGACTGGGGTGGGTGGGGGGTGAGATGAGGCTGGGCAAGCGTATCTTGACTAAATGAAATGTTATTTGGAAAAGTTACCCAGGAGGGACACACTTCCTTCCCTCTATATTCTGCGCAAAGGCCCAAAAGTGAGCTACTCCAGTGCTTCTCAAATAGTGGGGCGGGGCCCCCAGGGGGGGCGCGAGGCTCCGTAAAGGGGGGCTCGTTTGACTTCAGTTAAAAGTTTTTTTTTAATATTGTGTTCCTTTAAATCCTGTGCTCCTTTAAATCTTTTCTGCTACAGTTAATAAAGCTATTCTTTGTTGTAAATTGATCCACATTTCTTTCTTTTTTTATTCTCTTATACGTTAATAAGGATACAGTGTTATGCAGAGGTGTACTTATAACAATTTTATAGACAAATGATACTATTTACAGTCGCGCGGGGGGCGCGAAATGTTTTCTTCTTCCTAGGGGGGGCATGACAGAAAATAATTGAGAAGCACTGAGCTACTCTGACACAGACGGTCCTCATACGGAGACTTAGAACATTTCTGCTTGGAGGATGACTTGCAATTTCCCAAGGATGAAATTTGCCCAGCTATCGGATTGTAAATTCTTAGTTTCAAAATAGTCACCTAGTAAAGGCTCATTTCCTAGTTTATTTTGGCAACTTTAGACGTGAGAACATGAGGCGGAGGAATCAAAACCCAAGACCACCCTTCCCCTATTTCTGCTTTCTGGGATTATTCTGAGAATATCCACCTCCCCTCTTTTAAGGTTTAGTCCAAGTAATCCACCAAGCACTTGTAAAAGGGTCATTCCATGTAAAATCAACCCCCAAAAAAGAAAAATTTACCTCACCATCTGCGATTTTTTTAAAAACTGGCATACTGGTAGACCAGCATGAGAAATGAACATACACCAAATTATAGGTCATTATACCTCACGGTTCAAAAGTACAGTGTGCTCAAAAAATGCCCAAAACACGATTTTTCAGCATTTGTGACTACACAAAAAGTATCATAACCTCCTTCAGAATTGACCTTGAAAGTAAATCATGGTGCCATATGAAAGCTCTCAAACTACCCTTTTATTTGATATGTAACATGAAGCATGCATGTGAAATAAAATATTCAAGGTCATAGTTTCTTTAATTTGACCTTGAATTCCAAAAAAACCAAAAAAAAATTTTTGCTGATATTTTTCCTCAGATAACCCATGTTTACCTTGATTATATGTACCGATTTTCAGAACGGGGTTTCGAACAGTTCAGAAAATGTGAATGTTCTTATACATGCACAGTACCTCCCTACAATAACTTCGCCCCCTTATACACACTTAAAACAGAATTTTTTGGAGGGAAATTAAACTTAAGCCCGCCCCCTCCCTTCCGGGACCTTCAGGCTGAAACCAAACCAGGCATGGGTAGGCCTCAAACCTTCACAGAGATATATTTCTTTGGATGTCTACATTAAATCAAGCTTTACTCACAGATTCTGATAAGAAAAAAAGGGCAGGCCTGAAGCCGTGACAAGTGCCGACCCCACTTCTGCTGCAATGTGTTCATGACTTTTCAAATTGTTGAATTCCTGCACACCATTTCTACAGGTAGCGTAACTAAGATCTATTATTTCCCTGATGGTGCAGCAGCACAGTATAAAAGTAGTAAAAACTTCAACAACTTAACTAAGCATAAGTCAGATTTCGGTATCGATGCAGAATGGCACTTCTTTGCCACATCGCATGGAAAAGGGCCTTGTGTTGGCACCGTGAAATGGTTAGCTGCTCGAGCAAGTTTGCAGCATCCGTATGAAAAACAAATCATGACCCCTCATCAGTTCTTTGATTGGGCAAAGGAGAACATCACACAGGTTGCATTTCAATACACCACAAGTAAAGATTATGAACTGGAAGAAAAGCTTCTGAAATGTCGCTTCGAGAATTCAAGACGATTCCTGGGACACAGAAAATTCACGCTGTAATTCCATTAACAAAACACACTGTTGCTACTATAAGATATTCATTTCAATGCGAATCCAGAAAAGAGACAGTGACTATTAAAGAAGGAGAACTGGAATTGCAAGAAATACGAGGATTTGTTACGTGCGTTTATATCTCACAATGGTGGTTAGGTTGTGTTTTACAAACAGATGATCAGAGAGCAGAAGTGTTAGTGAGCTTTCTTCATCCAGCTGGACCAGCAAAATCATTTACCGGTATGTATCCAGATAAACAAGATGTCCTATGGATACCATCTTCAGATGTTTTGACAAAAGCTGATCCTTGTTGCCCAACAGGGCACTTCTATACACTAACAGACAAAGAGTGTCAAGCAGCAACTTCAAGACTAGAAACTACTGTTATGAAAAGCTCCTTAATTTAGGACTTGTTAACAAAATGTTAGCAAGTAATATTTGAACTGCATAAAATCTGATCAGCATATATAAAAGTAAAATGGAAAATCTCATCTATGCACAATAATGGTTTTTCAAGCCCACATCTAAGTAAATCAAAATAACTATGCTAGTAAGAGTCCCATTTTGAAATCAAGTACATGTTTCCAGATAAGTTTATTTATTTATTTATTTATTATATTTATACCCCGCCTTTTTTTCCTGAAAGGAACCCAAGGCGGCTTACATAATCCTCCTCCTCTCCATGTTATCCTCACAACAACCCTGTGAGATAGGTTAGGCTGAGAGTCAGTGACTGGCTCAAAGTCACCCAGTGAGTTTCATGGCCGAGCAGGGACTAGAACCCGGATCTCCCGAGTCCCAGTCCAACACCCTAACCACTACGCCACACTGGCTCTCAGTGTTAAACGTTATTTAAAACAAAAGGAGTTTTTTGTCATTATTCAAGGTCAAACTTCTGTATATGTATTTGAAAAAAATAAAATGAACATGTTTTCCCCAAGCATACTGGTGAGTACCTTTTTTAAAGTACATATTTTAAACCTCATTCTTCTGAAAACAATAGGCCCTGCAACTTATTTTTTAATAAGCAGAACAAGTTCACCAAATCTTAAGCAATTTGCTTTCAGTTGGAAATATTCTTTGATTGATTTCATACCAGAATGACCACCCAGAGGAAGTATCATTATTCTACACAAAATGTCAGAAGTACCGTATGCTATTGCGAATAAGAATACCTAATTTAGAGCTGCACAATTATGACAGGGTAGCTTGTACTTGTGCACAATGTTTTATTCAAAACCTAAGTGATAATGCGTATTTTCTTAAGATACGTACAGTGAGATAGCAATTCATAAGAACTATGACGCATACACACACAGAGCCCCAAAAGATGTAACTCGTTTTCTGTTAAGAACCCCATTTTGAAAATTGGTACATGTATTAAGCACTGTCAGATGAAATACTAAAACAAAAATCATGGAGAAAAAAAATTTAGTTTTTGCAGAATTCAAGGTCAAATTTTACTATTTGACCTTGAATATATATTTATTCCAAAAAACCACTTATGTTACATATCACATGAAAGAGCATTTCAAAGGCTTTCCATCAACACCATGATTAACTTTCTAGGTTCTGTAGAACTGGAATTACTGTAATTTTAATGTTGTCCGACACACAAAAATTAACACTTTTCTTCATATTTTTGATTGCCATATCTCCAAAAGTTTTTGTCCCAGAAGCCTAATTTTGGGAGCAGCTTATTTTCTCAGCAGACCCAACAAGTTCACCAAGTTTTTTTCAAAATCGGTGACGGTCAGGTAAATTCATTGGTTGATTTTACATGGAATGACCCAAAAAGGACTTCTTCCCAAGGAATGAGCCCCTCTGTCTCCTATAATCCAGTTACGAAGGGTTAATTGAAAATAAATCTCGCAAATAAATTCATCCGGAGACAACGTAAATGCGTTCATGGGCAGAGGCAAGATGTGAATCGGGGGTCTCCCGATTTGTCGCTCAGTCTCTTAGCCACTACGCCAGCCTTCTCCAGTCTGGCGCCCTCCGGATGTCGTGGACTTCAACTCCCATCAGCCCCAGCCAGCGTGGCCAATGGTGTGGAATGCTGGGAGTCGTAGTCCAAAGCATCTGGAGAGCACGAGGTTGGGGAAGGCTGGCCCCGCACCAGCTCTCGTGGAGTTCCGAAGAACCCACCACGCCTCGCACTTTCGAGATTCTCCCCCAGCCGGCAAACAGAGCCAGGGCCAAATTCAGATTCAGACTTCCAGGGAAGCCATATTAAAAAAAAAGGCAGAAGAGTCCAAATGGAGCGAGCGTGCCCCAGAAAGCATGCCCGGTATTTAATCAAACCGGCATAGCTCCAATTAACCAAGGGTTCCCATCCTTCTGGGGGAAAGAAGTGTTTCCCCCTCGCCGCACAGAGCACATATAAAGGGGGGGGGGCATCTGTTATATTAATCCAGCCTTACGACTAAGTGCACAAAAGCTACTACCCTATAAATAACGGTAATAAGGAATAATAATACGGCTCCACAAAACCTTTACCGGGGCCTGCTTGCTGATGTGTACCAGCGCTAGACATTTGCAGACTCAAAGGGGGTGGAGAGCGGGGGAAGAGAACCAGGGGACCAACTTTTGAAAAGCTTCTCCGCCCCGGTAGCTATTTCAGCTTCTCAGTCACCTGCCTCGCACTCGCCATCCGGGGAACAAAAACAGAAGCCCACGAGGGAGAGTAAGTACAGTCATGCCTTGGATTGAGAGCATAATTCGTTCCGGAAACGTGCTTGTTTGTAATCCAAAACACTCTTATATCAAAACGAAATCCCCCCCAAAAAAAAATCTGTACAGAGATTTTTAATTTAAGCCGTACTACAGTACAGTCATGCCTTGGATTGAGAGCATAATTCGTTCCGGAAACGTGCTTGTAATCCAAAACACTCTTATATCAAAACGAAATCCCTCCAAAAAAATCTGTACAGAGATTTTTAATTTAAGCCGTACTACAGTACAGTCATGCCTTGGATTGAGAGCATAATTTGTTCCGGAAACGTGCTTGTAATCCAAAACACTCTTATATCAAAACGAAATCCCCCCCAAAAAAATCTGTACAGAGATTTTTAATTTAAGCCATACTACGGTACAGTATGATATTAGTACTTCAAAGCCAGCCAACATCCCTAACGGACAGAAATTGGGCTGCTAAAACATGTCCACTCTGCGCTTACCACCTCCCCCGGGATTGTGTTTCCCCCCCCCCCCCGAGAGCCACTCCCAGCCTTCCGAAAGCAGGCTCCGAGGCTTCTGACACAAGCCGGCAACTCCGAATTCCCAGGGCGTCCGCAGCGCTGCCATGGGGGGGGGGGGGAACGCAGGCTATGAATGATTCAGGCCTCCGCCAGTTAGCATTTCACGTACAGAAATAAGACAGGAAGCAAGACAAGGGGGGGGGGATTAATTATTCACATTTCTGCAACGTGCACCAGTGAAAGCACACGCGCAAACATATAGAGGGAGGGGGGAGGGAAAATCCCACATCATCCAACAATCTTCACTTCTGAGAAAGAGAGAGAGAGAAAGAGAGAGAGAGAGAGAACAGAATCTCCCAGGAGATCCCAAAATCATTTTTGCTGAATGATAATTCAAACCAGTGTTCTCCAACCTTGGGTCCCCAGATGTTTTTGGCCTACAACTCCCAGCATGCCCCGGCCAGCGTAGCTGTGGAGAACACTGGTGTAGATGATGCAGATTATCCTCTTGCAGATAAAGTGCAGACAGAAGCCACATGTGAATCTAAACCAGTGCTTCTCAAATAGTGGGGCGGGCCCCCCAGGGGGGGCGCGAGGCTCCGTAAAGGGGGGCTCGTTTGACCTCAGTTAAAAGTTTTTTTTAATATTGTGTTCCTTTAAATCCTGTGCTCCTTTAAATCTTTTCTGCTACAGTTAATGAAGCTATTCTTTGTTGTAAATTGATCCACATTTCTTTCTTTTTTTATTCTCTTATACGTTAATAAGGATACAGTGTTATGCAGAGGTGTACTTATAACAATTTTATAGACAAATGATACTATTTACAGTCGCGCGGGGGGGGCGCGAAATGTTTTCTTCTTCCTAGGGGGGGGCATGACAGAAAATAATTGAGAAGCACTGATCTAAACAAACAAGTAGCCATTTATAGCCGTATCCTCCATGCATTTGTGTAACACCGTCCACCCACGTGTTTGCTTTTACCCGAAAAGCATGTTTAGATTCACATGTGGCTTCTGTCTGCACTTTATCTGCAAGGGGATCATCTACACCAGTGTTCTCCAACCTTGGGTCCCCAGATGTTTTTGGCCTACAGCTCCCAGCATGCCCCAGCCAGCGTAGCTGGCTGGGGCATGCTGGGAGCTGTAGGCCAAAAACATCTGGGGACCCAAGGTTGGAGAACACTGGTTTAAACACTTGCAAATGAGCTGTAGGCCAAAAACATCTGGGGACCCAAGGCTGGAGAACACTGGTTTAAACACTTGCAAATGAGCTGTAGGCCAAAAACATCTGGGGACCCAAGGCTGGAGAACACTGGTTTAAACACTTGCAAATGAGCTGTAGGCCAAAAACATCTGGGGACCCAAGGCTGGAGAACACTGGTTTAAACACTTGCAAATGAGCACAGGAGTCAAGGAGAAAAGGGTTAGGCATCTCCCGCCCCCGCCCCAATTTTGATTTCACACCACCGCCAGTAACAGACGCCAAAGAGGATGCATCGTCTCTGAGCTGCACCCCAGTTTTGAAATCTCTTTTGTTAGAAAGGTCCTGTTCGGGGTGGGGGTGGGGAGTGGAGGTGATTAGCTGATGGCTTTTCTGCCCGACTCTGAAGTTTCCATTTACCGTATCTGTTGGAACATCTCTTCATTTTGTCGATTGGGGTATTGTCGCTGTTAATTTGTCGAACCGCTGTCTGTCCGTGTGTGGAAAAAGGCAGGGTATAATAATAAGTTATTCTAATCAATCATTCTAGGAGAATGACGATTATGATCAGCAAGGGCCAGAAAGAAGGCCTGTATGTTGCACAGAAATGCGGCAGGGGAAAGAGATTTCAGGCATGATAACGCTCTCTCCCTCTCTCTCTCTCATTTCTTTTTTTTTGCAGCCAATTTCCTTCCTCCCGCGGAAAGTACTAGGAGCCATCAAGAATCAAACTGCTCCCGCCTGCAGACTGCTGCCCTGGGTTCCCCATTTGAGTTACACCCTATTGCAGCCTTCCAGAAGTTTTAAGAAGAGCCCTGCTGGATCAGACCAAGGGTCCATCTCGTCCAGCCTTCTGTTCACACAGTGGCCAACCAGCTGCTCATGGGAAACCCACAAGCAGGACGTGAGTGCAACAGCACCCACCTGCCCATGTTCCCCGGCAACTGGAGTACATAGGCAGACTGCCTCTGATACTGGAAGCGGCATCAGGGCTAGTAGCCATGGATAGCTTTCTCTTCCATGAATATGTTTGTCCAATCCCCTTTTAAAGCCCTCCAAATTGGTACTGTACTATGTGTGAAGAAGGGCTTCCTTCGATCTGTCCTGAATCTCCCACCAATCAGCTGCAATGAGTTCCACTGGGAACCCACAAGCAGGACCTGAGTGCAACAGCACCCTCCCGCCCATGTTCCTCAGCAGCTGGTGTATATAGGCATACTGCCTCTGGTACCGGACGCAGCGTATAGTCATCAGGACTAGTCGCCATTGATCGCCTTCTCCTCCATGAATTTGTCTAATCCCCTTTTAAAGCCCTCCAAATTGGTGGTCATCATCACCACATCTTGGGGAAGAGAATTCCATAGTTTAACTGTGTGCTGTGTGAAGGAGCCCTTCCTTTGATCTGTCCTGAATCTCCCACCAATCAGCTGCATGAGATCACCCCTTTGGGTTCTGGTATTTTGAGAGAGGGAGAAAAATGTCTCCCTGTCCACTTTCTCCACACCACGCATAATTTAGAACGCCTCTATGATGTCTCCCCTTCTCTCGCCTTTTTTCTAAGCCAAGCAATCCCAGCTGCTGTAACCTTCCCTCGTAGGGGACTTGCTCCAGCCCCTGGATCATTTTAGTTGCCCTTCTCTGCACCTTTTTCCAACTCTGCAATGTCCTTGTTTAGGTGCGGCGACCAGAACTGTACACAGTATTCCAAGTGTGGTCACACCATAGATTTGTATAAGGGCAGTACAATCCTGGCAGTTTTATTCTCTATTTCTTTCCTAATTATGCCCAACATGGAGCTTGCCTTTTTCACAGCAGCCGCACACTGGGTCGACATTTTCATCGAGCCGTCCACCACAACCCCAAGATCTCTTTCTTGGTCATTTACTGCTAGCTCCGATCTCATCGGCTTATACTTGAAGTTGGGATTATTTTGCCCCAACATCAATCACCTTACACTGAACCGCATTTGGACTACAACTCCCAGCACGCCTGACCATTGGCCATGCTGGCTGGGGCTGATGGGAGCTAGTCCACAACATCTGGAGGGCCCCAGGCTGTGGAAAGCTGCCCTAGGGTGACCAAAGGAGGGTGCCGGATCATGCGAGCGCATCACAGCAACTCATACACTTCCCCGCTGAACGGATCTGTCTCTGCCCAAATAGGTCTAATGACCACCGCCCTATCCCAAGCAAACAAAATTCTAATATTTTCAAGCATGTGAACACCAGACACCAGTTCCAAAATCCTCCCGCTGCTGGGCCCTCTGTTAACAGCCCAGAAACACACGCCTCGCAACTCACGAGCGAGGAAATGTTTTGGCAGGCACTGCCCTACAAGGCGCTCTTTCCCGCTGCCAAGTTCTACTGCCTGGATGTTTTCAGTGCTGCCGAATCTGGCCCGGAGCCAAAAAAAAAAAAACCGTTTTTGCCATCACATCCCTGACAAAGTGTTGCTTCGGGTGTGGGAGGCAGGGAAGTCGACATAACTGAAGAGGAACAGAGTAGTTTCCATGGGGTTACTCGAAACCCCAACAGGGATACTGCAAAACTTCATCTCTCACCAAGACCCAGTTACCATCTAGTGCCCCCCTTCAGTCTGCCTCCTCTTCAGTTTCATAGATTTCACAGATCATAGAGTTGGAAGGAGCCTACAAGGCTATCAAGTCCAACCCCCTGCTTAATACAGGAAACTAGAGGAGGGGTCTCCCATCCAAGTAATAACCAGGCCTGATCCTGCTTAGCTTTCCACACTCAGACTTCTTTCCTCCCCCACCTGCCACTTCTCAAATTACCACCCGCAGGAACCAACATCAATATTTTGACACAAGGCGCCATCTTGGTTGATGTTCCGTCCACACGTTGCTGCAGACAAGCGATCGAGATACTGGGGCCTTTGCCCCCTCAGCTCCTGTTGTTTCAGGAAGAGAATCCTTGGAGTATTATGGCCACCCCTAGACCCAAAGTTGGGACCCCATCAGACTGTTTCCCAAGGCCTTGGGGGAGGGACTACAGCACATCAATAGCATCACATGCATTGCTCAAGCAAAGCCCAGGTTCAATCCAGTTAAAAGAGTTCAGCTAGCAGGGCTTGAGATAGTCTCTCTCCGACCGAGACCTGTGGCTTATGCTGGCTCAGCTTGTCTGAGTGTGGAAAGCTAAGTAGGGTCAGGCCTGGTTATTATTTGGATGGGAGACCCCTCCTCTAGTTTCCTGCATTGAGCAGGGGGTTGGACTCGATGGCCTTGTAGGCCCCTTCCAACTCTATGACCTATGAAATCTATGACCTTAAAGAGCCACTACCAGTCCAACACTCTCATGCCGACCTCCCGAGTCCCAGTCCAACACTCTAACCCAGGGCTCTCCAACCTTGGGTCCCCAGATGTTGCTGGCCTACAGCTCCCAGCATCCCCAGCCAGCATGGCTAATGGCAAGGGATTCTGGGAGCTGTAGTCCTGCAACATCTGGGGATCCAAAGTTAGAGAGCCCTACTCTAACCACTACACCACACTGGCATTGTTTTTATGATGTTTTTATTGTTTGTATTTTATATTGTATTTTATTGTGTTTTGTCATTGCTATAAACTGCCCAGAGAGCTTTGGCTATTGGGCAGTATAGAAATGAAATGAAATGAATAATAATAATAACAACAACAACAATAACAACAACAACAACAGTGGCCAGTGTCTCAGCCTAGTCGGTCTAGCTGAGAACGTTTGCTAAAGAGCAGCTAATAAAGTATTCCAAATAAATACAACAGGTTGGAATGCCTCAAGCTCAACGCTGCAGGTGGGAAAAAGTTCGCCAGCTATTAGAAAAAGATATGGTAGCTATTTCTATCAGAAACCCTTCCATGCCTACTGCAAATGTAACTGTGAAAAGAAGAAAAAGACAACTCCCAGCAAGTTAATCGTTGAGAGAAGAGGCATACACAACTCGTGGCCAATTAGCCAGATGTGTTTTGCATGGGTAACCATGACATTCCAAACACACACACACACACACACACACTATTGCGAGGCCTGGATAATTGGGCGAGAAACACATCTGCAATTGTTATGAACTCATTAGAAGATTACTTCCAATCTCACACACTGGGGAACAAATCAGGATTACCAAAAATACATTCTTTTCCTCCCGCAGAAGGGTTTGCAAACTCTTTTAGAAGCTCTGCTGCTTGAGCTGCCGCTGTTCACAGGAGCGCCCAATTAAGGCCTCCTGAATGAGCGGAAGGCAGGCTCATAAACTCAGGGGGAGCCCAGACAGCCGCCTCAACGGAGCGAAATGGTACCCAGCTGGATCACCACTTCACTTGCACTAAAATATCTCGACAGCTATTCCAGGGCCTGCATCAGCCCCCAGGAGCCTTCTCCAACCTGGTGCCCCTCCAGCTGAGTTGGACTGCAACTCCCATCATGCCCAGAGAGCCATTTTTCTGAGCGAGTTGAGTTCTGATACTGAAAGCAAATTCTTGGCCTGAGCCATGGGTCCGGCGGCATTCCGTTCCTCAGTTCTGCTTGGCCTATGTCCGCCTGGAGCCGCCATGTTGCACCCGACTCCAGTTGGAAGGCCTTGAAGTTCTAGTAAAAAACATTAAGGAGATGCTGGAAGCCGGAAGTCTTCCCACCCCGGCTGTAGGCTAAGCATCTACCCTTTCCCATAAACTACCCTTCCCCTAACTCAGTGTTCTTCAACCTTGGGTCCCCAGATGTTTTTGGCCTATAACTCCCAGCATGCCCCAGTGTAGTCCAAAACATCTGGAGGGCCCAAGGCTGGAGTAGGCAGTCCTTAGCTAGGTGGGTCTGACTCTTAGGCTGCTTCCTTCACGGAGAGCGGCGTCCCTGCCTTGACCATCTAAGGCAGTGTTCTCCAACCTTGGGTCCCCAGATGTTTTGGCCTACAACTCCCAGCATGCCCCAGCCAGCCCAAGGTTGGAGAACACTGCCCTAACAGGTGCCCTCCAGATGTTTTGGACTACAACTTTCCCAACATTCATGATCATCAGCCATGCTGGCTGGGGCTGATGGGAGTTGTACTCCAGAACATCTAAAGGGCGCCAGGTTGGGGAAGGCTGCTACAAGACCTTCCCCGTGCAATTTCCTGCCTCAACCCTTCTCAGCCCCACAGCGCTCCATCCACCTTGCACTATGGGTGCCCAGAATGGGACGCAAAATAAAAATTCCAGGTGTGACCTTAGCAGTCAGCGTCAAGTACAGCGGTCATTCATTAAATGAATCCCCCCCCCTGCCTTTGACACAATTCCTTGCAGCTCATAATAGTGAATAAAGCCTTAAACAACTTGGGACTAGGATACCTGAGAGAGCGCCTTCTCCCTTATCAATCTGCCCAGTCACCGAGGTCATCAGAAGGCATGCTCCTGGTGGTTCCACATGGACCTATGGCCCGACTGGAGTCCGCCCAGAGAAGGGCCTTCAGTGTGGTGGCCCCCTTTCTGCAGAACTCCCTGCCTCTGGAGGTCAGGCAGGCACCACCACTGTGTTGTTTTTGGCGCCTCCTGATTTCAAGAGGCCTTCCTTGATTGACCAGCCACGGTTTTTTTGTTGTTTGTTTCAAAAAGCAAACAACAACAACAACAAAAAAAAACCTTTAATAGGGTGTTTTATTCTTTTTATGGATCGCCGCTCCAGAATCTATTTATCTGTGGAGGGGCATATAAAATAAATAAATGCAACCCAACAGGGACGCGGTCCTTTGGGGCCACACACTGCTTGCTCGTGTCTGGACTGCTGCTCCCTAGAAGTCCCAAATCCCTCTCTGAAGCCCCACCGCCTAGCCATTGTCCCCGTGCGTCTCGCATGTTCCCCGTGGCATTGGCTTCTTCCATCCCAAAGTGCGTGAAGGTTCATTTCTCCTTGCTGAATTTCAGTCTGTGGCCAGCCTCGCCCACTCAATGCATGATCGCCTGCCACCCTTGAAGCTCCCATCCTGGAAATCCCAAGATGTGTGGGTGGGCTTTGATTACTCCACGGCAGTGATCTCCAACCTTGGGTCCCCAGATGTTTTTGGCCTACAACTCCCAGCATGCCCCAGCCAGCGGAGCTGGCTGGGGCATGCTGGGAGTTGTAGGCCAAAACATCTGGGGACCCAAGGTTGGAGAACACTGCCTTGGATGGTCAAGGCAGGGATGCCGCTCTCCGTGAAGGAAGCAGCCTAAGACAGAGTCAGACCCACCTAGCTAAGGACTGCCTACTCCAGCCTTGGGCCCTCCAGATGTTTTGGACTACACTGGGGCATGCTGGGAGTTATAGGCCAAAAACACCTGGGGACCCAAGGTTGGAGAACACTGCTCCACAGTGAGGGAAGATGTGGTCTGCACAGGCTCAGAGGCACTCCTTACTTTACTGTTAACATTTTCCAAAGCAGCCTTCCCCAACCCAGCGCCTTTCAGATGTGTTGGATTACAACCCCATCATCCCCAGCTACCACAGCCACCAGGGGGGGGAGGCGTAATGGCTGGGGGTGATGGGAGTTGTGGTTCAACACATCGAGAGGGCACCAGGGCCATGCTCTGGAATAAACAAATAAATAAATAAAACAAGTTCTGGACCCAAGCAATCCCCCCCCCCCGAAGATTATGAGAATACGTAGATAAATATTCACTTCCAAAGCATCTGACTGGCAGGTCATATTAGAGAAAATGAGTGGGCAGGAAGAGAAATATAAAGGCCATTTGCAAATCCATTTCATCAGTGGCCATTTCATCTACCCGGAACCACGAGGGAATTGTCAACTCACTTAGCAGATGACTCCAACGTCTATTTAGCCAAAGTGCTTTCAAGAGATATTTGGTGCAGGAATCTCTTTACTACTATGAACTCTTAACCGGGGCGACAGCTCTGCTCCTCTCTTCCTCTAATCGTATTTCTTTTCCAAGGCCCGGCTTCTGCACATCTGCACCGAAGCCACATCCGTAACACTTTCTGCAAGCTCACAGCAAGGGACGCCGAGCACCACACAAACAACTTCAATGACGCACACTCCAACGGTCCCTACTTATCAGCGAGAGTCCCCCATTACAGGTACCTGCCCTTTTAGGATGTTTTAAAGATGTTTTTAAGATGTTTTAAGGATGTTTTTAAGATGTTTTAAGATGTTTTTAGGATGTTTTAAGATGTTTAATAGTATATATTGTGTTGTTTTAGTTTAGGTATTTTATATTTTCTGTTGTTCCCCGCCTCGATCTAGATGGAGAGGCGGGTAATAAATAAAATATTATTATTATTATTATTATTAATAAACCACTCCCCCTATTTTGTCTTTTGGGAAGATTTGAGGAGGCTTCTTTTTATCTCTCTCTATACACACCTATATTTTGTGCCACTGTACCACCCGCACTGTGTGTATCCCGATACTAAATATTCCAGAACGCATCCAAATTCTAGCTATTCTGCAATAAAGTGCAAGCAGATCCATGCCAAGAGTCAATATTTTTCAACGAAGCATCTTTTAAAAAAAGAAGAAAAAGAGAGAGAGAGAAATAAATACAGTAATACCTTGGATTGCAAGTAACTTGGTTTGAGAGAGCGTTTTGCAAGACAAGCAAATTTTTAAATATTTATTTATTTATTTTTGACTTGATATACAAGTGACGTCTTGCAATACAAGTACTGTAGTACTGCTTAAATTAAAAATCTCTGTACAGATTTTTTTGGGGGGGGTTGTTTTGATATAAGAGTGTTTTGGATTACAAACACGTTTCTGGAACGAATTATGCTCTCAATCCAAGGCATGACTGTACTGTAGTACTGCTTAAATTAAAAATCTCTGTACAGATTTTTTTGGGGGGGTTCGTTTTGATATAAGAGTGTTTTGGATTACAAACACGTTTCTGGAACGAATCATGCTCTCAATCCAAGGCATGACTGTACTGTAGTACGGCTTAAATTAAAAATCTCTGTACAGATTTTTGGGGGGCATTTCGTTTTGATATAAGAGTGTTTTGGATTACAAGCACATTTCTGGAATGAATTATGCTCTCAATCCAAGGCATGACTGTACAATAAATAAATTGTTATGGTCAGTTTATTAACATGCCTGCTTCACAAGTCAATGCAGGATAAGAATATTACGGGTTTTTAATTCTCTCCTCCTCATTTTCCCCCCCTTTATCTGCTAGTTCTTAGTGTTACTTCTTATATGGTCTGCTGATGGTTTTGTAAGTCACTGCAAACAGTGATGACAAGAGGGCTCTAGCCACGTTAGTCTTTTGCAACAAAACCAAAAGGGACTCTCCTGGCAACTTAAAGACTTAACAGATTCATTAGCTCTTGTGCCACAAGGCTCCTTGCTGTTATTTCAAGAAGGGAGGTGGGGAGAGAGACCGCAGCAGCCTTCCCCGCCCTGGGGCCCTCCCCATGTGTCGGACTACAACTCCCATCATTCCCAGAATGATGGGAGTTGCAGTCCGACACATGGGGAGGGCCCCAGGGCGGGGAAGGCTGGATGATGGACTTTGTGAAAAATATTATGAGTATTCCAAAACATCCCCAGCTGCTTTTCCACAAAATGTGAGACAACCGCTCAACAAGATCTGCCACGGACAGCCTTCTCCCTGTCCCATCAGCCAGAGAAACCAGGCTGGTGGGGTCTAGGAGGAGGGCCTTTTCTGTGGCAGCCCCCAATTTATGGAACTCTCTCCCCAGTGACCTCCGCCATGCCCCTTCCTTGATTAGCTTCCGCCGTGCATTAAAAACGTGGCTTTTCAGGCGGGAATATGGGGTGGGTTAGGATTTTTAAGTTTTGTACTGTTTTTAATTGTGTTTTATACTGTGTGTGTGTGTGTGTGTTTCCTTCCCCCCCCTTGTATTTTATTGGATTGTACATCGCTCAGAGTGGCTGGATGTCTGGCCAGATGGGCGATTCATAAATATAATAAATAATAAATAAATAAACCTCCAAGAGCGAGCATTAACTTCAAAGCAAGGTTTGCTCCTTTTCATGTAATGGAACTTGCCTGCCCCAAGCAAGACTGCAGCTTTGACGTCCGATTTATTTATTTATTACATTTACACCCCGCCATTTTTTCCTGCAAGGAACCCAAGGCGGCTTACATAATCCTCCTCCTCCTCCTCTCCATTTTACCCTCACAACAACCCTGTGAGGTAGGTTAGGCTGAGAGTCAGTTTTCTTTTACGGCGTCAGGGCTGTGCGAATGCCACATTCCTGTAAGGCAGAGAGAGGGACGGGGCACAGAATTCAGCCTCCCAAATATATTTTTCTTTGTTTTAAAAAGCAAGTCCCTGGCCTTGATTGTTCCAAAAAGAGGCTTGAAAGGGCACGCAGGATGCCTTGCTGAAACCCCAGAAGCTGGAGGGGTTGTTGGAGGAGATTCCCGGCAGTCTGACGGGGAGGGCCCAGCTTGTTCCACTCCCCCATCCTAGCAGAAGCAGCGATGCAAACTGCATGAAGAATTGCAGGAAAAAAACGATGCGAGAGAGCAGCAGCATTTTGCGACTTTGCTTAAATCTGCTCCTGCAGAGTCCCCGTCACAGAATGGTGGTTGCCTGAGCACGGAACGGCAACGTTGTTTTCCGTCTGCAGCAAACACGCCTGGCTTTCATGATTAACTGGAGAATTGATCCAGGATATTCTCAGGGAGGCAAAATGTTACACAAGTGAGGTCCACGTGCGGGATAAAAATAAGGCTGACTGCACCGGCAGCACTTGATACTGGCTTATGCCTCCGTTGCGTTAATTTTACATCTCTGGCTGCTGTGCAGCTTCCGAGTGCAACAAAAATGGAGCGGCCGTGACCCTCAGCTTGCATTTATTCAGCTCTGCCGCATTCCCCAGGGCAGCCACTGCCAACCTGGTGTCCTCCAGGAGTGTTGGATTGCAACTGCCATTATCCCCAGTGGCCATGCTGGCTGGGAATTATGGGAGTTGCAGTCCAACACATGTGGACCAGGTTAGGGAAGGCTGCACTTCTGGGAGCAAAAAAAATACTCTCTTCTTTTTGCTACCCTCAAGGAAGAAAATGGTAAAGATCTACGAGCGACTCACGCCTGACCAGTGGTGTCCAGCGACATGGGGCAAAAACCAAGAAAAAATGGAAGGGGCTGAAGATGGGGGGGGGAATTAAATGTTTTTTTTCTGGGGAGGGGTTCGGGGATTTCTGGAAAATTGGCAGGGAAATGGTTTCCCCTGATTTTTTTTCCAGTTATTTCCCTAACTGCCTTCAACATCTCTAGCAGTGATGGCCCTGGTGCTTCTCCCCTTCCCATGCAGCTGCAACAACATACGATGAAGGAATCACATGGACTGGCGGACGGCATGCTTGCTTCTCACACCAATGTTGCCCTCGGACACGTGCGCCAGAAGGAAGTGCTTCGTTGGCCCCATCTATGTGCTTTCAACGCTCACTCCTTGCTGGAGCAGTGTGGAGTGACACCACACGGGATCAGTGCTCACACCACCGCTGTAAAGTGCAAATCTGGCATCCGTACCATTGGGACTACTGCAGTTCCAAAACCAAGTATCAAAAGAACCCAGTGGGGTCATCCCATGAAGCCGATGGGTGCGAGATTCAGGATAGATCAAAGGAAGGACTTCTTCACACAGTGCAGAATTAAAATATGGAACTCACTTCCACAGCTAAGCAGGGTCAGTCCTGGTTGTTACATGGATGGGAGACCCCTCCTCTAGTTTCCGGCATTGAGCAGCAGGTTGGACTCGATAAGTCTTGTAGGCTCCTTCCAACTCTATGATCTATGAAATCTATGAAAATCTAAGATGTAGTAATGACCACCAATTTGGAAGGCTTTAAAAGGGGACTGAACAAATTCATGGAGGAGATTAGAAGGCTATCAATGTCTACTAGTCATGGTTGGCTATATGCTACCTCCAGTATCAGAGGCAGTCTGCCTATGTACACCAGTTGCTGGGGAACATGGGCGGGAGGGTGCTGTTGCCCTCATGTCCTGCTTATGGATTTCCCATGGGCAGCTGGTTGGCCACTGTGTGAACAGAAGGCTGGACGAGATGGACCCTTGGTCTGATCCAGCATGGCTCTTCTTATGGTCTTATGTTCTTATGAAAGAAAAGCCTGATTTGGGAAGTTGTATTTTGCTATACCACAGCAAAATCTGAATCCTAGATGTAGCAGTATACACAGCTCACTTGCCACGGACTAGGCGCCACCATGTGTGAACATGTGATTAGCCCTCGTGGCATTTAGTAGGAAGTATCGCTTTAACTCAGCATTTCTGTCCTGCTGCGCCAGAAGATATTTTTTGACCTTTTGTTCAGGCTAAAGCTTAAGACAAGGTTAAGTGTGTGTGTTTGTTACGGTAATTAAAGGATGTTTAGTCACACACACAGAATAATTTGTCAGCGTATTAACTTTTGGCCTGACAGCTTAGCAAGAAAAGAAAAAGAAAAGGAGAAAAAAAAAAAAAAAGGGAGGACATAAGAGAGTCATCACGAAAGTATTGTCTCATTAAAGGAGCTTGTGGGAAAGATCATCTCTGACTCGTCAACGCTGTGCCTGCTTTAAGCATTTCTGTGAAGGGCGGCAAGTTGAGCGGGTGAGAAAAAAACGCCATCTGTTTGGTTCTTCCAAAGGGCGACATGAGAACCGAGTTCTCTCACGGAACTGCAGCGCCAGAAGATGAGCAAGTCTGATGTTTTATTACCAATTTAAATACTGGGCCTAGTTATTCAACGTCATTTAGAATGAAAGAACCCAGCAGATTCAAGCGTCTCTCGAGAACTGTGTCTAGGCGGTCCTGGAGCACCACGCACAGAATTTAGAGTTGGAAGCTACCTTGGGAGGTCATTCAATCCAACCACCGTTTCGATGGAGGAATCCACACGGCCGACACAGCCACCCCCTGGGTACGGCTGTCACTCCGAGCAGGGCGGATGGAATTCCCATCCAGGACAAATCTGGCAGATGTTACCAGATGTGGTGGATGTCATTCTGTCCCAGATGATCGGGGGGGGGGGAGGAAGAAAGAAACACCTTAAAACTATTGCCTGCCCAGAAAAAATATCTTTTTTAGGCTCTCATTAGCTATGGTCCAGGCCGCAATAAGAAAGTAGTGGAAATTTTTTTTTTTTTAAAAAAAAAACCCAAAAAACCCAACATTTCAACCCAACCAGCAAGGACTAGAGTTCCAGCTGCTTTCAGTCTACAGCAATGTTCTCCAACCTTGGGCCCCCAGATGTTTTTGGCCTACAACTCCCAGCATGCCCCAGCTAGCATGCCCCAGCACCAGCAGAGTTCTCCCAACACACACACACACACACACACACACACGTTTCTAAAGTAGATGATTTTAAAATAAACAACAGTAACATAAGATTACTTGTGTGCTATAAGCTTGATGGTTACAGATTTCTAGTAAGCGCAGTTTCTTATATGTCACTTATACTGTGAGGTAAGGAAAACACAGATCAAGTCTTTGTGGGGCTCCTATCCAGCAGAACTACAGGTATCCGGGGAGTGGGGGGGATGCCTTCTAGCTTTGGAATATCCAACATGGCGCCCATGGGCCCCCATGTGTTCACAGACACCTCCCTTGACACCCGCCAGGCTTCCTGCCTCTCCTGACTTTCACTTTATTTCTTAAGATTTAAAAAATAATAATAATAACTGGAAGGCAGGCATGCTGCAAAGCGAAGGGCTGCCCTCCAGTATCATCTTCATTTGGGTTCGAAAGTGTAATTTGGTGTTTTGGAGCTCAGGTCCCACCTCTTGCCTTGTCCTCAGGTTCTCAGGCAAGTTACTTTTCTTTCAGTCTCCCCAGTTTGCCCTCCTGGGAAATGAGTGTTTTGTGACTGGCCAGGCAGCCACCATGGCAGCCATTTTATGAATGGGCAAGCCTCCCCGCGCCGCAGCCATTTTGTGAGAGCGCCCACAACACACTCTCAAAATCCCACATGCGCCCACCGGTGCAGAAAGCTTTGGGGAGCATTTGCAGATAACCCGAGGCGGGCCGTACACACAGCAATCGGGGAAAGGGAATGCTCGACGCCTCGTACAAAAGTGCTCTTAAGATGCAGGAACGGCAGCCGAAAGGCACAGTAAAAGAATCAACCTCACAACAGAGGGGGAGTGGAAGGGGGCCAATTTAAAAGCACACCGCCGCAATTCCTTCCGAATAATGTTGTAACTTCATTTCCTTTCTTTCTTTATTCATTATATGTATACCCCGCCTTTTTCCCTGCAAGGAACCCAAGGCGGCTTACGTAATCCTCCTCCTCCTCTCCATTTTATCCTCACAACAACCCTGTGAGGTAGGTGAGGCTGAGAGTCAGTGCCTGGCCCAAAGTCACCCAGTGAGTTTCATGGCCGAGCGGGGGGGACTAGAACCCGGATCTCCCGAGCTCCAGTCCAACACTCTCACCGCTACGCCACACTTTCCGGGAGAAGCATCCCTGTCACTCCAATGGCATGTTGGGGAAACACTGCACCTGCTGAATCTCAGCCTGCCAGGGTGGGGTGGAGTGGAGCTGAGGTGTCGGCAGCAACCGTCTTTCAAATCATTAAAAAAAAAAAAACCCGGCTCTGACTGCACACACTGTACAGTGCAAAAGGGACATCTTGCAAAGCTTCGGCAGAGACTTTTCTCCCGGAGCCGGAAGGTCATCAGTTAAGAGGCTACCGTGGAATTTCAGCGTTAGAAGTTTGCACGGCTCTATAAAGAGGCTCGCTTCCCAGCCACGAAGGAGATGAGATGGTGCCAAGGGCTGTGACCGGGCCGCCTGCAGTTTTGCTCCAAAGCAAAAAGCCGCTTCGGGGAGGTGGCCCGATTCTGAGAGGAGACTGCAGTGATGCTGGGAGGAGGGTTACCTCTTTCCGTCCGTGTGTCGTTTTCCCAGGTAGAAACAGGGCCGGTGCTACCATTAGGCCAACTAGGCGGCTGCCTAGGGCGCCGGGCTAAAGGGGGCACCAGGAGCATAGGGCTGGAGGGAGGGAGGGCTCAAGTGGGAAGAGGGGGGCGCTAAATATCTGATCTTGCCTAGGGCACCAAACTGCCTTGCACCGACCCTGGGTAGAAACACACATACACACACCACCTCAAGCTGCTACTTCCCTGTGGGAGGGAACGGTTTGGTGCCAATTATAGTACTTGTGGGTTTTGCAGGAAAGCGCAGTGTGTGTGTGTGTGGTGTCCATTGAGAAAACAGCAAGGGCGGAGGAAGGGTTAAACCTCACACCCCTGCATGGCAGTCACAGTTCCAACCGCCTCCCCGGCACCCCCTCCATGAAAAAAAAACCCACAGGAGATTCGCACTGCATCACGCACGCGCCGCCCCCACCCTGCGCCCTGCCGTGTGAAATGGCATCGCCTGGACGTGGATTTACCTCCCACAAAAAAATGCAGTTCCACGCTCTCTTACTTCCCCGAGCGGGCGAGATGGTCCAAGGACCGCACCGGGGCTCATTTTCTTTCGGGGGGGGTGGGGGGGGAAGCGTGCGCCGGGAGGGACTTTCGGTTTCTTTGAAATATTCACTTTATTTGAAGCAAGAGTGTGCGTGTGGATGGGTAAACGGGCTCCCTTGCCGCAGGCAGCAGACGCAGAACCCACAGAGAGCAACAGAGAGCAATTCCCAGCACCAGCTAAAAAACGGAGACTTCTCTTTTGCCGCCGCCCCCCCCCCCAAGACTGCCAACTGCTTTTCCTGTGGCTCACGCCGGCTCGGCTTGTCTGAGCGTGGAAAGCTATGCAGGGTCAGGCCTCGTTATGACTTGGATGGGAGACCCCTCCGCTAGCTTCCTGCATTGAGCAGGGGGTTGGACTCGATGGCCTCGTAGGCCCCTTCCAACTCGATGATCTATGTCAGTGTTCTCCAACCTTGGGTCCCCAGGTGTTTTTGGCCTGAGAGAGAGAGAACACAATCTCCCAGGAGATCCCAAAATCATTTTTGCTGAATGATACTTTAAACCAGTGTTCTCCAACCTTGGGTCCCCAGATGTTTTTGGCCTACAACTCCCAGCGTGCCCCAGCCAGCTACGCTGGCTGGGGCATGCTGGGAGTTGTAGGCCAAAAACATCTGGGGACCCAAGGTTGGAGAACACTGATCTATGTTCTATGTTCTCCTCTCCTCAGCTTGAGCAGATATCACCTGTCAGAGCTTGAGGAAGGCATCTCATTCCAACACAGAGGCCTGGCTTGCAAATAACGACAACCCAGAGTATGGGCTGAGTATGGGTTATCGTTGTTGTTAGAATCATAGAATAGTAGAGTTGGAAGGGGCCTACTACAAGGCCATCGAGTCCAACCCCCTGCTCAATGCAGGAATCCAGGTCAAAGCATCATGTTGTTGTTCTTGTTGTTAATTTTATTTCTATACCGCCCAATAGCCGAAGCTGTCAGGGCAGCATACAACAATCAATAACGAAATACAAGAAAATACAATATAAAATATACACAATGAAAACAGTATAAAAAATTTAAAAACCAAGTTTAAAAACGACTCGGAGAACTAAACAATTAACACAACCCGGCCCACAAAAGAGTTGAAATAACCACCCCACCATGTACTGTTTAGAGCTGCTAAGTGCCTCAACCTAGAGGGCAGTCTTAACCTGGCACCGAAAAGATAGTAGAGTTGGCGCCAGGCAGGCCTCAGGGGGGAGCTTGTTCTACATTTGGGGGGGGGCTAACACAGAGAAGGCCCTCCCCCTTGTTGCCGCCCTCCGAGCTTCCCTCGGAGGTGGCGGTCGGAGGAAGGCCCCAGACACTGAGCATAGTGTCCGGGTAGATTGTGGTTGGGAGAGGTGTTCCGTTCCAAGTATTGTGGCCCCAAGCCATGTAGAGTTGTTGAATTGTGGATTTATTTATTTATTTATTACATTTATACCCCGCCTTTTTTCCTGCAAGGAACTCAAGGCGGCTTACATAATCCTCCTCCTCCTCCTCTCCATTTTATCCTCATAACAACCCTGTGAGGTAGGTTAGGCTGAGAGTCAGTGACTGGCCCAAAGTCACCCAGTGAGTTTCATGGTCGAGCGGGGAATAGAACCTGGATCTCCCGAGTCCCAGTCCAACACTCTCACCACTACGCCACACTGGCTCTCTCTCAGGGTTGTTGCTGAATCGTGAGTTGTCGTTACGTGCAAACCCTGCACTATGTTTTGACTGTGGGTCGTTAACCACGGACAACCCGGGAAGAGAACCCATGGGTTGTTGTTGGGTTGTGAACTTTGGGTTGTTTGTGGTTAACAACCTATAGTTGACCCATAGTGCAGGGTTCGCACGCAACGACAAACCACGATGCAACGACAACACACAATAATAATAATAATAATTATTATTATTATTATTATTATTATTATTATTTTATTTCTTACCCACCTCTCCGTCTAGATCAAGGCGGGGAACAACATAGTCAACCCATGCTCAACCCCATACTCTGGGTTGTCATTACAGTAATACCTTGGATTGCAAGTAACTTGGTCTGAGAGCGTTTTGCAAGACAAGCAAAAAAAAATTTAAAATTTTGACTGGATAAACAAGCGACGTCTTGCAATACAAGTAGTCGTAGGGATGTAACCGCTCGCCTCGAGCGGGCCGAAATCGGCCCCGCTCACACCCGCCAGAGACTCGCTTTGATATAAGAGTGTTTTGGATTACAAGCACGGTTCTGGAACGAATTACGCTCTCAATCCAAGGTATGACTGTACGTGCAGACCAGACCAGAGAGAGATGACCAACTACCAGGAGACCATCTCCTTCCTAACCCACTTTCCCGAAGCCACTGGCCATGCTGGCTGGGGATGGCAGGAATTGTAGTCCAACTGCACCTCTGGAGGGCACCCAGTTGGGAAAGGCTCTACTAGCCAAGATCTCATGAATCACTGATGAATCAACAACCGACCCTCCTGGAGTAGTAAACCAGCAATCTGCTGAACAAAGCAACAACAATACGAGACATAACGATTCTATTTTCCCCTCACAGGGAGGCGGAGGCGGACTGAAGGATTGGCACATCCTGAGCAGCGGCCAAAAGCTGTTCCCCCTTCAAGTGCTCAAGACTCAGAACCAAACAAATTCTATTTTTGGACAGGCTAATGAAGCATTTGATAGTGACGTTGAATCAGACAGGAAATTGTGTTTCATTTCGAAAGCTGATAAAAGGAAGCCGGAGCAAAACCAAATCACACCGCATGTTTAGGTGATACACAAGGCAGCTCACCCAGTGCATTTTAGCATACCAAATTTAAACTTTCTAGTTGGTGGGGAGGCAAAGTGGTTGGCTTTTTAATCTATATGTATTGCAGACAGTGCCAGAAATTTGGTGAACCTTTGACATGTACCACTAATTCCTAAGATTGTAAGAGGCCAAAGAAAAATGTCTGACAAAGAAAATTCTGACTTTTCGCCAGCTTTGGAACTCCCTGCCAAGGGAACCTAGGTTTGCTCCCTCTCTGCCAGCAGGCAAAGACCTTTTTATACAAGCCGGCCGTTGGCATGTAAGCGGATCTGTTGGGTTGGGTGCTGGTTTTATTCTTTTGGTTTTTTATGCACTTATTTATTTGATTTTTATTTATATATTTATTACATTTATACCCCGCCTTTTTTCCTGAACGGAACCCAAGGCGGGTTCCATAATCCTCCTCCTCTCCATTTTATCCTCACAACAACCCTGTGAGGTAGGTTAGGCTGAGAGTCAGTGACTGGCCCAAAGTCACCCAGTGAGTTTCATGGCCAAGCAGGGACTAGAACCCAGATCTCCCAAGTCCCAGTCCAGTACTCTAACCACTACACCACACTGGCTCTCCAGATATGATTCGTCCCCAGCCTTTCTACTAAATATGGCACTCAGGCGGCTTACAGGCACAATTAAAATCGAGAAGAAAAAAAAACACAATACATTAAAATACAATTAAAAACATAACACGTTGTTGCATTTTTAATTGTGTTGTTAATGTATTTGTTTTGTGACTGTTTTAACTTAAGTTTTATTTTAAATTTGGTTCTCACTTCGCAGTCTTGAGCGCCATTTCTTTGGCGGAAAGGCGGGATATGAATAAAGTTTAAAAATTAAAAGCCGATTAAAAGTGCAATCCTATGCAAGTTTAGACAGAAAAAAGGCCTACAACTTTACTCTGTCGGGGCAGTTAGGCCAGGAGAGATCCCTGTCTTCCCAAAACTGGCATCCCAATGTTTTGGACTACAACTCCCATCACCAGGAAATGGCACGCAAGGCGGCTAACAATAACAGCCAGCATTTAGAAAAAGAACAGAATTGAAAGCAATCACGAAACAGATACATTAAAAACACAAATTAAAAAAACACGCAACAACTAGGAAAGAAGAAAAACAGCTTTCAACCCAACAAACCAGCTCACATGCCAAAAAGGCCTGTTTGGTGGATAAAGACATCTTTGCTTGCTGGCAGAAGGAGCCAACCTAGCCTCCCTTGGCAAGGAGTTCCAAATGCTGGGAGCGGCCACCGAAAAGGCCCTCTCTCGCATCACCACAAAACACGCCTCTGATGGTGGCAGGACCGAGAGAAGTGACTCCCGAGCAGACCTTAAAACCTGGGCAGGCTCTTATGGGAGACGGCGGTCTTTCAGGTAGCCTGGTCCCAAGCTGTATCATCCCTGGCAACTGGCGATGCTGGCCGGGGCTGATGGGAGCTGTATTCCAAAACATCTGGAGGAGACTAGGTTGCTTTTGGTATTGTCTAGTGCAAAACCCTGGAGACTTTTGAGACTGCATTGCTTAAACAGTAGCCGCCGCCACCAACCCCATTCCCCTAACCTCAATACAACCCACCTTTGAAATGGAAGGTTTAAAATGCCTTTTAAAAGCAGTTTGCATTGGGGGGGGGGGTGAGTTGCTGTCCCAATAAAATAAGTGAAAAAAAACAACAAATACTGAGCACGCCCCAGGCTTTAGACCTGGGCTTTCCAACCGTGGGTCCCCAGATGTTGCTGGCCTACAGCTCCCAGAATCCCTTGCCATTAGCCATGCTGGCTGGGTATGCTGGGAGCTGTAGGCCAGCAACATCTGGGGACCCAAGGTTGGAGAGCCCTGCTTTAGACAGACCTAAAATAGCTCTTTGGATCCTGGCCAGGATTTACAAACAGCTGCTCTCCCCCACTTCTGCCTGATGAAAAGATCACACAGTTCGTTTCTCTTCCATTCCCAGATTGCAAAAATCATAAAAGGGAATCTCGCATTTCTTCCCTTCGCCTCCTTCTGCATGCCAGCCTTCGCCAGCTGTGCGCCCTCCAGATGTCTGTGGACTACAACTATGTGTGGACTACATAGCCAGCTGGGGGATTATGGGAGTTGTAGTCCAACAGATCTGGAGGGCACCAAGTTGAGGCTGTATATGAATACCTCACCCAGCCACCTGAGGACAGAAATGAATAGCCCGAACTTAACGGGAGGTATTTAACCAGCTGCAACTTCCATTCACAGCTGCTTGGGCTGTAAAACTGAAGGAAGATTAACCAAACAGATGTTAATTACAGGATGTAGACACTGCCCTCACATGACCTGTGGGTGACTGACATTAAAAATGTGCAAACCCAGGCATTTCTGGAGTTCACAGCGGAAGCTGCACATCAGTTGCCCCTTTCAAAGAAAAGCTGTGGTGTTGTGTGTGTGTGTGTGTGTGTGTGTGTGTGTTTTAACAAAGTAACAAGCAGCTCTTTGGATAGCCAAACTGACCTTCTCTCCAGGCTTTTATGCAGTTTGCTATGTGGACCTGCTCCCTTAATGGACTTTGATGCTCTGGTAGTAGCTACCATCAGGGCACAACCCTATGCGACTTTAGACAGAAAAGAAGTCCTACAACTCCCAGCATGCCCCAGCCAGCAACCAGATCACTCAGTGTGTGGGTTGTTATGACCTGCGAACAGCCCCCACCCCCCACCCCGGTTCTGAGCAGGTGCTCTTCCACTGAGCGGGAGAGCCCCTCCTCTAGTTTCCTGCATTCAGCAGGGGGTTGGACTCGATAGCCTTGTAGGCTCCTTCCAACTCTATGAACTATGAAATCTATTACTGTGCTGCCAACGGGATGGGAGAGGCGGCCAGGAAACAGCCCAGCTTCTGCTCATACAGCAATCCCTCCCCGACATGCAAGTGTCCATACACAAGTCTTCCAACCCACTTCTTTTCAAGGAAACAATGATTAAACCAGAGAGGTGAGATCATAGAATCATAGAAAAGTAGAGCTGGAAGGGGCCTACAAGGCCATCGGGTCCAACCCCCTGCTCAGTGCAGGAATCCAGGTCAAAGCATCCCTGACAGATGGCCGTCCAGCTGCGCCTTGAATGCCTCCAGAGTGGGAGAGCCCACCACCTCCCTAGGTCGTTGGTTCCATATTGTCGAATTGCTCTGACAGTCAGGAAATTTTTCCTGATTACAAGGAATCTGGGTTCCTGTAACTTGAGCCCATTATTCCGTGTCCTGCAAACTGGGATGATCGAGAAGAGAGATCCTGGCCCTCCTCTGTGTGACATCCCTTCAAGTACTGGAAGAGTGCGATCATATCTCCCCTCAGTCTCCTCTTCCGAAGGCTAAACATGCCCAGTTCCTTCTGTCTCTCCTCATAGGGCCTTGTTTCCAGTCCCTTTATCATCCTTGTTGCCCTCCTCTGTTCTCACAACAACAACCAGGAGCAAAACACTCAGAGGCTGGAACCTGCGTCTCAGGTTGCCAACACCAGCCATTGTCACTCCCTGATCTTAGCTGGCTGCCCAGGACAGCTTTTTTAGGCAGAGGGGAGGGAGGGAGAGAGAGAGAAAGGCAGCCTAGAAGTTGGAGTGAGTGTAAAGAGAGGGCCAGTCATCTCTGGGATTGTCAACTTGCCTCTCTTCTGTGGAAGCTTACCCAGTTAGGCTTGGCGAGGTGGAATTCGTAGCGCCACGGACAAGCTGACGACTGGAATTCCAAGGGAGCAACAGGCGGAATCAACCGTTGCAACTCACCCAACTGTCAACCACTTCAGCTCTTGGATCCCAGAGGAACCGAACCCCTCGCAGCAGGAAGAGGAAGCACCCGGAGAGCAAGGACCCCCAAAACTGCACTACGGCGGAGGAGTGGAGGATCCCCTTCCTCCAAGGGTCCATGCAAGAGAGTCTCATTTCGAGCTCCGACGCAATCTAGCATCGGGGAACACGCCTGACAAACACAGCAGTGAACGCGGATGCTGTTTGTTTCCCGCATCATTCTATAGCAGGGGTATTGAACCTCAGGCGCAGGGGCCAAATCCAGCCCTCCGGGGCTACGCAGAGGACCACAACCCCCATTCCCCACTTCACCAAGTTGCTCCCACTTTTCTTCCCTGCCCCCCCAGATCATTTGGTGGTTCCCCAGCTTTTCCATGCCGCTGCCCCACCAATTCCAAAAGTTTGGAATGCCTCTCCTGCGGCAGAAAGAGCTTTAAACTAAAAGACGCAGGTAGTTCTGGTATTTGGGGCCTGCTCCTTTTGCCTCTGGCTCCGCCCACCACTGGACTGCGGGCCCCCAAGAGCTTCTCTCAAGGCCCTGTAGCTGAAAGAGCTTCTGCATCCCTGCCCTATAGCCAGTGTCAGTGTTCAGCTTCTTTGGTTCGCAAAAGGACACAATATTCATTTATTTATTATATTTCTATCCCACCTTTTTTCCTTCAAGGAACCCAAGGCGGCTTACATAATCCTCCTCCTCCTCCTCTCCACTTTATCCTCACAACAACCCTGTGAGGTAGGTTAGGCTGAGAGTCAGTGACTGGCCCAAAGTCACCCAGTGAGTTTCGTGGCTTTTAGTTGCTTCAGAATCCACCTTGTTCTCACAACAACAACAACCAGGAGCAAAACACTCACGAGGCTGGAACAATAGTCCAGGCTTACGGAAGATCTGTTCCCAAACAACTGCTGTGAGAGCAGAGCCGACGCCACAGAAAGCACTGGCCGCCTCCGCTCATCGGGGGACAGCGTCAGCGCCTCCACTAACGAACAATAGCGCACAGCGTGCTCGGGGCCAGGATGCCAACTCCGAACTAAGTCAGACAGGCAAGGCAAGGGGGGTATTAGATGGTTGGAAAACACATCGGGCTGTTTGGACGTAGAGTTCCCAAACAGCCACGGAACAGAGGATCAGGAACAAACATGCCACGGGTTCGGGCACTCCCGCCGCCAATCGTGTGTGACTTCCCGATCCGATCAACCCATTCCTCCCTCACTGCATTCAAACCAAGCATACCCGAGTGCCACATTTTGGTAGAAAGGTGGGGTATAAATAAAATAAACAATAAATGTGGGGGGCGAGTTGCAAACCATAGTGTGCCCAGTTTGGACTCTGGGAGCAGCAGGAAACTATGGTTTGATCGAACTAGGAAGTCCAGGAGAGAACTGGGGGACACAAGGGAAGGAGAAGCAGGCAGACCCAAGGCCGGCGGTGCGGTGGACCCAGGGGCTCACACACGGTGCCGGGACTGCTTTATTCGCAGGGACGCTGCCGTCATCTGTCAGCCCCACCCCTCAGAATCCCCGGTTCCCCGCCCCCTGGGCTTAGCTGTGATCCTCACCGCAGCTGAGGCTGAAATGGATTCTCCCAGCGGCAACATATTGCTCCCTGTTGTAATGCAAAATATTTGGGGGGGGGGGTTAGCTTGATCTGGAATGGGCAATTCAGACAGATTAGCTTTTAAAAAAAAAAAAAAAAGGCCCCTTCCCAGCTCGAACTGGTTTGCTGATACTGGAGCAACACGACAGCCTGCATTTCTGGACTCTGCTTGGGGACGTGGCTATGGGAGAATCATAACGACGAGCGCCTGCTCAAGGCTCAGGCACAAATAGCTAGCTCAGTGTTCTCCAACCTTGGGTCCCCCGATGTTTTTGGCCTACAACTCCCAGCACGCCCCAGCCAGCTATGCTGGCTGGGGCGTGCTGGGAGTTGTAGGCCAAAAACATCGGGGGACCCAAGGTTGGAGAACACTGAGCTAGACCAAGGTAAGGGGACCAGAGTTTGCGGGAAGGGGCATTCCCACGAGAAACAGCTTCATGGGCTGGATCAAGGAACTCTGTCGGCTGGATCGGCCCCATGGACCAGAGGTTCCCCATGGCTGCTCTAATTGGTTCATTTTTGGCAGGTCAAGTTCTAGCTTCCTTCCTTGGCTGCTCTACCTGAACAACAAAAAGGCTTAGCGGATAGCGTTTTGAAAATGTCAGCAGTGCATAGGAGTCTCTCTCTCTCTCTCTCTCTCTCTCTCTCTCTCTGAGCATGTGCAGAGTACATTCCCCCACATTCCCCATGGAATAAACATGCCTTGCCATTGTATCCCCAGGAAATGGAGGCAGGTCTTCCAGATCAGAATATATGCCCCTGCATGCAAGCTTCAGCCCTGTTACCTTTACAAGAAACTAACTGGAAGTCTGCGGTACCCAAGATGTAAGCAGCATAAATAAGGCTGCGTCATTTCCTAAAATTCCATTAGCGCAGCACACATTTTTCCTGATTAGAATTGGATGCATGTTACACTCTGTCCCCGGAAAAGGCTTCAACTTTCAGAGTATGTACAACTCAGAATTTCCTGCCCTCAAAGGAGCCCAATCCCTGTGCATGAGTCACTGTTCTGAGCACGACTTCCGGAAGGATGCAGGCCTAGAGCAGTGACACATGCAGAGAAGCAAAGGTGGCCTCCACTGAGAGTGATTACTATTCCTGTGCATCTCTAAAACAGGATTGAGAGGAGGATACCATCACAACTGATCTGGAGACATGGCAGAATTACCTGCTGCCACCAACAGAGGCTCATGGGAAGGAGACTGCCACAGGTAATCATTCAGAGAAACACCAAACTTCCTCCTCCTGGGCTCGCAGGAGCCCTTGAGTTTTCCTTTCCACAGCACTTTAGCAGTTCTCCCATGGCACTCCCACGGCGTGTCTTGGCCTACAGTTTGGAAGTGACCGACGTCTGATAATGTCTATTAAGCTCAATTTGCCAAGCCATTTTTCAAGAATTACTGCAGCTACTGGAGCATGCAGAGAAGAACCATTTATCATACTGAGCAAGCAGTATACATTTCTCTCTCTTTCTGTAAAGTCAGAGTGCCCATGTTTCTCTGGCAAAACGTTGGGGCGGGGAAGACGATGACAAAAATGGGATGGCACCACAAAGAGTAAAAGAGGAGGGAGAAAACTCCAGATGTTGAAAAAGGTTTTATTAATTTGGAGGCCCAAAATGTTTCAGAAAATTCTTCCTCGGGGGCACGTAGGGTTGTGTCAGAGAAATCCGTAACGGACTCAAATGAGTTAGGATTTCTATTAATCCGACCTGTAGATTCTGCAGATTTGCGGACCGGTTTTTTCACTTGGACCAGGTGGGGGGATGCTGCCTTAAGGTGGTGGGGGGGGGGAAGAGACATATAAGAAATTTGTAAGAACTTTGTGTTTTTAAACACAAAGTTCTGGAGGCGAGAACAACTACGCCACCGAATCACAGAACCGCAACAACGTATGCCCCTCTAGCAGGTCACGCCATCACTCCCCAAACACGCACACGAATAAATACACCCAAGATGTTCACCAGCATTAAATAATTCTTCCCGTCGAGCAACCCTCTGCTCACTTTTTGAACCTCCAATGTTTCCCTGCATGATGTTGCCTTGAATGCTAAAACGGAAAGGTCCCCTTTGAACCCAACAGGGGCAGCGTTACGGATATTGGATAACGTCCGTCTGGCCTTCTTAAGCCTCGTAAAGCTTCCTATTATTAGAAAACCCAACAAACTCTCCCCTTACTGCAAGAGCATTAGCTTGGATCAGCCGGCTATTTAGAGTGAGACAAAAACCACGTGCCTGCCAAACTAACACCTTGCGTGTGCACAGATATGCTCCATTAAAGGCACAATCCTATGCATGTTTAGACAGACAAAAAGGCCAACATGTCCCAGCATGCCCCAGCCAGCTATGCTGGCTGGGGCATGCTGGGAGTTGTAGGCCTTTTTTGTCTGTCTAAACATGCATAGAATTGCGCCCTACAAGTATCCAGGGATGGGGACTCGGACTCGAGGACTCGACTCGTGAGTCGGACTGAGTCCCCCCTCTGACTCGACTCGGACTCGAGTCCCAATATTTTTAATGGGACTCGAGACTCGACTCGGGACTCGAGACCAAGGACTCTTCAACATCCCTGGGCTGTGCCAGAAGGAGTGGAGAGGAGCGTGATTGCCAGCGAAGAGCGCATGGAAGCGAGGTGCGCCGCTGCTCGGCCACTATGGACGGCTACCAGGAGTGCAGCCCCAACAGTGTGTCAAGATTTATTTTGATTGGTGTGTTGCGTACTTGGGAGAGGCAGAAGAAGGACCTGAAATTACTCTGTGTGGCTGCTCTGAGTGTGTTTCTGGTTCCAGCAAGTTCATCACCAGTGGAGCAGGTGTTCAGTGAGGGTGGAATTGTGATGAGACCTCACCGTTCCAGAATGGGGCCCAAACATTTAGAAAAAATCATGTTCCTCAAATGCAACATGGATAAGTTTTAGGAAGTACAGCAAGTTTATTTTTTAAAATCATTTTTCTAAAATGCAACCTTTCAGACATTTTGGGTTTGGCTGCCTCTGCCTGCCTGTCTGGGGTTCCCAGCCTCCTCTTCCTGCCTGGTCTCTTCTTGACCAGTTCAACAGTTGAATTGTCCAAGACAAAGGCCTCTGCCTGCCTGCTTTGGGGTTCCCTGCCTCCTCTGCCTGCCTGGTTATTTTGGGTTTTTCTGCCTGGTCTGTTCTTGCCAAAATCAGTTGCAGAGTTCTGAAACAAAAAGGCACACTTGTGCCTAGAATTTATTTAAACCACACATCTGAAGTAGCCTTATTTTGTTGGGAAAACCCCCCATTGATTTTAATAGGGACTCGTGGAGTCAGCTTTGGAAGTGACTCGTGAGTCACCATTTTGGACCAAGGACTCGGACTTGAGACTCGGGTCCAAAGACTCGTGACTCGACTCGTGACTCGAGACCAAGGACTCTTCAACATCCCTACAAGTATCAACGAGGGCAAGGGGGCGGTGGGACAAGCTAAACATGGTGTAAACAGGTGCTACGGTGCCGGACCCACTCCATCCCATGGCTGCCTCAGGCAGCTGTTGCAGCCCAGCACCCTGGCCTCACATGCCCTGGGGCATCCTTTAAAACTCATGCTGTGATCAGAGTCAGGTAGCTGCCATCTTGAAATTTCCCATAATGCCCCAACATAGCATCACCCGGGAGTATTGTGGGAAATTATATGGCAGGCATGGATTATAGCACTGCTGTTACTTCCACCACCTGTAGCCAGGTAAGCCCACAGATGTGAGAGGAGCTCTACCAGAGGGTGCTTTGCTGAGAGCCAGCTTGAACCGGCCCCCTCGTGGCATTTATTTAAGGCAGCAATCCCCCCTGGCCCGGGACACAGTAAATTACTGTGAGAAATGCACTTTTAAAAATTAAAAGGCTTTTGTGAGCCCAAAGCACTTGACCAGCTAAGCTGGCCATTTTCTTACACTTCAGACAAACGAGGACACAGATTTGCACTCTTAGAAATAATTACTAGAGTCAGTGTGGCGTAGAGGTGAGAGTGTTGGACTGGGACTCGGGAGATCCAGGTTCAAGTCCCCACTCGGCCCATGAAACTCACTGGGTGACTTTGGGCCAGTCACTGACTCTCAGCCTCACCTACCTCACAGGGTTGTTGTGAGGATAAAATGGAGAGGAGGAGGAGGATTATGTAAGCCGCCTTGGGTTCCTTGCAGGAAAAAAGGTGGGGTATAAATATAATAAATAAATAAATATTACTATTAAAAAAAATTTAAATACAGCAAATCTCAAATACAGTCTGTCTAAACATGCATAGGATTGTGCCTTTAATGGGCAAGTCTGTGACCAGGTAAGCTCTGTGCCTGCCTGCCTGCTCGGTCTGCTGTCCAGGTGCTAACGGTGGATGGGCAACTTCAAGGCAGCCTGATCTCCCATCTTAGGGTTCTTTATCTTTAAACTGGGCTTGGACTGGACACAGCCCTTGAAATAGAGGACTGTGCTCTGTAAAGTGAGACCCACGGGCCGCCCTATGCTAGGGATTTATGAGAATTCTGTTTGGGGGGTGAAAACTGGATGGATTTCTCTGGTTCAGCCCTGGTGGATTTCATTCCATTTCCAACCCCCACTGGCGTCGACTTGATCTGTAGTGAGTTGTTCCAATCCGCGGATTCCGTTTTGCTTTGTTTTGTTTGTTTTTTAATGGTGGCAATTTGTGCAAATTGGATTGGGGGGGTGGATCTTGAAATTTGCACCAATGGGGCTGTATTATTTTTTTAAAGCCCCCCCCACCAGTCTTTCACAAGTGCGCAAGAGCACAGAGTCAGCTGTCTGATATGTGTAGTCTTGTCTTGTCAATTTCCTTGTATGTTTCAGCTGTCAATAGGAGCACCAAAGCTGAGTAGGTAACCTACAAGGAAACTGACAAGGCAAGATTGCATATAGGAGGACACTGAAAAGTGTCAGTTCAACACTTACTAGAGAGAGGTTTACATTACCAAGTGGGAGATATTGTCCCCTCCCTGCTTTTGATGCACTTAACTCATTCCCTTCCCCCCGCTTTTTTCTTTTTCAGTGCTTCTCAATTGTACAAATGGGTTCCTCCTTTGTCTTACTATTATTTTTCGCCCAGTCCTTTGCAACTGTGTGCAAATTAGCAGATATGCAGTCTCTGCTTGTCAGTTTCCTTTTCCTACTTGGTGCTCCCCCTGACAGCTAAAACATACCAGGAAATTGACACGCCTTCACATATCAGACAGCTGAATCTGTGCTCTTGCACACTTGCAAAAGTCTGGAGGGAATTATAAAATACACCAAAAAAAACCACCTGTGCACAAATTTCAAGATACACACACACGTGCACGCACACACATGCACACAAATCAAATTTGTGCAAATTAGCATTTGTGCAACTGGTGGAACCTGGGGAAAAAATGAACAAAACACAAAACCTTAACAGTACCATAGAACTGAGAGGAATAATCATTCAACCAGTTAAAAATATAATACATTAAAAAAAGCCTGGGCAAAACAGAAAGGTTTTAACCTGGTGCCAAAAAAACCCACACTGCCAGTGCCAGGATAGCATTCCAGAGTCAGGGGGCCACCACAGAGAAGGCACTCTCCTTTGCACATGCATAGCACACCCCTCCTATAGCAGGAACATGGAGAATCCATCTTCTATTTTGAAGAACTCACAGAAAACAAATGTTGATTTCCAGCACAGGGACAGAAGCCAGCAACTTCTGGGGTTCCCCCGAGTATAGGACCATAAACAGCTGCTATTTCTGCCCTCATTGTTCCTTTTCTTTTTTTCGTCCACCCCACAATGCGCAACAAGACCATAAATTAATTCTACTAAAAACATGAAGGGAAACTATTTCGAATCAATATGATCTCAGAGCCACTATCAAATGTGTTGTTGTTGTTTTAAAAAAAACCCACTAATTTGGCCTCACTGGCCATTTGGAAGGTTCTTCCAGGAAGTGGATCAATAATTTCCTGGCATCCGCTTGCTCATTAGGAAGAATTTTATCCAACGTCCCCCCAGGGCTTTCAGATTCTCCACCTTCAGAAGACCCTTTCCACACCAAAGGGGCTTTCCACTACTACCCACCCAATGGCAGGCCATCGAGTCCAACCCGCTGCTCAATGCAGGAATCTAGAGGAGGGGTCTCCCATCCAAGTCATAACCAGGCCTGACCCTGCTTAGCTTTCCACGCTCGGACAAGCTGAGCGAACACATTTCTTTAAATATAGTCAAATGGGCATTTCAGCACAAAATTTAAAACTCAGTTATAGAAATAGACATGATGCTAAAATGACGCTGAAACATATAAAAAAAGGGGGGGGGGGATATGTTAAAAATCCTGACTAAAACATAAAGCAGAAACTTAAAAGTCAGGAGAAATATATATAAAATAAACTGAATTTATAATATCAAGATATGTAAAATTATATTTTAAAAGAATTATATATATAAAAATATAACAAAATATAAAACATGTAAAAGCCAGAAAACTTAATAGACATGTAATAGACATGAGGAGCTATTATTTACATGTCTATTAAGTTTTCTGGCTTTTACATGTTTTATATTTTGTTATATTTTTATATATATATAATTCTTTTAAAATATAATTTTACATACCTTGATATTATAAATTCAGTTTATTTTATATATATTTCTCTTGACTTTTAAGTTTCTGCTAAAATGACGCTGACCAGAAAAAGTGCCAAAATGATGAGGCCTGGCAACAATAGGGTCCAACCACCCAAAACGCATCAAAATTATGCCTCTTCAAAAAGATGGGAGATTGCACAGCTATCTCCATTCTTTCCACGCACAAAAAGAGTCAGATTGTGACTTCCTAAGACAAAGGGAAGAAGAAATGGAAGATTGCAAGAGAACAAGTTTTTGACAATGTCATGTAGATCAGAGGTGGGCAGATAATAGATCTTGATCTACTAGTAGATATCTGGGTGATTTGCAGAAGATCCGCAAGCATTTCTGACACCTAATTGTTTAACAATAGCAACAACAAAATTCCTCTCCTCCTGCCCTTACATATACTGCTGAAATGAAGAACGCTTGGGTGACCCAGGAGTGGATTTGCGTGGAAAGACTGTGAGCTCTCTTCAGTCCTGTTCTCAAACAGAATTCCCAGCTACCGAATGCTTTAATTCGAAGTGTGTGTCTTGTGCGCCAGGATCCGGTCGGTAGATCTTGAAGTTCTAGTAAAAAAACAAAGTAGATCTGCAAGCCTGAGGTCTGCCCACCACTGTGTCAGCAGGAGGAGGAAATAAATTACCTCCAACGCAGCAGGTCCAGAAAGCAGAGAGTAGATTTCATAGATTTCATAGATCATAGAGTTGGAAGGAGCCTACAAGGCTATCGAGTCCAACCCCCTGCTCAGTGCAGGAAACTAGAGGAGGGGTCTCCCATCCAAGTAATAACCAGGCCTGACCCTGCTTAGCTTTCCACACTCAGACAAGCTGAGCCAGCGTAAGCCACAGGCCTGTAGCATTGAGTGATTATATATATACAGTTTTATTGTAGAGTAACAGAGTATAATATTGCAATCTCCCTATACAAAGGGAGCTTACCATTCACTAGCAGTTCTTTCTTATCCAAGGCACAGCAACACACAGTAGGAGGCTTGCAGCAACAGAGTAGCTACTGCAGCAACCCAGAGCACAGCTCAGCTGTCTTAAGTATAGCTGCAAATCGTGCCTCACCCTGTTCACAGGTGCAGGCAGTCACATGCCTTCGCTATGAGTCAAAACTTACTACGTTGTGATGTTACACGAAATACCAACACACTGATGTAGATGCTGTATGAAAAATGAACGAGTGGCCATTCTAAAATAAGCACACAGCATGAAAGCACAGAAACGTCTCTTCCAAGGAACGCTGCAGAAAACCTGGGGGGGGGGGTCATGTTACAGGGAGCGACGGCAAAGCTTACAGGATTTTACCCCCCCACCCCCCGCCACATGAACGGAGCATGCCCTCAACATCTCCCTGTGGCTCCACACTGCAAGGGAAGGGTGGACATGGTAGGCAAGATATCTCCCAAGGATACCATCATGCCATTGCTGGTCTTCTCACTGAGGAACCCCCGAGACGTTCCAAAAACTGCTGGCAGGGAGACTCAACCCTGTTTAAAATAAGTTAAGGAAATAAGGCATTTCTGATGCAAATATATACTTCGAAGCTCATAATATTCTTTTGTTAGTGATGGATGCATCTCCCAAGGCTGGGCTATAGACTGGGGACAAGGTGTGCCTCCTGCTCGAAGCAGTGTCCCTGTTGTGTATATTCCTCCTTCTCCGCCTTGTAACCCCCTGGCAACATTCAGTTCCATAATGCAGGGGTTGACAGAAGATAGATCGCCAGATGTTTTAGGACTTCAACTCCCAGAGGCCACTGCCAGCATGGCCAATGGTCAGGAATGCTGGGAGCTGGAGTCCAAAACATCAGAAGATCTCATTTCTGCCCACACCTGCTGTGATGCAGACTGGGCAGCGCCTTGCCATCTCTCTGCGAGTTTCCCCCGTCCTTGTTGAGCGGCAACCGACAAAGTGATGCAGGCGGTGGTGGAGTTTTGCAACACCGGGTCACTGCCTCACACACTGCGCGGTACGACACGTCAGCGGTGACATCTGGCTCCAGCTTAAGTGGGCTTCTTTTCTCCGCGACTCTGCTGCCAGCGATTCTTGTTTTCACTTGGGTGCCTCCAGAGATTCAGTGTCTGGCCTTGCCAATTGCAGCCAAACACTGGGCAGCTTTAAATTGGGAGACACAGAGATGCCTTGAGAGAGCCCATCACGAACGCTTGATGCTCTTAAGCTGCTATTTTCTTGAGCAAACCAAAACACTGTTGGGAACAGGGCCTATATCAGCTGCTTTGGGGGCTCTGCTCTATGAACAATTGAGCCCCTAACCCCCCTCTCCAGCAGCACCAGTACCGATGCTCAGCATCTTCATAGATGCTTTGCTTTGGTCCACCTACAGAAGGAGAGGGGGAGCGGGTGGTTTTAGCAATTAGTAGGGAAGACTCATCTCGAGAAGGCCCCAGAGTTCATAAATAATTACTACCTGCTGTCTCCATTATAGGATAGATCTTCCCCACGGATTCTGAATACCTTAGTGTGGATGTAGTACTATGAGCCGTTTCCATTAGATGTCAATAAGGAAGAAGGTCAATCACCCTTCCAAGCAATGGGAGAAACCATCCAATCCAGAGCCCAACATGGATCGATACTAAATGCCTCTCTCCTCAAAGGCCTAAGAGACTCTAAATTATAACCAGCTATGCCATTAAGAAACAAACCAAGAGGCACTTCCAAAGTCCAAGTGATGCGCATCTTGTTCTCCGAGACAGGAAAAAAAAGAGGAAGCCATTGGCTGCTTGTATTACATCATTCCTTCCTCCAAGAAGCTCAGGAAGACGATGTGTGAAGAAAAGAGCCTTTGGGAGTTCCTACATGTACACACACACACACACACACACACACGCACCCTCATGTGTGAACCGGCTGAAGGCTGGGGGGGCGGGGTGTGCATAGTTCCTCTGGAATGGATGGCGCCTGGAAGTCCGGAGAAGCTGGTCTAGGACTTTCATATGCAAATGTAGTTCAGGCCCAGTAAGTCATGAGTCATGAGTCCACCCTCCCTTGCCTGGCAAGGTGAAGTGCATTCTAATTGGCTGGAGGCAGGAAAGTTACAGAAAGGGGGAAAGAGCTATATTCCAAGGTGGGAGTTTTTTGTTTCTTTGTCTGTCTTTTGGGTCACCGCATGGTGGCTGTTGGGAGTAATGGCGGCAAGCCAAGGAGAGGCCCCAAACCTTCGGGAGGCCTCTGGATCTGACCCCAGGTAGCTCCTGGTGAAATTAGCTGAATGAGGGCTCTGGTAAAGGCAGGCCCTGTGGAGGGCTACCCATCTCGGACCTTCGGGTAGGTGGAGTAGTTCCCCCCCGGCAGCAGGGCTGTACTGGATCCAACCCTGGAAGAGAACTGACCCCCAGGTAACAGAGTTGTGTGCCTGGGAGATAGAATCAGGTTTTGTTATTTTGTAGCTCTATTTCTGTATACCAAAGTGTCTCTCTCTAATTTTGTGTGCTTCCCTCATTTCCCACCTTTTGTTGTAAAATGCTACCAGAATAAACCTTTTCTTAGTTTTACCCCACATGGTGTTTGTGGATTGCTCTGCTTGGTTCAGTGTCTAAATTCAGGTTACAGAATTAAAGGCGAGTCCCTGAACAGAGATTCAAGTAGGATTGCAGACAGTTGAGGCTGGCAATCTGGTACTTTGAGATCTCTGGGGGTCTTGGTTCCTTTGAGGTAGGAAAGGGTGGGGGGGTGGCGGGCCAGCCAGCCCCCCTTCCTCCACACGATGTATCCACGGTTTTGCTACATTTCAGCAGACTTCTAGAGTAGGTTAGTTCAAGATGGCTTTGCCAAACGTGGCGCCCTTCAGATTTTTTGGAAGACAAATCCTGTCATTCCTGACCACTGGCTAGGGTTTATTTATTTATTTATTTATTTATTATATTTATATCCCTCCTTTTCACCTGCAAGGAACCCAAGGCAGCTTGCATAACCATCCCCTCCTCTCCATTTTATCTTCACAACAACCTTGTGAGGTGGGTTATTATTTAGGCTGAGAGTCAGTGACTGGCCCAAAGTCACCCAGTGAGCTTCATGGCTGAGCAGGGACTAGAAGCCGGATCTCCCGAGTCCCGGTCCAGCACACTTAACCACTAGGCCACACTGGAGCTCATGGGAGCTGAAGTCCAAAACATCAGGAGACACCACCTTTGGGGGAAGGCTGGGCTACAAGAAACAAAGACTAAGCCTGTCCCGAAGTCACATAGTGAACTTCATGGCTAAAGCGGGGATTTGAACTCTGGTCTCCAGTCCAGGCTTGCCCAAACTAGTGCCCTCCAGATGTGTCAGACTTCCACTCCCAGCACGCCCCGGAGTTGCAATCTAACACATCTGAGGGCACCACCTTTGGGAAGATTGCTCTAGCCCAGTGTTCTCCAACCTTGGGTGCCCAGATGTTTTTGGCCTACAACTCCCAGCATGCCCCAGCCAGCGTAGCTGGCTGGGGCACGCTGGGAGTTGTAGGCCAAAAACATCTGGGCACCCAAGGTTGGAGAACACTGCTCTAGCCACATCCTGCATGCACCCCACCCAGCCAAAAAAGGAGAACACTTAAAAGCAGCAGCAGCAGCAGCAAACACAGGACCAAAGCAGACAAACTGAGTGAAGAAAAACAGGTCTTTGCAAATCAGAAGTTTTTAATAGTCCGTCCGAAAGTGCACAACACCGACACAGATCGTAAGGTAGTCCGGTATCCATACTTTCAAACAACACATGCCCAACTTTTACTGGCTCAGATCTTTACAATGGTGCAAAGGAGCACAGCCCCAGAGAAGAAGGAAGTGACTTTGTATTTGTCACGTATACTATGTGTACAAAATAAGGAGGCTTTCTGCGAGCTTGCCATGTCCTCTCGCCTTCCACCCTTCTCCAGTTTCTGTGTCCAGGAAATACTCTCCCCACCAGCCTCTTATTCCACGGAAATAAGGATATATACCGTACGTTCGATAAAACCCATCTGTGTACCCCAACCTTCCAATGCTCAGGGCAAGTGAGAATGTTTTTAAAATAGCTCTCATTAAGGGCACTTTGTCACAAAGAATGATTCTGCCCTCAAGTGCCAGCTCGAGGCTTTCGAGGGCCTTTGTTGGCCAAGACTCCCTCAACGGGGGGGGGGGGGCTCCCTCAGTGACTAGCCGCAGTTGCCCCTCTTTCTCTTTCTCATCACTGCTGCCGCTTGCTTGCGTCACAGAGGCACAGAGACAGGGAGCAAGGAGGCCGCGGCGGCATCTCCTGCTCCTCCTTCTCACCGCCACCACCGTTGTCTGGTGCCAGAGCGAGAGGCAGGAGAACAAGCTGGTGGCAATGGGGAGGCGGAGGAGCAGATCATCCCGGGGGGCTCTTGACCGTGGGGGCCTTGCTGGGGTGTGGGCCCTTGCAGGGCCGGCCCAAGACATTTTGCCGCCTGAAGCGAAGGACAAGATGGTGCCCTCTCCTGTCCCATATACAAAACTCGACTGGACTGTTTCTTCGCCACTTGACTAGGGAACAACATCCTCCACTGCACCAGAAGGCAGCCGGTTACCTTAGGGCAGTGTTCTCCAACCTTGGGTCCCCAGATGTTTTTGGCCAAAAACATCTGGGGACCCAAGGTTGGAGAACACTGCCTTAGGGGGCACAGGGCAGGCCGCTTGGCACTCAGCTCTCTCTCCTCCAACACTTGGCTGCCTCATCATCCCAGCATCTGCCGCCCGAGGCAACCGCCTCACTCTGCCTGATGGTAGGGCCAGCCCTGGGCCCTTGGCAGCTGCCCAACCAATGCCTTCCCTTGACACCGGCCCTGTCTGTCCTCATCTGAAATCCCGACTGACGTTCACGTTCCTCCAGGACCACAAAGAGAGAGAGAGAGACCAGAAGAAAGCGATGTATTTTGGCAGGCCTCTTGTGACCGGAGTTTGGCCACCGTGAGTGGGGCTGGGCTGGAAAGTTTACCGGTGGGGATGAGTACAGATGTGCTCGAACAGACAGTGAAGTTCAACAGCGCTACATCCGTTGTGAGGGGAAATTCTGCACGACGACGCGGAAGGCATTAGGAAGCAATTGTGCAGGGCCTCTCAAGGGATGCTCCAAATGACTGAACAGGGCCTTCTCCCCTCAATAATTTACGGCCGCCTATAAATAATGAAAACCGAGCATTTCAGCACACGCCCCCCCCCCGACATATGGCCGCTGCAGCCAAACGCATTAAAAGCTCTAGAGACCTTTGAGCGCTGGGCCGTGACTTGCTGTCGCACAAATACCTAATCCCCCCACCCCGCCGCCCAAAGCCTCCCAAGTGTCACTTAAATTAAACATTTGTTGGGATGGAGTTCTACTGCCCCATTTGGGGCATTCTCATCTCATTTCCTTGCCAGATCCTTGCCATCTTTGGTACTCCTCCCCCCCCTTAACTAAGGCATGTGGTTCTAACACCGTGTTCTTACGGCAGCTTGGTTGATTTACCGCGGAAGCCGCCTGTGACCCTTCCTCTCTCCCTCCCCAGCTGGCCATCACCATCGCTGAACACAGAGCAACCATTCTCCGAAGAGCTCTGCCCTCCCCTCGTGATGAACTGCTTCCTTTTCCGGCCTGCCCTTCGGGCCAAATCACGACCCCGACTCACCTCTGACCTGCCCGCACGGAACGCAACCCTTTGCTCCAACGGACTTCCTTTCTGCCCTCCGCCACACGTAAACACGCGCAGAGGGCACGGGGGCGGGAGGAGAGCGGTTATACAAATATGTATGAAACCAGTCACAGAACTTGCAACAGGGGATTCTTGCATAACCAGGTGAACTAAGGATACACACTCTCATGGGAGTCTTTAAACTCAGCGAGGCTTACTTTGTGGAGTCAGCGTGCATAGAACTGCACCTGCAAAGGATCAATAATAATAATAATTATAATAATTATAATTATTTATTTATTACCCACCTCTCCATCTAGATCGAGGCGGGGAACAACAGAAAATATAAAATACCTAAACTAAAACAACACAATATATACTATTAAAACAGCTTAAAACATCCTAAAAACATCTTAAAACATCTTTAAAACATCTTAAAAACATCTTTAAAGCGTAAGAGCAGCCCTGTTGGATCAGACCCATCTAGTCCAACGTTCTGTTCCCCAGTGGCCAACCAGATGCCCTACATGGGAAGCCCACAAGCAGGGCATGAGTGTGCAAGAGCACCCTCCCGCCCATGTTCCCCAGCAACTGCCTCTGATCCTGGAGATAACATATGGCCATCATGACGAGTATGATAGTCTTACTTTCCATGAATTTGCCTAATCCTTATTTAAAACCATCCAAGTTGGTGGCCATCACTGCATCTTGTGCTAGCAAATTCCATAGTTTAGCGGTGTGCTATGTGTGAAGAAGTCCTTCCTTTTATCTATCCTGAATCTCCCACCATTCAGCTTCATCGGGTGATCCCCTTGGGTTCTGGTATTATGCGAGAGGGAGGAAAAACATCCCCCCTATGTTCTCCACACCAGAATGTTTATGGTTCTCCGCACCATAATTTTAGACCCCTCTATCAGATCCTCTCCACTCTCCTCGCCATTTTTCTAAGCTAAAGAAGCCCCTTTCCTCGTAGGGGACTTCCATTCACATAACAGTTTCTGAGAATGCAGAGACGCCTGTGAGGCAACAACCATCTCAGGATGACGAAAACAAGAGTAGTCCAAAACATCTGGATGGCCCAAGGCTGGAGTAGGCAGTCCTTAGCTAGGTGGGTCTGACTCTTGTCTAAGGCTGCTTCCTTCACGGAGAGCCAGTGTTCTCCAACCTTGGGTCCCTACGCTGGCTGGGGCATGCTGGGAGTTGTAGGCCAAAAACATCTGGGGGCCCACGGTTGGAGAACACTGGTTTAAATTATCATTCAGCAAAAATGATTTTGGGATCTCCTGGGAGATTCTGTTCTCTCTCTCTCTCTCTCTCTTTCTCAGAAGTGAAGATTGTTGGATGATGTGGGATTCTCCCTCCCCCCTCCCTCTATATGTTTGCGCGTGTGCTTTCACTGGTGCACGTTGCAGAAATGTGAATAATTAATCCCCCCCCCCCTTGTCTTGCTTCGAGGGTGGTGGGTCGAACATCGGAGCAGGGCATGCTTCGGATGTCTCAAGCTGTTTGGCTTTGGCAAAGGGAGTCCATGAGAATCCCACGTCTTCACTTATCCCGGAGCTGAAAAGCCAGGCCGATACTGGGATGATTTATAGCCACTCAATTTTCTTTGTGATATTTTGCTCATCCAGAGGAGGAGAGCTCAGCATCAATTGCTCCTTACTAAACTATGGGGTAAAATCTTCATATCCAGTCCAAGTCCTCCAGCTGCCAAAAAGGCAAAAGCCAGGAAACCTATGAATTACTGGAAAACATCTACCGTATATGTCCAGGCCATCCAAGCAGCAACATTAGACTAGCAATTACTCTTATTTCAGTCATCTGGGGAGAATGTAGCCAACAAACATATCTTGGCAATGACATGGCTGAGGTGCTGGGGCGTGTGTGTGTTCAGGAGTTCATACACAAAAGGGCCAAACTTTTTTAAAGCAAAGATACTTTCTTTTCTTTCTTTCTTTCTTTTTAAAGGCAAAGACATTTTTTATTCAAACAGGCCTCTGGCGCGTAAGCAGGCCTGTTCGACTGGCTGCTGCTTTTTATTCCGTTACTGTTGTGTTTTTCCAATTGTGCTTTTAACGCATTTGTTTCATTCCTGCTTGAATCAAGTTTTTATCTGTCTGCGGTCATAAGCCGCCTTGAGCGCCATTTTCCTGGTAGAACGGCGGGGTATAAATCAAATCGATCCATCAATAAAACTTTATAAATATTTGTAGCTTTTCTTCTTTTCTTTTCTTTTTTAGGTCAGTTATTCACGCAGTCACATCATCAGAAAGCAATTCTACGGATACACAAGCGCTAAGCATACCTCCGTATCTGGGACCTCCAACCAGCATTCTAAGCCTTGGATCGGTGTTCTCCAACCTTGGGTCCCCAGATGTTTTTGGCCTACAACTCCCAGCATGCCCCAGCCAGCGTAGCTGGCTGGGGCATGCTGGGAGTTGTAGGCCAAAAACATCTGGGGACCCAAGGTTGGAGAACACTGGCTCTCCGTGAAGGAAGCAGCCTTAGACAAGAGTCAGACCCACCTAGCTAAGGGCTGCCTACTCCAGCCTTGGGCCATCCAGATGTTTTGGACTACAGCTCCCAGCATTCCTGACCATTGGCCATGCCGGCTGGGGATGATGATGGGAGCTGGTCCAAAACAACTGGAGGGCACCAGGTCGGGGAGGTCTGGCCTACACACTAACGGGCGGGGCCTCAAGCTTTATCCAGCCCTACCTGGAGATGCCAGGGATCGAGCCTGGACCATTTGCCTCTAAAGCGTGTCACTAAGCGATGGCTCTTCCCATCACCGGCCACCTCAGTGTGGGCTGGAGGAGCAGAACGTGGGGACGGAGGAGCAGGCGAGGGCAGCCCCAGGTGGATGTGGCCTGTGGGCCACCCGTAAGACACCCCGGGGTCTCTATCAGGGGTGAGGCCCTCCAGATGTAGCAGGGAGGGGATCCGTGGCGGCTCAGTGCATCTCCAGGTAGGGCCGGGAAAGCTCCTGCCTGAATCCCGGTCAGTGTCAACAATACTGGGTCAGTATCTGCCGGTCAGTGTCAACAATACTGGGTGAGATGTGCCAATGGTCCGACTCAGCATAAGGCAGACTCCTCTGTCCCTAGATGTTGCTGGACTCCAGAGCTCCCACCAGCCCCAGCCACCATGGGCAATTGTCAGGGATGAAGGAGTTGTAGTGCCCCACCCGCTGGTCTATATAACTCAAACTGGCCCCTTCAGTTCCATTTCTCCGATACTTCTGCATGCCACAGGGCATCCGTCGCCGGGAAGCAACCGTGGGAGAGGGCCACCGCCTTCCTGCCCTCTGCTTGCAAACATCCTGGAGACATTTGCCTGGACACTGGGGGAACCTCTGGTCGACGCAGCAGGCCCTTTCTGATGTTCGCTTCTAAACGTTCGAAGCTTCGGCCCTCCTTGTTTTGGGAGGAAGAGGCGGACGCAGAGATCTGAACGCCACTTACGATAATCACTGCTAGCCTCTCCCAGCCTCCTCTGTCATCTTCCACTTAGGCCCCATAATGGGAGGATAATGGAATGAGAATGCATGTGGGCTGTTTACAATCAAGGCTCTGAAATAGCCGCCATTTCCCACTTCTCCCATCCGTGAGAGATCCTCGTATGACTTGTTGTGCCATTTGGAACCACCACTACCACACCGCACGTCGCCGTTCTTCCTAGACCAAACTTCCTCCTCTTGATCAACTCAGGCGAGAGAAGGCAGAGCACGTTCACTGGGCTGGTTCACACAGCCACCGCATTATTTAAGCCATGGTGGGTTTGTGGTGCGTGCCGGCCGCCATTTTGAATATTCAAGCCGTGGCGGCCGGCCGCCGTGGTTTATCGTGTCAACTGAACCCGGAGAGGTTGGGTCATTGGCATGGCTGACAAACCAACCTCATCAGCTTCGGACGATATAAGCCACGGTGACCGCCTGCTGTGGCTTGAATATTCAAAATGGCTGCCGGCATGCACCACAACCCACCGTGGCTTAAATAATGGACTGAAATGAGTGTGCAAACCACACACCCCTTCTCTGCCTCTCTCTCTCTCTCTGCCTTTTGTCTTCAGGGCTAGAACGGCTTCAAAAGTCACAACTCACCCAGAATACTTGTTACGTAGAATTTTATTTATTATGTTTGTTTGTTATGCAGAAAGCAGACACAGGTCCTGCTGCTACTAAGTATATGGGGGAGGGAAAAAGAGAGGCTACTTTGTACAGAAATATCTAACCAATTCCCAGCATCCAACCCATTAAAAGGTTGTTTGCTCAGTTCTGCCCCAGGCGCCAAGAACATCTGGCGAGGACGGTTTCATTCAGGCTTCCTAAAACCGAAAGCAAAAAAAACAAATGACACAATATCTGACGGGAAACCCCTCCAGAAAGCGTCAGCAGCACACTGCTTTTTGGAAGGCCAGGAATGGAGGAGAAAAAAAATAAGGATGTGGAGCGTGAGTAGGTGACGCAGAAGAGACATGGAGGCTGCTGATTAGGGATGAGTCTTCATTTTTTAAAATAAAAACAAGATCCCTGCAGTTAGAAACCTAGCACATCAGGAAGGCTACGGTAGAGCCCCTCCCCCTGACATGCTAATTTTCTATAAAATTATAGAAATTTAAAGCAATTTGAAGCCATACAGCCCAGATACACCTCAGTGAGGGCCAAGAGCCATTGGCCATGCTGGCTGGGAATGATGGGAATTGTAATCCAATACATTTGGAGGGCACCAGGTGGGGTGAAGACTGGACTATGTGGTTTCTACTGCCCTTTCAGGCCTGGATTTGGTAGGGGGAGGGGGGGTCCCTGCCAGCAGCCGCCAGGAAAAAAAAACACACCTCTCTTTCAGAATGCAAGCTTCCTTTGCAAGTAAACAAGCGAAGGGGCCCAGCCTCGCACGGCCCTTCGGCTGATGGCAGCACAACCTTCCAGCAAGCATCCGCAGCTGCCAGAACTGCATACGTGGTGCCCGCCCCACCTGAGTGAAGCCAGATCCTCCGGCACCCCACGGAAGAGCCCCTGCCATGGTGCAACCCTGTAAGCCCCCCGAGGGAGGGGGTCTGTCCACTTAATTCCCCTGTGGGGGGCATAATTCTGCCCCTCGGCTTGCCAATCTCCCCCGGCCGCCAACTGTATAGCAGTGTTCTCCAACCTTGGGTCCCCAGATGTTTTTGGCCTACAGCTCCCAGCATGCCCCAGCCAGCTACGCTGGCTGGGGCATGCTGGGAGCTGTAGGCCAAAAACATCTGGGGTACCCAAGGTTGGAGAACACAGCTGTATAGACTGCAAAAAGCGATGCACTGGTCAGGGAAGCCTTCCCCTAGCGGCTGATGTTGCTGCAGCTTTCAACCACGTGTGGACACATTTAAATTAATTAAAAAGAATTAATGCGTTTTTAAAAATCGAGTGACTGTAAGGAGCAGAGCACACGTGTCCCCTCAGTACGCATGCTAAGTTCCAGGTACCCAGGTTTCACGATCTTGGCCCTACGGCACCGACGGCTGGCCCGCCAGACATGCATAACACCCGTACTATTATGGGTAACAGAAATCCCCACGCTGCGAGGGCCACCTGCAGGGTACGAAATGTCGGGCTGTGGTATTTCTCTTAACTCCCAACGACAAAATGCATGGGGGGGGGGGGGTTTGAGGTGTTTCAAAAGCAGTGGGGAAGGGAACATTTCAGTCAGGTCTAACACAATCTAGTTTGGATTGTAGACACCTCGGGGCAGGGAGCTTGAGCAAGACACCCTCGGCAGGTGCCCGACCGTGCCTACCCTTGAAACCAGCCCCCAAAAACAACACACAGTCTAGCACCTGTCGCCTCTTTTGGAAATTCTCATCTGGCAACCGTGCAATGCGCCCACGGGGTTATGAAGAAGAAAGACACGGCGAACTTCTCCCCTTCTTTGTAATTTGCCAGCAACCCGTATAATCTCATTCTGAAACACAAACACCTGACGCACAGGACAAAGTAGAAACGTATTCATAATGTGGGGCCAAATTCCAGCTATGATGAAGCGAGTCCTCGGGGTCAGAGGAGGCGAGATAGCAGACTTCCGACGCATGACCTAATCCAGCTCCAAGTCACATTGCAATGTGCTGATGGAATCCACCACCAATGCCACCAATTCAATCGGCAAGGTTGTATTTTTTCTTCCTGCTACCACGAACACTTTGCTGCAGCAGGCTAATAATCATGTGTTGTTTTTTTAAGCACACACACATGCTCCTTTTAATTAAAACAGTTCTGAACACTTTAAACATAAGAGGGAAGCTGAAGCAACTGCAAAATGTTTTCCCGCTGAGACAACATAGCTGCCAGATTCCCCCCCCCCCAAAAAAACCCCACAGTATTTGCTTAAGGTGGGGGACGTTTCATGATCCCTTGCCCTTGGTATGCTGAGCTGCATTTACTGAAAAGACGGGCTGTGTTTGCCCTTTCTCCACCACCCGTTGGGTCTGGTGAGCATTTCTGTTATTGGAACTTAAAAGATTTTCTAATGCAGGTTTTCTGTTTATTTCTGTTATTTATTCATTTATTTATTTAATACGTTTTTATACCGCCCAATAGCCGAAGCTCTCTGGGCGGTTTACAACACTTAAAACCATAAAATACAATATAATATAAAAACAAGATTTTAAACCACAGATTAAAAAACAAACAGCAGAGCTAGCAGCAGCAGTTCAGGTCACAACAACAGAGTTAAAAACAACTACAAGATTAAAATGATTTAAATGCCTGGGAGAATAGAAAGGTCTTCACCTGGCGCCGAAAGGAGTACAATGTAGGCGCCAGGCGAGCCTCTTTGGGGAGCTCATTCCACAACCGGGGGTGCCACAGCAGAAAAGGCCCTCCTCCTGGTAGCCACCTGCCTCACTTCCTTTGGCAGGGGCTCTCGGAGAAGGATTAAGCCGAAATCCATGCAATCAATATTTGGTATTGAAGGTGAAAAATAAATAAAGCTGCGTATGTTCAAACGCAGCATTGTAATGGAAGGAATCACTGGCAAGATTTAAAGGCAACAGCCTCTATGAACCCACTTCGCTATTTAAGCTAGTCCGGTAGGATCGCCTTCTACAAACTGTTGCCTCTGTTGCCTGAAGGTCTCCTGTTCATCATTTTTTTTTTTAAAAAAAATTGTATCAACATGAATATTCCCATAATAGTTGAGAAGTCCAGGGCCACGCTCAGCCTCCCAAGCTGCAGTTCCCAAAAGGTATGCCAAAATTAAAAGTGAACACCTCCTGCACGTCCAATACAACAGACCCACTAAGGAGGTGCCCGCTGCATCTCTTCATGATTCATTGTTCTGGCCTTCGAATCAGACTCTGATAGGAGCAAGTACTTCTTCTGCATCCCTTCACAGGGAGTGACCAAATGTTCTAATTGCTCCTAGGACAGAAATACGGAAGAATAAAAAATAAATAAAATATTAAAAAAAAAAGAAAGAAAGAAATACGGAAGAATTACCTATCCTCAGGGGGAAGTCATGAGTGGAACAGTGACTCACGCAGGAAACTCAGGGAGCACACTCCCCTGAGGATGAGTCATTCTTATTCACACACTCTAAAAGGAAATCTCTCCATACTGAGAGAATGGGCATGAAAATGGCAAATGCGATTCAATGTAAGCAAGTGTAAAGCGATACACGTTGGACAAAAAATTCCAGTTTCATGTGTATGCTGATGGGATCTGAACGAGCGGTGACTGACCAAGAAAGAGATCTTGGGGTTATGGTGCACAGCTCAATAAAAATGTCGACCCAGTGTGCAGCTGCTGTGAAAAAGGAAAATTCTGTGTTAGGTATAATTAGAAAGGGAACTGAAAATAAAACTGCCAGTACTATACAAATCTACGGTGCGACCACACTTGGAATATTGCATACAGTTCTGGTCACCGCACCTAATAAAAGGACATTGTAGAGTTGGAAAAAGTGCAGAAAAGGGCAACTAAAATGATCAAGGGGCTGGAGCAAGTCCCCTACGAGGAGAGGTTACAGCATCTGGGACTGTTTAGCTTAGAAAAAAGGCAAGGGGAGACATGACAGAGGTGTACAAAATGATGCATGGTGTGGAGGAACTGGACAGGGAGACATTTTTCTCCCTCTCTCATAATACTAGAACCCAGTGGGGTCATTCGATGAGGGCGACTGGTTGGAGATTCAGGACAGATAAAAGGAAGTCCTTCTTCACACAGCACATAGTTAAACTATGGAACTCACTTCCGCAAGATGTGGTAATGGCCACCAATTTGGATGGCTTTAAAAGGGGATTGGAGAAATACATGGAGGAGGAGAAGGCTATCCATGGCTACTAGTCCTGATGGCTACATGCATGTCAGTGTACTGGAAGAAGCAAAGACTACTAGCGTTGAAAAAATGATCCTTCAACGCCAACTTCAGTGGACCGGTCATGTTGTTTGAATGCCTGACTGCCGTCTCCCAAAGCAGTTACTCTACTCCCAACTCAAGGATGGAAAGCGGAATATCGGTGGTCAATATAAGAGGTTTAAAGATGTTCATAAGGCTAATGTAAAAAAATGCAATATGAACATCGAAAACTGGGAAGCTCTGGCCCATGAACAATCTAAATGGAGGTTGGCCTTTCACAGAGGATCCATGGACTTTGAAGAGGCCCGAGTGCAAGGTGAAAGGGAGAAACGTGCTAAGCGAAAAGCACGTCAGACGAATCCTTCACAGGACCATCTTCCATCTGGTGACCTGTGTCCTCACTGTGGGAAGCCGTGTGGATCTAGAATTGGCCTCCACAGTCACTTACGGACCCATCGCTAGAGTCTACACAATCTTCTTTAGAATTTCCTCCTTTTATCCTGGAAGACAATCTTACTCGGTCACGAGTGATCGCATGATGATGATGATGATGATGATGATGATGATCCCTCCAGTATCAGAGATCAAAAAGATGAGCCATGCTGGATCAGACCAAAGGCCTGTCTAGTCCAGCATTCTGTTCCCACAGTGGCCAACCGGAGGCCGCAATGAGAAGCCCAGGAGCAGGACATGAGTGCGACAGGACCGCTCCTGCCCGTGTTCCCATGCGGCTGGTATTCCATGCAGTTAGATCCATCCAGCATCTCCCATTACAACAGACTCGCTAGGTAGGATGAGGACTGGGGGGCTGCATTTCCCCAGCAACGGCTTATTGCAGTTTTCATACTTAAAAATGAAACATTTCTACAGCAGGAAGGAAGAACATGTAGATTTCTCCCCTGCAGGGCATCAAACAGAACCAAGTGTGTAATTATTGCCCTATATAAATTCTTGCTCTCCTGGGCCCCAAAACACCAAGCAAAACAGGAAACTGAGAAAAAACTGCCCTAATCCTATTAAATGCCCAAAACGGAAGGGTGTTACTCCTGCCATTCGTAGCTCAGTTTCAAAGTGACGGCCTGGCCCAGCTCCACTCCATAGCTGAAAAGGCATCTCGCATCTTTGCCGTACCATCCGCCGGCCGCCACATCTCTCCCAGCACGAAGCCCATGGCACCTTGGCATTCCATTCCAACACCTTTGCAGCCAAGAAGAGGAAAGTCGTCCAAGTAGTTTACAAGGAGGCGTTCAACTATTTCCGGAGAGGGGGAGGAAGACACCTTGGGCACCAACGGATGCAAGAACATTGGCACTCAGCAATATGACATGTGTCTTGCATGCAGAAGGTCCCAGATTCCATCCCTAACATCAGCAGTTAAAAGGATCAGGCAGCAGCTGATGGGAAAGGCAGGATGGAGGGTGTTCATCCTGTGTTGGATGGGGTTGCACTCCCCCTGAAGGAGCAGGTCCGGAGCTTGGGGGGTCCTCCTTGAGCCATTTTTGTCACTTGAGGCTCAGGTGGGCTCAGTGGCACGGAGTGCCTTCTATCAGCTTCAGCTGGTGGCCCAGCTACGCCCCTATCTGGGCAGGGATAGCTTGGCTTCAGCTGCCTATGCTCTTGCAACCTCAAAGTTAAGATTACTGCAATGCACTCTTTGTGGGGCTGCCCTTGGAGACCGTTCGGAAGCTGCAGCTTGTGCAGAACGCAGTGGCCAGATCAACAGCAGGGACTAGAAGGTCTGAGCATATAGCACCGATTCTGGCATGATTGCCCTGGCCACTTGTACGTTTCCAAGCCCAATTCAAGGTGCCAGTCTTGACTGATAAAGCCTTAGACAGCACGGGACCGAAATACCCACCCGTACACTATGATCAACATCTGAGGCCCTCCTCCGAGTGTGGTTCAGAAGATGGCAACAACAAGGGAGAGAGCCTTCTCAGTGGTGGCCCCGTAATTATGGAATGCTCTCCCTAATGGCAGTCCTTCTGGTGCCAACATTGTCAACTTTTTGGTGCCATGTTAAGATTTTCCTCTTCTCCCACCCATTTGACAACATATGATGGGCCGTTATAGGTGTTGCTGTTTTTTAAGCAGGTCCTGGTAGTTTTAATTCTTTATTGTGTTTAACCTGTTTTAAAACGTTCTAAATTCTTGAATGTTTAAGGTTGATATTATGTTTTATTGTGCTGTGTGAACCATGCCCAGGGAGCTTTGGCTATGGGGGCAGTATAGAAACGCAAGAAATGAATGAAGAAATGTGTGACACCCCCCCTCTGAGCCCGAGATACTCATGAGGTGCTGCCGCTCAGAGTCAGCAAGGCCGGGGGTGAAAGCTAGGAAGGAGTTTCCTATGTTCCTATGTTTCCAATCCTATGCAAGAATGCTGGACTAGACGGGCCTTCTTTGGTCTGATCCCAGCTGTAATGTGAACTGCTGCTAGCCTTGCTGTTTGTTTTGATCTATGGTTTTAAATTTTACAGTTATATTATGATATTGTATTTTATGGTTTTAGCTGTTGTAAACCGCCCAGAGAGCTTCGGCCATTAGGCGGTATAAAAAAAAATGTATTAAATAAATAAATAAATAAATAAGTTTAGGGGCCCAATCCTATGTAAGTTCAGACAGGAAAAAAAAGGCGTACAACTCCCAGCATGCCCAAGGGGCATGCTGGGAGTTGTACACCTTTTTTTTCCTGTCTCAACTTGCATAGAATTGTGCTTTAACCGATTTAAATTTCCAGTACTTCATAGAATCGTAGCGGCGGAAGGGGCCATTCAGGCCATCGAGTCCAACCCCCTGCCCAGTGCACGAATCCAGTTTAAAGCATCCCTGACAAGTGACGGTCCAGTTTTTGCTTGTATACCTCCAGCAGCAACAGAGAGCCCAGCACCTCCCTGGGCAGCTGGTTCCCTTGTCTGACTGCTCTGACTTTTAAGACTGTTTTTTCCTGATGTTCAACCAAAATCTGCCTTCCTGTAACTTAAACCTGTTATTTCATGCTCTACAGTCTTGAATGATAAGAGAACAGGCTCATCTATTTATTATTTATTAAATTAATATCTCACCTTTTTCCCCTGCAAGGAACCCGAAAGCGGCTTACATAATCCTCCTCCTCTTCTCCAGTTTATCCTCACAATAACCCTGTGAGGCAGGTTCGGCTCAGAGCCACCCAGTGAGCTTCAGGGCCAAGTGGGGACTAGAACCTGGATCTCCCGAGTCCCAGTCCAACACTCTTAACCACTAAGCCCCCCTGGCTCTCCAGTGGTTGCGGCCTTCTTCTGAGTGATGACCCTCTAGGTCTGGTCAGGGTTCTCCAACCTTGGGTCCCCAGATGTTTTTGGCCTACAGCTCCCAGCATACCCCAGCCAGCATAGAATCATAGAATCATAGAAAAGTAGAGTTGGAAGGGGCCTACAAGGCCATCGAGTCCAACCCCCTGCTCAATGCAGGAATCTAGGTCAAAGCATCTCTGACAGATGTCTGTCCAGCTGCACCTTGAATGCCTCCAGAGTGGGAGAGCCCACGACCTCCCTAGGTAGTTGATTCCATTGTCTTATTGCTCTGACAGTCAGGAAATTTTTCCTGATGTTTAGGTGGAATCTAGGTTCCTGTAACTTGAGCCCATTATTCCGTGTCCTGCAAACTGGGATGAACGAGAAGAGATCTTTGCCCTCCTCTGTGTGACATCCCTTCAAATACTGGAAGAGTGCGATCATATCTCCCCTCAGTCTCCTCTTCTGAAGGCTAAACATGCCCAGTTCTTTCAGTCTCTCCTCATAGGGCCTTGTTTCCAGTCCCTTTATCCTCCTTGTTGCCCTCCTCTGAACCCTCTCCAGTTTGTAGCTGGCTGGGGCATGCTGGGAGCTGTAGGCCAAAAACATCTGGGGACCCAAGGTTGGAGAACACTGCTTTAGGTACTTGGGAAGTGCGACGTATCCCTTCCCTCAGTCTTCTCTTCTCAAGGCTAAACATACCCAGTTCCTTCAGACTTTCCTTGTAGGACTAGATGAATGGATGCATAGCATAAGACATGGGGCACGATGCTGTGAATAAGCCAGCCATATATACAAATTCACGGGAAGGGAACTCCACCTCTGTTCTTCCATTTCAGGGAGAATAGCACTTCTTTATTCCATTTGGGAACGAGAAAAAGCCAAAGGGGGGGGGGGGGGAAATGTGAGGATAGAAGATTTCATGCGAGGATGACATTGGTTTGATGCATTTTGTTTTGCAGAGAGAGAAGTAGGGAGGGAAAGGAGAAGCCGGCATCATTCCCAAAGCAATGGAAGGCGGAATAGCGGGCAGAGAGGTGAACAGAAATGCTGGAGGCTGATTCAGCTGGGAGAGGAGGGAGCCAGGCAGACAAAGACACGGGTCCTACCTGCAAGCTATTTACAGCCAAGCCTGCCACAGGCCAAGCCAAGGAGGACCAGCAGGGCTACCACCTAGGGGTAGGTGTCTGCTATTCCATCTGGGAAGAAGAAAACCACCACCGTGACAATGTATAACCCATAATCCTACAGGGGAGGGGAGAAAGCAAAGATCGTGGCACCAGTTGCAGAATTTCACTTCCCAAGAATCTCCACTTTTCTTTCCTTTTTAAAAAAAAAAAAAATGAAATAGCTCAAGTTTCTAGCCCTTCTGGATGTGAAGATGTCCTTGAAAGTGGGTAGGCAATGCCTGGGGAGATTTCAGAAGACAGAGGAGTGGCTGCTAACATTATTATTGTTCTGCAAAGTTCCCCCGTAAGTAGCTGCCCCACCCTGGGGAGTGGGGAATCCAGAATTAGACCAAGGAGCAGGAATTGTAGAATTGTGCAAATTGTTGTAAGGATAAAATGGAGAGGAGGAAGAGGAGGAGCCGCCTTGGGTTCCTTGCAGGAAAAAAGGCGGGGCATAAATATAATAAATAAATAAATAAATATGCAACGTGCAATCTCTTTCCGTACATTTAAACAATTTGACCTTTCCTTGGCACAGAACATGGGTTGTCTGCGCGCACACACACACACACACACACACACACACAGCCCTGAGTTGCATCTCTTTCCCCGCCATTCTGCAACCTGGAACAGCCTCTGGCAGGGGGATCTAAGCACAAGACCCCCAGCGGGTTTCTGAGATCGGCCTGGGTGACCCAGAAAGCAAGACATCCAGCGCATGTGTCTGCAAAATGTCTACACACCCAGAAGAGCCATCCTCGGGGAAGCACAGCGTGTTCTCATTGGTTTCACAAGACCCTCGGGGACCCCAGCTGACAACAGCTCCTTGCTATCCTGCTCTTGGCATGCCTGTGGCAAAACAGCCACCCAGGGCGTTCAGCTCCAGGCAACAGTCCAGCCCGCCTTCAGATCGCTTGCTGGGGCAAGGGCGAACTGCTGCTTGCCTTTGCCAAATCCAATCCCCAATCGCTTTCACTGGAGACTCCAAAGGGCTGAAACCGGGACCTCCTGTCATAAAAAAAATCACATGCCCACCTACCTACCTACCTACCTAAAATTATTTCTAGGCCACCTTTAATAGTGGAACCCTTCTCAAGGCGGTGTGCAAGATTAAAAACCACACAGAGTAGAAACAGGTTTTTTTAATCCACAAAAAGACGTTCCAATAAAATCCATAAGCACAGAGATTATAAATTAAAATCAATAAAAACAAAACTATTTTTAAAAAAAGACTTCAGGGAAGGCCAACGATCATAGGTGGCTCTTTGGAGCTTTCCTGAAGACCTGCAAAGAAGGGGCCTGATGAACCGCTGATGGAAGTTGAAGTGTGGGGCCACTCCTGAAAAGGCCCTCTCCCTTGCACCCATCAGCCTAACCACGCTTGGTGGCAGGCAGGCGAGAAGGGTCTCTGCTGATGACAGAGTGCGGGCAGGCTGGTACAGCAGAAGCCAGTCCTTCAAGTAGCTTGGGGCCAAGCCATTTAAGGCAGGGGTCCCCAACCCTTTTGGACCTGTGAGAACATTAGGGAGTTTGAGAAACTGCTGTGGGCACCACTACAAAAAGCCTAATCAGTGAGTCAATGCTTTGCGTCTACCTCTCGCATCTCTGGATCTTAGGCTGCGTCTTATTCATCAAAAACGTTGGGTCTGTGTCTACTGGACACCGCAACATCTCTTTAATAAGGGATTGTGTCTAATTCAGCTGACTGCTGGTGGTGCAACACAGCTAATGCTTCTTTTAAACGTATGTTTTGACAAGCTGATTCATTTTGGGAGGAGGTTATTATTACACAGATAAATTTTGTGCTGGAACAATCCTGAATCTTCACTGATGTACACACTCTTTTAAATTATTTACCAGCTTCCTGGAAATTAACAAATGGATTAAGGCAGGGCTCTCCAACCTTGGGTCCCCAGATGTTGCTGGATTACAGCTCCCAGAATCCCTTGCCATTAGCCATGCTGACTGGGTATGCTGGGAGCTGTAGGCCAGCAACATCCGGGGACCCAAGCTTGGAGAGCCTTGCCTGTGGCTCATGCTGGCTCAGCTTGTCTGAGCGTGGAAAGCTAAGCAGGGTCAGGCCTGGTTATTACTTGGATGGGAGACCCCTCCTCTAGTGTCCTGCATTGAGCAGGGGGGTGGACTCGATAGCCTTGAAGGTCCCTTCCAACTCTGTGATCTATGAATCTATGAATCTATGATACGGATTAAGGGGAATGGATTCTTCATGCCCTTTTGACAGCTAAAGGACTGATACTACAAAATTGGAAGAATAAACGCACACCTCCTATACTGCAATGGATTGAGGACCTTACAACACTTTCCATATATGAATAGGTGGCATATAGATTCCAACTTCGAATGGATACTTATTTGGATATTTGGTCCTCTTTTGTTGAAGCCTATGTGTTATTGCTAGAAAGTTGTATGCGTTTCATACAAATCCATGTACGTGTATTCAAAAAACGGGGGGAAATAAAATAAAATTTTAAATATTGGGTGCCCACAGGCAACACATTGGGGACCCCTTCGCAGGCGCCACTGGAGGTGCCTGGGGGTGCCATCATGCCCACAGGCGCTGTGTTGGGGAACCCCCATTTTAAGGTTTTTACAGGTTAAAGCCAGCTGCCACTTTAAATTGGCCCCAGAAACGCACTGGCAACCAGTGCAGCTGGTTCAGTATCGCGGTCTCATGTGAGCTGACCGATACAGCAGAGAGATGAAGACGGTAAGACACAGGAGGAGAAAACTTTACAACAGCAAACTGCAGACAGATAGCCTGGGCACACTCATTTTCCAAATTAAAATGGGAGGTGCACTCTCTGCTTACAGTGGATACGAGGAAGAGCTTTCCTGCCACCCCCAGCAAAAGAGCTCACCCACCGGCCCACATGCCAAATATGACCTACCTGCAGGCCGAATCCGTCCGTCCCCCCCGAAGACCACACCCCCGTCCCCTGTCCCCTGTCCCAAACGGCTCATTTGGTGGCTTCCCGGCTTTTGTGCATTTCTCCCCATTCTAAGAGGTCGAAATGCCTCCCTTAAGGCCGGAGTTAGTGCCAGTAAGAGCTTGAATATGAAAGATGAATATGAAGAGCCAGTGTGGCGTAGTGGTGAGAGTGTTGGACTGGGACTCGGGAGATCCGGGTTCTACTAGTCCCCGCTCAGCCATGAAACTCACTGGGTGACTTTGGGCCAGCCACGGACTCTCAGCCTAACCTACCTCACAGGGTTGTTGTGAGGATAAAGTGGAGAGGAGGAGGAGGAGGAGGAGGAGGAGGAGGAGGAGGAGGAGGATTATGGAAGCCGCCTTGGGTTCCTTGCAGGAAAAAAGGCGGCATATGAATATAATAAATAAATAAATAAAATAAAAGATGCTGGTACTTTTGGGGCACGCCCCTTTTGCCTTCAGCCAACACCACCACCAAAATACGGCCTCCGAGAGCTTCTCTGAAACTGAATTTGGCCCTCAGGATGAAAGAGTTTGAGCCCCCCTGGGCAAAGGTGAAAACAGGCCTGTGGCTCACGCTGGCTCAGCTTGTCTGAGCGTGGAAAGCTAAGCAGGGTCAGGCCTGGTTATTACTTGGACGGGAGACCCCTCCTCTAGTTCCCTGCATTGAGCAGGGGGTTGGACTCAATGGCCTTTTAGGCCCCTTCCAACTCTATGATCTATGAAATCTATGACCGACCCAAGTTCACTCAGTGAGCTTGACGGCTGAGTGGGGCTGAGTGAACAGCCCTGCTGGATTAGACTGAGGTCCACCTAGTCCAGTGTTCTGCTCACACAGTGGCCATCCAGCTGCCCACAGGATCCCACAAGCAGGACATGCGTGCAACAGCACCCTCCCGCCCATGTTCCCCAGCAACTGGTGTACACAGACATACTGCCCCTGATACTGGAGGTGGCATACAGCCAACCAGGACTAGTAGCCATAGATAGCCTTCTCCTCCAGGAACCAGTCTCTCCAGTCTTCCTGTGACTCTAACCACTATACCACATTGTCTCTTAGAATTGGCACTCCCTCCTTTGTCAGAGGAATGCTGCTAAGATGGAACATAATGCCTATAGCCTTTGTAAGTACTAGTTAATTACAAAAATAACCAGGTTATCTAACAGATAGCCTTCTCTGGTATAGACCACCCCATTCTTTACGTACCAAGGTTACCATAGTGCGGACCACTGATCTTCACTTGGGCGTGGTGCAGAACAGGGCCTTCTCCACTGTGGCTTCCACCATGTGGAATGATCTCCCCATCACGAATGGGCAGGATCCTAGTGTGGGTGTTCCCACTGACAACTAACGCTGCCTAGCTTTTTTCCTGACCGCTAGTGTTGCCAGCTACCCTCAGTTATTTTAATAAGATATTTTATTTTTTTTTATCACTGGTGTATTACGTTATCAGTTGGCGTTACTGCTTATTATTATGATTTTACTTTGTAAACTGGTTAGGGATTTAATTAAAAAAAGAAAAAGAAAAGTGGTATAAAAATTCTTATATAGCAATTTCTAAAAATACCAATACATTGAAAAAAAAAAAAAAATCTCCTACCCACATCACTGGGCAAGGACACATTTTTAACCCAGCAAAAGAATATATGTGTTATTTTGATGAACTGTGTTATTTTGATGAACATCAGTATTTCTGGTAGTTATATTAGTTTGGGTGAAGTGTTTATGTGTTTATTTTGTGGTTGTAAATATGGGTATGTGATCTGACACATCTACTTGCATTGGAAAGATTTTTGCTGAAGAAGAGAGTCACTTGAGGGCCCGCGGTAAATATAATGAACTTTTTGCTAGATTTTGCATTCTTCTAGATGTTTAATATTTGACCATTTGGTCTAGAACCTTTTTTTTTTTCTTTCAGTTTGGAAAGCTGGTTTCAGTTTATGATACATGTTCATCTTTTAATATTAGCAAATCACAAAATATTTTTTAAAAATTACCGGTAATCTAAGTGATCAGTTAACTAAAATGTTGCACCCTGCAAAAACAAAACAAAACACACCCCACCCACCAAGATACAATAAAAGATATACCGGTACCTACAATCCAACTTGTCTTTTATTCCCTGCCACCACCTCTCCCATGGGTCATTCCATGTAAAATCAAGCAAAAAAAATGAAAAATTTACCTCACCATCTGCGATTTTTTTAAAAACTGGCATACTGGTAGACCAGCATGAGAAATGAACATACACCAAATTATAGGTCATTATACCTCACGGTTCAAAAGTACAGTGTGCTCAAAAAATGCCCAAAACACGATTTTTCAGCATTTGTAACTACATAAAAAGTATCATACCGTCCTTCAGAATTGGCCTAGAAAGTAAATCATGGTGTCATATGAAAGTTCTCGAACTACCCTTTTATTTGATATGTCACATGAAGCATGCATGTGAAATAAAATATTCAAGGTCATAGTTTCTTTAAGTTTCCTTGAATTCCAAAAAAACCATATTATTATTATTATTATTATTATTATTATTATTATTATTATTAATTTTATTTATATACCGTCCAACAGCCGAAGCTCCCTGGGCGGTTTACAACAATCGATACAACAAATGTTTTTTTTTTGCTGATTTTTTTCCTCAGATAACCCATGTTTACCTTGAGTATATGTACCGATTTCCAGAACGGGGTTTCGAACAGTTCAGAAGATGTGAATGTTCTTATACATGCACAGTACCTCCCTACAATAACTTCACCCCCTTATACACCTACACTAGCGCAAAGGCTGAGGTCCAAAGAAGAACAAGAGAACTTAAGAACGCTTGGTGGAAAAAGAAAGCTGAAGAAATTCAACAACTTGCAGAATCTCATGATGCACGGGGCTTTTTTAAGGCCACAAGGGCCATTTATGGACCAAAAACCTATGGTACAAACCCTTTACAATCAAAAGATGGCACCAAACTCTTAAAAGACAAAGAGTCTATTGCACTGCGTTGGAAAGAGCATTATTATGACCTTTTAAATCGTAAATCTAAGGTGGATAATGAGATTTTTTCGCAAATCCCGCAAAAACAAATTAAAGAGGAACTTGCAATACTCCCCACTTTGGATGAAGTAAAAAAAGCCATTAATCAAATGAAGAACAACAAAGCTAGTGGACCAGATGGGATTCCTGCTGAAATCTTTAAAGAAGGGGGCCCCGAACTTGTACAACATCTTCATAAACTCATCGAAAAAATCTGGATAAGAGAAGAGATCCCAGAAGACTTCAGGGATACCATAATTATCACCCTCTTTAAGAAGGGTGATAGAACAGACTGTGGAAACTATCGGGGTATTTCTCTCTTAGCAACCGCAGGTAAAATATTTGCTAGGATTCTCGCAAACCGTCTTCTATCTATTTCAGAAGAGATCCTCCCTGAAACTCAATATGGTTTCCGCCCCTCTAGAGGGACAGTAGACATGATTTTTACTGCACGTCAGCTCCAAGAAAAATGCCGGGAGCAAAATCAACCCCTTTATATGGCATTTATTGATCTGGCTAAGGCCTTTGATACTGTAGACCGTACAGCTCTCTGGACTATCCTTATGAAAATTGGATGCCCCAATAAATTTGTGAATATCTTGCGACTTCTCCATGACAACATGACGGCAACGGTTTTGGACAACAATGGCTCTCAAGGTGCTCCATTTAAAGTGGGATCAGGTGTTAAACAGGGATGTGTTATCGCCCCAACATTATTTGCCATTTTCATCGCCATGGTCTTACATCTTGTCAAGGGGAAACTTCCCACCGGTGTGGGAATTATATATCGAACAGATGGAAAGCTTTTTAATCTCAGCAGGCTGAAAGCAAAAAGTAAGGTAATTACAACCTCCGTTGTGGAACTTCAGTATGCTGATGATAATGTGGTCTCCGCACATTCAGAGGATGATCTCCAAACTATCCTAAATGCTTTTGCAGAAGCATACGAAAAACTTGGTCTCTCACTTAACATCAAAAAAACCAAAGTGCTTCATCAGCAAGTGCAAGCCAATCCTTTGGTGATGCCATCTATCCAGCTTGGCGGGACAATACTGGAAAATGTCGATCATTTTCTCTATCTTGGCAGCTATCTTTCTGTTACAGCTAACATTGACAGTGAAATCCAGCATCGTCTGAGCTCCGCAAGTGCCGCATTTTCTCGAATGAAACATAGAGTGTTCGAGGATCGGGATATTTGTAAGAAGACCAAAACACTGGTTTATGAAGCCATTGTATTACCAACTTTATTGTATGCCTGCGAAACATGGACTATCTATAAACGTCACTTCCACCTCCTTGAAAGATTTCATCAACGTTGCCTCCGGAAAATCCTGCAAATTACTTGGGAAGATAGGCGAACAAATGTCAGTGTACTGGAAGAAGCAAAGACTACTAGCATTGAAAAAATGATCCTTCAACGCCAACTTCAGTGGACCGGTCATGTTGTTCGAATGCCTGACTGCCGTCTCCCAAAGCAGTTACTTTACTCCCAACTCAAGGATGGAAAGCGGAATATCGGTGGTCAATATAAGAGGCTTAAAGATGTTCATAAGGCTAATCTAAAAAAATGCAATATAAACATCGAAAACTGGGAAGCTCTGGCCCATGAACGATCTAAATGGAGGTTGGCCTTTCACAAAGGTTCCATGGACTTTGAAGAAGCCCGAGTGCAAGGTGAAAGGGAGAAACGTGCTAAGCGAAAAGCACGTCAAATGAATCCTTTACAGGACCATCTTCTATCTGGTAACCTGTGTCCTCACTGTGGGAAGCTGTGTGGATCTAGAATTGGCCTCCACAGTCACTTACGGACCCATCGCTAGAGTCTACACAATCTTCTTTAGAATTTCCTCCTTTTATCCCGGAAGACAATCTTACTCGGTCACGAGTGATCGCCTGATGATGATGATGATACACACTTAAAACAGAATTTTTTGGAGGGAAATGAAACTTAAGCCCGCCCCCTCCCTTCCGGGACCTTCAGGCTGAAACCAAACCAGGCATGGGTAGGCCTCAAACCTTCACAGAGATATATATCTCTTTGGATGTCTACATTAAATCAAGCTTTATTCACAGATTCTGATAAGAAAAAAAGGGCAGGCCTGAAGCCGTGACAAGTGCCGACCCCACTTCTGCTGCAATGTGTTCATGACTTTTCAAATTGTTGAATTCCTGCACACCATTTCTACAGGTAGCGTAACTAAGATCTATTATTTCCCTGATGGTGCAGCAGCACAGTATAAAAGCAGTAAAAACTTCAACAACTTAACTAAGCATAAGTCAGATTTCGGTATCGATGCAGAATGGCACTCTTTGCCACATCGCATGGAAAAGGGCCTTGTGATGGTTTGGGTGGCACTGTGAAAAGGTTAGCTGCTCGAGCAAGTTTGCAGCATCCGTATGAAAAACAAATCATGACCCCTCATCAGCTCTTTGATTGGGCAAAGGAGAACATCACACAGGTTGCATTTCAATACACCACAAGTAAAGATTATGAACTGGAAGAAAAACTTCTGAAATCTCGCTTCGAGAATCCAAGACGATTCCTGGGACACAGAAAATTCACGCTGTAATTCCATTAACAAAACACACTGTTGCTACTAAAAGATATTCATTTCAATGCGAATCCAGAAAGAGACAGTGACTATTAAAGAAGGAGAACTGGAATTGCAAGAAATACGAGGATTTGTTACATGCGTTTATATCTCACAATGGTGGTTAGGTTGTGTTTTACAAACAGATGATCAGAGAGCGGAAGTGTTAGTGAGCTTTCTTCATCCAGCTGGACCAGCAAAATCATTTACGGTATGTATCCAGATAAACAAGATGTCCTATGGATACCATCTTCAGATGTTTTGACAAAAGCTGATCCTTGTTGCCCAACAGGGCACTTCTATACACTAACAGACAAAGAGTGTCAAGCAGCAACTTCAAGACTAGAAACTACTGTTATGAAAAGCTCCTTAATTTAGGACTTGTTAACAAAATGTTAGCAAGTAATATTTGAACTGCATAAAATCTGATCAGCATATATAAAAGTAAAATGGAAAATCTCATCTACAGTATCCACAATAATGGTTTTTCAAGCCCACATCTAAGTAAATCAAAATAACTATGCTAGTAAGAGTCCCATTTTGAAATCAAGTACATGTTTCAGGGATGTTAAATGTTATTTAAAACAAAAGAAGTTTTTTGTCATTATTCAAGGTCAAACTTTTGTATATTTATTTGAAAAAAATAAAATGAACAGGTTTTCCCCAAGCATACTGGTACCTTTTTTAAAGTACATATTTTAAACCTCATTCTTCTGAAAACAATAGGCCCTGCAACTTATTTTTTAATAAGCAGAACAAGTTCACCAAATCTTAAGCAATTTGCTTTCAGTTGGAAATATTCTTTGATTGATTTCATACCAGAATGACCACCCAGAAGAAGTATCATTATTCTACACAAAATGTCAGAAGTACCGTATGCTATTGCGAATAAGAATACCTAATTTAGGGCTGCACAATTATGACAGGGTAGCTTGTACTTGTGCACAATGTTTTATTCAAAACCTAAGTGATAATGCGTATTTTCTTAAGATACGTACAGTGAGATAGCAATTCATATGAACTATGACGCATACACACAGAGAGCCCCAAAAGATGTAACTCATTTTCTGTTAAGAACCCCATTTTGAAAATTGGTACATGTATTAAGCACTGCCAGATGAAATACTAAAACAAAAATCATGGAGAAATTTTTTTTAGTTTTTGCAGAATTCAAGGTCAAATTTTACTATTTGACCTTGAATATATATTTATTCAAAAAAACCACTTATGTTACATATCAAATGCAAGAGCATTTCAAAGGCTTTCCATCAACACCATGGTTAACTTTCTAGGTTCTGTAGAACTGGAATTACTGTAATTTTAATGTTGTCCGACACACAAAAATTAACACTTTTCTTCATATTTTTGATTGCCATATCTCCAAAAGTTTTTGTCCCAGAAGTCTAATTTTGGGAGCAGCTTATTTTCTCATCAGACCCAACAAGTTCACCAAGTTTTTTTCCAAAATCGGTGACGGTCAGCTAAATTCATTGGTTGATTTTAAATGGAATGACCCCCCATGCCAAGCCTGGGAAATGGATCTGCAACCTCATAGTCCAGCATTCCGGGGCCCTCTTCAGCAACAACAGTTACACAAGAGAGAGGTCAAGGCTGAACCTGCGTTTGCAGGAACATGAGACAAGGTCAAGACCCTGGAAGCACAAGACAACTTGCTGCTAATGGGATTATGCTAAAACGGAGTCAGCATTTCCTTGGCTGTTAAACCCATGACGATAGCATTTGCCTTGGCCTTTACAAGACCACAAGCTGTCGGGACAACCCAATCCTGCACGGATGCTGCTTGGAAGCAACCTCCATGGGGCTTACTCCGAAGTAAGTGTGTACACGACGGCAACCTGAGGTTCCATCCTCCAAGCACACAACGGCAGATCAATGCAGCATATGTCCGCTATCACGGGGGGGGGGGGGATCAGTTCCATAAATATGCGTGCCGTCTGACAGACAAGCACAAGAAAACATGTGCTCCCATTTAAAAATCAAGATAAGCTTACTCATCAATCACAGCTTCTCTCTCGCAAACACACCCAGGAGGCAACTCATCGCTCTTGAGATTAAAGCCGCACAGGCAGTTCTTTCCCAAAACTGCTACTTCAAAACAAAAATCAGCCACACGCCAAAGTTCACTGGACAAGCCTACGGCAAACATGTCAGGATGGCGAAGCTTGAACAGGAGAGAAAAGCCACGTTTAAAGAGAGAGAGAGACACACACACCCCTCTTGCTTAAACTGTGACGGCAGAGAGGAACACGGCTGGATTAAACTGTTCATTTCAGGACGCAGCAGCGTTAAGGCCCACAGCGTACAGGCCAGGGCTACCAGCCTCGGGGCCAGTAAAACACACGCACACACACGAAAGGGGTCCATCTCTGTTTGGCATCCCTCAACCCCCCACGGCTGAACCGTTCCCGCTCAATCTGATCTCTAATGCCCCGTCACTTCACGCATGCTGGATCCCTTCCTCCTGGAAGATCCAAAGTACATTTTGGCCAGGGATGTGCCTGCAAATGACAGCACCTTGATTTGACACAAGCAGCAAGAGCTGGATCCTAAACGGCATGAGGAATCAAGCGCTCCTGAAGGACAGGAACTCGGACACGCCCAGCGTAGAAGAGCGGCTTCCCAAAACAGTGTTATGCAGCAGTTAGACTGGCACTGAGCAGATTTGGGTGACCCTGGGCCACTCACCAGCTCACAGCCTAACCTACCTCGCAAGGTGGTTGTGAGGATGAACTCGGGGCTGCAGAAAGAGAAACCATGTACCTCCTTGGAGGAAAGGAAGGATGGAAATGCAATCCAGACAATAAACAAGGCTGCACACACGCCCTTTCTCAAGAGACTCCATTTGAAGAGACCGTGTCTTAAGTGATAATGTATTCCCATCAATGTATGTAACAGAAAAACGTGGTTTACGCTGGCTCAGCTTGTCTGAGCGTGGAAAGCTAAGCAGGGTCAGGCCTGGTTATGACTTGGATGGGAGACCCCCCTCCTCTAGTTTCCTGCATTGAGCAGGGGGTTCGACTCATTGGCCTTGTAGGCCCCTTCCAACTCTATCATCTATGAATGTCTATGGTTTTCCATTCTGCAAACAAGCGGCTATAGCACAGCCTTCCCCAACCTGGTTGCCCTCCAGATGTGTTGGATTGCAAGTTCCATCACCCCCAGCCTGCTCAAGGCTGTGCTATAGCAGCTTGCTTTAAATACACAGAGAGACAAACAGAGACAAACACACACACAGGCACCAGAACTGGGGATTCTCAGGAAAATGAAACCCATAATTACACATCCTGTGGCTTTTCTTTCCCTTTTTTCCTTGCTTCCACAAAATCACAGCATACACATGCTTTGACCGTGACTCACCTTGAGCTTAATCTGAAAGGCAAGGATCTCCCCCACCACCACCGAAAAGAGTACGTTTATGATTCACAATAGCCCTCTTAACTTTTCATTATTCTTCTGTAAAATCCTATTCCCCCATGCTTCAGGTAGACGAAAGCCACATTACCCTTAGGACATACAAGAACGCCGCCTGTTAAGACGGCAGGCAACACGCACAACCAGAAATATCCCGGCCTTTCGCTTCCCAGTCAGTTCAGTCCTTGCGTTTTTTTACATCATGTCCTTCACTCTTTTTCCTCCCCCTGACTGAGCAGACAGGATGTGTGGGAGCAACGACGAACAAAATAAGGCTCCCGCGCCCCTAAAAATAGGAAATGCTTCAAGTCTGAGGAGGGCCAGATTTCAGTCATGGAAGGATCCCAATTCACCATCTGGTCGGAGACGTGAATTCCTGCTGCGTCCAACACCAGAGAAGAGCCAAGACGGGCTTGGGAGGTGTCTGGGTCTGCGCGTGTTCCTTCCAGTGAGAGTTTGGGATGGGAGAATTCTGCACAGCGGGGAAACGTACGAATCTGAAGAGTTACTTGGAATTACTAGGTGGCGGGAGAAGGCAGGACACCGAGCAGGAACGGTGCAAGGCAGTTTGGTGCCCTAGGCAAGATCAGATATTTAGTGCCCCCCCTTCCCACTTGAGAGCACTGTATTTTTTTTCAAGGCGTTTCCCAGGACCGGTGCAAGGCAGTTTGGTGCCCTAGGCAAGATCAGATATTTAGTGCCCCCCCTTCCCACTTGAGAGCACTGTATTTTTTTTCAAGGCGTTTCTGGCGCCCCCTTTAGCCCTGCGCCCTAGGCAGCTGCCTAGTTGGCCTAATGGTAGCACCAGCCCTGAATCACCGAGACATGTAAGGCAGCCCTCCAGGTGAGCCAGGACAACAGTCCCCATCTTCCCCAGCCAGCATAGGGCCGGTAGTCCAAACCATCTGCAGGGCGCCACATTGGGGGAGGCTGGTCCAACGGGTCTTTCGCAAGCCCTTGTCTCATTCCCGATCAGGGTTTAAAACAGGGGTGAGGAACATCCTCTGGTCCAAAGACCAGTTCCCCCACCCTAGAACCCGGGGGGGGGAGGTACTGTTCGCCAGAACTGCGACTGTAATGCAGCTGAATTTCCAGCTGAAATCTGACAGCACAGGAGTGGGGCGGGGGAGGAGAACCACTGTTTTTCCTTGTTTTAAAGGGGAATCACACTTCCAGGATCGCAATTTTACTTTAAAACCACGCAATTTTAAAAGAAAATCTGCATTTCCTGCTCCCCACACACACACAGACAGCCAAACTTCAGTGGTTGGGTTGGGCGGGGGTGATGGGAGCTACAAAATCAGATGGAAGGCATATGCACCCAAAGGGTCAACATGTTCCCCCGCCCCCAGTTTAAAACATCGTTTTTCCCCACCCCATGGGTTTGCCTCTACCGAAGAGCTCGCACAATGCTCCCCATTGTGGCAAACATGTGGAAAATATTTGTCCAGACTCTTCATTCATGCAGAATTTTCCCCAGAACGATCCATGAAAAATCCATTTATTTATTTGTTTATTATATTTACACCCCGCCTTTTTTCCTGCAAGGAACCCAAGGTGGCTTACATAATCCTCCTCCTCCTCCTCCTCCTCTCCATTTTATCCTCACAACAACCCTGTGAGGTAGGTTAGGCTGAGAGGCAGTGACTGGCCCAAAGTCACCCAGTGAGTTTCATGGCCGAGCGGGGACTAGAACCCGGATCTCCCGAGTCCCAGTCCAATCTTATGATTTCTAGAAGAATTGCCCTTAAAAAATTTTTTAAAAAACCCCTAGGTTCCCACATTCCATTTCTTAGGGGAGGAAGCACAGCTCAGTGATAGAGGCAGTATCCCAGTATCAGAGGCAGTCTGCCTATGTACTCCAGTTGCTGGGGAACATGGGCGGGAAGGTGCTGCTGCACTCCTGTCCTGCTTTTGGGATCCTGCGGGCAGCTGGCTGGCCACTGTGTGAACAGAATGCTGGACTGGATGAACCCTTGGTCTGATCCAGCACGGCACTTCTTATGTTCAGTTGCTTTGCAGGCAGAAGGTCCAAGGCTCAATCTCTGACATCTCAAGTGTAAAAGTTGGGAAAGACCACCAACACAGTCACAGAAGACGATACTGGGCTACAATCTAGACAGCTAAATAGCCTCACCTGGTAGAAGGCAACCAACCTCCTGAGCAGTAGCCCGTGCTAACCTGTTATATTAATATTAATATTAATATTAATATTAATATTAATATCAATATCAATATTAATATTTTATTTAATACATTTTTATACTGGCCATTAGCCGAAGCTCTCTGGGCAGTTTACAACAGTTAAAATCATAAAATACAATATAAAATTTAAAGCCACAGATTAAAAACAAACAGCAGAGCTAGCAGCAGCAGTTACAATAACAGAATTAAAAACAACTACAAGATTAAAATGATTAAGAAGATTAAAATGCCTGGGAGAACAGAAAGGTCTTCACCTGGCGCTGGAAAGAATACAAAGTAGGCGCCAGGCGAACCTCTTTGGGGAGCTCATTCCATAACCGGGGTGCCACAGCAGAAAAGGCCCTCCTCCTGGCAGCCACCTGCCTCATTTCCTTCGGCAGGGGCTCTCGGAGAAGGACCGCTGATGCAGATCTTACTGTCCGGGCAGGTACATATTAATTATTATGTATTGATTTCATCTATATACCACCCAATAGCCGAAGCTCTCTGGGCTGTTTACAACAATTCACGAAAACACAGGCTTCCCTGTGGCCCTGCTTCCCCTCTCATTGCCCAGGTCGGGGTGGGGGGGACAGTCCAGCTGGAGCAGGTCCTGATGTTGCCTTGGCCTGCTCCTGCCTCCTTCGCTCCTTCTTCTTCTATCTGTCTGTTGCAGTAAGAAGATGGATTCCTGCAGCACCTCTGAGTCCGCTACATAAGGCAGCTTCTGATGCTCAAAGAGCGGCCAGCCGGATTGCTGTGTATGCTTCCATGAAAGTGGTGCTCAGAGGTAGGCCTTATTCTTCCACTGATATCCCGTCTTTTTTTCCTCTTGCAAGGAACCCCAGGAGGCTTACACGGCCCTCCTCCTCCCCATTTTATCCTCACAACAACCCTCTGAGGGAGGTTAGGATGAGAGTCAGTGACTGGCCCAAAGTCACCAGATGAATTGCACCCTAGGGTGCTGAGGGAGCTTACGAGTCTTATTCGGAGCCACCAGCTGCAATCTCTGGGAAATTCTGGAGAACGGGTGAGGCGTGGGAAGACTGCAGACAATCAGATGTTGTTTTCATCTTCAAAAAGAGGAGAAAGCAGATCCTGGGGGAAATCCTAGGACAGATTATCCGTCGGTCAACTAGAGAATAATGCATTGATTCCAAGGAGCTGGCGTGGCTTTATCAAGATTAAGTCATGCCAGACCAACTTTATCTCCCTGTTTGACAGAGTTACCAGCCTGGTAGATCATGGGAACACTGTGGACAGAACACATATCGATTTCTGCAAAGCATTAATATCCTTGTTCCAAGGTCACGTAGTAGCTCCAACTCATTCCAAGGTAGAAAAAGAATTTCCCCCTCCCGCTAACTCTGAAAAAAAGAGAAAGGTGTGGACACGTCTATTGTTCATTTCCATAATGTCTTGTTTAGGGACCATCTGGGGCTGCCTGGGTCCCCTGAGGAAATGCATTCTAACATCCTGGGGCTGACTGAAGTGCCACTTAGCTGTATTTGGAGTATCAGAGGCAGTGTGGAAAGAGGCTTTAGAGAGCCAAAGTGAGCTACATCAATCTGGAATTTTAAAAGGAAGCTGGAAAGTGTAGAGATTGCTTTGGGCTCTTGAGAACCTAAACCTCTCCTTCCAAGATTTCCCCAGACACTGAATTCTAACTTTTGCCGATCAGTCCAACAAGATTGGTGGACTTGGGTCTTTTGGCTGTAGATCATAAATTGCATGTACAGCTCATTTGCCTTCTAAATATCTGTGCCAGAGCAATCCCACTCACCCCAATACAACCCTGGAGCTTCCTCAGAGGAATGTAAGGAAGATGTCTTCAGCGCTTAAAACTCCAACCTTGGGTCCCCAGATGTTGCTGGCCTACAGCTCCCAGAATCCCTTGCCATTAGCCATGCTGGCTGGGGTATGCTGGGAGCTGTAGGCCAGCAACATCTGGGGACCCAAGGTTGGAGAGCCCTGACTTAAACAGTCAGAGCCATCGGTGAGGGGCCCTGTCCCTGGAGCTCAGGGTATTTTGAAACACTGACTAAAGGCACAGTCCTATCGATCGCGCGCTCAGTGCTCATATCCTGGTGGCCCCCAGTCTCATCCCCCTCCCCACCTCCCCAAAACACCCCCTTTACCCCTCTCCAAGGTCGATATTTTCCAACCTCAGAGCAGCAGCCAGCATGGTTCTTTCTGTGCCAGCCGCAAGGGGGTCAGGAGAATCGGAGCATGGATCCCAGCTCCAAGGTCCGAGCTCTGTTTCCCGACCTTGGAATCTGGGAATCCGGAATATCCTATGATCCTCCAGGCGATGTCCAGGGGCCACAGGTTTGCTCCCCCCATATCCCAGTTGGCGAAAGAGATACAGTATTTTTCCATGTATAAGACTATACTTTTTCCTAAAATTGTTAGACTAAAAATTGAGGGCCGTCTTATACACGGACGTAAGCCGAGGAGAGAACCGCACGGTTACGAAACTGCCTAGTGGGGGGCGTCTTATACATGGGGGCGTCTTATAGACGGAAAAATACGGTAAATCAAAGCCTGTTCATAGTCTTGTTGACAAGCTGGTGAGGTATGGGCTAGAAAAGGCTACTGTTCAGTGGATCCACAGGTGGTTGAGCAACAGTACCCCACGAGCACTCACTAAGGCAGTGTTCTCCGACCTTGGGTCCCCAGATGTTTTTGGCCTACAACTCCCAGCATGCCCCAGCCAGCTACGCTGGCTGGGGCATGCTGGGAGTTGTAGGCCAAAAACATCTGGGGACCCAAGGTCGGAGAACACTGCAGTGGAGGACTCTGTCCCATTGTCCATGTTGAAGAAAAACCAAGCCACCAGTTTTTGTATTTGGATTGGGAGGGGTGCCATCTTCTGTGCCTCCAGCAGCAAAACCTCTTCGGCCAGCGTTGGCTTCCCTCCAGCATCTCTTTTTTGCCACTGTGGGAACAGGATGCTGGACTAGAGAGGCTTTTGGTCTGATCCAGCCCAGCTGGCTGGGGCACACTGGGAGTTGTAGGCCAAAAACATCTGGGGGCCCAAGGTTGAAGAACACTGCACTAAGGGATCTGCATCAACCTGGAGGGAGGTCTTGGATGGAATGCACCCGGGCTTTTGCCTGAGCCCTGGGCTGTTCCGACACTGTTATAAATGACCTGGTTGAGAAGTAGCAGGGCTGCTTATCAAATCTGCAGGTGACACAGAGCTGGTAAGGTTAGCCAACACCACAAAAGATGGGAGTCAAGATTCAAAAGAATCCTGGCAGGAACATTGGGGGTCGGGTGGGGGGTGAAACTGACAAAAGATGAAATTCCGCGGAGAACAATGTAAAAAAATCCCACATGTAGGTACCCAAAAATGTCTGGCATGTCAGTATAATAAGATGGGGCAGGGCTGGCTTGGCAGCAAGACATGTGGCAAGGACCGAGGTGTCTTCGTGCATCACAAGCTGAACCTGAGCCAAAAAATGCAATGTGGCTGCTAAAAAGTGAGGACAATTAGCGGGGCGATTCTACGCATGTTTAGACAGGGGGAAAAAGTCCTACAACTCCCAGCATGCCCCAACCAGCAACGCTTCGCCTCCGCGTTCCTCTGCCCTGCAGAGGATACCCATAATCCTCCAGGGTCAGAGGGTTACGGGCACCCCAAAAGGACTGCGCCTTTAGTGCGTTTTTTTGATCTTTGCGCTGCTGCCGGCTTTTTTACCCTGGTTTTTACTTTGCTTTCATATGCTGTCTTAAACTTGAGGTTTTTACGTTCTGCGATGTCATTGTATTTTATGGTTTCACATTTTCTTCTGTGAACCGTCCAGAGAGCTTCAGCTGTTGGGTGGCATAGAAATGTCATATAAATAAAATAAATATTTGCTATAAGCAGGGCTTTTTTTTCTGGTGGAACTCACCGGAACTGAGTTCCAGCACCTTTTCTTCTATTAATTGCATTACAATTTAATCGCCATCTACTCCCGAGGAAACATAATCCAAGAGTTCCGGTACCTTTTTCTCCAGAAAAAAAGCACTGGTTATAAGAGGCTATTTTATGACTGGGGGAGGAGGGGGAGGGAAGAAGCACACAAAAGAGAATTGCACAGGAGTAGCAACACACCTCCGCTCCTAGCAAATGGGTCTCCAAACGGGAAGAAAGGTCCCCGATGGGTTGGATCCCCATTTGCACAAATCAGGTGCACAGCTAAAGTTGTCACCGCAAAGTTCATCCCCTTCGCAGAGTTAGAAAGAATGCAGCTCCCAACCCACCCAGCCCCACGGCCACGGCCCCACAGACGAGAGAGGATCAGATTCAGAAAGCACAGCCGACAGCAGCACCTGTGCGGCATCCGCTTGTAACAAGCCAGCAGCAGGCTGATTAAGACAAGGCGGCAGGTTCTTAATTGTTTGCATCGACCCAGAGTGTCCCTCCCGACTAAGCTGATGAGGCTCCACTAATCTTGCTCAGGCGCCCAGGATGTTGTCGCTTCGGGATCTCTGATTTGGGTTGTGTGTGTTTTTTAAAGACAACCAGATAACCCCAAAGCCCGGAGACGACGAAAAACACAATTGCCACCACAAACGATATCTGCAGAGCACACGCGGAGCTTGGCAAATGGCAGCGTTTCCATTGTAAACATGGTGCTTTTGCATGTCGCCAGACGCTTGGCACCAGGGGGGGGGGAGAGAAAAGAGGGAGGCACACATATTGGTGAATTCCCTCTAATGCAGTGCTCTCCAACCTTGGGTCCCCAGATGTTTTTGGCCTATAACTCCCAGCATGCCCCAGCCAGCGTAGCTGGCTGGGGCATGCTGGGAGTTGTAGGCCAAAAACATCTGGGGACCCACGGTTGGAGAACACTGCTCTAATGCATAGACACTCACCTGCACTGAAATCTATACCAAATATCTCCTGCTCCATACACACACACACACACACAAACGCACGCGCGCACACACACACTCAAGCCTCTTCCAGGTAGGGGGTGAATAAATCTATCAATTTCAATTTCAGTTTCTCTCAGTTTCCCATTTTTCCAATCTTAAATTCGGTTCAACCCAAACTTTGAAAAAAAACAAAAAAACAAAAATATTTGCATGAAAATTCGTAAGCATTTCTGTCCCCAACACATGCATTTTTGTATGAATTTTTGTCTACTATCATTCATGAGTGCAAGCAAATTCCCTAACGCAAAGCATGTTAACACTATTTTCCATGATACAAGCAATTTTGGACACATTTTTTTGTTTTTGTTTGGAGAGGCCCATTGCAAAATTTGGAGAAACGCAAATTTCAAAGGAACACCGAATATCAGTTCGCAGAGTGATTCAAGTGTGCGAAATTGGGTAAGTTTGACCAAAAGGGAATGGTCAAAAGGGGGTGCTGCCACCCCACACACCCCAGCATCTGCCGCCGGAGGCAGGTGTCTCACTCTGCGTAATAGTAGGGCCGGCCCTGGCCTCTTCATCTCCACAGCTCTGCACCACAAACAGGCCAGGAGCTTTTCCAGGACATTAGAAAAATCACCAAACCTATCATGGGCAGGACGTGAGGCCTTTGGCAGCTGGGGCAGGAAGCAGAAGCAACACCTACTTATCCAGACCTTTCCTGCCCGCCCGCCTACCCCTCCCCAGCAGTCACCACCGTTCCCCTTCCCCATGAAACAATATGATCTGCAAACGGTTTTACATTTCCATCTGCTTACAGACAAAGTGGTGGTTTTAAAATACGGAAATAGTCCTTGAATCATAAGAGATTTATATATATATATATATATATATATATATTTAAAGCAAAACTTCAGTAAACTTTACTAAACTTCAAATCCTTTCTGCGTAAGACTTGTATGTCAAGCAGATGCCACAGAATCCACAACACGTTGCAGAGGATTCTGGGAAGTGTTACATGGCACCCTCTCAGGTCATGGGGCCATTGGCCCAGGCCCATCAACCCATATAGACCAAGAGCACGGGTAGGCAGCCGTGGACTGCAACTCCCATCAGCCCTAGCTAGCATGATCAGGGACTGCGGGACTTGTAGTCCAAAATGCCTGGAAGGCACCAGGTCAGCTAGCCCTGACCAAGAGCACGGCCCGGGACATACCCAGTGTCTCTAAAGTGCCTAAAGCAGTGTTCTCCAACCTTGGGTCCCCAGATGTTTTTGGCCTACAACTCCCAGCATGCCCCAGCCAGCTACGCTACGCTTTAGAGACACTGGGTATGTCCCGGGCCGTGCTCTTGGTCAGGGCTAGCTACGCTGGCTGGGGCATGCTGGGAGTTATAGGCCAAAAACATCTGGGGACCCAAGGTTGGAGAACACTGGCCTAAGACTGCCGGGGAAGATTCATAAGGGTGGGTAAGGCATCCTTCGGGAAAGGTTGTCCACCGTTACGGATCTTATTGAAGAACTCCCCAATAAAGGTCTAATAAAATGGGGTTTCTTAAAACACGGCTTGAAGACAACATACAACATAGAACATAAGCACTTTGGCCCTGAGAAACAAACAGGCTTTTTAAGGCAGCCCCACAAGCAAGCAGCCTGTCGACAAGCTCCCACCAAATTCGCTTAATAGCCGGCCCAAACATGCCCTTAGCGCATTTGCAGTTTATTTACCCAGAGGATTAGCCTGACACAACAACTGCTTCATTCCCTCCCGGCCTCATTTATTTGCACATTGGAGAGGCTTTTCCAAAAAAACAACTCCACTGACATCCAGGGCTAGGAAAGACCTCTCGCTGCCAGGGAGAGGAGACGATACCAAGCAAAAATCAGATGGACCAGGGCTTGGATTCTGCCAGAACTGTCCCCAGGGCCCTGTGCCAGGCCAATGCATTCTTGGGCCGCTGCCAGGGGCCTCCCTGGCGCCTGCCCTGGGTACCTAGAGAGGAGAGGGGAGGCCCGCACACCTAGAGCCAGCCCGGGATGACAGCTCCTCTGGGACTTCCGTGCATTTCCCGCTGGGATTTTTATGAGCCAGGAAGGACGGGCCACACACAGAAGTGGCCTTTGGGGGGGACTTCCACATCTGACAGAAGGGGGTGGGGTGGAGTGAACGCAAGAGAGAGCGAGGGATACCATCGTTCTAAATTCAGTGAACCAAAGATGTATCATGTGAAAGGGATGATGAAGTCGAGTGAGTGCGACACGAGACGCTCGTCTGAGAAATCAAAGAAAAAAAATTAACTCGAAAACACACATTTCCCTACAATCCAAACATACCTTTAGATGCCGTGTGTCTCCTAAGGCAGTGTTCTCCAACCTTGGGTCCCCAGATGTTTTTGGCCTACAACTCCCAGCATGCCCCAGCCACACTGCGCTGGCTGGGGCATGCTGGGAGTTGTAGGCCAAAAACATCTGGGGACCCAAGGTTGGAGAACACTGTCCTAAGGCACTTCCACAATACTTAGGAGGAAGAAAGCAGGCAACAGAAGGAGATACTAGTACAGGATTTTAAGAAGTGTTATTGTTCAGGTCACATCACGGGCCCTCCAGATGTTGCTGGACTACAACTCCCACCATTCCTGACCATTGGCCATGCAGGCTGGGGCTGATGGGAGTTGGAGACCAACAACATCTGGAGGGCTGCAAGCAAGCTCCCTGCCCCTCCTGAGAGTAACTTAAGCAGAGATGACAAGATCTAACCGCAAGGCACTTATATCCTAGGTGTTGACAGAGAAGAACAGAAGGCATGAGAGCCCCTTTGAGGCACATTTGATTTAGAAAAGCCATTTAGGAGGAATGCTATTAATAGGCCAAGTAAACAAGCCTCTTCCGGAGGTGCTTCGCAATGCCTTGCCGAAGCAACATTAACATAAAAAACCCACGTGTGTTTACAAGGGAGAATGCACACTCTCCCATGGCAACAATGGTACACTTTCATTGCCAAAAATCATCTGATTTTTCAAATCCAAAGACATGCAGAACTTCAGTGCTGGGTACACTTAAGCAAGCGAGATCCAAATTCCCGGAAGGCACACGTGTGAGACCAGCCAAGGCGAGAGTGCCACTGACAGGAAATGCCTACCTATACACACAAAAAAGCAGAGCTACGGGTGCTTAGCGTGGCTACAGCTGGAGAAGACACAGACCACAGATGTGATCAGCGCTTCCAATTTAGGGTATGTAACATTCACTTCGCTCTTAGAACAGGAACGGATGGCTAGAGAGGGGACATGGCTGAGTGGTGGAGCACATGTTTTGCATGTGGAAGGTCCCAGGTTCAACCCCCAGCATCTCCAGGTAGGGCTGAGGAAGACTTCTGACTGCAGCCCCTCATAGATTTCATAGATCATAGAGTTGGAAGGAGGCCTACAAGGCTATCGAGTCCATCATCATCAGGCGATCACTCGTGACCGAGTAAGATTGTCTTCCGGGATAAAAGGAGGAAATTCTAAAGAAGATTGTATAGACTCTAGCGATGGGTCCGTAAGTGACTGTGGAGGCCACCCCCTGCTCAATGCAGGAAACTAGAGGAGGGGTCTCCCATCCAAGTAATAACCAGGCCTGACCCTGCTTAGCTTTCCACACTCAGACAAGCTGAGCCAGCGTGAGCCACAGGCCGTATCCACTGAAGAGTCGCTGCTGGTCAGTACTAAGCTCGATGGACCAAGAGACTCACACCATCACGGAGGGAAAAATAATTCACGGTGGCTTATTTTCCCTCCCCAAACGTGCCGGCTGCGAGCCACCTAATTACGGTAGCCGCCCGTGGCTCATTCTAGCGTTTCAGGGTGGTTTGTAAACCACCCCGAGCCAGCCACCCGAGCCAGGTTCAGGCGTCACAACAATCCGCGCCTGGCAAGGGTAATTATGCTAATTAGGTGGCTCACGGTCCACACACACACGCGGGGAGAGAAAAAAGGCCTCCGCGGCTTATTTCCCCTTCTGTGATCATGTGAACCCGCCCAGTATAAGGCGGCTTCCTGTGACTTCAGCCTTGCTTTGTCTCAAACTGATGCAAAGAGCCAGTGTGGCGTAGTGGTTAGGGTGTTGGACTGGGACTCGGGAGATCCGGGTTCTAGTCCCCGCTCGGCCATGAATCTCACTGGGTGACTTTGGGCCAGTCGCTGATGCTCAGCCTAGCCTACCTCACAGGGTTGTTGTGAGGATAAAATGGAGAGGAGGATTATGTAAGCCGCTTTGGGTTCCTTGCAGGAAAAAAGGCGGGGTATAAATATAATAAATAAATAAATGGGCAGGCAAGGGATCTCTGGACAGTATAGGCACAGCTAAACCTGGTTAAGTGATTCTCTGAGTGTACATCCTTGCTTAAGAGCATCAGAACAGGCAGGCAATAGGCGGTCCAGCAGGAACCGGCCAATGGTCCACCTTCCACCTTGTGTCCATCCCAGCCTAATCACCTGCTCCCATCAGTGGTTCATGCCTTGGTCTCCTCTCGCCTAGACTACTGTAATGCGCTCTACGTGGGGTTACCCTTGAAGACGGTTCGGAAGCTGCAGCTGGTACAGAACGCGGCGGCTCGCCTGGTTAAAGGCAGCCGCCGGCGGGATCATATCACGCCAGTGCTGAAGGATTTGCACTGGCTACCAGTTGCTTGCCGAGCCGAATTCAAGGTGTTGTTTTTGACCTTTAAAACCCTATACGGCTCTGGTCCAGTTTATCTCAAGGAGCGTCTCCAGCAACACCAAGTGGGCCGCTCAACAAGATCTGCCACGGATGGCCTTCTCCTTGTCCCTTCAGCCAGAGCAGCTAGACTGGTAGGGATGAGGAAGAGGGCCTTTTCTGTGGCGGCCCCCGTACTGTGGAACTCTCTCCCGAGTGACCTCCGCCATGCCCCCTCTCTGATGAGCTTCCGTCGCTCATTAAAAACCTGGTTGTTCAGGCGGGAATATGGGGTGGGTTAAGATTTTAAAATTTTTATATTGTTTTAATGTATTTTATTGTATTTATGTATTTTATTGTGTGTACATCGCCCAGGGTGGCCGGTTGCCGGCCAGATGGGCGATAAATAAATATTAATAATAAATAATAATAATTAAGCCACCCTGATATACTCACAATCAGAGGGGCAAGCATTCTTTGCACCCTTTTACCTCCGTAATGAAGTATGGATTCCGTTGTAATCCTCGAGTCCCGCAGGGTCTGCCCTTTCTGACTCTACTCCTGTGCCTTAACGGCAGCCTGTCCTTCAGAAATTAAAAGTTTCCCCCTCCGACATGGAAATGCAGAGAGGGACAGAAGCCGCCCTGCCCTAACAGTCGAAGGGAAAGTAACACGCTGACCCCTCCTCCCTCCCTCTCCCTTAAACGGCAATGAAATTTAGGCACTAACTAAGTATGTTAACGGCTGCCAGACCTCCAGTGAGCGATCGCAGGTAAAATTTCTCAGTCTAGGACTAAAGGTACCTACCCGGTATTACACATATTCCAATCCTTCCCTCTGCTACCCACCTTCCCCGTCCAGGTGTGCCACACTTACATCTTCTTCACCAGCACCACCCAAGCCTTTCCTAAGAATTCAAAACAACCCTTGTTTTTTTCTCCCCACCCACCCAGGTTTGCAAGGAAATATGCCACACACCCCAAATGTATCATCTAAATTTGCCACGGTGGTAGTTTCGGCAGCAGCGGTAATTTCGACGGTGGCAGCAATTTCAGCAGCGGTGGGTAGAACGCAGCCCCCTCCCAACCCCTGGAAGTTGGCCACCCCTGAATTCTAAATTGTGTTGCCATCCAAGGAAGTAGGATTGCCACCTTTGTTGTTCTGGCAGGTCCGCTGTGCCTTTAACAAGCAGAAATTCAAAGGTACCCAAAGGAGTACAGTAATACCTTGGATTGCAAGCATAATTCATTCCGGAACCGTGCTTGTAATCCAAAACACTCTTATATCAAAGCGAGTCTCGGGCAGGCAGGTGCAGGGCCGATTTCGGCCTGCTACGCCCGCTCGAGGCAAGCGGTTACATCCCTACCTTGTACTGCAAGACGTTGCTTGTTTATCAAGTCAAAATTTATTTTAAAAAATTTGCTTATCTTGCAAAACAACACTCTCAGACCAAGTTACTTGCAATCCAAGGTATTACTGCATTTCTATACTAGGAAAAGCTCCGCCTAATGAATGTCTGCCTGTCATGCAGAACTGCTATGGGTGGGGGAAGAAAAGCTGGAAGCCTTGCTCAAGGTAGATAGAACTACGCTCAGCCCCCAAGTGAGAGGGGGCAGAAGCTCACACACAACCATGCGCGTTGTTCTTCGAATCACCCACCATATCTCAAAGACTCTGGGCAAGTAGCAGCAAGGTTGAGCAGGCAAACTGGATGTGTTTGGGGATAACTAAGAAAAAGAAAGACGCCCACCCAAGATTGCAACTCTAGCCACAATTACTAGGGAGCAAGTGCCACTGAAAGGAATGGGAATTGTCTTGCCTACGATGGGGCTACACGGGTGCAAAGGGGAAGGAGCCCGAGACCTACTCCAGGGTCGCCAACATTTGAACTGGCCCCGGTGGCAACGCCTACATCAGTCTGTAACCCTTGGCTCCACGCCAGGAAAAGGTTCACCTGCTGATGTCTGCATCTCAAAGCCTCCGTTAAAGGCACAAGAGCAAAACCAGCCTTGCTTTTCCGGAACCGTTGGCGACCCTACGCTAAACCACACTTACACAAGCAAGGCGTGTTGCACGGCTCACACACGCCTCGACCCACGGCCAGCACAGAACATGCACTGGTTCGTTGAATCATCATCACACAGCCGCCCTCCGAGGCGAGCGAAGTTAACCGCCCTCCCCCGCGAGCGCGCAAAAGCATCCGCGCATCCGCCCAGGTGCGCCTGTCGCTGGATGCGCAAGATGCGCATCGCCCTCCGGAAAAAGAAAAAAAGAAAAAAGGGAAAAAAAGGCGCTTACCTCGGAGAAACCCTCCGGGGGTCTCCCGGGAAACTTGGAGCGGGGAAGCTCCCGCGGGCTGCCTCGTCCACGACCTTCCTCGTCCTCCTCCCTCCGAGCGCTTGTGTAACCTCGCCGAGGGAGCGAGCGCGGAAGCCTCGCTGCGCCTTGCGGAGGCGCGCGGAGCGGACCTTGGCCGGACGCGCCTGGGCTCCCCCGCTCGGCAGAGGCGCGGCGCGGGCTGGAGAGGGGCCGGTCCCGCCTGCCTCTCCCTCCCCACCCCCCACCCCCCACGGGGCAGCCCGAGGTTCGCTCGGCTCGGCTCGGCTCCGGAGGCGCTCCGGGCTGGCGCTGCCGCAGCGGCGAGAGGCGAAACAAAAGCGAGCGGCTCTCCGCGAGCGCACCCTCCGCCGGCACGGCACGGCACGGGCACGGCTCACTCGCTGGGCGCCTCGGCTCCTAGCCCGCTCGGGCGAGCCCCGGCCGCCGGCTCATCGCGGCTCATCGCCCGGAGCGCGGCTGCAAGAGGAGAAGGAGGAGGACGCGAGCGGAGGAAGGGCGAAGGGACGCGCCGCGCCTCGCCCGGCTCTGCTCCAGCCCGGCGCCCGACGCCGAGGAAGGCAGCCGCGGAGGCGGAGCTCCCCGCACGAGGGACCCGCCCAGCCACGCAGCCGGCCGGGGAAAGGGCGGCCGCTTCAGCCCCGGAACTTTTGTTCGGGAGAAGCCCCGCCGCCGCCGCCGCCGCCACCACCACCTTCGCGCCCTCGCGCCCGGAATGCCTCCACCAGCTACGGGGGCTTCTCTTCTCCGAGCAGGGCCTTCATTGGTCCCGAGAGTCAGCCCCGGGAGAGATTTTAAAAAATGGTTTGGCTGGGGAGGGGGGGGGTGTTTTTGTTGTTGTTTTTCAGGCGACACATCCGGGCAGGAAAGGGTGGCTACAGCAGCTCCGGGGCGCTTCATCGCAACCAGGATTCAGCCCCGGAACTTCTTTTTAAAAACCTGCCCCAGCCATTCCCCATCCCAGCATACAGCCAGGCAAGGTAGGGTTACAGCAGGCAGGGTTTCTTTGCACGCAGGTTTTTTTAAAACATTTGTCTCCCTCCCCCCCCCCCAACACATATCCTTTTAGGAGGGGACTGTGTGGCATAGTGGTTAGTATGTTGGATTGGGACTCGGGAGATCCGGGTGCTAGTCCCCACTCTGCCGAGAAAGTGACTGGGTGACTTTGGGCCAGTCACTGAGTCTCAGCCTAACCTACCTCACAGGGCTGGCTCAGCTCGTCTGAGCGTGGAAAGCTAAGCAGGGTCAGCCCTGGTTATGACTTGGATGGGAGACCCCCTCCTCTAGTTTCCTGCATTGAGCAGGGGGTTGGGCTTGATGGCCTTGTATAGGCCCCTTCCAACTCTATGATCTAAATATAATGTAAGCCACCTCGGGTTCCTGGCAGGAAAAAAAGGTGGGATATAAATATACAGTAATAAATAAATAGGAAAGGGTTAGATGAGCAAAAGGGACTCGGTTTCATATACTCACCAACACCTGTACATCCAGCTAAGGAAAGGTCACCGCTGCCAGAGCTTCAGTTCCCAAATCTAAATTTAAAAAATATTATTTCTTCCCCAGCCACAAGTTTGGGCAAGGAAAGTTTAAAACACACCGGGTTTCCTATCAACAGGGGGATCAATGGCTGGCCTTTACCAAAAATCTATGTATCATTTGTGGGAGCAGCTTCCGATGATTCAGCGCACAGGGACTGGCACCCGGTGCTTGGAGGCTCCCATATCTCTTGTTATTGTTACCCAGAGCAACCTGGGGAAGAAAACGGGGGTTGTGTACCCAGAATTCTCACTTAAATCGCGTGACTCGTTTCCCAGGAGCCAAAGTGGTGAGACTTATAGCAAAGTAACTTGCCCAAGAACCTTAAGTACAAGGCAGAGGCCCGCCCGGGTCTGAGTGCCAAAATACAAAACTACCATTTTGACGTCAAACAAAGATGGCGCTAGGAGACAGCACTTCACTTTGCAGCGAGGCAGCCAAGCCAGTGTTCTCCAGCTTTGGGTCCCCAGATGTTTTTGGCCTACAACTCCCAGCATGCCCCTACCTTGCCTGGCTGTATACTGGGATGGAGAATGGCTGGGGCAGGTTTTTTTTTAAAAAAGCGTAGCTGGCTGGGGCATGCTGGGAGTTATAGGCCAAAAACATCTGGGGACCCAAGGTTGGAGAACACTGCCCTAAGTAAAGCACACACACACACACGTTTTTACTTTAAAAACCATAAGAAATCAAATAAAACCCAAGGCGGGCAAGGAGAAAGCCTGTCGGACACCAAGAGAGGTATCCCGGGGCACACGGACACCCATGGGCACCACATCAGAGACCCCAGAGATAGAGAGCCAGGAACTAGGCCAGCCTTGGCCAACCTGTTTCCCTCCAGATGTTTTGAACTTCAATTCCCATTAGCCCCAGCCACCATGGCTAATGATCAGGAATGTTGGGGAATTGTCCTCCAAAACATCTGGAGGGCAGATCTAAATTGGACATAAAAATGGCAGCATTCAGAAGTCTGTGGAGGAACATTTCAGCCTCTTTGAGCACTCTGCTGCTCACCTCAAAGGAACCGGAGCAACGACAGCGATAAAAAGACTTCAAAGGAAAGCTCCAGTGCAGGAAAAAGCTGCACTGGAAAGTACCGGAAAATTTGATTCCGTTCCATTCGGGATTAATAGGAACTGTGGGTCTCTTTCCCATTACAGGTGTCTAAACTGAACGAGCATAGCTCAGATTTCCCCAACCTGGGGCATGCTGGGAGTTGTAGGCCAAAGACATCTGGGGACCCAAGGTTGGAGAACACTGTGTTAGAGTATCGCATCCTTCCACAACCTGGTGTCCAGATGTGTTGTACCACAACTCCCATTTTTTTCCAGCCAGCAGGGCCAAGCTGTTCATGGTCGGCTAGCTGGAACTCGGACCTCTTCCAGGATATTCTATTCCGACCTTCCTCAAGCTGGTGCCCTCCAGATGTGTTGGACCGCGACTCGAGTGTGATGGGTGTTGTAGTCCCCCCCAACACATCTGGACAGCGCCAGGTTGGGGATGTCTGAGCTATGCTCCTTCAGTTTAAACACCTGTAATAGGAAAGAGACCCACCGTTCCTATTAATCCCGAATGGAACAGAATCAAATTTGCCGGTGCTTTCCAGTGCGGCTTTTTTCTGCGCTGGACTCCCATGCTGACTGGGAATGATGGGAGTTGCAGTCCAACACAGTCCAACACCAGGTTGGGGAAGGCTGCCCTTTACTTCAGTCAGAGCCATTCCTTATTTATGATTTATCATTTTTCCAGATGCAGCCCTGGCACTCAAAATTTTAGGATCCTCCTGACTGCTCTGTTCCGCTGGGGTGGAATAAGCTCAGTCAGATGTCGAGCAATGTCTGCCAGCTGGGCCGGATGGATCATGAAAACAGTCCTGTGTGGTTCTTTTTTTCCTTTTTTTAAATTTGACATGCTGAATCACCTGGTGTGCACGCCTGCCGAGGAATCCCAAATAGCCAATTAGCGCAAGAGAATCCCTCTTCCATTCTCAAGGCCATGCTCCGATTGGGGTCAAAATGCAATATGAACCCTTGACTTCCTCCAGGCCTCTTCTATGTATCAAGGCATAGCTATCTGTGTTTACAGCTTTGCATCTCCCTTCTGCAGCCCTGTTCTCTTCGGAACATTGGATCATAAGGAGGAGGAGGAGGAGGAGGAGGAGGAGGATTTGTTGAAACTATTGGCAGACTGCCTGTCATCAAAAAAGATTGAAAGGCGGTTTGCAAAATAAAAGCAACACAAAAAAAGCAGTAAAACATTCAGCAAAAATATCCAAAATTCAGCAAAGCTGGTACTAAAAATCACTGACTGTGAATGCCCACGTGGATTAGCTACGTTTTTTACCAGCTAGCAGAATCTCTAAGGGGAGATGAATCCACAACATGGGGGCCACCCCAGAGAAGGCCTGCCTTTGCGTCCCCATGAACTGTATCTGCTAAACAGAGCATGGCTAGGAGGCCCTCCTCCTCTGACCTCAGTGCATGGGATGGTCTATATCAGGGGTCTTCAAACTAAGGCCCGCGGGCCACATCCGGCCCGCCGGGCCTTTTTATCTGGCCCGGTGGCCGATCTAGAGGCTCCCTGCCCGCTGGGAATCCGCCCCGCCGGAGTAAGCCACTGGGAAGAAAGGCGTGGAGGGAAACCCCAGAGCGGCGCGCCCGCCAAGCTGCTGAGGTAAACCCGCTTCCCCTGGTGTACCTCGGGGCCGGAAGGGAACACGTGCGCCGGCTGCAGCAAACTCTGCCCTTCAGCCCCCTCCCGCCGGCCCGGTGGGTGGGCGCTCTGCTGTCCCTTCCCGGAGGAGTCGCGCTGCCGCGGAGCGGCCGGAGGACCATTCTGCGACGATGGGGCGGGCCAGCGGCAGCGGTGGCTCAATGGCCTCGACGCGCGGCCTGTCGCTGGCCAGCCGGGGCTGCTGCGTCGCGCACGCTTGCCGCAGGGTTGCCTGGCAACGCGCGGCCCGCTGATGGCGCTGCCGCGTGCCCAGGCCTCACTCAGCGCCTGCTCGGCTCCGCCGCCACCGCGTCCAACGTGGTGCATGGGCGACGACCGCTTCCTCTTCGGGAACCTCCACGCCGGCATCTGATACTCCCGGTGAGTTGCAGTCGCCCGAGTGGGGAGCGACGGACGTGGGTGCTGGCCCGCTCCGCACCAGGGTGGGCGCCGGGGAGCCCCTCTCAGTCGCCTCTGGCCCAGCGGGACCGGCCCTGATGCCCGCAGGGCTAGCCACTCTAACCCTGTGGCGCGGGGGGGGCAACTGCGCCCCATATTCTGGCCTCCGCACTCGGCTCTGCTGCTGCCCCGCTCACCCCAAGCGGAGCTGGTGTGGCCCAAGATCCGGGGGGGGGGAGGAGTGCAGAAATTCAAACAGCACCCCCCCCCGCCCTGCACACGCCGGCCCCCCTTATGGTCTATGGAGGAGTCAGTGGCTCCGTGGAGCCCCCCCCCCCCAGTCTCTGTGTTTGCACTTTTAAGGCTGTGATCCTTGTATTGTTTTTTCCTGTTTCTTTGCACTTACAAATAAGATATGTGCAGTGTGCAAATCAAGCCTTTCTATTCTTTTTTTTTTTTTTTAATTTTTAGTTTAAAGAACACACATACACAAAAAAAAACACATAAACCTACAAATCATACACTACAAGTGCACCCGTCACCCCGGGGCCAAAACCAATTCTATCCACATAATCCATTATTAATCTAGCCTTTCTATTCTGTTTGTGCTTTTAAAACTGTGATCCTTGTATTGTTTTTTCCTGTTTCTTTGCACTTACAAATAAGATATGTGCAGTGTGCAAATCAAGCCTTTCTATTCTGTTTGTGCTTTTAAGGCTGTGATCCTTGTATTGTTTTTTCCTGTTTCTTTGCACTAACAAATAAGATATGTGCAGTGTGCAAATCAAGCCTTTCTATCTATCTAGCTTGAGATTGATAGGCAAATGGTCAAGGAGCACCTGATTACTCTGAACGAGTTTAAATCTCCAGGGCCTGATGAGCTGCATCCTAGAGTAATAAAGGAACTGGCAGAAGAACTCTCAGAACCACTGTCTATTATCTTTGAGAAATCATGGAGGACAGGTGAAGTGCCAGACGACTGGAGGAGGGCAAATGTTGTTCCCATCTTCAAAAAGGGCAAGAAGGAGGAACCTGGGAACTATAGGCCAGTCAGTCTGACATCAATCCCCGGGAAGATTTTTGAGCAGATTATAAAGAAGTCAGTCTGCAAGCACCTTGAAAACAATGCAGTGATTACTAGAAGCCAGCATGGATTTGTCAAGAACAAATCCTGTCAGACTAATCTGATCTCATTTTTTGATCGGGTAACCTCCCTTGTGGACTGTGGGAATGCTGTGGACATTATATATCTGGACTTCAGCAAAGCTTTCGACAAAGTGCCTCATGATATCCTGATTAGTAAGCTAGCTAAGAGTGGGCTAGATGGAACAACTATCAGGTGGATCCACAATTGGCTAAAGAATCGGACTCAAAGAGTGCTTATCAATGGTTCCTTCTCAAACTGGGGAGAGGTAACGAGCGGGGTACCACAGGGCTCGGTCCTGGGCCCGGTGCTCTTCAACATTTTTATTAATGACTTGGATGAGGAGGTACAGGGAATGCTTATCAAATTTGCAGATGACACAAAGTTGGGTGGAACAGCTAATACTCTGGAAGACAGAAACAAAATTCAAAGTGACCTCGATAGGCTGGAGCGCTGGGCCGAAAACAACAGAATGAAATTTAATAGGGATAAATGCCAAGTGCTGCACCTAGGGAGAGGAAACCAAATGCAGAGTTACAGAATGGGGGACACTTGGCTCAACAATACTACAAGTGAGAAGGATCTTGGAATTGTGGTAGATCACAAACTGAATATGAGCCAGCAATGCGATGTGGCTGCAAAGAAGGCAAATGCAATTTTGGGCTGTATTAATAGAAGTATAGCTTCCAAATCGCGGGAAGTGATAATTCCCCTTTACTCGGCACTGGTTAGGCCTCATCTTGAGTACTGCGTCCAGTTCTGGGCACCTCACTTTAAGAAGGACATAGACAAACTGGAGAGGGTTCAGAGGAGGGCAACAAGGATGATAAAGGGACTGGAAACAAGGCCCTATGAGGAGAGACTGAAAGAACTGGGCATGTTTAGCCTTCAGAAGAGGAGACTGAGGGGAGATATGATCGCACTCTTCCAGTATTTGAAGGGATGTCACACAGAGGAGGGCAAAGATCTCTTCTCGTTCATCCCAGTTTGCAGGACACGGAATAATGGGCTCAAGTTACAGGAACCTAGATTCCACCTAAACATCAGGAAAAATTTCCTGACTGTCAGAGCAATAAGACAATGGAATCAACTACCTAGGGAGGTGGTGGGCTCTCCCACTCTGGAGGCATTCAAGGTGCGGCTGGACAGACATCTGTCAGAGATGCTTTGACCTGGATTCCTGCATTGAGCAGGGGGTTGGACTCGATGGCCTTGTAGGCCCCTTCCAACTCTACTTTTCTATGATTCTATGATTCTATGATTCTATTCTGTTTGTGCTTTTAAGGCTGTGATCCTTGTATTGTTTTTTCCTGTTTCTTTGCACTACAAATAAGATATGTGCAGTGTGCAAATCAAGCCTTTCTGTTCCTTTTTAAAATGTATTTCAATTTTAGACAGCAAAATAATTTATAATTTATTTATTATTAATTGAATAACTTTCCATTTAATCAAGTAAAAAAAAAAAGGACCATGGTCCTTTTTTTTTTTTTTACTTGATCCATTCGTTCATATTTTTTTCAAACTATAGTCCGGCCCCCCAACAGTCTGAGGGACCATGAACTGGCCCCCTGTTTAAAAAGTTTGAGGACCCCTGGTCTATATGGAAGGATAAGACTATCAATGGCTACTATTCCGGATGGCGATATGCTACCTCCAGGATCAGGCACTATGCCTGTGCACACCAGTGGCTGGGGAACATGGGCGGGGGGTGCTGTTGCACTCACGTCCTGCTTATGGGTTTCACATGGGCAGCTGGGTGGCCACTGTGTGAACAGAATGCTGGACTGGACGGACCCTTGTTCTGATCCAGCATCAGGGCTCTTCTTGGGTTCTTCTGCACTCCCTCAGCCTGGACCCGAGTGTTCAGGACCTTATACGTCAGCAACAGTAACATCTGAACAGCCCGATCTTGTCTGATCTTGGAAGCTAAGCACAGGGTCGGGCCTGGTTAGTCCTTGGATGGGTGGGTGACCGCCCTGGAATACCAGGTGCTTCAGGGGGAGGGACCATCGCTCAGTGTGGTAGATCACATGCTTGGCATGCAGAAGGTCCCAGGTTCGATCCCCGGCATCTCCAGGTAGGGCTTGGAAAGAATCCTGCCTTAACCCCTGTGGGAAGAGCTGCTGCCAGTCAGTGTCGACAATACTGGGCTAGAGGGACCCATGGTCTGACTCAGTGGGCCGGTTCGCACGACCCAGGCTGTGGGCGGGGGAGGCACCACGGGGCGATCCGTGGGTCCGGCAGGGCATGGCAGACGAGCTGCGCCCCGCACGCGTGGGCCGACCCCGGTGGAGCCGGCAGTCCCCGCACCGCAGTGTGGGCCTCCCGGCACTAGGGGGCGCAGGCCCGGGATGCCCAGAGGGGCTGTTTGCCCTACAGGCCGGAGCGGCGGCAGCTCCGGCCGCTCTGGGCTGCCCCCTCTGTGCAGCCCCCTCGGGACGGCCGCCCGCTGTTCGCACGGGAGGGTGGCCACGCATGGTAGGGGCTTACCCCTCTACCGCCCACGGTCACTTTGCGTGCGACCCGCACGCGGGGGCACCCCCGGTCGGCGTTCACACGACACGGGAACCGCGGGCGGCCATCCCGAGGGGGCCGCACAGAGGCGGCAGCCCAGAGTTGTAGGCCAAAAACATCTGGGGACCCAAGGTTGGAGAACACTGCTGTAGCATCTTTATCAGGGCTCCTATTATCAGAAGTAGCCAGAAGAAGCTCGGACGCCTTACCTTTTGTCATGGGCCCCTTAGCCAGAGGTGTAGTGAGCAAAGTGGAAGTGCAGGCACACATCATGACAATCCCTACAGTCACACTGACTGGGTTCAGACAACATGATAACCCACACTCGGGGGTTGATTACAGGTTGTCATTGAACCACCGTGGGTTGTTGTTGAAACACAGGTTTATCGTGTTGTGTGAACCCAGTCACGAAAACAAACCATGGTGGACAACCTACAGTTCACAACCCCACAACAAACCATGGGTTCTCTTGGCTGGGTTCAGACAACACGATAACCCACAGTTCAACAACAACCCACGGTTCAATGACAACCCACACTCTCCACCCATACTCAACCCTTGAGTGTGAGTTATCGTGTTGTCTGAAACCCGGTGTGTCCAAAAATGCAGGCAGCAGCGCAGGTCTATATCAACAAACCAGTTCTAGCAGTTTTATCTCCAGCAGGAGCAGGTGTTTTGTAGAGCTCATGGGTCTTAATTGCTTGTTCAAGACCAAGCCACCCCAAAAGACTTTGCACTGCAACGGGGGACAATATATCGTTGTCAGGGAAATTCATTTGTACCCCACACCCCAACTATTGTGAGGACTGCAGCAAAGCTCAGAGGGAATTCTGAGCGGGGTGGCAGATGAGGTCAGCGTTCCTGCCAATAAAGAAGTCCTCGCGAGCACTTTCTCCACTACACAGAATCATAGAATCATAGAAAAGTAGAGTTGGGAGGGGCCCACAAGGCCATCGAGTCCAACCCCCTGCTCAATGCAGGAATCCAGGTCAAAGCATGCATCCCTGACAGATGGCTGTCCAGCTGCACCTTGAATGCCTCCAGATTGGGAGATCCCACCACCTAGGTAGTTGGTTCCATTGTCTTATTGCTCTGACAGTCAGGAAATTTTTCCTGATGTTTTATTTATTTATTTATTTATTATATTGATACCCCGCCTTTTTTCCTGCAAGGAACCCAAGGCGGCTTACATAATCCTCTTCCTCCTCCTCTCCATTTTATCCTCACAACAACCCTGTGAGGTAGGTTAGGCTGAGAGTCAGTGACTGGCCCAAAGTCACCCAGTGAGTTTCATGGCTGAGCAGGGACTAGAACCCGGATCTCCTGAGTCCCAGTCCGACACTCTAACCACTACGCCACACTGGTGTTCCTGTAACTGGGTTCCTGTAACTTGAGCCCATTATTCCGTGTCCTGCAAACTGGGATGACCGAGAAGAGATCCTGGCCCTCCTCTGTGTGACAACCCTTCAAGTACTGGAAGAGTGCGATCATATCTCCCCTCAGCCTCCTCTTCTGAAGGCTAAACATGCCCAGTTCTTCCAGTCTCTCCTCATAGGGCCTTGTTTCCAGTCCCTTTATCATCCTTGTTGCCCTCCTCTGAACCCTCTCCAGTTTGTCTACGTCTTTCTTAAAGTGAGGTGCCCAGAACATCACTGCTCTCTGTTTCGGAAGGCTACAGGATGGGCCATCGCTTAGATCAGGGCTCTCCAACCTTGGGTCCCCAGATGTTGCTGGCCTAAAGCTCCCAGCATACCCAGCCAGCGTAGCTGTAGGCCAGCAACATCTGGGGACCCAAGGTTGGAGAGCCCTGGCTTAGATGTTGGGGGGCTTATGGATCCCATCAAGTCCCTCAACACTTTCCCCCTGGATGGCTCACTGCCCAGGGAAGTGAGGAGGACATATATCCCTCATCCCTATGAAGCTGCGTGCGCCCAGGAGGTGCACTGCGCACCAAGTTCTCTTGCGATATCACATTACTATAAATGTGTGTGTTGCAGAGACACCTCTTGAATCAGCCATCCGGAGAGGGCAAAGTATCTTGGTCTCAGGCTTGAGCTACCTGCTTGCCAATATGGACGGACACCACAGGAGTCACACAGGAGCGAACAGTGCGCAGCTGGCGCCCTGGCATTTGGGCCTGTTCCTGCCGGCTCCCATGTGGGCACCCTGCGGCCGTTACGTGCGTCTGCTCCCTTTGAAGCTCCGGAGGACTGTAGGCAAAGCAATTACTGCAAACACAATAGAAAGATTTCCGTCTCCCGCTAGCTACAGTGGGCAGATAATAGGATCACTGCTTCAAGCGCCTTCCGCTGGCAGATATAGCAACCATCGTAGTCTCCACAGTGGGCTGCCTGCAGTTGGATGTCACCTTGCTGAAGGTGTCAGAGTGAACACACAGAGGTGGCGGGGGAGGGGGGCAATGCTTTGCAAAAACCCCAGCTGCTGTGGGGGGAATGTTTCTCCCCAGAGATACAACGGGAGCTGTCACTCACTCATTCACTCACGCACACACCTCTACAGAATCGGCAGAAATTCAACATTTCCCCGCATCCTCTCCGTAGGGGAGAAGCTGTGCCTGGCACAGAGGAAGTGGATCGAGAAAAAAAATGTCTCCCTCTCTTGTAACACTAGAGCAAGGGTGCGGAACCACTTTCAACCCGAGGGCCCAATTCCATTTCGGAGAAGCTCTCGGGGCCCGCATTCCGGCAGTGGGCGGAGTTAAAGGCAAATGGGGCGGGGGCCAAAATACCCGCATCTTTTGGCTTAAAGCTCCTCCTGCCAGTAACTGAGTCTTAGGAGAGGCACGTCAACCATCTAGAATGGGGTGGGGGGGACTTTGCCAAATGATTGGCGGTCAGGGGAGGAAAGGGTGGGGCTATGGAAAGGGAGACAGCCTCTGAGGAATCCCCAGAGGGCCAGATTCAGACTGCACAAGGGCTAGATTGACACACACCCCGGGCCTGAGGTTCTGCAACCCTGCACTATTGCTTGGGCTCATTTGACTACAAATACCCCTGCGGATAGCTGTTTTAGTTTTTAATAGTTTGCTTTAAGAACATAAGAAGAGCCCTGCTGGATTTGACCAAGCATCCATCTCATCCAGGATTCTGTTCACACAGTGGCCAGCCAGGGAGGCCCTATGGACTCTGGGAGCTCACACTGGCTCAGCTTGGAAAGCTAAGCAGGGTCAGGCCTGGTTATTACAGTAGATAGATAAATAGATAGATAGAGGGGCTGTACCACATGCTTTTCCTGAGTATGAGCTTGATCAAGTGTTGAAGATTTTTCTTTTTTGTGGAGGGCCACATTATTCCCTTGGGGGGGTAATCTGTCAGAAACTAGAGCGGCCCCTTACGCATCACCCCAAAAGAGGAAATGCATCACCAAAAAAGAGAACGAAAGAAGACATCGATTGGCATAAAGTTTGCATGTGCTAATTTATATGCATAAATGCAAATTTAGAAATAGTTACTGTAATTTAAATATCAATGCAATCCATCCCGCCATAGTGAAGAAGACTGACCAGGTGACCTGTGTGGGCCTTGCTCCGTCTGCTGTCCAGCAGGGACAAACTCTGGATGGGCAACTTCAGCCGCCCTCCCTTGTTACGGTGCCTTGACTTTATACCAGACTTGGACTAGAGACAGCCCAGCAGGACACCTTCGAACAGAAGACTGTAGAGTAGGATGCCCGGCCACCCTAGGCGTGGCCCCCGAAGGCAGTGCTGGCTGGGTGGGCCCGGAGCCACGAGTGGATGGCCCTGCACCAGGGGTCCCCAAGGTGGCGCCAGCAAGGACCTCCGGCAGCACCCAGGAAGCTCTGCCCTCCCTGCCCCCTTCAAAAAGAAATTGTATTAAGAAAAACCTTGGACAACGTTGAGGCAGTCTCTTCTTTCTCTCCCTTTCTAGCCCCTAGCCTTGCTCTTTCTCTGCCCTCTACCCCTTTGCCCCGCTATTTCCTCCTCACTCCCAGCCTCTAGCCTCACTATTTCGCTCCACCCCCTCTTAGGACTAGCCAGGCCCCCCCACGGCAGCCATGATGCGATTAGCCACGTCCTCCATGGGAGCCATTTTGTGATCGTGCCCACAGCAGTTTCTCAAATCCCCAAATGTGCCTACAGGTCCAAAATGGCTGGGGAACCCTGGTCTACAACTTTCCTCTTTCTGCCACCTTCTTTCTTTCTCTCTCTCCCTCCCTGCCCCTCTCTGTGTCTGACACCTTCTCTCTCTCTCTCTCTCTCTCTCTCTCTTTGACCCCGGTTTTCTCTTCCTCACCAGTGGGCAGCTGTGGGAGGGACTGACCACTCTTGCCAAAGGTCCAATGAACCAGGGCTTTTGCAGTTTGGCCAAGGGCTGCAGGTTTTAATCCATGCAAACATTTACAACATGTTACACACACACAGCCACCCAATTTTCAGCATCACGTTGGAATGGAATGGAATGCCTTTAACATCTGTGGTTTTATGGCCAGATCGTATCTGCATTTACGTAGAAGTAAACCTCAGTGAGTTCAATGGGGCTTACTCCAAAGTGGTGCTTGCTTTATTAGCTCTTTTCGGCACCAGGTGAAGACCATTCCCCCCTCCCCCGCAGAACGTTCAACGCATGATTTATTTAATTCATCTTGTTGCTTCCACTGTTGGTTTTTTATTGCTAATCCTGCTGCTTTTATCATTATTTTGTGGCTTTTCATGTTTTACCGTGCAATCCTGTCTGTGCCTACTCAGAAATAAGCCCATTGAGTTCAATGGGATTTACAGTCAGGTAACTGGTCATGGAATTGCAGGTTTAGAGTGCAATCCTAAGCATATTTAGACAGAAAGAGCCATTGTGGCGTAGTGGTGAGAGTGTTGGACTGGGACTTGGGAGATCCAGGTTCTAGTCCCCGCTCGGCCATGAAGCTTCACTGGGTGACTTTAGACCAGTCACGGACTCTCAGCCTAACCTACCTCACAGGGTTGTTGTGAGGATAATATGGAGAGCAGGAGGAAGAGAATTATGTAAGCTGCCTTGGGTTCCTTGCAGGAAAAAAGGATATATATATATATATATATATATATATATATAAATAAATAAAACAACTCCCAGCTGGTTATAGGATTGCAGCCTTAGGGTGCAATCCTATGCATATTTAGGTGGAAATACGTCCTACAACTCCCAGCTGGTTATAGGATTGCAGCCTTAGGGTGCAATCCTATGCATGTTTAGATAGTTGTAGGACTTATTTCCAACTAAGTTGTAGTAGGGCATGTTTATTTCCAACTAAACATACATAGGATTGCACCCTTGATGTTTGATGCTAAATGTTGCATTAAAAAAACAAAGAGATGAGCATCAACCAGAAACTTTCACCACTAGATTTTGATGGGCCTCCAGACCGAAGCGGATGAAAGGCACAGGATGACAGCGGCTCCAGAAACTCTTGGCTTGGGAGAGCATGGCAAAAGAGATACCGTAAGCAGCAGTATGATGATCCTGGGATGGAAGAAGAGGTCTTTTGTGTTGGATGAACAAGACTCTTCCAAGTCCCAGGACGACGCTGGCTGGGGGTGGGGGAGCCCCTTTGGACAAACTGCTGGTGCATAAGAGACGGGAAGGAAGAATGCGCACGCGCTGTCTGTCGCTCCCTTGAGAAGTAAAAGCGTATTGACCCATATCCAGAATCTGAGGCCTATGAAAGGAGCGATCGTGGCACACAAGCACCGCCTCCAGGATTCAATTAATAAGGTGCTCTGAGCCGTTATGGATTATTACTGAGTAAGCATCTGTGGCTTTCACCAAGGGCTACTGAAATGGATGAGTTGTTGGCTGCTGAGTCTAGGGCAGTGTTCTCCAACCTTGGGTCCCCAGATGTGTTTGGCCTACAACTCCCAGCATGCCCCAGCCAGCTACGCTGGCTGGGGCATGCTGGGAGTTGTAGGCCAAACACATCTGGGGACCCAAGGTTGGAGAACACTGGTCTAGGGGTTGAGGATACGCCTCCTCCTCCTCTTCCTGGAATCTGGTATTCAGACAGATCTAAAAAGGCAAGGGTGTAGTCTTCTTGGCTAGAGAGCAGCTTAGCCAGCAGCGGGGGGGGGGGGGGACACTCCGTGAACTTGTTGAGAAGGGAAACATGAGGAAAATACCCACAGATGCAAGCAGGGCTCTCCAACCTGGGGTCCCCAGATGTTGCTGGCCTACAGCTCCCAGCATGGCTAATGGCAAGGGATTCTGGGTTGCTGTAGTCCTGCAACATCTGGGGACCCCAGGTTGGAGATCCCTGCAAATAAGGGATGGTTTTTGGTCTTTCAAAGGACCAAAGAGGATGGTAGGTAGTGGGTACTCCTTCTTAGGGTGCAATCCTATGCTGGCTTATGCTGGCTCAGCTTATCTGAGCGTGGAAAGCTAAGCAGGGTCAAGCCTGGTTATTACTTGGATGGGAGACCCCTCCTCTAGTTTCCTGCATTGAGCAGGGGGTTGGACTCGATAGCCTTGTAGGCTCCTTCCAACTCTATGATCTATGAAATCTATGAAATCTATGTTTCAACAGGAAAAAAAAAAAAGTCCTATGACTCCCAGCATTCCCCAGCCAGCTAGGATTGTTCCCTTCATGTCTACGCTGCTGTTAAAGGCACAGGAGCAGGGCCAGTAAACAAAGTTGGCAGCCCTAGGCCAGAGGCACGTTTTGCCCTTTTCAAGTCTATGCCTTCCATTTAGGGCAGGGATGGGGAGCGTGCAGCCCCAGGGCCCAGTGCGGCCCTCAGACTAATTTCACCTGGGGAGCCAAGAGAGGGCAGAAGGAGGGTGCGACTGAGGGGGGCCCGAATGGGAGTGGGGGAGCTGAAATGGGTGTGGCCATGGAAGAGGAGGAAGCCCCCTGCGAGTGATTGGTTCAGACCTCCATCGAGAATTTGTCCCTCCTCCAGGAGTCTGGCGGATGGGAAGGGAGAACAGGAGAGAGTTGGAAAGGGGGTGGCAGAAAGAGAGAGAAAAGGAGGTGTTGCCACCCTCTTTTGGCTCTGGTCTTGTCCACTTTGGGCTCTAGAATCCACCCACTAGTATGCTCTCCCTCAGGGAATACACTAAAACCCCCCCCCCCCGCAACAGACAAAAGGTTTCCCGTGGCAAATCTAGGGAATATAATTAATTGTGTTTTAATGGTGTTTCAATTGTGTTTATGATTTTACATCTTGTCGAGGGGAAACGTCCCACTGGTGTGGGAATTATATATCGAACAGATGGAAAGCTTTTTAATCTCAGCAGGCTGAAAGCAAAAAGTAAGGTAATTACAACCTCCATTGTGGAACTTCAGTATGCTGATGATAATGTGGTCTCCGCACATTCAGAGGATGATCTCCAAACTATCCTAAATGCTTTTGCAGAAGCATATGGAAAACTTGGTCTCTCACTTAACATCAAAAAAACCAAAGTGCTTCATCAGCAAGTGCAAGCTAACCCTTTGGTGATGCCATCTATCCAGCTTGGCGGGACAATACTGGGAAATGTCGATCATTTTCTCTATCTTGGCAGCTATCTTTCTGTTACAGCTAACATCGACAGTGAAATCCAGCATCGTCTGAGCTCCGCAAGTGCCGCGTTTTCTCGAATGAAACATAGAGTGTTCAAGGATCGGGATATTTGTAAGAAGACCAAAACACTGGTTTATGAAGCCATTGTATTACCAACTTTATTGTATGCCTGCGAAAGATTTCATCAACGTTGCCTCCGGAAAATCCTGCGAATTACATGGGAAGATAGGCGAACAAATGTCAGTGTACTGGAAGAAGCAAAGACTACCAGCGTTGAAAAAATGATCCTTCAACGCCAACTTCAGTGGACCGGTCATGTTGTTCGAATGCCTGACTGCCGTCTCCCAAAGCAGTTACTTTATTCCCAACTCAAGGATGGAAAGCGGAATATCGGTGGTCAATATAAGAGGTTTAAAGATGTTCTTAAGGCTAATCTAAAAATATGCAATATAAACATCAAAAACTGGGAAGCTCTGGCCCATGAACGATCTAACTGGAGGTTGGCCTTTCACAAAGGTTCTATGGACTTTGAAGAAGCCCGAGTGCAAGGTGAAAGGGAGAAACGTGCTAGGCGAAAAGCACGTCAAATGAATCCTTTACAGGACCATCTTCCATCTGGTAACCTGTGTCCTCACTGTGGGAAGCTGTGTGGATCTCGAATTGGCCTCCACAGTCACTTACGGACCCATCGCTAGAGTCTACGCAATTTTCTTTAGAATTTTCCTCCTTTTAAAATCTCCTTTTTGTAAAAAAAAATTTATTTTTTTTTAAATCCTGGAAGACAATCTTACTCGGTCACGAGTGATCGCCTGACTGACTGATTATATTTATCCTGATTGTACATCGCCCAGGGTGGCCGGGTGACCAGCCAGATGGGCGATTTAGAAATATAATAAATAAATAAATAAATAAATAATCATGCAAATTCCTTTTGAAATCCTGGATCCCCCTTCAGCTCACAACATGGAAGTTGACACCTGCTTTTAATATTAGTTCTGGCATGTATCAGCTTTCCCCAACCTGGTGCCCTGCAGATACTTCGGACTCCAACTCCCATCAGCCCCAGCCAGCATGGCCAATTGTTAGGAATGCTGAGGGTTGCGGTCTAAAACATCTGGAGGTCACCAGGTTGAAGGAGCCTGGCGTATACACTTCCCTCCCCACCTCATTCACTTTCCTGCGTCTCTCTTTCTCCTCTTTATATATATATATATATATGTATGTATGTATGTATGTATGTATATATATATATATATATATATAAAAGAATTAAGCAAGACAAAAACAGAAAATGGCAGGGGGCCACTGGTATGATCCAGTGATGAGTTACGACTAGGGTTGCCACCTTTGTTTTCTGGCTCTGCTGCTGTGCCACTAACACCAGTAGACACACCGAAATTTGGCGGGTGAAACTTTTCCCATCACTTTATCTCCACGCCAGGAAAAGCTTGCCCCAGATAAATTTCTATCTGCTACCTTGCTGTTTGGGGTGCAGGGCCCAGGGACTGGTTTCTTGTGTTTGTTTGTTTACGGTGGCAACCTCGTTCATGACTTTCCGGGTGGAGATCAGTGGGATAGCAAGGGTTTTTATCTCTGGTGTGCAGACATCGCTGAAAATGCACACTGACCTGTGCACGCAGCAGGACCTGAGATCGTTTTCAAAGCGTTGCAGCTGAAACAGCCTGGAATTCCTGTTCTGCGTAGATGGAGTTGCAGATTCAGGACCCTGGCAATCTCCGAAATGGATTCGGATTTCCTTGATCCCATAAACAATGGGGCTCCTGGTAAACATTTCCCACTCCAAATATATAATTTCACTCTGAATTTAAAAGAGAGGGTTAATCTGTTTCCCAGCAAGTAAACATCCACTTTTAGTCCACCCCTGCTCATTAAATCCGTCAGACTGTCTACAATTTTAAAGGAAACCCAGAGTGATTAAATATAAACTGCAGCAGCTGCTGCTGGACTCTGCTGTTCAACCTGTGCAAGGCCATTATTTGTAGGCTGCGTCTTTTAACCTGCTTTCCACCCTGTATAGGAGAAGCCTGCTGGATTATGCGCCTCGGCCCCGAAAGCAGATGTTGCAGGATCTCTTCTGTAAATGTTTAATGACATTCACTTTGCTAGCGAGTCCGGTTTCATCCACGCCACCTCCAATGACAATTTCAGACCTTTGCAAACAAAGCAAGGCTGGTCTGGGTTGCCTCCGGGATGGGACATAAACAGGGAAACCTGAGAGCGCACGCAAATGGCTAGGGATGAGAGCGCTCCACCTGGTAGAGTTGCCAACTGACCAGAAAAATGACTGGCCTGCTCTTGTGCCTTTAGCAGAGTTGCTTCATCTGCCAAAATCAGCAGAGGAAGTGTTCACAGCAATCAGCATTATCACCCGCTGACATCTGCGCATCAAGCCAATATTTATTGAAGGCAAAAGCACAGTGGCTGGTTGAGAAGTTGACAGCCTTTCCTCCACGTGTGCGTGCACAATATCTCATGGCAACATTACGTCAGCTCCCATCGAGTCTGAAGGACAGAGTGTGACGTCCTGATGTGAGGATCTGATGCTCCATTTGTGCCTAACTGGGGGGACTGGCCTCCAGTATCTTTAAAAACTTATATGAGAAGCAGAAGCTCAACGGATGAAGCTTTCTCCAGCACTAGATTTGGTACTGCAGGGAACTTTGCCTGTTGAAGTTGTGCCTGTCATACAGCCACCAAAAAGGCATATGCCATCCTTCTCCGACTGGCCGCCTTCCAGATGTGTTGGCCGGCAACTCATCCATCAGCCAAAAAACCAACGCCCATCAGGAGGCTGTGCACACTCGCATATACGCACATACACACACATACACACACACACATACCCTGCCCCCCAAGATAAGCATCACAGCTAAGGGGGAGACCCACCTAGCCCCATACATCAGCCAGAGAAGGAAGAGCTGCAGGGAGCTTGTTTTGCCCTGCCCTGCCAGAAAGAACACCATAAGAACTTAGAAACTGAGAAGTGGTGCCTGAGTTTTGCTTCTTCTCCTTTTTTCCCCTCTACCTTCCCAATCCCTTTTCCTTTTGTGTCATGACTTTTAAGACTGTAAGCCTGAGGGCAGGGACGCTCTCAGTATTAATCTTCATAAACCACTCTGCGAGCCTTCTTTGGTGGCTGGGAATGATGGGAGTTGCAGTCCAACACTTCTGGAGGGCGCCAGGTTGGGGGAAGAGAGGCATATAATGAATGAAGAGGAGACCAAAAAAGCTGCACCTGCTGTACACCCACCCCTCTCTCAGTTGTTCAAGACCCAGGAGGATTGCCATGGGTGACAGGAGAGTTGACCACCCGTAGTATATATATTTTTTTCCAATCTAAGGCTTTTAGATTGTTTCACATACAACTTATCTTATCATCATCAGGCGATCACTCGTGACCGAGTAAGATTGTCTTCCGGGATAAAAGGAGGAAATTCTAAAGAAGATTGTGTAGACTCTAGCGATGGGTCCGTAAGTGACTGTGGAGGCCAATTCTAGATCCACACAGCTTCCCACAGTGAGGACACAGGTTACCAGATAGAAGATGGTCCTGTAAAGGATTCATTTGACGTGCTTTTCGCTTAGCACGTTTCTCCCTTTCACCTTGCACTCGGGCTTCTTCAAAGTCCATGGAACCTTTGTGAAAGGCCAACCTCCATTTAGATCGTTCATGGGCCAGAGCTTCCCAGTTTTCGATGTTTATATTGCATTTTTTTAGATTAGCCTTATGAACATCTTTAAACCTCTTATATTGACCACCGATATTCCGCTTTCCATCCTTGAGTTGGGAGTAAAGTAACTGCTTTGGGAGACGGCAGTCAGGCATTCGAACAACATGACCGGTCCACTGAAGTTGGCGTTGAAGGATCATTTTTTCAATGCTAGTAGTCTTTGCTTCTTCCAGTACACTGACATTTGTTCGCCTATCTTCCCAAGTAATTTGCAGGATTTTCCGGAGGCAACGTTGATGAAACCTTTCAAGGAGGTGGAAGTGACGTTTATAGATAGTCCATGTTTCGCAGGCATACAATAAAGTTGGTAATACAATGGCTTCATAAACCAGTGTTTTGGTCTTCTTACAAATATCCCGATCCTCGAGTTATCTTATAAACCTCACAACAGCCCTGTAAAGTAGATCAGTAGTGATCATCATCGCCATATTGCAGGTTGAGCGAGAATGGCTTACCTAAGGCTGTCTAGCGTGGCACGATGATGGCTGAGACAAGCTCTGAAGTGAGGACTCCTTGATTTAGAGCTCAGCCTCTGGGCCGCTGGGCTTCGAGCCTGCCCATAAGTCACAAGCGCTGCTTTGATGCTTCCTGTAATGTAATTTTTACTTCCTCATCATAATAGCTTTGCCCAGCGCGGTCAGCCCCAGCAGTCGCAGATACTTACACAACCGGCTGAAAGCAACCCTGTCATAACTCCGTGCTTCTCCAGACGTTACCTCATGTTCAGAGCCATGTCCTTGTTGCAATCTTTACCCCATGACCAAATACCGAGGAACAGCCTGCCATGGGCTGGTCCTCCTTGCCGAATTCCTGGCCTGCATAAGTGGACTTGGAACTGTTGACTTAAGGGTTGCAAGCTGTTTTTGGAAGGAATCCACTAACCCTTGGGTTGCAGGGGCTAGTCCAAATGCACGTTCATCAGTTGGTCTGGTACATCACCAGCCTAATGGCGTGGGATCCTTTTGCACAGACACGCCCCACAAAATAAAAGTAGGGAGCAGCACAGACCAAAAACTAAATAAAATGCTGCCTATTCATATCCTTCAGCATGTCACAGACTAAAATGGGGATATTTATTTTATTTTATTTATTACATTTATATCCCACCTTTTTTCCTGCAAGGAATCTAAAGTGGCTTACATGATCCTCCTCCTCCTCCTCTCCATTTTATCCTCACAACAACCCTGTGAGGTAGGTTAGGCTGAGAGTCAGTGCCTGGCCCAAAAGTCACCCAGTGAGCTTTATGGCTGAGTGGGGACTAGAACCCCGGTCTCCATAGGTCTCCAATTCCATAGGATTGCTGCCTTCGCTGATCACCTGTGGGGAGCAAGGATTGCTTTTAGGTGATTAGGCAAGGAAACTTTACCCCCCCCCCAAATGTGTATGCTTTTCCTTTTAGAATAATCTAAGTAGGTGCTGACATGAGACTGGCATATTATTTTTATTGCATATTTTAGTTGTCTTGTATGTTGCTTTGGGGGCCTGTGGTCAAAATGCAGCATAACAATAAATGTTAGCATTATGATGGAAGCCAGTGCACATTTTTGGCTCTGATCCAACAGGGCATGCTCAGCACAACTAGGGCGGCATGCATGTGACAAAACTGGAGAACATTCAAAATAACCCAATGGGGAAAAGAGACAGTAGGTTCAGACAACACAATAACCCACACTCAAGCGTTGAGTATGGGTTGAGTGTGGAGTGGTTTGTTGTTGAACCGTGGGTTGTTGTTGAAACATGGGTTATCATGTTGCCTGAACTCAGCCAAGATAACAGACCATGGCTTGTTAACCATGAACAACCCATGTAGAGAACCCATGGTTTGTTGTTGGGTTGTGAACTGTGGTCTGGTTAACATCTCGGCTGGGTTCAGACAACACGATAACCCACATTTTGACAGTGACACACAGTTCAACGACAACCCACACTCAACTCATACTCAGCCCTTGAGTGTGGGTTATCATGTTCTCCGAACCCAGTCTCAAGATTATAGATATAGATATAGTTTTATTCCTTGAAGTAGCGCAATACATTTTGGCCTTGTACAGTAATACCTTGGATTGCAAGCATAATTCATTCCGGAACTGTGTTTGTAATCCAAAACACTCTTATATCAAAGCGAGTCTCTGGCGGGCGTGAGTGGGGCCGATTTCGGCCGCTTGAAGCGAGCGGTTACATCCCTACACTTGTCTTGCAAGACCTTGCTTGTTTATCAAGTAAATTTTTTTTAAAAAAAATTGCTTGTCTTGCAAAACGCTCTTAGACCAAGTTACTTGCAATCCAAGGTATTACTGTACCATATATTTGGACCTTCTTTAGGGATTAAGATTTCTAAAAATTGCCTGCAGAGATCTCTGAAAAATGTCTCCAAGATGCCAGCTGCAGGATTCATCTTGGGGACATTTTTCAGAGATCTCTGCAGGCAATTTTTAGAAATTGCCTTCAGAGATCTGGGCAAGTGTTAGGGTGGCCAGGTGCAGGGGAAGCGAGAGTGACCCCTGTGTCAGCGGGTCTCCTTGTCCATTGCAGCTTCTATTCTGAGCTTTATAGGAGCTATCCTTGGTGCTCTGTGGCGGTGAACCCATTTTAGGAATGGAGTACAGCACCACGGGCAGCTCCTATAAAGCTCAGAATAACAGCTGCCATGGATAAGGAGCCCCACTGACACAGGAGTCACCAGCCTCCCCTGGCCAGGCGTCCAACTTTACAGAGGGCAATCCTTTGTTTGAAGGTGTCCTCTATTTCAGTGTTCTCCAACCTTGGGTCCCCAGATGTTTTTGGCCTACAACTCCCAGCATGCCCCAGCCAGGCTGGGGCATGCTGGGAGTTGTAGGCCAAAAACATCTGGGGACCCAAGTTTGGAGAACACTGAAATAGAGGACACCTGCCCACTCCAAGTCTAGTTTAAAGTGAAAGAAGCATAAGGAAAGGCAGCACCAGGAGCCTTCAGGTTGCCCATCAAGAGTTCGCCCCTGGACTGCCCACAGGTCGCCTGGTCAATCTTTCTCACTCCGGTGAGAGGTACTGCATTTCTATTTAAATTATCGTAATCATTTCTAGATCTGCATTGATGCATATAAATCAGCATATGCAAATGCTATATGAATTGGTCTCTTCTTTTGTCCTCTTTTTTTGGTGTGGTGGTGTTGTATTGCCTCTTTTTAAGTGATGGGTAAGTGGCCATTCTAGCAAGTGTGGGCTAGGCACGATCATATTTAATAATTTCCCGGACTCTTTTTTACCATGACAGCAGTAAATGCAAATACGATGCACTTTGCTTCCAGCGCGGGTCAAGGCATGGACTTTTTTTTTTTTTAATCAGAGATTTCCAAATGTATATATAAACCTATCCATCCTTGATTTTCCATAGTTGGCCGACCCACGTTCCACAAGAGCACACTGGAACGTTCTAATCAGAGAGAACAAGTCAGCTAATCCTCCCGCTGCATTAATTGGCCTGTAAGGAGACAGATTACGAAACCTGCGTCAAGTAGCACATTTTGTCTTGTCTGCTTCACAGGCAGTTTTTTTTTTTTTTCTTTCCCCCCTTTTTTCGCAAGGTGCCTCTGCTGATCCAGCGGACAGACCAAAGCGCAAGGCTATATGCGCAAGGCCCACGAGGGGCTGCGCACACGTACACGCATATACCCGTGCTATGCAGTAGGAGCTTTTAAGTGTTCGGTGTCGCGTGAACGAGATTGCTTTTTTTCTGGCAGGGTTCCTGCACTGTTAATAATTGCGTGACAGGCAGAAATATATCTGGTGGAGCAATATCTCTATTGCTCCGTCCGCGCATGAAGAACAGGCACGCCCTTTTGAAATTCTCCGTGTGGCACTGCTGTTGAGAAGGTGCGAGCGCATTGCCGGGGGGGGTGGAGGGAAGCTGGCAAATTTCTTATCACCTAGCACTGGAAGTGGGGTGTCCCCTTTTTCCCCTGGAAGGGTGAAAAGCGGAACAGTTTGGAATTCAATAGGTCAGTGTTCTCCAACCTTGGGTCCCCAGATGTTTTTGGCCTACAACTCCCAGTATGCCCCAGCCAGCATAGCTGGCTGGGGCATGCTGGGAGTTGTAGGCCAAAAACATCTGGGGACCCAAGGTTGGAGAACACTGCAATAGGTGTTGGTGGATTGGAAACGCCCACAGGAGCAATGATCTTTCCATTTTATAAAACGGTTCTCAGCATACTAAGGCGCTGTGTTGTTACTGTTGTGAAGCTATTCCCCACTGCGGCGTATGTTTTGGCCTGTGAAACGTCTGCTTGCCAGGCCGCTGCGAAAAGCACAGGAGAGCCTCACCAGAAGAGGGCAGGAGGTGACAACCGTCCCAGTTTTCAATGTGGTGCATTTGGTCAAATAACTCTTTCAGCGCTTCTTCTTTCATCCACTGTATCAGTCAGGTGGCGTTAATGGGGTTGCTCTAGCTACATCAACGGGGGCATTAAATGACATTCAGCGGTTATAATTCGTTGGCTTCCTATAAAAAAAAAAATCTGTTCTGAATTAGCATACGTTCTGACTTTGCAAATATTTGCATATCGTCGAGGGCCGGTGGTTAGAGCAACCTTCCCCAGTGTGGTGGTGCTCTCTCAATGTTTGGGGCTACAACAACTTCCATCATCCCTGACCATTAGCCACGCTAGCTGGGGCTGATGGGGGTTGTATTGCAAAACGTCGGGAGGGCTCCACACATCAGGGAAGGCTGGGTTAGAGTGTGTGTCGGGCCAGGACGGCTCAGGTCTCCACCCAGCTGTGAAGCAAACTGGATGACCTTGGCCAAGTCATCACCTCCCAGCGTAGCCTGCTTCACAGGGTTGTTGTGAGGATTAAAAGGGGGAAGGGAAAAGAACTATGTACCAGGGATGGGGACTCGGACTCGAGGACTCGACTCGTGAGGCGGACTGAGTCCCCCCTCGGACTCGACTCGGACTCGAGTCCCAATATTTTTAATGGGACTCGAGACTCGACTCGGGACTCGAGACCAAGGACTCTTCAACATCCCTGGGCTGTGCCAGAAGGAGTGGAGAGAAGTGCGATCGCCAGCGAAGATTTTATTTTTTAAAATCATTTTCCTAAAATGCAACCTTTCAGACATTTTGGGTTTGGCTGCCTCTGCCTGCCTGCTTTGGGGTTCCCTGCCTCCTCTGCCTGGCTGGTTATTTTGGGATTGGCTGACAGGCCTGTTCTTGTCAAAATCAGTGGCAGAGTTTTGAGATAAAAAGGCACACTTGTGCCTAGAATTTATTTAAGCCACACATCTGAAGTAGCCTTATTTTGTTGGGGGAAAACCCCATTGATTGTAATAGGGACTCGTGGAGTCAGTTTTGGGAGTGACTCGGGACTTGGGACTCGGGAGTCACCATTTTGGACCAAGGACTCGGACTCGGACTCGAGACTCGGGTCCAAAGACTCGGGACTCGACTCGGGACTCGAGACCAAGGACTCTTCAACATCCCTGTGCTATGTACCACCCTGAGCTTCTTGGAAGAAGGGTGAGATAAGGGCTGGCACAAGACCTTTTGCTGCATGAAAAATGGGAGAGGCAGTGCAGCGTAGTGGTGAGAGTGTTGGACTGGGGCTTCCGTACCTAGCACTGCCCCTAAAGCAGCCTTAAAACACTTTAAAAGGTACAATTTTAGGCAGGAAAAAAAAGGCCTATAACTCCCAGCATGCCCAGGATGCTGGGAGTTGTAGGCCTTTCTTTCTTTCTAAACGTGCATAGGGCTGTGCCCTAAATATACGTAGGTATTGCCCCAAGGTGCATCAGAGACTGGTAGGCATCATGGTAAACAGGTGCAACTGGGAGCAAATGTAGTTTCCATTTAGTGAATGACAAAAGCAACTGTAGAAAAAAAAAAAAAAAGGAAACAAAAACTATCGAGGGATTTAAACTCTGCTTCGCTGGGGATTAAATCAGCAGGTAAACAGGATGCAGAAAGAGAACATCCTTTCTCCGCTTTCTGAAAAGCCATTTCTAATTCCCTGTTACATAAATGCCAGCAATCCCAGGGCTTCCACTGCCTACCAACCCCGCCATCCCTCTGTATTCCTTTTCTTCCCCCCCCCCCCCGCCTTTCACAGCCGCGGAATGGATGTCAGCAGAAATATAATTCCTTTAATGAACGTGCGGAGATGCATCAGCTGACAGGGGGGGGTGACTCGGCAAAGTCTCGCAGGTCACCGGGGGTCAAACTCCGCAGCGGCGGGCGGATGTATAATCCTGTCCTTTTATAGGACAAGAGAAGCAGCGGCCAAAGCGTGTTCTGGGTGTGCGTGCACACCACCGAGGAAGGAAGGGTCTTCTTCTCTCCCAAAAGAACTTCTGCAAAAAAAATAATAATAATTGAGGTGTGGGTATGGGAGATGCTGGAGGGGGGGGGGGGCGGGAGGGAAACAATGCTCTTTGCGTTGGTTCAGAGTGCTGCATGGCTCTAAGCCTGGAAGGCAGACAATTAATGTGACCTGTCTGTCTGTGTGTAATTGCCAACCTCGTCCAGCATGTGTTTAATTAGAGAGTAGCTTTTCTGTTTCTGGCTGGAAGCTTTAGCAGCCAGCCAGGGCTGTAAAAGACCCGGACGCCCTGCTTGAACGGTTACGTAAGCTTAGGGGAGAGAGAAGGATGAGAGCTGGCAATCGGATGCAAAAGCCAAGCTTGAAATGAGCCATCCTGTGTGACCTGTGCTTGTCACAACGACCCCGTTGTCACACAAAGACTTTGCAAAACCAGAGCAAAATAGCCAGCGACTGACAGGAGGCCGAGAAATATCAAACAGTGCCAGTAGGGATGTGGATTCTCTGCAACGTAGGCTTTCTACCACCCTCTTTCGGAGTCTGAAATGTTAGTGGCTTTACTGCATTGCTCTGATTCCATATAGCTTTGATTTCAGGGATCAGATATATGCCATTTCAGAAATCGGGAGAAATGAAAAGGGATTAAAAACGGCAACCTGATGTGTATTTTTCAACGTCACCCACGGAAAGCAAATCAGATGCGTTCAAAAATTGTCCTAGAACATCCCCGCCCCAATAAAAGATTATATGACCTACTTAACTCAAGATCCTCAATATGGAGGCAGACGCTGCTGTTCTTTGGGCCGGCCCCGCCTAGCCATACTCCACTAAGTGCTCTGCCTCGGCTGTTCCTTAAAATGGTGGTGCAGGATTGCACCTTCCCTCCGGCCCAATCTATATTTCGCATTTGTTTGCAGGCATCGTATTCCACTTTATCACACATAGTCTCAAGGTGTCTTTACAATGCCGAGGCCTGCCTAGTGCCAATGCTACCGGCTTTTCGGCGCCCTTCTCCCAGGCATTTAACACTGAATGGCATTTAACAGGTCTAGTCTTGTATTTTTTTAAAAATTGTTTAAGCTGTTGTTAAATTGTTTTTAAATTTTGTATACTGGAAAAACTTTATCTCGTTTTTACTGTATTGTGGTTCGTGTTTTTATGAACTGTTGTGAACCACCCAAAGCGCTTTGGCTATTGGGTGGAATAGAAATGAAATGAAATGAAATGAAATAAATAAATAAATAAATAACAACACCACATTCAAAACAGAATTTGAAAAAAAATAAGGAACAGTAAAAACAACAGCATTAAAGCAGCAGGAAAAATAAAAATGCAGCCGGTAAAACCTCTCCTATGGCTAGAGATGTCGCAGAAATCCATAACGCATTCAGATGAGCTCGGACTGTCCTCTGTAAAGTAGACCCACCTAGTTGGCCAAAACAATGCCTCACCACCCCGCCCGGAGGAGGGGCCAGGCAGGACCGGTGCAAGGCAGTTTGGTGCCCTAGGCAAGATCAGATATTTAGCGCCCCCCCTTCCCACTTGAGAGCGCTGTATTTTTTTTCCAAGGCGTTTCTGGTGCCCCCTTTAGCCCTGCGCCCTAGGCGGCTGCCTAGTTGGCCTAATGGTAGCACCGGCCCTGGGGCCAGGGTGGGCTGCTCTGGGCCTTTGATTTGGCTGCAAGTAGAAGTCTCCACATGCTCACACAAGGAGACGCGATGCAGTTGTGGGGACATCTTCAGGCTGTACCCGGCTCCTGCAACAGGCCTCTGCACCCACGTTTATTTATTCACTGATTCCATCCCACCTTTTTCTCTCTTCCAACGAATCCAAGGTGACTTACATGGTCCTCCTCGAGTCCTCTCCATTTTATCCTCACAACAACCCTGTGAGGTAGGTGAGGCTGAGAGTCAGTGACGGGCCCAAAGTCACCCGGTGCACCTCATGGCGGAGTGTGGACTAGAACCCGCATCTCCCCAGTTCCAGTCCGACACTCTAACTCAGTGTTCCCCAACCTTGGGCCCCCAGATGTTGCTGGCCTACAGCTCCCAGCATACCCAGCCAGCATGGCTAATGGCAAGGGATTCTGGGAGCTGTAGTCCAGCAACATCTGGGGACCCAAGGTTGGGGAGGGAGCCCTGCTTTAGAGCATATGCAAATTAGCATATGCAAATTTGTTCTTGTTTTTGTTTTGTTTTTTGCCCTGTGGGACCTGAGCCCCAGATCTTCTCCGTACCTAGCACCACTGGGTGGGGGCTGGAGGGAAGAGCGGCCATTCACCCCTGCACATGGGCAAGTCGCAAGCCCTGCCAACAACAAAGAAAAGATGGGGTGAAGTCGGAGCGTGACACATCCCTGACACGATGTCATGGGTGCGGACACGCCCCCTGATGTCATCTGGCCTGCGGGGTGGGGGCCAATCCAGCCCTCCATCCCAAAACAGTTCTGCACCCCGGTCTAGAGAGACGTACCCGTATTTTTCCGTGTATAAGACGCCCCCATGTATAAGACGCCCCCCACACTGGGCAGTTTCGCAACCGTGCGGTTCTCTCCTTGGCTTACTTCCGTGTATAAGACGACCCTCAATTTTTAGTCTAACAATTTTAGGGGAAAAGTATAGTCTTATACATGGAAAAATGCTGTATCCCCACTCCTGGTTTGTGGTGGGAAACATGAGTTTACGAATTCCAGAATGGGGGCCTGAATTGTACTCCTATGAGTGCGAGTAAAAACTGTGGTATCAGACCACAGATCGTGGTCCCAGGTTCAATCTTTAGTTATCTTGCATCTTTAGTTATCTTGAAGAGCATGGGTAATTAATCGGAAAGAACGTAATTAGGAGAGTTAATTGGGAAGAACATAATTAGGCGGTGATTAATTAATTAATTAATTAATTAATTAGGACGACTGTAAGAAGCTGCCCATCTACTGAGCGTGACCACGGGTGGTCCACCTAGCCCAGGCGCGGGGGAGTGTGCGGCCCTCCCAGATGTTGTCGGAATGCAACTCCCAGCAATCCCTCAACATTGGCTCTGCTGGCCAGGGGCTGTCATCCAGCCACATCTGGAAGGCCACACGTTCCCCGATTCTCTGATCAAGCCTGATATTGTCCACACTGACTGGCAGGGGTCGTTCCCGGTCTCACCTGGAGATGTTGAGCAGGGCCAGCTCCTGGTTTCCGGGGGGGCCTTGAGCAAGACACCCTCCCCGGGGGGCCCTCCCTGAGTGAGTCTGCCTTCTCACCGCCACGGTCACCAGCTGCTCTTCCTCCTCCCCCTCCTCCTCCTCCTCCCCCTCCTCCTACTCCTCCTCCTACTCCTCCTACTCCTCCTGGCTCCCACTTGCTAGCTTGGCAGGCAGAGCGCCAGGGAGCAAGCGGGCTGCGGCATTCCCTGCTCCTCCTCCTCGCCACCACCGTCGTCCGGGCCAGAGCGAGGGGCAGGGGAACAAGCAGGTTGCAAGGGCAAAGTGGCGGAGCAAGACCAGGAGACTCCTGTCAGCGGGCCCCTGCCGGGATGTGGGCCCTCGGCGGCTGCCCAGCCATGCCTACCCGTGACGCCAGCCCTGATGCCGCGGATTGGACCCGGGACCTTTGGCATGCAAAAGCAGGCACTCTCCCACCACGGAGCTACGGGCTTTTCTCCAAAGGTTCAGATAGGCTAGCGATCAGGGCCGGTGCTACCATTAGGCCAACTAGGCGGCTGCCTAGGGCGCATGGCTAAACGGGGCGCAGAAACCACACCAAATCAGAAGCCTCCCTGGTTTTTCCCCTTTTGCTTCGCTTCTTTCTCTCTCCGTGTGCCGGTCTCTTCTTCTGTTTTTGTTGTCCCCAGGCTTGCTTTCTCTTTCTGTCTTTCTTTCTTTCTTCCCCCCCCCTCTCTCCCCCTCCTCCTTTTCTTTCCCCGCTGCGGCTACTTCGGCTCTCTCCTTTTTTTCGCCGTCCTCCTGCTGCCGCTGCTGCCGCTGCCGCTTGCCCGAGCCTTATGCCGCTCCTGTTTCTTTCGCAAGTGGGTCTCTTTAGCAAAGCTGCTTTCTCGTACAGCACATGGGGCGATAAGGGGAGGAGAAGAGGGGGGGCGGTTAGGGAGGGAGGCGGAGGCAGCACTGGAGGAGGTGGGGGGGTGGGGGGGGAGGGAGGCAGAAAGAGAGAGGGGGGTAACCAGAGTGAACTCTCCCCAAGCTGAGGAGCCCCCACCCCTAGCCAGGGAGAATGATAAAAGGAGTGGGGGTGGGGGGGGAGGAAGGGGGGCTGGGGGAGCAAAAATAATAATAATAATAATAAATTTTTATTTAATAATAAATATCAGAAGCAAAAAATTTACAAGAATTTTGCATGCACGCGAAAGTAGAAATTGGAGAGGGTGGGGGGAAGAGGAGCTTGCAGGAGAGGAGATTGGGTGGGGGGGAGGAGGAGAGATAAATTTTGCACATACACACAAAAAAGAAGGTAAAGGGGGAGGGGGACAAAAAGAAGAGAGAGAGAGAGAGAACGAAAGAGAGAGAAGGGGTAAGAAAAGAAAAGGAGAGTGGGGGGAGGAGAAAGAGAGGGAAGACAGACCAGAGAATCCCAGTGATCAAATATGCTAAGGAGGAGGATAATAATTTATTATGATAATAATTTTTTTAGGTTTTGCCAATTGACTTTTATTTCATAATGGGCATAGGGCTGGAGGGAGGGAGGGCTCAAGTGGGAAGCGGGGGGGGGGGCGCTAAATATCTGATCTTGCCTAGGGCACCAAACTGCCTTGCACCGGCCCTGCTAGCGATGGGGGAAACTTTTTGCTGCCCCGAGAGGCCACCACGGCGAGCTGCTGCTGGTCAGGGAGAGTAACCGCCAGGCAGATGATCTGGCTTATGATCAGGCAGCTTCCTATCTTCCCGTGTCGCTCATCGAGTCGCTGCAGCCGATCCCAGCCCCCTGGCAAGTGCGGCTGTAGAAATGTCTGCACTTGTTGCAGCCACGTTCGTCACTTACATTCATACATCATTCCCCCTTCACAAGGCTCTTGCGTGCGCCCATTTCAAAGGCCGACAGGCGACCGCCTGAGAAATGGGCTGGTTGTTGCTCGCCACCTACTGGGGGCCGTATGTTACTGCTCTGAGAATTGTCAGCCACGGCGCTCAGGATCAGTGTTCTCCAACCTTGGGTCCTCAGATGTTTTTGGCCTACAACTCCCAGCATGCCCCAGCCAGCATAGCTGGCTGGGGCATGCTGGGAGTTGTAGGCCAAAAACATCTGAGGACCCAAGGTTGGAGAACACTGCTCAGGATGATATCCGGCTTCTGGGAGAGCGCAGTGAGAGCGTCTCTCACATTTCCCCCTCTTGGTCCTCACCTATCCAATCCTCACTTCCCAGGAGCTCGTTCCTGGCCTCTCTGCCAATCCCTGCCTTGTCCGTCTGATAAAGACCCGAAGCGGGAGTCTCTCTGGGTCGGGCTTGCCTGGCTAGATGTCTGTTACCAGCTGCTGCTAAGGATGGATGGATGGATCCGGTCTTTGGCAGCAAAAAATCACCTCTTTGGGAGGAGGGGGAAACTGGTTCTAACAGCCCCTTCCTCCATTCCCCCGCCAGCAGGCACGATCCTTGCATGTGTATAGTCCACGGATGAAGATGAAACCAAGTAAACCATGCTGGCCCCTAAGAAAAATTCCAAAGGCACTGACTGGGTTCAGACAACACGATAACCCACACTCAAGCCCTGAGTAGGGGTTGAGTGTGGCTTGTCGTTGAACCGTGGGTTGTTGTTGAAACGTGGGTTATGATGTTGTCTGAACCCAGGTGCGCTCACAAGCCGTGGCTTGTTAACCACAAACAACCCATGAAGAGAACCCATGATTTGTTGTTGGGTTGTGAACTGTGGGTCGTTCACCATGGTTTGTTATCTCGGCTGGGTTCAGACAACACGATAACCCACGGTTCAGCAACAACCCATGGTTCAGCAACAACCCACGGTTCAACGACAACCCATACTCAACCCTTGAGTGTGGGTTATCGTGTTGTCGTCTCTGAACTCAGTCAATACCTTCATTAGGACCAAGCAAATATGCCAAAAAATTGTGGACAAACTTTCAGGATCTCCAGGTCTCCTCATCAGGCAAGGTGTTACAGAAAGCAGATGGAGAGGAGGAGGAGAAAGGCAAAGGGGGAAGGGAGAGGCTGCCTTGAAGCTGAAGTCATGAAGTCTGCACCGTCAGAGTCTTAAGATGGAGTGAAGGAGGTGGCACAGACTCCTGAAGGTTTGTAGTACAAGTCCCATCATCCCTGACCCTCAGCCATGCTGGCTGGGGCTGATGGGAGTTATAGTCCAAAACACCTGGAAGGAAGACTGGATTAGGCTTTACTAGGTGTCATGCATGTTTCAGGTTACACCTAGGGCAGTGATGGCGAACCCTTTTGAGCCCGAGTGCCCAAACTGCAACACAAAACCAACTTATTTATTTCAAAGTGCCAACACTGCAATTAAACCTGAATACCGAGGTTTTAGTTTGAGAAAAACAACTCATACAGTTGTCCGAACTAATGAACATCTTTTGTCTTAAAAGAAAAACACAATAACAGAGCTTTCAATGATACCGGTTTTTGTTGGGAAAAAAATCAACTCAAAAAAATATTATAGTACTACATTGTACACATAGCCTGAAGGGAATTTATACAAACTTTTAAAATAATTAGGCACATGTATTTTTGGATAAGGGATTCTCAACTTGTAATATGATTATATGCCAGATTGAAATTGTATGGGGCAAGCTTTACCCCGGGTCCTTTCCCTGCTTCTACAGGTGTCGGATTAGTAAAAGTAAAAGTCAACCTGTACTAGGATGAGCAGGATAAACATGAAAAGTTTAACACATTTTAAACACTTTATGTCTTGGACTGCAAACACTGCATTAGGTAAAAGTTTGCATTGGGCATGCTTTTGCACAATTAATGTGATTTTTGCTATTGCCTGCATGCTGATAATTTGTCAAACCTTGGCTCATACTCCGTTAGTTTGAGAGCAACACATGCAGCACTCGGGTCAACTGTTAGGGCTTTACAGCCATGCTCTGTGCATCATTCTTCAAAATCTTTTAAATGTGATAACAATGTAGAAAAGAATTCTGTAACAGGAATTCTAGAATAAAATCATTCTGTTCCACACTGTGAGAAAGAACAAGATCATTAGTGTTTTGCAGAAGGTGACGGTCTTTTCACGATCTGGTGACCAATGGCTCGAGTGCCCACAGAGAGGTCCCTGCGTGCCAGTTGAGGTACCCGTGCCATAGGTTCGCCATCACTGACCTAGGGCTTTTGGGACCAAGAACGACTTAGGACGCAATCCTTGGCAAGTTTAGACAGAAAAAAGGCCTACAGCTCCCAGCATGCCCCAGCCAGCATAGCCTTTAATGGCTGATTTCCCCCATTTCCGAAAATGTAATATCCACTTGTTACCTGGATTTATGTCCAACCTTGGGCAAGAAAACCAGGTACTTTGGTAGGCTGAGAACAAAACTAAAGCAAAGCACAGCAAGTTCCCCCCCCCCCCCATATATATATTAGCAAAGCTGGAGGTTAATTTTGGGCTGCAGCACTAGGTATAAAAAATGTGGGTGGTGTGAACTAGTGGCTAGAGCAGGGGTGCAGAACCTCAGGCCCACGGGCTAAAACCAGCCCACCTGGACTCCCACAATCCTGCCTTCTGGGGTTCCCAGAGGGCCACGCCCCTTTGCCCCAGCTGCCAATCGTTTGATGGTTTCCCAGCTTTGGCAGTTCTTTCCCCAATTCTAAAATTCTAAATAAATAAATAAATAAATAGAAGGTGGAAATGCCTCCCCGAAGACTTAGTTACTGGCTTTCAGCTAGTTAAGAGCTTTCAGCTAAAATATGCTGGTATTTTTATTTTTTCCCTTGTCGCTGAGTCAGACTCTGGGTCTGTCTAGCCCAGACCGACTGGCAGCCGCTGCTCTCCAGGTTCCTAGGCAGGGTTTTTTTCCTGTCCTGCTTGGAGATGCCGGGGGGGATTGAACCTGGAACCCTTCTGCCTGCAAAGCAGGTGCTCTACCACTGAGCCGTTTCTCAGCCAGGGCTGACTCCAGAAAGTGGCAAGACTGGCCATTCAACAGAGCCCCGAAGTGAAGAGCCAACTGCCCCATCAGTAGTATCCCCATCCCCATGTATCCCAGAGAGGACCCAAGAAGGTCAGGTGTAATCATTCTCAGCACGCATGCCCCTAGGAGAGAAGGGTCCTTGGTTGGTGCCTCCCCAAAGGCTCCCCAAGATCCTGGAGTCAGCACTGATCCATAGCAAATTGCTTGACGTTCTAGTAATTCCCGAAAATTACTGCTGCATGGGGTGATGTTTCCCTCCCTCCCTCCCCCCCCCCCCCGACTGAGTATGCTCATAGTAGCCAACAATAAAGAATGATCTTGTTACTGGAGACAGAGCAACCTATCAAAGCCATTTGTCTGTCTCTCTCTCTAGCTGTACATCCCAAATTAATGTTAGCGTGTCCTCATTTGGCCTCCATCTTCCCATCTCTTTCGCTTCCACATAACGAGACTTACGTATTTAGCTGGCTGGCTAAGCTCAGCTCTCATCCACTCAACTTGCTCCACTTGTATGCGGCCGGTAAAATGCTTCACAGCCCATTTGGTAAGAGGAGGAAAAAATCCAAGGCCAGTGTGGTGCAGTTGGGTACAGTTTTTCATTTCTTGAACAAGGGGCACAAGTTTATCCAGCATCAGCACCCTCTGGTCTGGAAATCCTTTCCCACAAACCCCCGACTATTCAGCAGCAAGGGAAATGCACTCTTCGTCTGCTCAGAGGCAGTTAAATTGAGGGGGACTCATTTTTCATATGATTCAGGTTTGAAAACAGGCTAAGGCTAAGCCTGACACAAATCCAGCTCTGAGAGCTGGATTTGGACCATAAGAATGGTTTCTGTGTTGCTCTGAGGACATTATCCCCCTAGACTCAACCTCTGCCCCACCAACCAAAGTGGGCACCAGATGCTACTGCCATAGAGACCTGGCTTACCTCCCTGCAAAGCTGCAGAGCTCAGTGGGCAGCATTAGGCAATGCACCGTCTCTCTGCCTGTCCCGCTCTGCAGGGCTGTTGTGATGATAAATAAGCCCACTGAGAATTATACACCACTTTGTATATTGGCAAGCAATATAGGCACAGAACAGGTGCAGTGAAGTGGTTAGGAGGGTAGAAACATACCTACAACAAGGGACTATGTTTAAAACCCTGACAGAAACAAAGCATAGAAACTTAAAAGTCAAGAATTGTATATATAAAATATAACCGTAAAATATAGTAAAATAGATTAAATTTTATAATGTAATGTAAAAATTTCCAGAAATATTTTTTTAAAAAAATTATATATAGAAAACATGTATAAGACAGAAACAATTAGACCTGTAAAATACAACGACTTTAGGGCTGAAGATGATAATAATGTCCTTTCAGACTTGAGGACCTCTATCTCTAGATGGAGTATTATTAGTGCCAAAGTTTTTTTGTTTGATGCTTCCAGAGAAATGTCCTCACAGCATGTAAGCTTTCTTTACTCTTGTGTAGAAGCCAAACGCGTTTCGGCCCAAAGGCCTTCTTCAGTGGCCCTGTAGTTTTCACTTAAGTCAATATACAAGCTAATGCTCTGTATCTCTCCAATTCAAGGTTGGTTTCATCTACCAAACTCAGTGGGCAGCATTAGGCAATGCACCGTCTCTCTGCCTGTCCCGCTCTGCAGGGCTGTTGTGATGATAAATAAACCCACTGAGAATTATACGCCACTTTGTATATTGGCAAGCAATATAGGCACAGAACAGGTGCAGTGAAGTGGTTAGGAGGGTAACATGTGAGCTGGCAAGCCTGCCTCTCATTCAAATTTCAGCTATGCTGGCTGGGGCATGCTGGGAGTTGTAGGCCAAAAACATCTGGGGACCCAAGGTTGGAGAGCAGTGGCCTAAAGGGAGGGGGCATTGCATCTCGGAAACCATGACTTGCAGCAGTATAGACGGGGGTACACCACAGGGCAGCCTAAGCAAAAGATTGGCCCTTTCTGAACGCGGCCATTTTTTGCAGAGAACACCATGTTCAGACTGGGCAGAAGTGATTTGTTCTGTTTTTCAGCCCCAGCTGTGTCTGGGCTGTGGCCTTGTATGACTTAAAATAATAATTTAAAAAAAAAAACATGGCCAGAGGCAGCCTTTTGTGGAACATGTTTTCAACTAGGCCTCCTCCTCCTCCTGCTCGCTGTGTCAGGACACGAATGAGGTGGCCGCTCCTGGATTCCTCAGAAGCAGAGCTCTTGCCCCCTGGCGCCGCGATCCGTGACTCAACGCTGACGAGAGCATTCCACACACCTCCAAGTCGCAGCAGAGCGTCTCCTGCCTCGGCCGGGGCGCTGCTAGGTACCGTAAAGATCCGGGGCTCAGGTCCACAGGACAAAATAATGCACAAATTTGCACGTGTTCATTTACATATGCTCTAAAGCAGGGCTCTCTCCACACCCTTGGGTCCCCAGATGTTGCTGGACTACAGCTCCCAGAATCCCTTGCCATTGGCCATGCTGGCTGGGTATGCCGGGAGCTTTAGGCCAGCAACATCTGGGGACCCAAGGTTGGGAGAGCCCTGCTCTAAAGTCTCTCTGTGTGTGTCTTTAAAGGACCCTGTCTCCTAAGGACACCCTGTTTGTAAAAAGCGATGTATATGGACAGGGGAGAGGAGGGCATTTGGTTTCAGAACAAATCCTCAGGCAGAAAGATTCAAGGGGGGGAGGCAGGCAGAAGGAGGGAAAGCACATGTGGCCCAGAAGCCAGCCAGTCCAGGGGGATCCGATGCAACAGAGATCCTCGGGGGGCCCTGTACTTACCTTTATTCCAGCAAGTGCCCATGGACGGCAGGGTGGTGGGGCAGAGGGCCTCCCGGAGATCCGGGGCTCCAAATGAAAAAGCTGGGGTTCCAGCCTTAGTGGGCTGCCCTCGAACACCGCCTCTGCTCCTCGGCAATCAAGATGCAGGCCAGCAAGATGCAAATGCTGCAGCCTCAAAAACGGCCACCAGAAACACAGTTGCAATTTGGCAGTGCGGGCGTAGGGGTGGCCACGTGTCCCACCGTACAGAGAACAGTCCTCTGTTTTGGAGAGCTGGCAGAGAGGACCACCCTCTATTTGAAGGTTTCCTCTCTTTGAAGAGGTGTCCCGACCGTAAGGAGGGAAGACAGCACGGGCCTTGAGGTTGCCCATCCACACTCTGCACCCGGGCAGAAGGCCGAGCCAGCAGCCAAGGCCAGTCTTTTCCACCTTGGTGAGATGTATTGTCTTTTTCTTTGAATTATAGTTATTATTTCTAAACTTGCATTTAAACAAATTGTGGAGAAAGCCCAAACACAAGTTGCACTCACACACACACAATTTTCCCCTAAGGGAGGGGGCGAGGGAGGAGGGATGAGATCACCAGAGAAGCAACCAGACAGGTCGTCAGCCTCAACAAAGGAGGGTCTCGGTGGAGATCCACAAAAGTCCAGGAAGGACCATCAAGGACCATCTAACTAGCAGGGCAGTCTCAAAGAGCTGCAAAGTACCAGTACCTCACCTTCTTCCCGGGCAGGAATAAGCCCACCTGAAACGAAGGGGCAGGCATAAGCCCCCACCTGACCTGGAGGGCGGGGAGAGCGGGAACTCCGGGGTAGAAAACCCCTCTCCCTTCCGGTAGAGGGTTGTTGGGAACCAAGGGTACTTCGGGGCCAGATCCACCTCCAAAACAAGCAGTCCGAGTACGCCATTCTCATCCACGGACCGCCGACCCGGAGCCAGGCTGACACTGACTAGCCGTATAGTCTTTGGTATGAGGTAATTGACTAGATTCAGTCCGCTAGTCTGGGAGCCTGTTCATTGGCTAAGGCGGGGGTCAACTAAGGTTGTGTTGACAGTATAGTATTCCTGGAGAGCTGTTAGTTCCGTTCTGTGTTATTGTATAAACAATTAAAAGCCTTATTTGGTCATTTAAAGGGCTGCGGTTTCCTTTTGTGTGCGAAAGCCTTGTAGGTGGTCGCTAGCGCTCGGGCGGGTTGTAACTCAGTGCCGGTTAACCCGTTCAGCGCCGAACTCACGCAAAGGATCCTGTTGGTGATCCTTCACACAAATAAATTAGCATGTGCAAATATTTCCGCCCAAGGAGGGATATGCCCGCTTTGGAAGAAGTCAAAAAACGTTTGGATAAGACTAGCAAATGTACTTGTAAACACAGGAAACTGAATGAAACGGTTACATCTACCCCTCCCCGCCCACCAATTTGTTCCCTTCCCATCTAAACATCTAGACCAGACATCTGTGTGTCGTCGTCGTCCCCACACACCGGTGGCATCCTGATGTTTTGAACCCATGAGAATTTCTCCGGAATGTTCTTCACGTTGAATCTCCACCAAAAAGCAAGTTTCTTTTCTACCAAATTGAATGAGAATGTATTTCGTTCTTGTGATCTCTGATCCAGTGTCTGACCCAGCAAGCCAATTCTTATGTTCTTGTGCATCCACAGCTGAAAACACTGCTTTAGGCCTATTCCAACCTTCCCCAAATATGCTGGTGACCTCCAAATATGCTGGACTACAATTCCCAACTCATTTTCTCCTCCTAAGCGTCTTTCCTGTGCAGGATACTGAGCTGCCCTGAACATCCCGTTGTGCAAGGACTGGTGGGGGAGCGCAGAGCAATACACCGAGAGTACACGACAGTACACGACACGGTGCAGCACACGCACACCCTTGCTCGTCTCCTGCCCAGGCTCTTTTCTTGCCCAACCCTCCGCCTCTCTGTCCTCAAAGGCTTATAAGTCTAGCCCCTGTGTGCAAAACTGGCTTTGGGATACAGTAGAATAAGATCTTTATAAAACATTGAAAAAGCTTCTCCTCCAATGCTTGGAGAATGAGGAACAGATTAAGAGATTATTCATGGGGGATAAGGCTACAAAAGGCTATTGGTCATCATGATGCCTATACAGTAATACCGTATTTTTCCGTGTATAAGACGCCCCCATGTATAAGACGCCCCCCCCCACTGGGCAGTTTCGCAACCGTGCGGTTCTCTCCTTGGCTTACTTCCGTGTATAAGACGACCCTCAATTTTTAGTCTAACAATTTTAGGAAAAAGTATAGTCTTATACATGGAAAAATACTGTGCCTTGGATTGCAAGTGCCTCAACTTGGTTTGAGAGCGTTTTGCAAGACAAGCAAATTTTTAAATATTTATTTAATATTTTTTTTTACTTGATATACAAGCGACGTCTTGCAATACAAGTACTGTAGTACGGCTTAAATTTAAAATCTCTGTACAAATTTTTTTTGGGGGGGGGATTTCGTTTTGATATAAGAGTGTTTTGGATTACAAGCGCGTTTCCGGAACGGATTATGCTCTCAATCCAAGGCCTGACTGGACATTAGTAGTAGGCGATCGCTCGTGACCGAGTAAGATTGCCTTCCAGGATAAATCAATAAACAAAAAATTACAAAAAGAAAATTATATAAAGAGGAAATTGTATAAAATTGTGTAGGCTCTAGCGATGGGTCCATAAGTGACTGTGGAGGCCAATTCTAGATCCACACACAGGCAGCTTCCCACAGTGAGGACACAGGTTACCAGATGGAAGATACATTACCTCCAATATATCAGAGACAAATGCTGCTGAATTCCAGTGGCTGGAACTACTACGAGCAGGAGGGTGCATGACTTTCCCATTGGGGCTTCCAGTGGCCATTGTACAAAGAGAATGCTGGACTAGAGAGGCCTTTGGTCTGATCCAGCCTGGCTCTTCGTATGTTCTTAGCACATAATTCATGGTATTTGCTGCTCCAAGATGCAGGGCTGCCTTTAAAAGCCATCTGACTTAAATGACTTTACAATGGGATCAGGCAAATGTATGGAGGTGTTGCCTATATATCAGGGGTGTTGAATGACTTTCAGCCCAGAGCCAAATTCCATTTCAGGAGCTGCATTCTGGTAGTGGGCGTGGCTAAAGGCAAAGGGGGAGGGACCAAAGGCAACCCCCACCCCACCCCAGCATATTTTGGTTTGAAGCACTTGTTTCCAGTAACTAGCGCCTTAGGAAAGGCATTTCAACCGTTTAGAATGGAGGAAAAACTGCACAGAAGCCAGGAAACCACGAAGCAATTTCCCAGGGGGAAAGGGGTGAGGGCTAGACTGGGACCCCAGGAAAGTTAAATTGGGGCCTCAGGCCTGAGGGTCCGCACCCCTGCCCTATATGGAACATCCCGCTCATGGTGACTATATGCTACCTCCAATGTCAGAAGCAGCAGTTGCAGGGGAACCCGAAGAGGAGGGTGCTCTTCCAGTATTGTTCTGCTGTGGACCTCCCATCGGGGCCTCTGGTTGGACCATTGTACGAACAGAATGCTGACCCAGATTTGCCTTTGGCCTGATCCAGCAAGGATCTTCTCATGTTCTTAGGTGTGGTAGAGGTTCCCATGGACCCTGACAGATACAGCCCCCCCCCCCAATCCCACGGTCATTATGGGCAGCTAGTCACAGGTTCCTATCGCTGGTCCGGGATGGAAATGTGCATCAGAAGTTGCATCCTCCACCCAGTTTGAAGGGGACATGCGCTTGAGACTGCCTCGATATTCGGAATGCCTGTGGAAGCCCTGCTTCCAGAAGCAGATCTCCATTGCTGGATTGGGGGTCAGGGACGGGACAAGGCTATACCCGTGACCAAGAGCAATCCTGCAAAGAATCTAGTGCAGGGCCAGGGCTCTCCAACCTTGGCCTTGGGTCCCCAGATGTTTTTTTTCATAGATTCATAGATCATAGAATTGGAAGGGGCCTACAAGGCCATCGAGTCCGACCCCCTGCTCAATGCAGGAAACTAGAGGAGGGGGTCTCCCATCCAAGTAATAACCAGGCCTGACTCTGCTTAGCTTTCGCTGGACTACAGCTCCCAGAATCCCTTGCCATTAGCCATGCTGGCTGGGTATGCTGGGAGCTGTAGGCCAGCAACATCTGGGGACCCAAGGTTGGAGAGCCCTGCTCTAGCGCCTTTCCCATAGATGAGAGTATCATCGCTCAACCAAACAGAGAGCATAAAGCCAGGGAGGGGGTAGAGATGTTGTCCTCTCCCTCCTTTTATTTTAAATTAAAGATGTTAGCTTGGGAAGAAGGAGAAATGTTTCACCCCACATTTTATTCCTTGTCTTGAGTTATAATCTTTTTGAAACAAAGAGAGGGAGGGAGGGAGAGATGTGTAGCTGCCAAACCTTAACCCTAAAATGGCTCTTAAAGATGTCGTTGTACGCACATAAAACTCAGAGCGTTCCCAGCTTGGAAACATGATTCCCAAGGAGGGGGAAATTGTGAAGAGGGCCCTTTAACGGCTGGCGGCCAGGACTCCTGACATCTGGATTTCCTTTAGCTGCTCTGCAAGATTTTTCCGGAGTTGCATCATGCAGACTCCCAGAATTTTCTGGAAATCCATGCCTCTGCGGAGACCTCAGGTCTAAATTGTATATACTACACAGTCGGAGTGTTGCATAAGTTTGCAAATGGTAATTTTCTCCTCTGGATTATTATTACCGGTATTTTTTAAATAGGAAGAATTCAGGTTTGTCCGAATGAAACGTTGTGTGTGGTTTCTGCTCGTTGTCCCTCTAATATTTGAAGAAGGGATCCATACAATCCGAGGAATAAACGCAGACTATCCAGGATCAGCCCCTGGAATGTGGTTCTAGAATTGTATTAGGTGAGGCTGTGGATGTGCTGAACCGGAGCCTGTCTGCGACAATGGACTGGATGAGAGCTAACAAACTGAAGCTCAGTCCAGACAAGACTGAGATGCTGTTAGTGGGCGGTTCCTCTGACCGGATGGAGGGTGTTCAGCCTGTTCTGGACGGGGTTGCACTCCCCTTGAAGGAGCAGGTTCGTAGCTTGGGCGTTCTCCTTGAGCCATCTTTGTCACTTGAGGCTCAAGTGGCCTCAGTGGCACGGAGTGCCTTCTACCAGCTTCGGCTGGTGGCCCAGCTACACCCCTATCTGGACAGGGATAGCCTGGTTTCAGTAATCTACGCTCTGGGAATCTCAAAGCTAGACTACTGCAAAGCACTTTACTTGGGGCTGCCCTGGAAGACTGTTCAGAAGCTGCAGCTTGTGCAGAATGCGGCAGCCAGACTCATTACTGGGACCAGAAGGTCCAGACTTATATCACCAGTTCCGGCCTGCTTGCACTGGCTGCCTGTATGCTTCGAAGCCCGATTCAAGGTGCTGGTCTTGACCTTTAAAGACCTACACGGCTTGGGACCGCAGTACTTGACGGAACGCCTCTCCCGACCACAATCTACCCGGGCAGTACGCTCAGCATCTGGGGCCTTCCTCCGACTGCCACCTCCGAGGGAGTCTGGCTGGCTGGGGGTGCTGGGAGTTGTAATCCAACACATCTGGAGGGTGACCGGCCAGATGGGCGATTCATAAATATAAGAAATAAATAAAATTGTATCTACCTACTCCTCAATTGTACACAGACACAGCCGTTTACTTTTTTGCCCATTCTGGCTGTTTGGGTGGGTCGAGAAAAAGAAAGAGGCCCTTTTTGCTTGCTTCTTTGTAGCATAGGAAGATTCTTTCCCCCACCACCACCACCTCTGGCCTTGTTTGTGAATAAGGTTGCCAACATTTTTTTCTTTTTCCTGTCCCTGCCCTTGTGTCTTACTTTAATGGCAGGCTGAACTACAGAAACTACGTAGGTAAATGCATTCCCTGATCATGGCTATAATAAAGTGATTGCAGAACTGGCAGGGGGAGGACTGGAGGCCAGGGGGAAAAGTTGCAACCCTATTAGTGAATCTAAAGTGAAATCTGGCCGTTCTTTCCCCTAAATATAGCTGCTCTTTTAAAAACGTGGCCCTAACTGGCCATTCTCCATCATATGGGCTCCGGTGGCCTCAGGTTGCTTGCCATCATGCACACACAAACACACACACACACACACACACACTTAACTCACATGTGGAAGACACAGCCACTTCTTATTGGTTAGAGCAGTGTTCTCCAACCTTGGGCCCCCCAGATGTTTTTGGCCTACAACTCCCAGCATGCCCCAGCCAGCTACGCTGGCTGGGGCATGCTGGGAGTTGTAGGCCAAAAACATCTGGGGACCCCAAGGTTGGAGAACACTGGGTTAGAGAATATCTTAGCTGGAAGCAACGGATTGCTTCGCTGTTTCTTCTCCTCTGGCTGAGTCCGGTCCAGCCGCTCTTCCTCTGAAATATATGCACACATGTCGTGGGGAAGAAAGAGCGTGAGGAAACGGGGACCTTTCTTTAAAAACAAATAACCGGACACTCGTTTCATTTTTAAATACCAAAACCAGAATGCCGAATAGCTCAGGGAGCGCCAGGCAGGCTGCACAGAGCACACGCACAGCAGCTCCGTCCTCCAACACTGCACTGCCGCCACGCGCGCTCTCCCCGGCATCTGCCGCCTGAGGCAGCCACCCCCTACCGCCTCCGCCTCGCGGTAGGGCCGGCCCTGCCTAGTGAGCAATTACCCGAACTGGAATCTGTCCTGCAGGTGCGGCATCACCATCGCACGGCGTTGTTAGTTTTTCCGCCTGGGGACGCGAGAGGAATTTTTCATCCGGAGCATGGCAGCAAGATGGGATCAGTCGTTTGGGTTTCTATGGATTGTCTTCTGCATGGTTCAACGGGCAGGATCACTGGGAATCGGGCTGGAGCCAGCCAGCTGGACAGAAGCCAACTGGAGGCTGTAGTTCAACGTATATGCAGGGCCGGTGCAAGGCAGTTTGGTGCCCTAGGCAAGATCAGATATTTAGTGCCCCCCCCTTCCCACTTGAGAGCACTGTATTTTTTTAAAGGCATTTCTGGCGCCCCCTTTAGCCCTGCGCCCTAGGCAGCTGCCTAGTTGGCCTAATGGTAGCACCGGCCCTGCGTATATGGGGGGGCAGGGTCCACCGGGTTGGGAAAGGCTGGAACAGAACATCCTGGAAGAGGGCAGGGTTCCAGCCAGGCAACCATGAACAGGGGCACTCCGCACCCGGAACATTTTGCTGCATCTCCAACTTACCTTTCCCCGAGTGCTGTTACCTGATATTTTTGAGATCAGGATGCCAGGGCTTGAGCCAGGGCCGGCGGCACAGGTAGGCATGGCTGGGCACCTGTCGAGGGCCCACACACCGCAACAGGGGCCCCGTTGACAAGAGCCCCCTGGAGTGGCTCCTCCTCCTCTTCCCCATGGCAACCTGCTTCTTCCCCTGCCTCTCGCTCCGGCCTGGACAACGGAGGTGGTGAGAAGGAGGAGCGGGAGATGTGGCTCACGCCGGCTCAGCTCGTCCGAGCGTGGAAAGCTAAGCAGGGTCAAGCCTGGTTGTTACTTGGATGGGAGACCCCTCCTCTAGTTTCCTGCCTTGAGCAGGGGGTTGGACTCGATGGCCTTGTAGGCCCCTTCCAACTCTATGATCTATGAAATCTATGAGATGCCACCACACAATTCCAGCTTGCCAGAAAATAGCTTCCTGGATAATTTGCAACAGATATATATCTATATATCTCTACTCTTGCCCCTTTGCAAAATGAAAGGCTGACTTTCGTTATGGATCAGCGGCTTGCTCCCGGGCTCTCTATCAAGCAAGCAAGTGGGAGCCAGGAGGAGGAGGAGGACGACGACGACGACGAAGAGCAGCGGGTGACCGCGGAGATGAGAAGGCAGACTCATTGAGGGAGGGGGCACAGGGAGGCTGTCTTGCCCAAGGGCCCTCTGAAACATGGATCTGGTACTGGCTTGAGCCGAAGACCTTCTGCATGCAGGCCACAGGGGCTCGATGATCCCTCCCTACCGGAGGCGGCCTTTATGAAGATCGATTGGGCTGCTGCCCTGATCTTACTCCTTTTCTTTGTACACTTCAGGCGCTTTTCTCACTGCAAGTTGCCTCCACGAGGGCGGCCGATTGTGAATCTCCAGAGGAAGAGGGCCAGAGAAGACAGCGATTCGCATAAAAGTTTACGTACGCTCAATCATATGCATAGAGGGTGCATTTAGAAATATTATCACTTGAAGAGAAATACCATCCGTGTCAACATCTGACCGGGTGAGCTGCGTCTGCTGCCCAGGGGCTGCGGAGAGGCAACTCCAAGGCCCTTCCGCTCTTCCTCCTGATGGCTCTTTATCTTTATACTGGACCTAGACTGGATACAGCCCTTCAAAGAGAGGAGGATGCCTTCTAAATGGAGGACAGTCTTCTGCAAAAGGGGGCACATGGACACCCTAACCCACACCCCTATCAGCATGCCCCCGATTTCCTGCAAATTTTGCCGCTGATCCATAACGAAAGCCAGCCTTTCATTTTGCAAAGGGGCAAGAGTAGAGAGATATAGATATATATCTGTTGCAAATTATCCAGGAAGCTATTTTCTGGCAAGCTGGAATTGTGTGGTGTGCAGCGGCAGGATGTTGTTCTTTCTTGTTTTTTTGGGGGTGGGGGGGTTATTTCTGTCTCTCTGCGTGTACTATAAAAGGAGATCGGTCTTTTGACAGCCGAGGCCCTGCCATTAGGGAGAGAGAGGCCTCTCTCCGTGCACCCTTGCACCACCAGTTCTGATTTTCCAGCGTGGCAGTGGAGGGGGAGGGGACGGACCCCCGAGCCGGCCGCCTCCGCAGAGAATGCGGGGCTACGCAGCCGTCATTCAGATTTCTCAGATTTCGGATGATTACTCCAGAAATGTGCAGAGTCAGGTTTTTGTTTTTTTGTTTTTTAAAAAGAGGCAGCTCTAGTCTGTTGCATAAAGAGGGCGACTTGAAGTTATTTTAAAACCAGGAAAAAAAGCCTTATCCCCCGTTCCTTTTGAAGGGATGTCACACAGAGGAGGGCAAAGATCTCTTCTCGTTCATCCCAGTTTGCAGGACACGGAATAATGGGCTCAAGTGACAGGAACCTAGATTCCACCTAAACATCAGGAAAAATTTCCTGACTGTCAGAGCAATAGGACAATGGAATCAACTACCTAGGGAGGTTGTGGGCTCTCCCACTCTGGAGGCATTCAAGGTGCGGCTGGACAGACATCTGTCGGGGATGCTTTGACCTAGATTCCTGCATTGAGCAGGGGGTTGGACTCGATGGCCTTGTAGGCCCCTTCCAACTCTACTTTTCTATGATTCTATGATTCCTTTACAAGACCACCTCGTGCTCTCCCAGTGTTGTCAGACTGAAGGAAACATCCCTTTTTAGCATAATAGCAGAAAGCAAGGGAAAGGAGATCTTGGTTAGAAAGATGGAGAATTCTGAAAAAGGAGTACCGTACATGCCTATCAGTACTCCAGTGGTTGCTGGGGAACATGGGCGGGGAGGTGCTGTTGCACTCAGGTCCTGCTCGTGGGATCCAGTGGGCAGCTGGTTGGCCGCTGTGTGAGCAGAATGCGGGCCTAGATGGACCCTTGGCCTGATCCAGCAGGGCTCTTGATGTTCTCAAGAAGTCATAGGATGCTGCCTTATACTGAGCCTGACCTTTGGTTCATCTTGTTGCCCAGTACTGTCAACACTGACTGGCAGCAGCTCTCCAGGGATTTCCGGCCCTACCTGGAGATGCCAAGAATTGAACCCAGGACCTCTGTCATGCAAAGCAGGTGTTCTGCCATTGAGCTGCAGCCCTTCCCTACAGCAGTGTTTCTCAACCTTGGGTCCCCAGATGTTTTTGGCCTACAACTCCCAGCATGCCCCAGCCAGCTATGCTGGCTGGGGCATGCTGGGAGTTGTAGGCCAAAAACATCTGGGGACCCAAGGTTGAGAAACACTGCCCTACAGGAACATGGAACCGGGGCCGTGGAGACTCACAGCAGGTCCTGCTCAGGTCTGGCCACATCTGTGCCAGCCAGCACCTTGGGGAGGCACTCATATAGTCGAGTTGCGTGGATAGTGTCATTCTACAGTTTAATCACTAGGTGGCACTGGACTTAGCTGCAGCTCTGCGGAGCCACGGGGGAGGGTTCCTCCGGCTGTTCTGTTCTTGTTGGAAACAATCAAGTTCTTGTCTCACTTCTTGGCTGGTGTGTCCTCGAAGCCGCCGACCAGGACACATGTTGCTAAGAACTTTTCTTTTGCACTCCCAACTAGGAATATGCGACGCTGCGAACTCCGTTTCATTTGAGCCTGATGGACTTCCACAGCTTTTCCAATCCAGCAATCGGAAACAGACCGTGCCAGATTTTTTCCCCCCAGGTTCTGTAAATGTGCGTGAAATAGTTGCACACGTTGAGAACCGAGATCTGCATATCTACTAGTGCCATTTGCAGAAATGGCGATTTACGCATATCGGGTCTGAATCTTTAGATGTTTGTAAATGGGTTCCCGCTGTTTTTAATATTTTATCGCATTTGCATGTCCATTATGTAACCCCGGGCGCAGCATACAGTAATACCTTGGATTGCAAGTAACTTGGTTTGAGAGTGTTTTGCAAGACAAGCAAATTTTTAAATATTTATTTAATATTTTTTTAACTTGATATACAAGTGACATCTTGCAATACAAGTACTGTAGTACAGCTTAAATTAAAAATCTCTGTACAAATTTTTTTGGGGGGAATTTCGTTTTGATATAAGAGTGTTTTGGATTACAAGCACGTTTCCAGAACGAATTATGCTCTCAATCCAAGGCATGACTGTATTCCCTTGGTAAATGGTTTGTGCAAACGGGGTCATAGTTTTTTAGTCTCTTCCCCCCACCCTTGTTCTTCCCACCGTATTATGAATGCAATATCTGATTTCGTTTGCTTTTAAAATGGGCCACAATTTGCAGCCAAAATTTTTTTTTTTTAAGTGCAGGAAATTTGTGCAAATTTCCTGAGCTTTTTTTAAAATAAATAAATAAATAAACTGCACAAACCGCAGCCCATTTTAAAAGCGGAAATCTGTGTGCTGCCTTGACTTACGTCAAATTGAGTCGGTGCCAGCGTGGGGGAAGTGGAATAGAATCCGGAAGGCCAAATCAGGAAAATCTGTCAGATTTTCACCCCGCAAATGGATTCCTCGCACATCCCTATCTCTGACTATAAGATCAAGTCCAAAGTTCCATCTTATTCTGTATTGGAAAATGTGCATATTTATATTTTTATTTATTATATTTATACCCCTCCTTTTTTCCTGCAAGGAACCCAAGGCGGCTTACATAATCCTCCTCCTCCTCCTCCTCCTCTCCATTTTATCCTCACAACAACCCTGTGAGGTAGGTGAGGCTGAGAGTCAGGGACTGGCCCAAAGTCACCCAGTGAGTTTCATGGCCAAGCGGGGACTAGAACCCGGATCTCCCGAGTCCCAGTCCAACACTCTCACCACTACACCACACTGACTCTCTATTTGATACGTACATTTGGGCAAATGCACACACAAATACACACAAATGTTTGTGCAAGAAGAAAAAAAAACAAAGATCGCAATCTGAAACAAACATAAGTTAGAGCGAGCTTCAAGGTGGACTTTGGAGAACTTTGGTGAGCTCGAGTTTTGCTGATCTGACATTCTTGCATGTCATAAAATTTATTTATTATGGTATAGTCCTCCTGGGACTGTACCCATTCAGAATGGGGGGGGGGGGTGTCACATGACTGAAAACTCCACTACTATAGGAAATTAGCATGTCAGGCTGGGACAATAAAACCCATGTGCTAGATGGACATTTTGCATGAAATGCTCTTCCTGCCAAAAAGGGAAGCTCCACCACTCGCTGCGGGCTGCATAGATAGGGTTCTGTTTGTAATCATGAACGTGTCTCTCTCTCTCTGCATCACCACCATCATCCATTCCACCTCCAGGCTCCACTGTGCTGTTTCCATATTATTGTATTTTTGTCCCAGTTATGCTGCAGAGGCTGCCTCGGTTGTAATAAATGGTTATTGTGAGAGGAACAGATGAAACAAGCCATTTTGCTCACAGCTGGGCACAAAAGATGGGCCGGGGGGGGGGGGGGGAGAGAATAAGCAGGCATTAACAACTCTGTTGTCTGCTGTAATAGCCATTTGCAAGGGCTGATTGGGGACCATACGAGGGGAACAAATAATCCGTGTGTGTGTGTGTGTGTGAGAGAGAGAGAGAGAGAGCGAGCAGGCAAGAACATAAGAAGAGCCATACTGGATCAGACCATCTAGTCCAGCATTCTGTTCACCCAGCGGCCAAGTGGGATGCTGCCGCCACGCCCCACAGCTGCCCGTGGGAAGGCCGCAAATAGGACGCGAGTGCAACAGCACCCTCCCGCTTGCTCCTATCCCCCAGCGACTGGTGTACACCGGCCTCTGAATCTGGAGGTCATATGCAGCCATCATGACTAGTAGCCATTTATAGCCGTATCCTCCATGCATTTGTCTAACACCGTCCACCCACGTGTTTGCTTTTACCCGAAAAACATGTTTAGATTCACATGTGGCTTCTGTCTGCACTTTATCTGCAAGGGGATCATCTACACCAGTGTTCTCCAACCTTGGGTCCCCAGATGTTTTTGGCCTACAACTCCCAGCATGCCCCAGCCAGCTACGCTGGCTGGGGCATGCTGGGAGTTGTAGGCCAAAAACATCTCTGGAGACCCAAGGTTGGAGAACACTGATCTACACATTCAGGTAAAAATGGAGCTCTCTCCCCTGTGCTTCCCTCACGGGCCAATGTGGGCTGAAGGTTAACAGGGTCACTTGAGGTGTTAAGGAGAGAAACAGCAGGCTACTAGGGGTGGGCGACTTGTGGCCCTCCCTCCAGATATTTTGGGCTACAGTTCTCATTCAGCCCTAGCCAGCATGGCCAACGGTGAGGGAGCTGGGAGCTAGAGACCATCTCGCGGCAAGTCCTACAAGATCTGACCCCTGTTCCACTCTCTGGCTCATTTCCGCGTGGCCTGGGCGGGCATGGCCCCGACTTACCCCAGCTACAAAGGGAGCGGCGGCGGAAGGTGCCTAGAGACCGTCAGCATGGGTGGTCTCGCTTAGCGTTTGCAGCTGAGGCAACTTTTAGCTTTGCTAAGATGTCTTTTGGCTGCTAATAATAATAATAATAATAATTATTATTATTATTATTATTATTGTGTGTATTTCTCTTTTGTCAGACCTTACTATGAATTACTATTGGATTGTTTAACCGTAGCATATATTTATTGTGAGATGTTTAGCCTACTTGTATGACTATTCAAATTTTGTAACGACTTGTAATTGTTAATGAATGAACTGGAAATCTTGCTGTATTTTATTATGTAATTTTTTCCGAGGTTGCTGTAAACCAGCATGCAAATAAAGTGGCCTGTGGCTCACGCTGGCGCAGCTTGTCTGAGCGTGGAAAGCTAAGCAGGGTCAGGCCTGGTGATTACTTGGACGGGAGACCCCTCCTCTAGTTTCCTGCATTGGGCAGGGGGTTGGACTCGATGGCCTTGTAGGCTCCTTCCAACTCTATGATCTATGAAATCTATGAAGAAGAATTCAAATGCTTCTATTTCCCACCACATAAAATCCTTCCTGGCAATGATATCCATAATATATCTAAGTTGATTAGCTATATAATACCATTTTAAATTTGGAAGTCCAAGTCCCCTTGTTTTTTGAGCTTTATACCACCTATTCTTAGTAACCCTTGCTCTTTTCCCCCCATTACAATAACTGTTTAAAATTGCTTGCCAATCTTTAATTTCCGTCTCTGATATCTTATTTGGTAGCATTCTAAATCGCGCGGTAGGGGCTTACCCCTCTACCGACCATGGTCACTTTGTGTGCGTCCCCGCATGCAGCCATCCTGCGGAACTGAGACCAATCGAAAGTTGTATGCATTTCATACAAATTCATGTACGTATATTTAAGAAACTGGAAGAAGATATATATATATTGTGGAGGAAGGGGGGACTGGCTGGCCCGCCACACCTCCACCCTTTCCTACTCCAAAGGAACCAAGACCCCCAGAGATCTCAAGGTACCAGATTGCCAGCCTCAGCTGTCTGCAACCCTACTTGAATCTCTGTTCAGGGACTCGCCTTCAATTCTGTAACCTGGATTTAGATACTGAAGCCACAGAGTACTACAAAACCCATGTGGGGTAAAACCAGGACAAGGTTTATTCTGGTAGCATTTTACAACAAGATTAGGGAAATGAGAGAAGCACACAAAATAAAGAGAGAGACACGTTAGTACACAGTAAAGCTGCAAAACAATAGAACCTGATTCCTTAAGATCTCTCAGGCACACACCTGTTACCTGAGGGTGTTCTCTTCAAGGGTTAAATCCAGCACAGCCTCGCTGCCGGAGGGAGATTACCACACCTACCCGAAGGTCCAAGGTGGGTAAAACTCCCACAAGGCTTGCCTTTACTAGAGCCCTCAATCCAGCTAATTTCACCAGGAGCTGCCTGGGGTCCTTGGCTTACCGCCATTACCACAGCCGGGTAGAACAAAGACCAAAACCCACGCTTTGGGAAATATACCTTTTTCCCCCCTCCCCTCCTCTGCTGCCTCTCAGCCAATTAGATTGAACTTCTCCTGGCCAGTCAGGATGAGGGAGGCTCATGAGTCATGCCTCATGGCTTGAACTATTTACATAAGAAAGCCCTATCCGAGGCTTTCGTTTCCTCCCAGCCCCCTCAACTGGCCCCACTTGGCTTACACATGAGGAGGCGTGTGCGTGTGTGTGTGTGTGTGTGTGTGTGTGTGTGCGTGCATGCATGCAGGAACCCCCAAGGGCCCCTTTCTCCACACGCTAACTATGCACACCCCACCCCAGCCGGTTCACACGTGTGTGTGTGTGTGTGTGTGTGTGAACCCCCCCAAAGGCTCTTTTCTTCACATATATATATATATATATATGTGAAGGAAGGAGCCTTTGTGGGTTCCTACATGTACACACACACACATGTGTGTGTACGCCTCCTCATGTGTAAATCAAGTAAGGCCAGTTGGGGGCTGGGAGGAGGCGAAAGGTACATAAAGCATCGGCTGGGGCATGGCGCCTGGAAGTCTGGCCTAGGGCTTTTATATGCAAATGTAGTTCAGGCCCAGTAAGCCATGAGTCATGACTCATGAGTCTCCCTCCCCCTGCCTGGCCAGGTGGGGTTCATTCTAATTGGCTGGAGGCAGGAAAGCTACAGAAAGGGGGAGGGGGGAAGAGCTTCCCCCCCCCCCGACGTGTAGCCTGTGTGTCTTTGTCTGTCTTGGTTCGTCGCGTGGTTGCTAGCTGTGGAGTAATGGCAGCAAGCCAAGCAGAGGCCCAAGCCCTCGGGGGGGGGGGCTCAGGAACCGACCCCAGGTAGCTCCTGGTGAAATTAGCTGAATGAGGGCTCTGGTGAAGGCAGGCCCTGTGGAGGGCTACCCATCTCGGACCTTCGGGTAGATGGAATAACCCTCCCGGGCGGCAGGGCTGTGCTGGATCTAACCCTGGAAGAGGATCGACCCTCAGGTAACAGAGGTGTGTGCCTGAGAGATATGAAGAATCAGGTTTTGTTATTTTGCAGCTTTACCATGTGCCAAAGTGTCTCTCTCTCTCTCTCTTTTGTGTGCTCCCCTCATTTCCCACCTTTTGCTGTAAAATGCTACCAGAATAAACCTTGTCTTGGTTTTACCCCACATGGGTGTTGTAGTTGCTCTGTGGCGTCAGTATCTAAAAATCCAGGTTACAGAATTAAAGGCGAGTCCCTGAACAGAGATTCAAGTAGGGTTGCAAGGAGCTGAGGCTTGGCAATCTGGTACCTTGTTGAGATCTCTGGGGGTCTTGGTTCCTTTGGGGTAGGTAAGGGTGGGGTGGTGGCGGGCCAGCCAGCCCCCCCTTCCTCCACAATATATATATACATATATATTCTGAAGTCCACAGTCTCTATGTTGGAGACCCCTCCACAGACGCCGTTGGAGACACCCATGGGTGCTTTGTTGAGGGGATTTTGGTTTCTTTAAAAAAAATAATTACAAATCAGACCGAAAGAGTTTGTCCGTCTCTAGAAGTAATTGGTTGACATGACCTGTGTTTGACTTCTCTGACTTCGACTTCTGCTCCCCGTGTCGTGCGAACACACCCATAGTCTTGACCGCTTGGTATTACTCTCCAGTATAGGAGGCAGGCACGTCTCTCTCTCTCTCAGTACCAGTCACCAGAACACAAGCCGGACGGTGCCGCTGATCGTGCTCAAGTCCTGTGTGTGGACTCTCCGCAGGGCCCGGCCCTGCTGTTTGGCAAAGTGAGGCACTGGCCTCAGGCAGCGGATGCTGGGAGGTGGCAGCGGGGTTGGGAGTAGGGAGCGGTGCGTCGTGCAGCTAACCTGCTGCCTTCAGGTCCAGTGGAGCAGTGTTCTCCAACCTTGGGTCCCCAGATGTTTTTGGCCTACAACTCCCAGCATGCCCCAGCCAGTGTAGCTGGGAGTTGTAGGCCAAAAAACATCTGGGGACCCAAGGTTGGAGAACACTGCAGTGGAGGACTCTGTCCCATTGTCCATGTTGAAGAAAAACTAAGCCACCAGCTTTTGTATTTGGATTGGGAGGGGTGCCATCTTCTTCGCCTCCAGCAGCAAAACCTCTTCGACCAGCGTTGGCTTCCTTCCCTCCAGCATCTCTTTTTTTGCCACTGTGGAAACAGGATGCTGGACTACTAGAGAGGCTTTTGGGTCTGATCCCAGCCCAGCTGTTCTGATGTTCTTACTGTGGAAATATTCCTCTCTTGCGTCTCTATTTGGGATGGAGTGGGGGGGGATATATGTCACGTTTGTGGGATTTTTAAGGAATCGTCCACTTCTTTTTGAGTCTACTCTAGCGAGCGTTGGAAAGGGGGATGGCGGGGGGCGGCTTTTCCTTGCAGCGGCCGAGGGTAGATTTCCTGGAAAGCGGACTGACTGTAGGACCCCGCGGCGGTAGCAGCCGATCTGGGCCCGTGGGGGAGGGCCGCGCTCGGATCCGCTTCAAACTTCTCCACCTCCCCCCCCCCCAGCCAAAACTTTCCAGAAGTTTCTCCCGCCTGCTTATATATAGCCCCCTCCTCCGAGGCAGCGGCTTTGCAGAAAGGGCAAGCCGATCGCCGGGGAGAAGTTGCAGCAAGCGGGCCAAGCTCTTCGCGCGAGTTCCGAGGCCCGCGAGGTGAGGAGGGCGCGGCGCGCGTTTGGAGAGCCCGGGGAGGCGCCGCCGCCGCGGCCCCGTGCGCGCTTCCTCAGGAGCGGGACCCGCACCGGCTTCGAAGGCGGCGGCGCGCCTGAGCCCGGGCCGAACGTCGAGCGCAGGCCTCTCTTCTCTTGCACGCCTGCTCGGAAGTAAGCGCCGTGGAGTTCAGCGGGACTTTCTTCCCGAGTCGGCGTGGCGAGGAGGTGCGCGTCCGGGGGTGCCTTTGCGCCGGCTGGCTTCCCACTCTTACTTTCCCCCTCCGCCGGTTTGCTGTCTCCCCCCCCCCCGACGCCCCGCTTGCAGATTACGGGGGCACGGATCCGGGGGGGGGCACGTTCTCCTGCTCAGGCCCGGTGGAAAGGCGGCGCGCTCCGGCGCAGTTCCCGTCGGTTCGGAGGAGGCGAGCCTTCGGCAGGAGAAAACTTTCCCCGCGGAATCTGCGCCCCCCGAAGTGTCTTTTTTTACGCGAGTTGCTCGCACGGGAAGCCGAGTGCGCCGTCGGGGGGGGGGGAAAGCGCGTGTGCCGGGCTGGCTGCATTCGGATTGCAAAGTAGGATAAAACGGGAGTAGATCTCGGCTTTGAACCCGGAGCGGGGGTGGTGATGGTGAGGGGCACGCTTTCTTTTTTTCCTTCGGCAGGCCGGAGCGCCCTTGGTGATGGTGCATATTGACGACGCTGGCCTTTATGGGGGCCAGTCGACGATGCGCCCCCCCCCCAAAAAAAGCCTCGGCTGAGGGAGCGGGCTGCTCGCAGATCCCTCGGGAGCGCAACAGCCGCGCCTTCGAGCCGTGCGCAGGAGAAGGCCTTTTAGGAAGCGCCCACCGCGCGGACCCCAGTCGAGGACGTGTGTGTGTGTGTGTGTGTGTGTGTGTGTGTGTGTCATAGCAATGATATGGGAGGCAGCGCTAGGAAACGGATCGGGGCCCCTCCTGGCCCAAGTTGGGCGTATCGGGCGCTCCGCGGGCAGGGCGCGCGTTGTGCCTTTTCGCCCGCTCGCGGGGGCTTGGCTGTGCCGGTAGAATGGAGGCCGACCGGGGACCCCCGGGATCTCCTGGAGATCGGACGGCGATGGGAGAGGAACGGGAAGCATACTTCCCTTGCGGGCAGCCTCTTCCTCCCCCCTCATAAGAACAATTAGAAAAGTCCTGCTGGATCAGACCAAGGGCCCATTCTGTTCACACAGTGGCCAACCTGTGCTGCCCACGGGGAAACCCACAAGCAGGACACGAGTGCAAGAGCACCCTCCCGCCCACGTTCCCCAGCAGCAACTGGTGTACATAGGCAGACCGCCTCTGATCCTGGAGGTATCATAATAACACCATCAGGACTAGTAGCCATGGGTAGCCTTCTCCTCCTCCGTGAATTTGTCCAATCCCCTTTGAAAGCCCTCCAAATTGGCACTATACTATGTGTGAAGAAGGGCTTCCCTTGATCGGGCCTGAATCTTCCCTCCAATCAACTTCATGGGGTGATTCGGTCCAGTTCTAGTATTAGGAGAGGCGCAGTGCTTTTTTTTTTCTGGAGAAAAGGGTACCGGAACTCTTGGATTACGGTACATTTCCTCGGGAGTAGATGGCGATTAAATTGTAATGCAATTAATAGAAGAAAAGGTGCTGGAACTCAGTTCCGGTGAGTTCCACCAGAGAAAAAGCCCTGGCGAGAGGGGGAGAAAAATGCCTCCCTGTCCACTTTCTCCACACCAGGCCTAAATCTGTACGCCTCTGTCATGCCTCGCCCCTTCCCTCATCCTTCTCCCATGCGCCAAGGCGTCTCTGGCTATTCCTGGGCCTTGGGCAAGGCTTCGTCAGCAGGATGAGGTGGGATCCTTTTTTTGCCCTTCCTGCCTCTGCCTTGATTGAGCAAAGGGCACCCCACCGCATGCAGGAATGCTGGGTGTTAGAGGGCTTTTTTCTGTCTAAACCTGCATAAGACTGCCCCCTTAGGCTGCAATCGTAGACACACTTACCTGGGAGTAAGTCCCATTGAACTGAAAGGGGCTTAACTCCTGAGTAGGCATGCATAGAATCATAGAATCATAGAAAAGTAGAGCTGGAAGGGGCCCACAGGCCATCTAGTCCAACCCCCTGCTCAATACAGGAATCTAGGTCAAAGCATCCCTGAAAGATGTCTGTCCAGCTGCACCTTGAATGCCTCCAGAGTGGGAGAGCCCACCACCTCCCTAGGGAGTTGGTTCCATTGTCTTATTGCTCTGACAGTCAGGAAATTTTTCCTGATGTTTAGGTGGAATCTAGGTTCCTGTAACTTGAGCCCATTATTCCGTGTCCTGCAAACTGGGATGATCGAGAAGAGATCCTGGCCCTCCTCTGTGTGACATCCCTTCAAATACTGGAAGAGTGCGATCCTATCTCCCCTCAGTCTCCTCTTCTGAAGGCTAAACATGCCCAGTTCTTTCAGTCTCTCCTCATAGGGCCTTGTTTCCAGTCCCTTGATCATCCTTGTTGCCCTCCTCTGAACCCTCTCCAGTTTGTCTATGTCCTTCTTAAAGTGAGGTGCCCAGAACTGGACGCAGTACTCAAGATGAGGCCTAACCAGTGCCGAGTAAAGGGGAATTATCACTTCCCGCGATTTGGAAGCTATACTTCTATTAATACAGCCCAAAATTGCATTTGCCTTCTTTGCAGCCACGTCGCATTGCTGGCTCATATTCAGTTTGTGATCTACCACAATTCCAAGATCCTTCTCACTTGTAGTATTGTTGAGCCAAGTGTCCCCCGATTGCACTGATACCGGGGTCCCGCCGGAGAGGAGCAAAGGGCCATGTACCCGAGCATCCTCCTTCCCACAGCGGCCAAGCAAGATGCCTATGAGAAGCCCACCAACAAGGAAACACGGGAGGCCATACTAGACCCCCTTAATGTGCCCCCTTGATTTGTTTTCAAGCGCCCCTTGCGTGGGACCAAAATGGCATACGGGCTGCAGCCCAGCACCACGCTAACTCGGGAGTCAGTCCCGATGAAGAAAATGGGATGTGTTTTGTCAGTCACATCTGAAGGATTCCGTGTAACACACCCCTTGCTTGCCTGCACAGGTAATACACTGTCGGTTTCCCATAATTGCAGTGGCCAGGCTTTTGGGCTGCTTCAGAGCCAATATGGCGTAGTGCGCTTAAAATAAAAAATAAGTTGAGGTGGGGGGGTTGAGAGAGAGAGATGCTGGTTGTCCGTTTGCTTTTGGTTTTCTGCCTTAAGTATGTTAGACAAGTCCCATTGCAACTGATCATCTCCTGAAATGCTCTCCAGCAGTGTTCTCCCAAGCTTGGGTCTCCAGATGTTTTTGGCCTACAACTCAAGGTTGGAGAACACTGCTCTAAAGGAAGTGAGTGCATTGAGCAGTCCTGTCGTGGCACCCTCCAGATGTGTTGGAGCACAGCTCCCAGTATCTGCCAGCCAGCGTGGCCAACCGAGTCCCAACACATCAACACATCTCGAGGGCATCGCATCAGATTGGGGAAGCCTGCTGTTGAGGGCTGCAGTCCCGTTTTTTCCCCCGTGACCAGTTTCAACATGTGCAGTTCCCCCGCAGGGATTCAAGGCAGCGGGGGAGGCCATCTGGGAGTCTTTGGTATGAATTAACTCTTGCCATCTGTTCAAGCGGTAATCCTGGCCTCCCTTTTTGCCCTGGGAACCCAGGGTTCCGCTGATAAGGAGAGAAGCTTGGGAAGGGAACATTAGAAAGCGAGGTCAGAGAGTGGTAATGCCGCCTCTTTGCTAAACTGCAGCCTCCTTACCAGTAGCAGTTTCTTTCTCTGCTAAACCAGAAATTAGGTGTGTGTGTTTTTTGTGTGTGGTTTGGGTATCGGAACTTGGTAGCCAAAGAAATGCTGCGTACGTGTGTATTCCAGCTGTAAACTTTGAAATCCAGCACAGAATGCAAAAAAATGCTTATCTCTAAAAAGGAAGCAAGTTTCTAGCCCTCCTGACTGGGGGACGGGGAAAGCCTTGACTGTATTATGCAAGCTCAGAAACAAAAGGGAACGTTAGCTTAACACGGACTGTTGTGTTCTGTATAGCTCTCTGCAATCTCTTGTCACCCTCCCCGTTTTTATTTTTTGCCTGTGCTTGCCAAAATAAACCAAATTGCATAAAATCTCAGTTTTGCAGTTGGCAAACTCACGCGTACGTACAAATAATGAGTGCTATTCGAAGTGTTTTCCCGGGGGGGGGGGGGCTGCTTACGTGGCATGTGGGGGCAGCTGCGAATGGAGACGTTCAGCACGGCCGCTGAACGATCCTGCAGCCTCTACTGTAAATCAAGGAGGGATCACAAATTTATGATGATCTCTGAGCTGCCAGAGGTTGATTTAGGCATTTTCTAGTCTGCCCATCTCAGTTGGGATTTAAAAAAAATATATATTTTAATCACCCACGGTGTTGGAGTTTTTTTTATTTTTATTTATTATATTTATACCCCGCCTTTTTTCCTGCAAGGAACTCAAGGTGGCTTACATAATCCTCCTCCTCCTCTCCATTTTATCCTCACAACAACCCTGTGAGGTAGGTTAGGCTGAGAGTCAGTGACTGGCCCAAAGTCACCCAGTGAGTTTCATGGCCGAGCGGGGACTAGAACCCGGATGTCACCAGTCTTGGGGAACCATCTGCGTGGAACCACTTAAATGCATGGAAATGAACAATTGCATGCAGGCTCAGCTGTGCCCATATCTAACTATTAAAAAATGGTAGCCCGCTGTTTTTTCTAAAGGTTGGATTAATTAATTTATTATATTTATACCCCACCTTTTTTCCTGCAAGGAACCCAAGGCGGCTTACATAATCCTCCTCTCCATTTTACACTCACAACAACCCTGTGAGGTAGGTGAGGCGGAGAGTCCGTGACTGGCCCAAAGTCACCCAGTGAGTTGCATGGCCGAGCGGGGACTAGAACCCGGATCTCCTGCGTCCCAGTCTGACGCTCTCGCCACTACGCCGCCACACTGGCTCTCTTAAAACGTTTACTGTTGAAAGTGGGAAATGATCACAGGACAGGCGGTCCCAAATTTCACAGTTTGTGTCCCCAAAGCACCATCAGTTGGGGTTAAAAAAAAGGAAAAGAGTGTAATTCTAATAATGGCACCAGTGTTCTTTCCTCCCAAATATATGGCCCAGAGCAGTGTTCTCCAACCTTGGGTCCCCTGATGTTTTTGGCCTACAATTCCCAGCATGCCCCAGCCAGCTACGCTGGCTGGGGCATGCTGGGAGTTGTAGGCCAAAAACATCTGGGGACCCAAGGTTGGAGAACACTGGGAGAGTCAGATAGGAACGTAGGAAGCGGCCTCATCACTGAATCTAGCCCAGTACTGCCAACATCCGACTGGCAGCAGTGGCTCTCTAGATTTTCAGGCGGGATTCCTTCCTAACCCTGCTTGGAGATGCCCGGGATTTGAACCTGGGACCCTCCGCATGCCAAGCAGATGCTCTGCCGCTGAGCTGCGGGCCCTTCCCATTGCCGCTGTCCCCCAGCTGTGTCGTGCTTTGGCTCTGCCCGCTTTCCTGGAAGCCCCGCCCACGCTTTGTGCCACATTGGAGTGGGCGTGGCTATGCAAAACCGTGAAAAGGAGGATGCCGCGATTGGACTGCGGGCTGTCCATTTCCGTCCCGTGGCTTGGAAGAATTTCAGAGGGGCAGCCGTGTTAGTCTGTGATTGGTTCTCTCCTATTCCAGTGTTCTTTAGAATGATGAGATCTAGAGAGTTGTTCTCCTCAATTAAAGACCACCAATAAACCCCAAAATGCCCAGTCTGGCAGGGCCCTCCCATTGTCTCCTCCCCAGACCCCTTGACTTGTACGTGTAAATGTAGACATTTCTGTTGTTCTGTTCTGTAAACTACACACACACAGGTCCTTGAGGGAACTATCTTATTTATCTGTTTTCTTTCAGAATGAAAAAGGCAAACGTTGACCACACTAAGAAAAAGTTTCAAGGTATCTTTAGAAAACAAAACCGGTCTATACACACTTGCCACATCACACAACCCAAATGGGTCTGAAACAACACCCAAAGCAAACTGTGTAGTTTGTAATGAAACTGGGCCTATCCAGTGGGTTAGGGTGATAGGGTCCTGAACTTTGAGGGGAGGCCCGTTGGCCTTCTCTTGCGGCCTCTCTGCCCTGAGACAGTGCCCTGGCCCGGAAGCATCCCAAACAGCTGGCTTGGCCCAGCTGTTAAGAATGTAAGGAGTGCCTTGTTGGATCAGAGAGCAGAGGTCCCATCTCCTGTCAGCGGCCAGCCAGGTGTCCCTTGGAACGTCACAAGTTGGGCTTGGCGGTGCTGGCCTTCCCCTTGGGTTTGCTTCCAAATTCTGCTCCTTGAAGGTACACTGCCTCTATCCTCGGAGGTCCCGTCGGTTGAGCAAATTCTGTCCACTGCCTCTTGTGCTTTCGCTGGCTGGGGCACGCTGGGAGTTGTAGGCCAAAAACATCTGGGGACCCAAGGTTGGAGAACACTGCTTTAAAGCCACGTAAATTAATGCCCATCGGCTTCCAACGCAGGAATTCCCAACGGCCTCCTTGAGCAGATCACAAGGTTGGCTTCTTTCCCGGTTGCATAACCGGGATCCGCCTTCCCCCAGCCTGGCGCCCTCCAGTGGCCGTGTGGGCTGGAGGATGCTGGGAGTTGTAGTCCAACACATTTGGAGGGCACCATGTTGGAGAAGGCTAGCCTAAACCTACCTTGAAGTTTAAACCCTGTTGCTTCTCCTTTTGTCCTCGTAGTGCGTCTACACTGGGCAACCTAAACCACCTGTAAGGCCGTTGTGGCTTCTCCTCCTGCCCAGCACCTTGTGGGGGGTGGTGGTCATTCTGTAAATAATTGGTTGCCAGTTCACAACTTGGAGGACCGTGCCCCTCTCCTGAACAGCTCTGCAGCCAGGAATGAGGATTCAGCTGGCGGCCAGAGGATGGAGGCTTAGATCTTCCTCCTCTTCAGCTTTGGTGTTGTTAGAGACAGAGATCTTTCCAGATTGCAGCCTGGCAACCCCAGATGACTTCACACCTCCATTCTCAAACAGCGGTAGTTTTTCAGCGATAAATGACTTCGCTTCCGGCCTGTCCACTCTGCCAGCTCAGTTGTCTGAACACACTTGAGGATTAGGAGATCCGAAGCGTTGCTCCCGGCTGCAACCGTCTCTTGTAGTTTTTGCAGAACGGGTTTTGTGGATCCACTAGCTCTCTCCTGCGCAGGGGTGGGCCAGCTTGTGACCCTCGACGTGTTTTGGCCCACAACTCCCATCAGCCCTAGCCAGCATAGCCAGTGGTGAGGGATGATGGGAGTTGTAGGCCAAAACTTCTGATCTGGCTATAGAGTATTTACAGAAAGCCTTGGAAATAGACTTCTAATTTTACAACCCTCTGCATTTTGAAGCTCCCTTTCCCTCCCCATTTCCACCGCTGCCGAAAGACTTTTGACGTTGCATGAAACTATAATTTAACCCTAAGCTGGAGGCGCTGCAGTTTTCAGGGCTGGATTGTAGAGCGTCCCTTTTTTGAGGCAAGGCTGCCGACGACGTGGCAGATTGGCCTGTCTGGGAGGCATGTCTGGGGGCCGGCTTCGACTTCCCTTGCCTTATTCCTCTCCCGGGCTCCTCTCCTTTCCGCTGCATGCACGGCACGGCACATAGCTTAGCCCCCGCCCTTGGCACGATGCCACCAAATGTCTGTTGAGATTTTGGCGACCACCCAGATGGGGTCATAGCAGAAAAATGCACACATTGAACTCAGCCAGTGGAATAGGAGCGCCGAGTAGTTTGGTATGGATAGATAAAATAGTCTTATTTGGGGTGATCTTTGCACTTCCAGAAAGACCTCCCCCACTCCCCCCCCCCGCTCGCTCGCTCGCTCGCTCATTGCCTTTGCTCAGGCAACTGCTTTTGTGACCTATTTGGAATCGAGATGAGGCCAGAGGGTCAGTAGTGATAGCTCTGTCCAGCGATTCAGTGCTGTATGAAGCAAAAGGACCCTGCTAGGGCTGAGCTGAAATGCGCCCCCCCCTGCGCTCCTTTTCCTTTCCTCATTCGCTGCTTTTTTTGGTCTGGGTGGGGCTTGCACCCCGGTTGCCAAGGTGCGCCCCTCGTGCTGTCGGTGGCCACGATTTCATTTTGCCTGCAGTGCCTTCCGAGTAATGCTGTGCGATGATACTGGGTTGCACCCAGTGTTTGTCCTACTTAGAGTAGGCCTGTTGAAATGACTAACTTAAGTCACCATTCCTTTCAAGGGGGTCTACTCTAAGTAGGACTAACATTTGATACAAGCCATAGCCTTGGTCAGTAGGACACTACGGGCCAATATGCGTGCACACAAATAGCCGGTTATCGGTGGTGGCCACTTTATTTGCTCGTAATGCCCCCTTTTCCCTGAGCCACATGAATAGGCCTGTGGCTCACGCTGGCTCAGCTTGTCTTGAGCGTGGAAAGCTAAGCAGGGTCAGGCCTGGTTATTACTTGGATGGGAGACCCATCCCCTAGTTTCCTGCATTGAGCAGCGGGTTGGACTCGATGGCCTTGTAGGCTCCTTCCAACTCTATGATCTATGAAATCTATGAAAGGGAGCAATGCATTGAATGGGTTGACAGCTCTCGCCACCTTCCTTTGCTCCTGGAATTCCCTTAAAATTCACATTGAGATTGCCGCCAGGAATACAGTTCCTTCCCTTCCAGCTTAACGGAATCAGTAATTCCTAAATGGGGTGTGTCAAGAGAATGGCCAGAAGTGACCAGTTAATTAAGTAGCTGAAGGCTCCTGTGAGGCGGAAGCAGCCACCCAGAGAGGGAGGGTGCCTGCTGCTACCTCTGTTTGAGTCCCTGGTCTGGCCTCCTTCCAGTCTGCCTCTGCTGGTATCGTGTGGAACGTCAGAAGCTGCCTTATATCCTGGGTCAGACTCTTTGTCCCTTGGACTGGCAGCAGCTCTCCAGGGACTCACGCAGAGCGACGCCTTTCTCAACCCGAGATCCTTTTAAAGGGGGAATGCCCGGGATGGACCCTGCCATCTTCTCCCTGCAAAGCATGCGCTCTGCCGCTGAGCTGTGTTCCCTCTGCTGACGCAAAGACGCAACAGAATGCCTGCCCTAAGAAGAGGCGGGGCCCCACTGACTGGCAGTCACATTTTTAATTTAAGGGTGGAAAGATTGTGATGTGCTTAATTAAATCAAAAGTTTTGGAAAACACCGAGCAACCTATTCAGACTTCCTGGCCGTCCAAGAGCTCCCTCCTGTGGTCCTACGAGGAAGCACAGACTGCTGCTCCTGATAGGACCACCGTTTGTAACAGATTTGCTTTATGTCGCCCTGTGGAACGAAACCTCTGCAATAACGTAAAGATGATTAAAGTCGATGGCTTCTCAAGTAACCCTGAACTCATTTGCCCCCCCCCCCCAAATAACACAGAAGTTAGAATTTCTGTTGAGTCACAAAAGACTCAAAAGACCCCTTGCGTTGCTCAAACTCCCCCCTTTTTGTCATCTCCTCTCACACGGCTGATGTTCCCTAACAGTGGGGAGCAGGGAAGATTAGCCGTAAACCAGCCTTTCAAGCCCTCCCATAAGGAGAGCGCTGCTGGATCCGCCCAAAGGCCTAGCTAGTCCTGCATCCTGCTTTCCAGAATGATCCTCTGAGCCCTCTCCCACAGCTCCCCCCACCAGCAACCCGTATGCAGGGGGTACACTGCCTCCAACCATGGAGGCTCGATTTCGTCATCCTTTGGCCAGTAGCTGGCTGTTGATCAATCCTCCCGTGAATTTGTCTAATCCTCTTTTAAAGACATTGCTAGAGTCCATCACCCCCATCTTGAGGCAGTGAGTTCCACAGATTTAAGTTAAGTATGCACTGCACCCAGGAATACTCAATCCGTGTCTTGTATCTACTGGTAGTCGATGTCACTGGATGACCCGGAGTTCCACTGTTGAGGGAGAATGAGAAAAAAGTCTCTCCGTCCCATTTCCCCCACAACTTTGGAAACCTCTGGCATGTCCTGTGCCGTGTGTCCCCCCCCGCACTTGCCTTTTTTTCTAGCTTAGAAGCCACAGATGCTTCCGCTTTCCCCGATAGGGAGGGAGTGTGTCCCTATTCTGGACATTTTCAGTCTCTGTGATACCCTTTTTGAGACGGGCCGACTGGAACTGTATTCCAAATATGGCTGCGCTGTAGGTTCGTATTTCGATCCTGATGGCCACGCTGGCTGAGGATTGTGGGAATTGTCGTTCAGCGTATCTGGATGGTGGGGCAGGTTGGGAAAGGCCGGCATAGTTCAAGAACACTGAAATAGAGCAGTGTTCTCCAACTTTAGGCCCCCAGATGGTTTTGGCCTACAACTCCCAGCATGCCCCAGCCAGCGTAGCTGGCTGGGGCATGCTGGGAGTTGTAGGCCAAAACCATCTGGGGGCCCAAGGTTGGGGAACACTGAAATAGAGGATCCTTCCGCCTTGCCGACTAACCCTTTTGCTGCCTTGCAGGCTCCGATTGGTCCCGGTTCCCATGGAAGCCATGTGGTGGATGAGACTCCTGGCGCTCGGCGTTCTGGCCGCCGCCGTGCCCCCCGACAGCAAGAAGCCGAGCGAGAAGAAGCCCGCCGCCGAAGACAAGAAGCTGAGCGACAAGGCCACCGCCTTGGCCGACCGCAGCGCCACGCTGGCCTTCAACCTCTACCGCGTGATGGCGAAAGACCAGAGCATGGAGAACATCTTGGTCTCCCCGGTGGTGGTCGCCTCTTCCCTCGGGCTGGTGTCTCTCGGCGGCAAGGCCGCCACGGCCTCCCAAGCCAAGGCCGTGCTCAGCGCCGACAAGCTGAACGACGACTACCTGCACAGCGGCCTCGCGGAGCTCCTGGGCGAGGTGAGCAACGCCACGGCCCGCAACGTCACCTGGAAGATCGGCAGCCGCCTCTACGGCCCCAGCTCGATCAGCTTCGCCGACGACTTTGTGAAGAGCAGCAAGAGGCATTACAACTACGAGCACTCCAAGATCAACTTCCGGGACAAGCGGAGCGCCCTGAAGTCCATCAACGAGTGGGCGGCCCAGACCACCGACGGCAAGCTGCCCGAGGTCACCAAAGACGTGGAGAAGACGGACGGCGCCTTGATCGTCAACGCCATGTTCTTCAAACGTAAGTGGAAGTGGACGAGCTTTGAGCCAGGGCCGCCTTTCAGTTCAAGGACCGAATTCCATTTCGGTGAAGCTCGGGGGGGGGCAAAGGTCCAAGATACCAGTATACTTTAGCTTCCAGTTCTTACTGCCAGTAACTAAACAGTAAGAGAGGCATTTCAAACTTTGAGCATGGGACACACACGCACACAAGCCGGGAAACTTATCAAGGGATGGGTGTCAGGGAAAGCAGGTGTCACTGTCTGGGGAACCCCAAAGGGCTGAATTGGGGTCCCAGGGCGGGGGGGGCAGGTTTGGGTTGCAGGCCTGGGGTCCTCCCCTGCTTCAAGCCAAGGATTTTATTTATTTATTTATTTATTTATTTACATTTATTAATCACCCATCTGGCCGGCAACCGGCCACCCTGGGCGATGTACATAGGATAAAAACAAGATAAAATACATTTAAAACAGTATAAATTTTTTTAAAAAAATCTTAACCCACCCCATATTCCCGCCTGAACAGCCAGGTTTTTAATGAGCGGCGGAAGCTCAGCAGAGAGGGGGCATGGCGGAGGTCACTCGGGAGAGAGTTCCACAGTACGGGGGGGCCGCCACAGAAAAGGCCCTCTTCCTCGTCCTCACCAGTCTAGCTGCTCTGGCTGAAGGGACAAGGAGAAGGCCGTCTGTGGCAGATCTTGTTGATGCAACTGATGGAGGGGTCGGCTTCCAAACCTCAGGAGTGTTAATCCAGGCATAGGCAGCTAGATGTTCCGGGCTACAGCTCCCATAATCATAGAATCATAGAAAAGCAGAGTTGGAAGGGGCCTACAAGGCCATCGAGTCCAACCCCCTGCTCAATGCAGGAATCTAGGTCAAAGCATCTCTGACAGATGTCTGTCCAGCTGCACCTTGAATGCCTCCAGAGTGGCAGAGCCCACGACCTCCCTAGGTAGTTGGTTCCATTGTCTTATTGCTCTGACAGTCAGGAAATTTTTCCTGATGTTTAGGTGGAATCTAGGTTCCTGTAACTTGAGCCCATTATTCCGTGTCCTGCAAACTGGGATGAACGAGAAGAGATCTTTGCCCTCCTCTGTGTGACATCCCTTCAAATACTGGAAGAGTATTTCTAGTATAATCCTTGACCATTGGCCCTGCTGGCTGGGGCGTATGGGAGTTGTAATCCAAAACCGTAGGAGGGCACCAGGTTGCCTACCCACCGTTGTGTTAGAGCCAGTAAGAAGAGCCCTGCGAGATTATAGGACCGCCAGTCCATCTAGCTCAGTGTTGTCGACACCGACTGGCAGCAACGGCATCTCCAGGGTCTCAGGCAGGATTCTTTGCCAGCCCTACCTGGAGATGCCGGGAATCGAACCTGGGACCTTCCGCAGGCCAAGCAGGGGCTCCACCACTGAGCTGTGAGATTCCCAATATGGCCCTTCAGACTGGGGGCCCCTTTAGTCCAGCTTCCTGTTCCTAACGGGAGCCAGCCTGACACCTCTGGGGAGCCTACCGGTATGGCCTCCCCCTGGTGTGTGTCCTCAGTGCCTGATAATCGCAGATATACTGCCCCTAAACGCGGAGATTGCATATAGCGATCGTGGCCAACTGCTCTTGATTTATTTTATTTTATTTATTTATTATATTTATACCCCGCCTTTTTTTCCTGCAAGGAACTCATAATCCTCCTCTCCATTTGATCCTCACAACAACCCTGTGAGGTAGGTTAGGCTGAGAGTCAGTGACTGGCCCAAAGTCACCCAGTGAGCTTCATGGCTGAGTGGGGACTAGAACCCGGATCTCCCGAGTCCCAGTCCAACACTCTCACCACTCCGCCACACTGTTGTCCAGTATTGGTCCTTTGTTCTACTTGGTTCTAACTCTGTGGCTCACACTGGCTCAGCTTGTCTGAGCGTGGAAAGCTAAGCAGGGTCAGGCCTGGTTGTTACTTGGATGGGAGGGAGACCCCTCCTCTAGTTTCCTGCACTGAGCAGGGGGTTGGACTCGATGGCCTTGTAGGCTCCTTCCAACTCTATGATCTATGAAATCGTCTACCCCTTTTGCAACAGCAAAAGATTAAACGGGCATCCATGTCGCACACAGGTTGGCATCTGGGATTTGACTTTTTCAAAGCCCTGATTGGAAACTGTGGCTCAGAGCAAGATGGATGCATTTAGTCAGCACCCATGTCAATTGCCTTGTGGCAATCTTTTTAGCTTGGTGGGGGCTCATCGAATTAGAAATGGAGGCGTGTGATATGTCAACCCCCTGATCCTTTCCACTATTAACTGGTCTTCCCTCATTGCTCCCCGATGTTTTTGTAGCTCACTGGGATGAGAAGTTCCACCACCAGATGGTGGACAATCGTGGCTTCATGGTGACCCGTTCCTACACAGTTGGCATTCCCATGATGCATCGCACAGGTAAGAGGGCCGGGAAACGAGGCAAAATCCATCCTTGCATGAATCTCCATGTCCTTGTACAACCAGAACTTTTCCAGAGAAGATACCCGACTTCCCAGAATTCTAACATTTGCCCCCAACAACTTGAATTAACTAAAGGTGCAATCCTACGCAAGTTTAGACAGAAAAAAGGCCTACAACTCCCAGCATGCCAGCTGGGGCATACTGGGAGTTGTAGGCCTTTTTTCTGTCTAAACATGCATAGGACTGTGTCCTAAGAAACCAGTTGAAAGAAACACTTGGGTTGGATGCAGATTTAATTATACTTAGAGGAGCCCTGTTAAAATCAACTTAGCCATGACTAACTTTAAATCTCATTGATCTCAGTGGGTCTACTCTTAAGTATGACTAAAGCTGGATCCAACCCCTTTGATTTTTTTCTCACACCATGCCACATGGCTAGCTGAAAATGCTTAAAGTCTGCTAGTAAAGTCAGACAAAGTCCCAAACAAAGCAAGAGGCGGAACTACAGCAGGGCAGAATTGCTCCTGAATATACTGGCTCAGTTCTCCACTCTAGATGGTGGAGTTTGCTCCTTCAGTTAATTGTAAGTTCCTCCTTTTTGAGAGGAGGGCACTTTATATTCTGCTTTATAAGAAATAGCAAAATTCTGCAAAGCAGTTGATTCTGCAACAGGGTAATCCGCGTTCTACAGAGAGGCGATCCACATTCTGCTCCAGGAAAAATGAAAGTCTGTAGCCAATATGGATTGTCTTATTATTAATCTTTGTAAGTCACTCTGAGAGCCTTTTCTGGCTGAAGAGCGGGGTACAAATGCAATAAATAAATAAGTAAATAATAAAAACTGGGCCATCTTGCATGTCTTTGCTTGTTTCACGTGATTTATTTCATCAAAGGGGGGGGGCAGAAAGAGAGGCTCACTGAAGATGTGCGTGCCTCGTGGCCACGCATGCACACGGACCACTTCTGAGACTTTGTCCACGGGCTTCCAAGCCTTCCTTCTTCGCCTTAAAGTCAGGGATGGGCAGCTTCGGGGGCTGGCTGTGCTGCCACACCCTGCCGGCACAATTGCCCCTGAACTTGTTGCTGCAGCGACAGCAAAAAAAAAACAAAAAGGGGCAATTTTGCTGGCAACAAGCCAGCTGCGCAGGGATTCTGTTTGCAAGCGGAATCACGCCCCCCGGGAAGCTTAAGGGCTAGAAACGTGTGTTCTTTCGTTCTTCTTAAAAAAAATAAAAGGGCAACTTTCTGGCCTTTTAAGCAGGGGGTTACTCTCCAGGCTGATATATTCTAAGGCACGCAGTGCTAGTTTCTGCACGCATGGCGGGGAGAGGGGGTGGGTTACACAGTGAAATCGCGTTCACAGCGGATGATCTTCGCGACTGCGACGTGCACAGATGCCACGGGGGGTCTGACGCGCGCTCGGGGTCCTGCTGTGAACCCCTGCTTAGTCGCCCTGCTCAGGCCTTCCCTGCTCTCCACCCCCACCCCGGTGTGAGAGCTGGACTGACCCGGGTTCAAAAGCTTCCCTAGCCAGTGACCCTCAGTCCCAGTCACGCAGGCGGAAGGAGGAGATAACAGCAGTTAATAAAGATTAAAGAGTTTATTTGTAAGACCCAATTACATGGGATTAAGGCAAGCAATGCATCTCTTACTCACTACATCATTGCAGACTCAAATCCAATACCCCAGTGGTAAGGCTAGATGAAGTGAAGTCCAGAACAAGTCGAGATGAGAGTGAGAGGAGAAGGAGTGAAGCTATCAACAAGTGTGTTAGCTTTATACCAGAGACCCTGCACCTATAAATAGGATATTACTCACCCCAGTTGTATAACCTATTCATCAATATGTTTACCCCAAATCTGTCCCAAGGTTGCTGAGTCATATCACCTTGAGACTAAGTCTGGTGACCGGAGCCTTGTGTACTTCATCTCAAGAGACAACCTCCATGTCAGGTGATAATCCTGATGTCAGGTGGTAATCTCGTTCTGCCTATGCAAAACCTAACACCCGGATCAGCCACCGATTTCTTTTATGTTGCTTCGTCCAGGGCTGTACAACTACTTCAGCGACGAGGAGGAGAAGCTGCAGATCGTGGAGATGCCGCTGGCCCACAAGCTCTCCAGCATGCTAGTCCTCATGCCCAACCACGTCGAGCCGCTGGAGAGGGTGGAGAAGCTGCTGACCCGGGAGCAGCTCAAGAGCTGGCTGGGCAAGCTGAAGAAGAGGGCCGTGGCCGTCTCCCTGCCCAAGGTCAGCCTGGAAGTCAGCCACGACCTCCACGTGAGTATATATGCCACCATTCCGGGGGGGAGCGGATCCCTTCGCGCTCTGGCGCGGGACCTCCGGGTCCTGCCTTCCTCTGGGCAGCTCAGAGTCGGATGGAGATTCTGACCTGGATTTCTTCCCCGCTTCAGTCCCAGCCCTCTCGCCGTTAGGGCAGGGGGTGGGGAACGTGTTTTGGGGGTGGTCACGCCCCCCATGACCTCAGTGGGTGGGAGGGAAGCTGCCCTGGCCGAGGAGGGCCCCCTCCACTCCGTGTCATAGTTGGGACGGCTTATAGGTCAGAAGCACCACACTTTAAGAAGGACGTAGACAAACTGGGGAGGGTTCAGAGGAGGGCAACAAGGATGATCAAGGGACTGGAAACAAGGCCCTATGAGGAGAGACGGAAAGAACTGGGCATGTTTAGCCTTCAGAAGAGGAGACTGAGGGGAGATGTGATCACACTCTTCCAGTACTTGAAGGGATGTCACACAGAGGAGGGCCAGGATCTCTTCTCGGTCATCCCAGTTTGCAGGACACGGAATAATGGGCTCAAGTTACAGGAACCCAGATTCCACCTAAACATCAGGAAAAATTTCCTGACTGTCAGAGCAATACGACAATGGAATCAACTACCTAGGGAGGTGGTGGGCTCTCCCACTCTGGAGGCATTCAAGGTGCAGCTGGACAGACATCTGTCAGAGATGCTTTGACCTAGATTCCTGCATTGAGCAGGGGGTTGGACTCGATGGCCTTGTAGGCCCCTTCCAACTCTACTTTTCTATGATTCTATGAATGGGGCTTGGAAAGATACCGGCAGCCCTTCTTCCCTGCTCTTGCCTCAGTTTTGTGTCTCCCGGGTCATTTCCTCCTCTGGTTCCCATGTTTCAACCCGTTGTCCGCTCTACATCTGTGCTCTGCGCGATTGAAGTCGCTGATTGAAGTCGAGTTTCCCATTGAAACTTTTTCATTGATTTCCTGAGCGACGGTGCAGATGTGGCCGCTAAGCCCATGTTAACTTCCAACTAAACAGAGTGTAATCTACACGGTTTTGTTTCACCATATATATATATTTTGTATGCTTTTCTTTTTACATTTAGAGGGAAAGTCCTTAAAATATTCCCACATGGGGTCTTTCTTATGACCAGCACCCAGGACAGTTTGAGGTTAACAGCACAATCCTATACATGTCTGCTCCGAAATAAGTTCCACTGCGTTGAACGGGGCTTGCTCCCAGCTAAGTGGGTATGGGGTTCCAGCCTTAGTATGGGAGTACATTACTTCCCCAGTTAGACCCTCTTCCTCTCTTTTAAACTTCCAGCGAGCAGCTCAGACCTTTTTACAGCACTGAGCTTTGAGCCTTTTCTACCTGTTTTTCTGCTGAATTGTTTTATTTTGCTCTTGGGTTTCGTTCTATGAAATTGACATTAGTAATTTGAATTGCTTTTTACCGGGCGTTCCATTATTTTATGCAGTTTTTTTGTGAGTTTATAAGAGGAGAGTGATAAATGTCTTTTGCGTGATGTCGTAGAAAATAGAAACGGTAAGGGGGGGGGGACGCAGTCTATAGAACTATGAAAAAGCGAACATTTCTGACCTCCCAACGTATATCTATTCCTCATTTCCAGAAACACTTGGCTGATCTCGGCTTAACTGAAGCCATCGACAAAACCAAGGCTGACCTGTCCAAGATCTCGGGCAAGAAGAATCTCTACCTCTCCAACGTTTTCCACGCTGCAGCCTTCGAGTGGGACACGGAGGGGAACCCCTTTGACGGGGACCTCTATGGCCGGGAAGAGATGAGGAACCCAAAGCTCTTTTACGCCGATCACCCGTTCATTTTCCTCATCAAAGACAACAAGACCAATTCAATCCTTTTCATTGGTAGACTGGTTAGGCCCAAAGGAGACAAAATGCGCGACGAATTGTAGTGTGTGCGTGTGCGTGCGCGCATGTGTGTATGTCTTTGGGTATGTTTTTTTAAAACGGGGGACATGATGTCATGTATCTTCTATGACAGTGTTCTCCAACCTTGGGTCCCCAGATGTTTTTGGCCTACAACTCCCAGCATGCCCCAGCCAGCGTAGCTGGCTGGGGCATGCTGGGAGCTGTAGGCCAAAAACATCTGGGGACCCAAGGTTGGAGAACACTGTTCTATGAGCTGGTGCTCCCAAGCCATTAAGGCTGCAATCCCATGCATCCTTACATAGGAGCAAGCCCCACTGAATTTAGTGGGACTTGCTCCTGAGTAGACCTGCAGAAGATTGCTCTGCATAAATACCGGGGGTCATAAAAGGGAAGGGTTCTCCTGAACTGCCCCTTCTGCTGCCACTGAAATCTCCTCGGATATTTTGCTCATCCTCTTCTTGTGTTGAGATGCTGTCCTCTGAGTCCGTCGCAGCTCAGAGGGAGTAGGAACTGCAATTTACGTTGCAAATAACTGAAGGGCGCAAACCTGTGTTATGTTTAGACAGGGGGGGGGGGAAAGTTGTACGGCTCCCAGCATTCCCCAGCCAGCACGAAGCCGGTTAGTGGGCAATTAATTCAGGACAGATGAAAGGAAGTCCTTCACACAGCGCAGTTAAACAGTGGAATTCACACAAGTGATGGCAACCAATTTGGATGGCTTTGAAAGGGGGTAGGGCAAATTCATGGATAGGAGACGGCTATGAATGGCTACTAGTCCTCATGGCTATATGCTGCCTCCAGTCTCAGAGGCAAGTATGTCTGTGTACACCAGTCACTGGGGAACATGGGCGGGAGGGTGCTGTTGCCTTCATGTCCTGCTTGTGGGTTTCCCGCGGGCAGCTGGTTGGCCACTGTGTGAACAGAATGCTGGACTAGATGGACCCTTGGCCTGATCCAGCAGGGCTCTTCTTGTGTTCTTACGACTTTTTTCTGTCTAAGCCACACATAGGATTGCGCCCTAAGAAAATAAGGTCAGACGCACCCCAAGCATTTGTTGCAAGTTGAAGAGATCCTTTTAATTCTTCGGTATCTACCCCTCTCAGTGCAAAGTAGGAGTATAAACCTCCATCCACAGATCTTCAATGGATGGATGAAATTCTGAATTTGTATCTCGTATTTATATAAGAACCAAGTAATTGCGGTGGGGTGGGGGGTTGGATACAAGCTTTTTCTGATCTATTGTTGATTTCTCACCTGTGAAACCCATATTGCATTGTTAAAAAGAAAGGTGGATTGATTTAAAAACAAGAAAATGAATTCACTCTTAGAAGAGATCATAAGTTTTACCTCAACCACAGACATGCTTTTACAGATAAACTGAAAGTTCCAGGCCAAGTGCCGTGGAAAAAGGAATCTTGATGCACGGACCGCTTAAGCACTGCTTACATTAAAGTCAGCTTGGTGTGGTGATTGCAACTCAAACCAGTTTAGGTGTGAGTGGGGTGGATAGCCCTGTAGGTGCATCCGGAACATGGCTTAACTGATCTTCGGTATCAAATGTTCATTTCATTTTCATTTATTACATTTCTGTACCACCCAATAGCCGAATCTCTCTGGGTGGTTTACAAAGATTTTAAAACCTTAAAAATATACATGATAAAAACCATATACATATAAACATACAACATAGAGAGCGAGACACACGCTCGCGAGACAAATATTGAAGGCCTGATTAAAACCTCATATTAAAACTTCATCAAATACCTGAGAGGATCAAGTCTTAACCAGGCACCAAAAAGATAACAATGTTGGCGCCAGGCGGGCCTCGTGGGGGAGATCATTCCAGAATTGGGAGGCCACCACTGAGAAGGCCCTCTCCCTCGACCCTGTCTTCTGAGCCTCCTTAGAGGAGGCACCTGGAGGAGGGCCTTAGATGATGCCCCTAGTGTACAGGTAGGTTCATGCCGGGAGAGGTGCTCTGCAGGGTATTGCAGTCCCAAGCTGTAAGGCGTTATAGGTCAAAACCAACACTTTGAGTTGGCTTTTTCTCTCTGAGGCTACTTTCCCCATTGGCTGATCTGTACAAGTGCAGACTTTCCTAAAAAAAAAAAGTTACCCTCTCTATATGTGGTTCTGTCATATTTTTGTATTTACATCCAAGTACAGCAAGGTGAATGAGCTACTTGAGCCATCAGATGAAGGGGCCTAACCTTACAAGCAATGCTGAACTGACCAAAGGAACATAGAATAGTAGAATTGGACAGGGCCTACCAGGCCATCGAGTCCAAGCCCCTGCTCAGTGCAGGAATCCAAGTCAAAGCATCCCTGACAGATGGCTGTCCAGCTGCACCTTGAATGCCTCCAGTGTGGGAGAGCCCACCACCTCCCTAGGTAGTTGGTTCCATTGTCGTATTGCTTGGCCTGATGTCAAGGCATTATCTGGCTTCCTGCAAGTACTTAAAGAGCATTATCATGTCTCCCCTCAAGTCTTCTCTTCTGAAGGCTAAACATGCCCAGTTCTTTCAGTCTCTCTTCACAGGGCCTTGTTTCCAGTCCCTTTATCATCTTTGTTGCCCTCCTCTGAACCTTTTCTGGTTTGTCTACATCTTTCTTAAAGTGTGGTGCCCAGAACTGGATGCAGGACTCAAGATGAGGCCTAATCAGTGCTTAGTAGAGGGGAACTAGTACTTCCCACGATTTGGAAACAATACTTCTATTAAGGCAGCCCAAAATAGCATTTGCCTTTTTTGCAGCGACATCATATTGCTGGCTCCTATTCAGCTTGTGATCTACAACAATTCCAAGATCCTTCTCACTTGTAGCCAAGTTCCCCCCCATCTTGTAATTTTGCATTTGGTTTCTTTTTCCTAGGTGCAGCACTTGGCATTTATCCCTATAAATGTTGTCAAGGTCACAAGTACTGTGAAGGGGAAAGGTGGCCCCATAACCAGAGCAAATCCATATGCCCAGCTTGGAAGTCACAAACTCCTTTTCCAGGCCAGAGGGGCTCATAATGAACCTGCAGTGGAAGCAGGAGTGTGAAGAAGGCCCATGCCTGGAACGATTTCCCCGCTGTGGACCAACTGCTACGTATCAGCCATGCTAGCTAAAACTGCAGCCCGTGCCGAGAGGCAGAATACCTTGTGGGGGCCGACAGCGGGCTGGCTATTCTCTACCCAGCAGGCTTGCCAAGACTAGAGTGCTGGACTTGATAGACCCTCTGGTCCGATCCACTAGGGCAGGTCTTTGATACAGAACCCAAATGCATATCTAGAGCTGCCCTCCCGTTCATCTAAATCAGGTAGGGGGAATCCATGGCCCTCCCAACTGCTGTTGCATTGTAATTCCCATCAGCCCTGGCAAGCACAGCCAATGGTGAGGGATGATGGGAGTTGTAGTCCAATACTTTTGAGGGCCATACCGCCCCCGATATAATAAAACATGGATGCCCCCCAGAGCTAACCCACTCCTTATCCTGAGTAGGAAATCCATGCCAGCAGGGGGGGGAACTGAGCAGAAAGGCCAGCGTTGCACCCTTTCTGCTTGGAAACCCAGGTTCCTGTGTCCTGCTGGGATGAAGCCAGTGGAGCAGGAGGAGCGGTGGAGGCAATCTTCACCACCCTGTCTGGCGACTTTTGCTGGATGAGCAACCTGTATAGTGAGCATTTTGGATGGGGAGAGGGGGCGCCCCGTCGGAGGGCTGCCTCCCACCTCGGAGGGGTTTTCCGAGCCATCCTATGGCCCCTGGGATGCTTGCCCGGGGAATCATAGGCTTGCTCTCTCCTCCTAGGGGTAGCCCGGTGGCAGCGGGGGGGGGGGGGTATCATCTTGCAGCGTTGGATCTAGCAGCACTTAAGTAGCGCTTGGGCATGACTTGCCGCTTTGGAAAGTGGCCAGAAGTGCGGTTAAGCAGCTGCCAGCCTGAGCGCTTACAGCAAACTTCGCAGCCGTCGACATTTTCCAGGAGTGCGACAACTCCTGGAGGCTTTACAAATCTCAGAAAATAACCCCATTTCCCCACTTTCTGAACCTCATCCCTTTGAACGACGGCAATCAAATTTGATAGCCGACACCTTCCAGTGGAGCCTCTTCTGGCTTTTTAGACACTTGACAATTTTTCCGGGGACAATCAGCATTCAAAATGGTCAGCATTTTTCACGAAACACTGAACATTCTCACAATTGTGTACATAGGAAGGAATGCAAGTGCGCGCACGTTCTTACCCTGGTTTTCAGACCCATTAAGTACACCTCTTGATAGACAAAGAGAGTTTGGACCCAAGTCATGTTCAAATTGGAAACTTTAAAAAATGGGTTTTCCTAGATGGGATTTCTCCAGTGCATCCTTCCCCATCTTGTGGCCTTCCAGATATATTTGACCAACTCTCATTCTTCAACCATGCAGTCCAACACATCTAGAGGGCGCCAAGTTGGGCAAGGTTGCTCTAGCGCAGTGTTCTCCAACCTTGGGTCCCCAGATGTTTTTGGCCTACAACTCCCAGCATGCCCCAGCCAGCCATCTGGTTGGCTACTATGGGAACTATGCTGGACCAGGCCCTTGGGCTGATCCAGGATGACAGTTTGTCCAATATGTGACCCCCAATGCACCCCTTCTGTATCAGTGAGGCAAAATTACCCATTAGCCTTTTGCAGAGCAATTGAAAGGGGCGTGTGAGCTATCAAACCTATCACCAAAGCCCAGCACTTGAAGACAGTTCAAACAAAATCGCAATTTGTCACCCAGTCATTCCTGGGTGCTGAGATTTTGCCCTAAGCAGCCCCGTCTCTGGTAAGCTGAGTCAGCCCTGGTTAGTACTTGGATGGGTGGGCAACCAGATGCTGTAGGGAGAGGCCAGAGCTCAGTGTGATAAGAGTACCTGCTTTCATAGATTTCATATAGAGTTAGAAGCTTACAAGGCTATCTCCTACAACTCCCAGCATTCCCCAGCCAGCATGAGTCCATCATCAGGCGATCACTCGTGACCGAGTAAGATTGTCTTCCGGGATAAAAGGAGGAAATTCTAAAGAAGATTGTGTAGACTCTAGCGATGGGTCCGTAAGTGACTGTGGAGGCCAATTCTAGATCCACACAGCTTCCCACAGTGAGGACACAGGTTACCAGATGGAAGATGGTCCTGTAAAGGATTCGTTTGACGTGCTTTTCGCTTAGCACGTTTCTCCCTTTCACCTTGCACTCGGGCTTCTTCAAAGTCCATGGAACCTTTGTGAAAGGCCAACCTCCATTTAGATCGTTCATGGGCCAGAGCTTCCCAGTTTTCGATGTTTATATTGCATTTTTTTAGATTAGCCTTATGAACATCTTTAAACCTCTTATATTGACCACCGATATTCCGCTTTCCATCCTTGAGCTAGAGGGGTCTCCCATCCAAGTAACAACCAGGCCTGCCCCTGCTTAGCTTGCATGCAGAAGGTCCCAGGTTTGATCCCCGGCCTGTCCAGGTAGGGCTCAGAAAGAATGCTGCCTGAAACCCGGGAGAGCCATTGCTGCCAGTTAGTGTCGACAATATTGGGCTAGATGGCCCAAGAGTCTGGCTCCGTATAAGGCAGCTTCCTATGTTCTCCGGCTGCAAAGGTCTGTTCCTCCCTCTGTTAAAGGTTACACTGTGGCGCACATGGGGCGGGGGGGGGGGCAGCAGGGAAGAGAGCAGGGCAAAGAGTACTTGGCAAGATGAATGGTTTGTGTTATTGCATGATGTGGATGCAAGTGCTCCATGCCTCATTTTCTATTATCACACCAAACTTTTGTTGCACTATTTTTTCAATAAAATATTTTTCACTGAGTTGGTATTGAGCATCATCAAGCATGTACAACCCAGATTCAGAAAATGGGCTGACAGTTGCGTGCCTCCCGTGAGGAAACTTTTCCAGTCGCGGGCTGCATTCCCTTCGGGGTCAGTCTGTCCGGCTGGGCCAGAGTTAAGTAGTTGGCAAGGCTGCTCCCTCTCTCCCTGTGAAATTGGCAGAGGGCCTGTTCAGGATAGTACCTCGGCCCCGCAAAAAGTGAGCTTGGTCACAGAAGAGCAGTCCAGAGGCAGATGGAAAGGAAACACTCAGGTTAAGTCAGGGGACTGCATAAAATTGGACGGTATGTTTGCCAGCCCTATAGGATCGATCACCAACACCGATCAGAGCACAAAATTAAAAGCTGCTTAGATCAGGGGTACCTATCTTTTGGGGCAGTGGGCACATTTGAGAATTTCGGGAGACGGTCAGGAGCGCTCTTGCAAAATGGCTGCCACACTGGCTTGCCCATTCATAAAATGGCTGCCGTGGTGGCCCTGGCTGGACACACAACCGTTTCCCAAAAGGCAAACCGGCAAGACGAAAAGTAACTTCCCCAAGAATCCAAGTACAAGACAGGAAGCACTCTTTCCAATGCAAGTAAAGATGGCTCTAGAGGGCAGAACTTCACTTTGCAGCATGCCCACCTCCCAATTACTTTAAAAAATAATCTTAAGAAATAAAATCGGGAGGGGGAGGGAGCCTGGTGTCCACCATTGGAGAACCCTGAGTTCGGGGGGAAGGGGACATGACCCACCAAGGAGGGCCCCACATCCTTTCTCTTTCCTACCCCTTCCATTTAAATATAACATTTTAATCTCGCCCTTTTATGGTAACAACAAAAAAGCACCCCCCCCCAAAAAAAGATGGTAACAACAAAGCACAAAAAAGGGGGGAGGGGAGGTGGGATTCATATCACGAAACATACCAATATACAGTAGTCATTAGTATCTCCCTTGATACAAAGAAAAAGCATCCCAAAAAAAAGAACCGGGGTGACTAAAAAGGCAAAATAAAGAATGGGAGAAGAGGAGGTCGCTCTTGAAATCAGTACTTTTGAGGCAAGGAAGTTGAACCCAAAGGACACGCAGCTCAGCACTTAGGAGAATGCCCATAACGCTTTCAGAACACTTGGCGACTTGTACTGCCAGGGCCAGGCAGCACCGGCTGCCAGAGATTACCCCAATCAGATTGCGCTCAAAATCAGAGAAGGGGGGGGGACGGAACCGGTGCGTTTTTGGACATTGGCTCAACAGGTCCAAGGTCCTAGAGTAGTCCAAGATGAATGTGAGCACGTAACAGAACCAGCCTCTGCCACGTTATACTTTCTGATTTTATTAAGAGATTTTTTTTTACAAGACAATAAACTCTTTGTTCCAGACCTTTGAAAACCTGCAATAATAATAATAAAAAAAGCATTGGTGAGTGAGCAGGCAATCTCAGTATTAAAAACGGGCCAAGGACCCGTGGTTTTTTTGTTTTGCTGTAAAGCATCAAGTACCCTGGTGGTACTCCATAAATACTAGCAGCAGTTAAAATACCAACAGCTACCATGCACCATACAACCAATTAGCGCTGTGAATTAATAGCTCATCCAAGTCACCTTTCCCCAATCCGTCGCCCTCCAGATGTGCTGGACGGCAACTCCCCATCCTTCCATGCCAGCACAGGGCTGGGGAAGGACGATCCGGGTCACCCCCCAACCAGCTTTCCCGCCGCCTGGGTGGACAAAGGCACAGCCACTCACCCCTCACGCAGTGGGGACGGGCTGCGGCATGGGAGGCTGCTCGGGCTTCGTGCCTTTCTGCTCCGAGATGGGGGTGGTGGGCAGGATCTCTTCCTTGGGCTCCACGATGCTGACGTGATCCGGCAAGGGCTTCTTGGGGCCAATCTTCCCACTCGGGTCCCAGGGGAGCATGATCTTCACTTTAATGCCCAGCACGCCTGAGAGACAGGGAGACAGTCAAGAGGTGAGGTGGGCTTCAGAAAAGCAGCCTGTCCAGACAGAGATCGCTGCGTCAGGCTGCAATTTGCCTCTGCTTGTGGTGCTCGTCGCATATGTGCTGCATGCACGCACGCACGCACTTCCATCTCCCAAGACTGGGGACTTTTAACATCTCAGAACACCCTGCCCCAACCTGGTACCGCCCAGATGTGTCTTGGACTACAACTCCCATCAACCCTTCTTTCACATCCGCATTACAGTGTACCAAAAAAAGGAGACCTGGAGGCATCTCAGCAAGCTCCCTCCTTCGCTCACACATGGCTCACCCAAGTCATTCCCCCTCTCAACCTTGGGTCCCCAGATGTTTTTGGCCTACAACTCCCAGCATGCCCCAGCCAGCTATGCTGGCTGGGGCATGCTGGGAGTTGTAGGCCAAAAACATCTGGGGACCCAAGGTTGAGAAACAGCTTGAGGTGAACCACAGTTTCCCGTTTCACCCAAACCAGCAACTATGGATTGTGCTTTTGTGTATATTGGACACCATTTTTCCTTTCTGTATAGGTGCTCAGATGGGGAGATGGGTACCAAGCTGCAAAACTTGCCCGTGGCTTTGCAGCAGTCTGGAGGTAGAGCTTGCACTTGTGACCCACCCTGTCTTGCTTGTGAAGCAACGTTGTCTTGGTGCAATTTAGCAGGGAAACAAAGGCTTCAGGCCCAATCTTAATGCCTTTGCAGCGTAAAGCTTGGTAAGCTTGGTAAGAAGTTGGCTAGCTCTGCTAGATGCCAGGCGATGTAGTGAGGACAATACCTCATTGGGGCATATGAAGTGGACATGTCCCATAGGGGCTTCTTTTTGGTTGGAAGTCATTGCTCGTATAAATTTTGTTCTTGGAAAAATCTGTGATAATAGCAGATGCCCATGCAAGTTTAATTACATCCCTGTGATGTGGGTAATTAACAGATGGACAGCAAAAGTGGATACTGAGAGCCTTTACAATTGCAAAGAGACTTATGCTCCACACTTGGAAGGAAAGACACCCACCACCTGTCACTCAATGGACGGAAGGTCTTCCTGCTCTTGCTACATTTGAGAGTATCTGCTACAACCATCACAGCCGTATGGATGCGAATTTAGATGCAAGGACTACTTATATTAACATATATATCTGAAAAGGAAATGTCAATCTTTCCCCCACACCTTCTTGTTTCCTTTTTCTTTTCTCTATATCAAGGGAGATACTAATGACTACTGTATATTGGTATGTTTCATGATATGAATCCCCAGCTTTTTTTTTTCTTTTTTGTTTGTTGTTGTTACCATTTTGTTGCAAATCAAAAGATTAGCAACAACAGCAACTATGGTTTGCATTTAGCCTGCAAATCAGGATCAGGAATTGGGTTTTGAGCCTGGTTAGCAAGGCAGGTGCAAACCATGGTTGGTGGTTCCGATAAACCAGCAAACTATGGCTTGCCTCAATGGAGGGAAGGGAAGGAGGGAGCCCATGGCTCAGTGCCATAGTAACAGGGGCGGGGAACTGCTTCCAGCTCAAGGGCCAAATCCAGTTTTGGAGGCTCTCGGGGACTGCATTCTAGTGCTGGGCAGAGCTGAAGGCAATGGGGCGGGGCCAAAGGCAAAAATACTGGCATGTTTTAGCTTAAAGCTCTTACTGCCAGGAATTGAGCCTTAGGAGGCATTTCAACCTTTTAGAAGGGGGGGGGAGACCCGTAAATGCTGGAAAAGCACCAAATAAATCAGCTGCCCGGGAAAGGGGCCGGGGGCAGCTGTAGAACCCCACAGGGCTGGATCTAGCGCACGGACCCAAGGTTCCCCACCCCTGCCATAGCGCCAAATCACCGTTTGGCATTATGCCTGAACCAGCCAAGCGAGGTGCCGGCGGTGCAAAAGATCAGGAATCTTTTTAGGCACAAGGACAGATCCTGTCGGTTGCACGAAGTTGCCACAGACTCACCCTGCCTGAGGAGGACGTGGCGCACGGCAGTGTCGACATAGTAGTTGACTGGGTCTCCGCTGTGGATCATCAGGCCGTCCACAAATTTCATGGACTTGGCTCTCTGGCCACGGAGCTTTCCTGACACGACCACTTCGCAGCCTTTGGCTCCACTCTCCATGATGAAGCGGAGGACGCCGTAACACGCCCTAAGACGCGGGGAAGAAACTCAGGTGAGGTGCGCAGGAGCTCCCCTTCAGTTTACCACTCCGGCTCACCTCGTTGTAAGGAAGAAAAGCTCCGCGTTGGCCGCTCCACTGACTCTGCACACGACACCTCTCCCTTCTCAGACAAATGCCTCTTGATCATCCAAAGAACTGGACACCTTTGCCACGGCAGCAAGCACAGCGCCACAGAACGTGGCTCTGAGCCATTTGCTCGTGAGCAGGAAGGTGGCCATTTCTGACTCGTCATCGTATCATCACAGAAGGGGTTTACTGAACCGGACAAGGGCGGGAAGAGCAGAATCGCCCGTGAGTGCAAGATGGGTAATATTATTTCAAACAAATAGGCCGGTTTTGCTTTACAAATTGCAGAGGGGCAGCTGTGTCACTTGGTGGTAGTAAAAACAAGCATGGGCGGCATTTTCAAAGCTAGCACCTTTATTTCCCATTCTGCCTCCCCTTTGCCCGTGTTGAATTTTACTGTGGACTCCTTGGGGCAGTGCAACGCTCATCTCTTTTGCCTTTTCTTGGCCCCACTGAATAAAGTTCTCTGTACCTACTAACCAAGGAAACTGTTCCAGATGAAGCAGGCTCTTGTCCTCGGAGGCTTATGCTAAAGTCTCTAAAAGCTCAATCTTATATGTGTCTGCTCAGGAAGTAAGTCCCACTCAAGGCTCGTGTTCAGCCATGCCTTTGCAGGCATCCATGCTCAATACATGGATGTCGAAGGGGCAGAGGTACAGCCCCACTGTCCATCTGTCTCACGGAGCCCCTAACTATGGACTACCGGTACTTTGTTCTCTAAACATGGGAGAAATAACAGACCTTAGTGAAAAATGATTTTATAAATGGCCTTTCATACCTCAGGACACAAAATCGTACGACTTGTGCATACATAAGGCCGCCCTCCTGAAGGCTCCTCCTCCCTCAACTGCCACCACAGCAGCCATTCCAGCAGGCTGTGCAGAGGGAGAAGAGAGGGAGCGCAGGGCCATTCCACCAGCCCTGCCAGGAGTATTCATTCATATCCCCCCTTCTTCCCTCCCCATTCCTTTTTCCTTGTGTGTCGTGTCTTTTTATATTGTAAGCCTGCGGGCAGGGACTGTCTTGTTAATTGCTGTAAACCGCCCAGAGAGCTTCAGCTATTGGGCAGTATAAAAATGAAATAAATAAATGAAATAAATAAATAAATAAAAGCTGAGGATCCCCACACTTTTAATGTGCATGTTTGTTATATTGTCATGCAAACATATGCCCCATGTTTGTGCCTTTTAATAATGCAAGGGGTTGTTGTTTTTTTGCCCTTTCCCTCCATCATACCACCATCTAACTTGGGTCCCCAGATGTTTTTGGCCTACAACTCCCAGCATGCCCCAGCCAGCGTAGCTGGCTGGGGCATGCTGGGAGTTGTAGGCCAAAAACATCTGGGGACCCAAGGTTGGAGGACACTGGTCTAACCCAACTGTGAGCTGCCCTGAACCCTTAGCCATCAAAATAAGAGCTGTTCCCTGCAATCTGTGGGAGCACAGCTGGACTTTGCCACTCGACCAAGAGTCGCGGCACTTACCTGCGCACCGCGAGCCCCCCCAGAAGCTTGTAACGCAGGGACTCTGCCTGGGCAATAGCGCACAGCCCTCTTGTGGCCACCTTCTCGGCATAGAGCTGGAAGAAAAAGCGTTGTTGTTGTTTAATCCACACCTCACACAGGGCTAGCGAAGCATTCAGGCATCTCTGCTCACAAGGCTCCTCTTCACAAATCTACTGAAAGTACTTACATGCCCGGAGAGGCGTCACCGTCACCACCCACGAGGATCCTCCAGTGAGCCTTTTAAGGGCTTGTCCTCTATTCCACCGGCTGAGCCAAGGCATCCCATAAACTTGCCGTTTTGCAACGAAGGGCCCATTTAGGCTGTGCATCGTGCAGTCTCGTGAAGGTGCTTTCTAAACCCGTGGTCTCAGAACAGGAGCCCAACCTGGAGATACAACCATCCAGACACTTCCGAGTATGGACAGTGTTGGTGGCAAGCCCAGTCAGGTGGCCCTACTGTTCTGCCCACACTTGGGAAAAGCATCCTTCCGGACATGCCTAGCACAAGGGGGCAAACGGACTGAAAACTTAACAGAAGAAATCAGTCAAACTAGACACACTGAAGTTGGTCATATACGCATGACAACACAGCGCTAGCTGTATTGGGGCCGCGAAGAGGCAGAGAACCTCTGCCACATCTCTATGCCTAGAGGGGAAAAGAGGTCCAGTTAATCAACTATATACTAGCCCATATTTGGAGACCCCTATCTGGCCATTTCATTCTTACCTTTTTCTTCAAGCTACGAATGACTAACCTAGATAAGTGCGTGCAGGCAGAGTAGAAAAAAATCTCTAAGGCTAATATGTTTGGAGGCTTATTTGTAAAGTTTTTTTTTTTTTAAATCAACTTAAGCCAACACTTAGCGGCAAAAATGGCATGGCTTCTAAAGTAATGTTGGGAAGCAAACCCAAATCTTGGCAGTCCCTTCTCAGACAAATGCCTCTAGATCATCCAAAGAACAGGACACCTTTGCCAGAGCAGCAAGCACAGCGCCACAGAACGTGGCTCTGACCTGTTTGCTCTGAGCAGGAGGGTGCCCATTTCTGACTCGTCATCGAATCATCACTGAAGGGAACGTAAATACAACAAGGAAAAAGGCATACTAGCGAAAACTGAAGCATCTATTACCTCAACACTTCCTTCGGGAAAGCCAAACCGCTTCTGGACAACAGCTGTCAGCTCACGGATACGGCGTCCTTTCTCACCCAGAACATTCTGAGTTCTGCAAGGAGAAGCAACGGCAAGAGCATTAGGTACTTCTTTATGGACTGCTGCGATGCTGATGCATTTTATGCCCAGTGGTACAGACTGTGTTTTGCCATCACTGAAATCATTTGGGGGTACCCCAGAGTTCCTTATTTTGTGGAGAAGTAGTCATCCTTTCGATGCTAGAGTAAGGAACCCAGAAAACAGAAGGGGCATTCTGTTGATTGGCGAACAACTAAGGAGCAAGTAGAGACTACGGCAGCCCTTCTGATCAGATTTAGACATTCAGGAAGGGGCCATACCAACTCAACAGGCATGTGGGAAGTGGCATTATATGAATGCACCCCAAGCTTCACATGCACACGAGACTTGAGCTTGGGGGTGCTTTCAAATGTGAACTCCACGTACACAATCACCCCACAGTCTGCACATGTCTATAGTAGACTGTCGGCATCAATTATTTCCAATGGCCTCTTGGTCTCAAGTCAAACCATCCTATCTGAGCACACCACCACTTTTTAGAATTACCGAATTACCATATTGTCTCAAACGGTGGATACGTACAACAGGCACCCCCATCAGAAGTTATTCTCCCATGCATTCAAAGAACGTGTGGAAGGGGAGCAGGGCGGTGTATAACCTTCATGCGCTAAGTGGGAAGGTCTACAGGGGCATTCTTTGTGCTTTCGGTTGAATGCCCTTTGACTCTTCCCAACTGGACAGGGTTCCCAAACCAATGGAGGATTCAAAGCACATTCAGCCAAACATGCAAAGATTCCCCCTTCAGACCTTCCCATTCAACATCCAAAGGTTGTGGTGGAGACGGCAGGGATACTGGGGAACTTGCTTCCCCTTCACATGATCTCTGAATGCATGGGAGATCTTTGAACTCCTGAAGGGGGCTAGGGCTGCTTACCCACCACATGGCAGACAAAGTCACCTGGTAGCTAGGATGATGATTTCTGTCCTGGTTGGGGTAACTCGGACCTCCACTCCAGAGTAGCCATCTTCGGCCAGCTCCCGTGTCAGAAATTCATTCAGTTCAGCTTTAAAGATACCATCAGCCACAAACTAAAAAGACAAAACCAGATTATTAGAAACCGGAAGTTTAACCCTGGAAACCCCTTGGCTCGCACAAACAAAGTCTGCAAAGCAAAACAACAAACAAGCTACTATCTGCTGGGCCTCATACACAACAGTCCTGCCCTGATGGGACTGGGACGATGCTCCAGAACATATGGCTAAACATGTCAGTACAGGATTCGAGATACCTAAATTCCTACAAGCCCATGAAGAGGTTAAACAGCTGGGATTCTAGTCTGCCAGCTTACTTGTTCAAGTTGAGAGCCTCATCGCCAGTGTGTGTGCTTTTTTTTTAAGGACTAGAGTGTAAACTTTACGCTGCAAAGGCATTAAGATTGGGCCCGAAGCCTTTGTTTCCCTGCTAAATGGCACCAAGACAACGTTGCTTCACAAGCAAGACAGGGTGGGTCACAAGTGCAAGCTCTACCTCCAGACTGCTGCAAAGCCACGGGCAAGTTTTGCAGCTTGGTACCCATCTCCCCATCTGAGCACCTGCACAGAAAGGAAAAATGCATTTGTGGCACGGGCAGGCCTTCCTCCTTTTTACTGCATGAACACACAACTCCTCTGTGTTCAGGTGAAGCTGAATGCCAACTGTTTAGGAAGCGTTCTAAGGGCCCGCCTGCTCCAGTAGTTTCAAGGCCCTCAGACCAGAAGGTCCCCCCCCAGAGCAGCAACAACAATCTAACCTGTGGGACCTACCCCCAAGCTACCCCAAAGCAGGCTTGAAAACAGCTACTCACCTGCCCAACTAAGAATCCAAGTAACAAGACAGGGAAGCTTTATAGAATATGTGTTTCAAAAAATATTTTAGCCCACAAGTTACTAAGATGGGTATGTGCAGGCAGGCTAGTGACTTCTGTGGGCTTATGCAAGACTGCCCAAAGCATCCAAACGCATGTGTAGATTGCCATCACAAAAAACTATAATGGCGCACAAATGAGAAATAGGAACCCAACCCAGCCTGCAGAGGATGTAGCAAGGCCATTTTCAGGGCCAGCTGACTCCAAGGTCTTCCTCTACAAGGGCCCAGCTCTAGCATCAATCTGGCTTTTCTGACTAACACAACTACAAAGGAAAGGGCTCCAAGTTCCCAGATAAAAACTCCCCTACTACTGCTAATCCATGCAAAACTGTTCCATACTCATATCCTACAAATTAATACAATCCTTCCTCACAAGAATGAAAGATCCTTAGCCTAACAACTTTCTTTCTCCCCCTAAACTCTCAATAGTCCTACAACCTCTAGTGCTCCTACCCTTTATTTTTCCTGCAGAGGTGAGAAACTGGACCTCCAGACACTCTCACTTCAAACCCCTTAACTAAACGCCAGAGCATTCCAAGCTACACAGCATCAAAATATCCCCTATTGTTTCTTGCTCATTAAGACAAGGTGGTCACTGATTTTATTTTTAAGAAAAAAACAACCTTCAAGCAGGGATCTTGTACTTTTAACTGCCATGCAAGAGGTAACCTGCCCCATCAGAGACAAGTCATGGCGAGAAGAGGAGCAGCGATTTTCCTATCTGTTCGGTGCCTGAACCCCACTGAAGGTGGGGTGGAATTACCAGCACTACCACAGGATGCATGCAGCACCCCAAGAATCCCCTTCCCTGGCCACCTAGACCTCAGAACCTACGGAGAGTCCTGCTGGATCAGACCAAGGGTCCATCTAGTCCAGCATTCTGCTCACACAGTGGCCAACCAGATACCCATGGGAAGCCCACAAGCAGGACGCGAGTGCAACAGCGCCTTCCAGCCCATGTTCCCCAGCAACTGGAGTACATAGACATTCTACTGGAGGTAATGTATAGCCATCAGAACTACTAACCAGAGAGCTGGACTAGGAGATCTGGGTTCTAGTCCCCACTTGGCCTTGAAGCTCACTGGGTGACTTCGGGCCAGTCACTGAGTGAGGATAAAATGAAGGATTATGTAAGCCGCCTTGGGTTCCTTGCAAAGAGGGGAAAAAGGCGGGATATAAATGTAATAATAAAGAACCATTGATAGCCTGGTGCTCCTCCATGAACGTGTCCAATCCCCTTTTAAAGCTGTCCAAACTCCAGTCCCCTCTCTTGGGACTGCCTGTAGCCCCTACAATACTACGAGGATAAGCCTATGAGTTGCTCTTAGCCATAACCGCTTGATGGAGCATACAGAGAAGCAGTGCACCTCTAAATACCAGAGACAAAAAGCCAAGGGGGGGGGAGGAGAAAACGTGAGAAGAGCCGCCTTCGAATCCAGTTCAGCGTTCTGCTCACAGGGCCGCCTGCAGGGGCGCCCACCAGCAGGACATGCAATAGCACCCTCCCACATGCACCGGCACCCTCCCGCTCGGGTTCCCCAGCAACTGGCATAGAGAGGCACGCTGCCTCCGGTACTGGAGGTAAAATACAGCCGCCCTGCCTAGTAGCCAGAGCGCCTATGGCCGTTATGCCTCGCTTACAGGCTTCCCAGGGGCGTCTAGCTGGCAACAGAAGGCGCTGGACTGGATGGGTCCTTGGCCTGACCCAACACGGCTCCTCCAGTGCTTTCAAGGAAAGGGACCTTTCCCCATATAAGCCCTCCTGGGTCTCAAGGGCCCTTCATCCATCACCCCAAAAGCCCTGGGCCTGTCAACCAGCAGGGCCTCCCATCCAGGCTTCCCAGCGCCTCCTGCCCTGCCGCCATGTTGCTCGCGGACCGGAGCGGTGATGGGGGGGGGGGTGTCCGCCTGAATCCACGTCCATCCGCCCGTCTCGTCGCCCCGGCAGCCCCGCCACGCCGCTCCCGCAGCACCACTCGGCCTGCTGCGGCTCCTTCCAGCGGTATTTCCGCGGCCCCTCGCTACGGACAGGGCTCCGCGCGCACCCGGCATCGCTCACCTTTCGCTTCTTGGAGATCTGCACCGCCATCTTGAGCCGCGCCGCCCAGGCGAAAAAGAGGGCGCTTCCGTCACCGCAGAGGATTATAGGGCCGTGCCGGCGCCGCTCACTATTGGGCCGCGGTTATCACGTGGGGGGGAAGAAAACAAGGGGAACCGCTATGCATGCTGGGAAATGTAGTCGGCGTCTTCTTGAAGCGTGCGCCTTCGGGGAATGGAACCGTCGCGCTCTTTCGCTAATTCCGCTGGCTCAGACTGATCACCGGTGGTGCGCAAGGGCCTCCTGGGAAATGTAGTTTTTTTCCCCCTAAGAGAGTTTGGTTAGTTAGGCCTTGAGAAATGACCAGGATATGTAATGTGTGCTATAATGTTAAATCAGTAAAACATTATTAATCACTTAGGGCGCAATCCTATGCATGTTTAGGCAGAAAAAATTCCTGCAACTCCATGCCTAGGGCATGCTGGGAGTTGTAGGGCTTTTTTCTCTCTAAACATGTGCAGGATTGCACCCTTAGGTATTAATCACTTGAAGCATATATGCGTGTGTGCCCTGGAACTGGAAAGGGGAAGGGAAGCAGGTTCTGGCCTCCGCCATCAGCCAGGGTACATAGGACCCCGGGAGGTTGCACCCCCTGCCTCCCAGGCGTGATATCTGTGCAAAGGGGAGACCAACCTGGCCTCACCCATTGGATCTTCGCTATTAAACTTCCACATATGGAGGCAACATATGAAAGCCACTGTGGTATGGCGGTTAGAGTGTTGGACTGGGATTTGGGAGATCCGGGTTCTAGTCCCCCAGTTGGCCATGAAGCTCACTGGGTGACACTGGGCCAATCACTGACTCTCAGTCTAATCTACCTCACAGGGTTGTTGTGCGGATAAAATGGAGAGGAGGATTAGGATTATGTAAGCCGACTTCGGTTCCTTGCATGAGTGAAAAAAGGTGGGATATAAATATAATAGATAAATAGTTCTGATTCTCAGATGCTAGTTAGGTCAACTAACAATGCAAAGGCCATCACATTACTACTGTAAGGAAGTCAGTTTACGCTTCATGTATCATTACGCGGAGTTTCAAAAAGGGAGGCCTAGCTTGTGTTCCAGAAGAAGAACAAAGAAAGTATCTGTTGTGTTCCTAAATGGGATCCAGGGGTGGTGCTAGGTACTGAAAAGATCCGGGGCTCAGGCCCACAGGACAAAAATAAAATGCACAAATTCTAAAGGCTCTCTCTGTGTTTGTCTGTAAAGGACCCTGTCTCCTAAGGAAACCCCTATTTGAAAAAATAAAAATAAAAAGGTGCATGGACGGGAGAGGAGGCCATTTATTTCAGGAAAAAAACACAGGTAGAAAGATTCAAGCAGGGGGCAGCAGGAGGTGAACCACATGTGGGCAAAAAGCCAGCTAATCCAGGGGGATCAGATGCAACAGAGATCCTCAGGGCCCGGGACCCTTCTTTCAGCAAGTGCCCATGGACGGCAGGGTGGTAGGGCAGAGGGCCTCCCAGAGATTCAGGGCTCCAAATGAAAGATTTGGGGCTCCAGCCCTAGTGGACCGCCCCCTAACACCGCCTCTGGCGGGATCACTGTCTTCTCTGGAAAATAGCCTGGCTGGCTGAGCTGCTGGAGCAGGGCCCCAAAGCTCCATAACACTGGTGGCAGCGCTGGGATCAGAGCTTAGCAGGCAGTGGATGGAGAAAATGGCTGATGAGAGCAGAGATTAGGAGAATGACACACAGCAGGTAACCTCAGGAGCAAAAGGAGGTAGGACAAGATGCCCTGTTTTTATGCCTGAACCATTCTCAGGGGTTGAGGAAGAATGGAGCTCCTAGACTACGCTTTTTGAATGTGCTGCCAGGGTGAATAGGGGGTCTGATCAGGAGAGAGTGCATTTCCTGGTGTTGCCCCTAAAAGAAAGAGCATGCCAAGTGTTTACTAGCCTGCTGCAGTGCATAAGAACATCGGAAGAGCCCTGCTGGATGAGACCAAGGGTCCATCTAGTCCAGCATTCTGTTCCCACAGTGGCCAAACAGCTGCCCATGGAAAACCCACAAGCAGGATATGAGTGAAACAGCACCCTCCCGCCCATGTTCCCCGGCAACTGGTGTACACAGCCATACTGCCGCCAAATACAGGGGGATGATAAACCTTTGAAAACTGCCATAGAACACCAATTTGAACCTTCATCTCATGAGGACTGACTGCACCAGGGCAGGATTTGCAAACCAGGAGACTCTCAGAGACTATGGAAGCCAAGTCAGGAAACTGGTGGCAAAGGCATACACTAGTTGGGATGTGAAAGTAAGGACAATTTAGCACAAGATCATTTCATTACTAATGCAGGTCAAGGAGAAGTCCGGATTCAACTTCAGAGTGCAAAACCTGAAACACTTGATGAAGCCATTGCACCAGCCAGCGAACTGAGCCAGATTCATAGATTTCATAGATCATAGAGTTGGAAGGGGCCCTACTACAAGGCCCTCGAGTCCAACCCCCTGCTCAATGCAGGAAACTAGAGGAGGGGGGTCTCCCATCCAAGTCATCACCAGGCCTGACCCTGCTTAGCTTTCCACGCTCGGACAAAGCTGAGCCAGCGTGAGCCACAGGCCTGTATTCGTGAGCTAGAAAAGCGGGAAGAAACAACAGCATTCAGAATTCATGCCCATGCAAGGACTGAAAAAACAGTCAAAAGTCTGATACCATACAGTGGTTCTTATCATTTCTGTCCCATGCAGAGCTAGACGCATCTTCTAAGCCCATGCATTACAGCTAACTCTACACACGGTGGGGCTGAACACTAGCAGAGAATCACCTGCTTCCCCCCCCCCCCCCCCGTAAGTCTTCATCAATGATGAGCATGGGATAGTCCTTCCTTAGCAGCTGCTTCTTTGGTGGTGCCATGTGACACGCCAGTGAGTCGGGCATTACAATGCTGGAAGAAATCCTTAGTGTAGATCCACCCGTCAGGGTCAGGAGAAACTGCTTTATATATTGTTATGCTCACCCCAATGCGATGAATTGCAAGACATTCCAGCCAGGGCATGGCGCTTACCCGGGTTTGCTGGAAGGAGGTCACGCTGCAGGGTTATGGTGAATTCAATCTCCCACTCAAAAGGTCTGTAAAGGAAGGCAGGCAGCCCACCAAATACTCTTGCTCTGTATCCCACTCAAACACTGCAGCCTTTCACAGGCACTTAAGAGCCAGTGTGGCGCAGTGGTGAGAGTGTTGGCCTGGGACTTGGGAGATCCGGGTTCGAGTCCCCGCTCGGCCATGAAACTCACTGGGTGACTTTGGGCCAGTCACTGACTCTCAGCCTAACCTACCTCACAGGGTCGTTGTGAGGATAAAATGGGAGAAGAGGAGGAGGAGGATTATGTAAGCCGACTTGGGTTCCTTGCAGGAAAAAAGGCGGGGGTATAAATATAATTAAATAAATTCAAATCAGGTTTAACAGGTCTGCGGGGGCAGTGCTGGGGCTCGGGCAGGCCCACGGGACAAAAAAAAGAGAGGCAAAAATGTGCATATTATAATGTACATATGCTCTTAAGTCTCTTTCTGTGTGTGTCTGTAAAGGAGCCGCCCAGACTCTCTAAGGACACCCCTCTTTGTAAACAGGGATGTATGGACAGGGGAGAGGAGCACTTGATTTCAGCAAAAAACCTCAGGAAGAAAGATTTAGGGGACGGGGGGGGCAACAGGAGGTGAAGCACATGTGGACCAAAAGCCACCTGATCCAGGGGGATCATGCAACAGAGATATCTACCCGGACACTACGCTCAACATCTGGGGCCCTCCTCCGACTGCCACCTCCAAGAGAGGCTCGGTTGGTGGCAACGAGGAGGAGGACCTTCTCAGTGGTAGCCCCCCAGTTATGGAATCAGCTCCCCACTGAGACCCGCCTGGCGCCAACCTTACTATCTTTTCGGCGCCAGGTTAAGACTTCCCTCTATGCCAAGGCATTTAGTTAGGAGCTTGGAATAGCACAGGGGGGATTGTCACCTGTAGGCTCAGTTTTATTGGCTTTTGTATTGTTATTTTAAACTGTGTTTTTAAATTTGGTTTTTAATTTTTTTAAACTGTTTTTTATGTTTTAATGTTATGTATAGAGTGTTGTGAACCGCCCAGAGAGCTTCGGCTATGGGGCGGTATATAAATGAAATAAATGAATGAAATGAATGGCCTCGGTCCCTGCATTTCAGCAAGTGCCCCTGGACAGCAGGGTGGTCGGATGCCGGTGGCATCCCAGAGATTCGGGCCACCAAATTAAAAATACGGGGCTCCAGCCCTAGTGTGCCATCCCCTAACACCCAACTCTGGGTCCAGTGGAAACGATCCCAACAAATAAAATCTCCAATGAAAGATCTCAAAAGGAAAGGCAGCCCCGCAAATGCACTTCCTCTGGATCTATCCCACTCCAAAAAAAAAAAATGCCGCCTGAAACCTTTGCTTCCTTTCGGAGACACTTCGTTCGGATTACACAGCAATCCTCTTTAATGTGGCCCCTTTCAGCTGCAAGGATCTCCCTGCCCAGGGGTGGGCAGACTTCAGGCTTGTTGTGGGACTGGGATCAGTGGGATGTGCTTTTCTTTTTCCCCACTAGAACCCAAAGGCTCACTACTTCGCAGCGCGAGCGGGCCAAGTGCAAAGTGGTAGCACACAGGGTGGACTTCGATTAGGATTAAGGAACAAGGGTGCTTCTGAGCATCTGCTCAGCTCGGACCAGGAATATGTTTTCACGACCAGAACTGAGCTCACGCAAGAATCCACTTCATTTTAACAGTAACATTTAGGGGGGTGAGGAACCTATTTGTTGTTGTCCTTCCTCTTGTTAATGAGGAGTCAGACGTTCTCTCCCAGAGATCTGCAGGTTGATCCCAGAGTCATAGAATCATAGAAAGCGTAGAGTTGGAAGGGACCTACACTATAGATTTAACTGGATGTGTCTCAGTCATACCTGCTCTTCAGGGAATTATATCAAGTGAGGAAGGCCAATTCCCAGGATTCTTTGACGAGGCAGAACAAGAATAGGAATGTTGTGTGGTGGATAATACTATAAAAAGGTATTGTGGAAGGCCAGTGCCATTGTTTGTTTTCCTATCACCTTTCCCATGCCAGGACAAGCCCCACTCACTTGATAAACTTACTGTGTCAGGCAGGCTACCCTTAAAGCAGTGTTCTCCAAGCTTGGAGAACACTGCCTTAAAGGAACAGAATCAGAGGCAGTAAAGGTGCGGGGCAGTTGGCAATCTTTGCCTCTATTTGCCATTTCCCTCCCAAAGCTCAAAAACAGCATTTGGGAATCCAGGCCCTCGCCACCGTTAAAAGCTGGGAAGATTTGCCTCCTCTTCCCTCCCCATGTGGCCCATTTCCTTATGTGTTGTGTCTTTTTTTTTTAGAATGTAAACCGGTGGGCCACAGTCTGTCTTATTTACTGATTGATTCTAAGCCACTCCGGGAGTCTGAGGAGCGGGATAAAAAATACTTTGGAAAAATTAATAAATACATCCAACATCATGGTCCTAAGCCCCAAACCCTCTGACGTGAGGAGGTGACACAAGAGAGTCAGTGACTGGCCCAAAGTCACCCAGTGAGCTTCATGGCAGAGCGGGGACTAGAAGTACCGTAGAACCCAGATCTCCCTAGTACAAGGCCAATACTCTTAGCACTGCACACAGCAATGTCTCTCAATTTAATATAGCTAATGAGACATGAGAGCCAGTGTGGCGTAGTGGTGAGAGTGTTGGACTGGGACCCGCAGGGATGTTGAAGAGTCCTTGGTCTCAAGTCACGAGTCGAGTCACGAGTCCTTGGACCCGAGTCTCGAGTCCGAGTCCTTGGTCCAAAATGGTGACTCACGAGTCACGAGTCCCTCCCAAAGCTGACTCCACGAGTCCCTATTAAAATCAATGGGGTTTTCCCCCAACAAAATAAGGCTACTTCAGATGTGTGGCTTAAATAAATTCTAGGGACAAGTGTGCCTTTTTATTTCAAAACTCTGCCACTGATTTTGACAAGAACAGACCAGGCAGACAAACCCAAAATAACCAGGCAGGCAGAGGAGGTAGGGAACCCCAAAGCAGGCAGGCAGAGGCCTTTGTCTTGGACAATTCAAACTGTTGAACTGGTCAAGAAGAGACCAGGCAGGCAGAGGAGGCTGGGAACCCCAGACAGGCAGGCAGAGGCAGCCAAACCCAAGATGTCTGAAAGGTTGCATTTTAGGAAAATGATTTTAAAAAATAAACTTGCTGTACTTCCTAAAACCTATCCATGTTGCATTTGAGGAACATGATTTTTTCTAAATGTTTGCCCCCCCCCCCCCCATTCTGGAACGGTGAGGTCTCATCACAATTTCACCCTCACTCTTCGCCGGCGATCGCACTTCTCTCCACTCCTTCTGGCACAGCCCAGGGATGTTGAAGAGTCCTTGGTCTCGAGTCCTGAGTCGAGTCTCGAGTCCCATTAAAAATATTGGAACTAGAGTCCGAGTCGAGTCAGAGGGGGGACTCAGTCCGACTCACGAATCGAGTCCTGGAGTCTGAGTCCCCATCCCTGGGACTCGGGAGATCCGGGTTCAAGTCCCCACTCGGCCATGAAACTCACTGGGTGACTTTGGACCAGTCACTGACTCTCAGCCTAACCTACCTCACAGGGTTGTTGTGAGGATACAATGGAGAGGAGGAGGATTATGTAAGCCGCTTCCTTGCAGGAAAAAAGGTGGAGTATTAATATAATAAATAAATAACAAGATGATAAACTTGATATATTACCTAGTTGCCTTTCAAGACTGTGGTCCTCCTTCTAAGACAGCTTACAATATAAAAAAGAGACTTTCAGAATCAAATTATGACAGCATGAGCATCTTTGATTTAAACAATCTCAAAAAATCAGGTAAAATAAAATACTATATCAAATATCTGCAGCCTGGCTGGGGCATGAATCATAGAATCATAGAAAAGTAGAGTTGGAAGGGGCCTACAAGGCCATCGAGTCCAACCCCCTGCTCAATGCAGGAATCTTCATGCTGGGAGTTGTAGGCCAAAAACATCTGGGGACCCAAGGTTGGAGGACACTGCTTTAGAGAGTGGTGCATGCAAACCTGGAAGAAAACAAAGCACTGGAAGAAAACAAAGCCAATTTCCTCCAAATAATCCTGCAAAAACACAGCAACTTTTAAAATCTCATACAGTGTTGGCCATACCTTCCTTTCCAAACCCCATTACCTCCTCCCCCCACCTCTGTCACTTTTCCCTAACGTTTTCATAGTATGGTTTTCTGATGCCACATGTGGGCTCTCCCACGCTGAAGGCATTCAAGATGCAGCTGGACAGCCATCTGTCAGGGATGCTTTAACTTGGATTCCTGCATTGAGCAGGGGGTTGGACTCGATGGCCTTGTAGGCCCCTTCCAACTCTACGTATTCTATGATTCTATGGGAGAGAACAATGTTGCAATAAAAAGTGCGTTTGGGGATCATGTTGACTGTGGATCACTGTGGGAAGCTGTGTGGATCTAGAATTGGCCTCCACAGTCACTTACGGACCCATCGCTAGAGTCTACACAATTTTTTAGAATTTCCTCCTTTTATAATTTTCTTTTTGTAATTTTATCCTGGAAGACAATCTTACTCGGTCACGAGTGATCGCCTACTACTACTAGAAAAGCCTGAAAAAATAATTTCCAGAAATGACCACATGAGGGCATGCGCTTCCCACAGAATAAGACACATCCTTTGTCTAGCTAGGCCACTGGTTTTTGAAACTATGTCAGGGGTAATTCTGCAGGTCCTCGGAAGCTGATCAGGGGTTCCTCTGACGAGAGTATGTATGAGTAATGGAGGAGAAGCTTCCCCAGAGCACAGCTGGCCCACCCACCACTACTGATGTGCAGTCCCAGGAAAGTTGGGCGTGTTCCCAAGCACATTCTGAGCCATTCTCAGCATACAGAGTAAATGTACTTGTTTCTGAACTTGAGCATACCAGGCTTGGGCTCACATGACTGAATACTTCCCCATACCAAAAATAAAAATTTCCCTGCACACAGAAATCCAGCAGGGCAGGGAGAAAGGATCTGTGTGCAGATGTTTATTCTGATTTTTGATATGGAGATGAGCAGTCAGTGATGTGAGCTCCCACCTGCCCTGTGGAGCGATATATATATATAGATGAGGCACAGGTTCACTTCTCGGCTCGCGGTTTTCGCAAACTAGGCCTCTGTTCACGTGGAGACGCAGTGCAGCCAAATAGGAACAGCCAGTGTCCCGCGTGAACTGCGGTTGCAGCCTAGAACACCTGTGACCCGCAGGGCTCCCCTTGGGAGATGCTTCAAAGCAGACAAAGTCACCCGGTGAGCTTCATGGCTGAGTGGCGACTAGAACCCGGATCTCCTCGGTCCCAGTCCAACACTCGTCTAACAATTAGCAAGGCCTGTGGCTCATGCTGGCTCAGCTTGTCTGAGCGTGGAAAGCTAAGCAGGGTCAGGCCTGGTTATTACTTGGATGGGAGACCCCTCCTTTAGTTTCCTGCATTGAGCAGGGGGTTGGACTCGATGGCCTTGTAGGCCCCTTCCAACTCTACTATTCTAAGATTCTAAGTCAGTGTGAGGAAGAGATCTCTGAAAGGAGAAGGTTTCAATTCCGTTCAAAATCCTAGCAGAGGCGGGCATACAGGTCTGGACAAACACACAGAGTGCGGATGATTGCGGCTCCGGGTCCCAAACAAGTGCAAACAAATAATTAACAGGCCTCCTTCAAACCAGCCACACCGCATGAATATTCATGCAGCACTGTCTTGATTTCTCTGCTGCCAAAGCGAAGCAGGCGTCTTTTGCCGTAACAGACCGGTCTTTGTTTGCCAACAAATAGAACTCCATAGAAAGTGTGAAAGCTACTGGTGGTGCGGACCGAGTTGTAATATATTGGATTTTAGTAGTTTGAGCACATCCAGAAGAACCACAGTCCAGGTGACTGGATGCAAAGGAGCAAAGACAAGAGACCCCAGTACTTTTAATCATTATAGACCAGAGACAGGTGGGTGCTTTCTCCTCTGCACGACCAGTAGAAGCAATGGAGCCAAGTCCTGCTGTGGGTGAATAGCAGCTGGGGAGAGACTTTTGTTGGGACTGCAGGCTGGGAGAAAAGGTTCGGTCTTCCTTCCCATCAGGGGTGGTACTAGGTACCAAAAAGATCTGGGGCTCAGGTCCACAGCCAGCTATGCTGGCTGGGGCGTGCTGGGAGTTGTAGGCCAAAAACATCTGGGGACCCAAGGTTGGAGAACACTGCTCTAAAGTCTGTAAAGGAACCTGTCTCCTAAGGACACCCCTGCTTGTAAAAGGGGAAGTATGGACAGGGGAGAGGAGAGCATTTGATTTCAGGAAAAAAACCTCAGGCAGAAAGATTCGAGGGTGGGGGGCGGCAGGAGATGAAGCACATGTGGGCCAAAAGCCAGCTAGTCCAGGGGAAACAGACACAACAGAGATCATCAGGGCCCCGGTGGTACCTTTATTTCACCAAGTGCCCCTGGACAGCAGGGCGGTGGGGCAGAGGGCCTCCCGGAGATCCGGGGCTCCAAGTGAAAGATTCGGGGCTCCAGCCCTAGTGGGCCGCCCCCTCACACCGCCTCCGCTTCCCATGCGCCGTGGTCACTACGGCTGCTATTAACCCCTCCCTCCGCCCCCAGGCAAACCAGGTTTGTGAAATCCAGTCACACACACAGTTCTGAATCTGGTCATCCTCTAGCTTGGCAAAGAGGGTTGCTACTCTATGGCCTTCAGGTGCCCCTTCCCATGGCTCAGGGACCACTAGGGTCAAGTTCCCATTTCCTGGCGGGAGAGGCCATGAAGCACGGCCCTTTTGCCCTCCAACTCTGTTCCGATGGCCTGGTGTCCGATTTGACAGAGGCAGTCTTCTACCGGAAGGCATGCTCTGCTTGATTGGCCGCCCAGCCCAAGTCTGGTTTGAAGCTTAAAAAACTGTAAAAAGCAGTGTTATGTTTTTGGCCTACAACTCCCAGCATGCCCCAGCCATGCCCCAGCAGTAGTTCTCACACTATCTAGTCCAGTGTTCTCCAACCTTGGGTCCCCGGATGTTTTTGGCCTACAACTCCCAGCAAGCTCCAATCGCCCCTATGTTAATCCGGCCCTGGGTGCCCATGGGTGTCCGTGTGCCCTGGGATACCTCTCTTGGTGTCCGACAGGCTTTCTCCTTGCCCGCCTTGGGTTTTATTTGATTTCTTATGGTTTTTAAAGTAAAAACGTGTGTGTGTGTGTGTGTGTGTGTGTGTGTGTGTGCTTTACTTAGGGCAGTGTTCTCCAACCTTGGGTCCACAGATGTTTTTGGCCTATAATTCCCAGCATGCCCCAGCCAGCTACGCTTTTTAAAAAAAACCTGCCCCAGCCATTCTCCATCCCAGCATACAGCCAGGCAAGGTAGGGGCATGCTGGGAGTTGTAGGCCAAAAACATCTGGCGACCCAAGGTTGGAGAACACTGGGTTAGAGAATATCTTAGCTGGAAGCAACGGATTGGCCTCCCCCACTATGATGCGATGTACTGAATTTCTACTTAAATTATAGTCATTATTTCTACATTTGCATTTATGCATATAAATTATACATAAATTATACATTTTAGGGTGTTTTTTTTAAAAAACTGTTTGTCATCCACCTAGAGAACATTAGTTATTAGGCGAATTAGGAATGTAATAATTACATTAAAAAAAAAAAAGCACATGCAAATATTATGCAAATTGCTATCCTCTGGTTTCCACTTTTGGGTGTGGGTGTGATGTATTTCTTCTTAAACAGGGTTCCTGTGTTTTATCTATTTATTCATTTATTTATTATATTTATATCCTACCATTTTTCCTGCAAGGAACCCAAGGCGGCGTACATGATCCTCCTCCTCTCCATTTTATTCTTACAACAACCCTGTGATGTAGGCTAGGCTGAGAGGCAGTGACTGGGTTCAGACATGATAACCCACACTCAGAGGTTGAGTATGGGTTGTTGTTGAAACACGAGTTATTGTGTTGTCTGAACCCAGCTGCGCTAACAAGACATGGTTTGTTAACCATGAACAACCCATGAAGAGAACTCGTGGTTTGTTGTTGGGTTGTGAACTGTGGGTCGTTCACCATGGTTTGTTATCTTGGCTGGGTTCAGACGTTTCAGTAACAATCCACATTTCAACAACAATCCATGTTTCCACAACCACCCACACACAACCCTTGAGTGTAGGTTATCATGTTGTCTGAACCCAGTCAGTGACTGGGCCAAAGTCACCCAGTGTGCTTGATGGCCGAGTGGGGACTAGAACCTGGACCTTCTGAGTCCCAGTCCAACACTCTATCCACTACGCCACACTGGCTCCCTGTTTTAAAGAATAATCTGAAAGGCAGACATTCAACAGGTTAGGTGTTCACCATCTCTGCACCTCTTGTGCTGGGGAAATCCAAACCTGGTGAAGTTCTGCATGTCACACAACTGGTTAAATGCACAAGAGCTCTGTCAGGACAATAAAAATGGAATCCGTCCCATGAGGGTGTGTGTGTGTGTGTGTGTATTAGACTCATGAGATGCCCTGCCCGCAGAGTCACAAATGACTTCACAAAACCCATAAAACAGCAGAACATCCCACAAACATTTTCAATATTTTAAGTCAATATAGAATATAATTCTAAAAATCACCTTTACTGTATGCCCAGGCAAGTACAGAGAAAGCTCTTGCAATGCCATTAGAAGACACTCAGATTCTGGCATTGGTGGATCTCCAGAGAAGGGTATTATAGAGTCAGAGATCATATGGTTAAAGTGTTTTAGGGCACAATCCTATGCATGTTTAGACAGAAAAAAGTCCTACAACTCCCAGCAGACCCCAGCCAGCATGGCTGGCTGCGGCTTGCTGGGAGTTGTAGGCCTTTTTTTTCTGTCTAAACCAGTGTTTCTCAACCTTGGGTCCCCAGATGTTGCTGGCTGGGGCATGCTGGGAGTTGTAGGCCAAAAACATCTGGGGACCCAAGGTTGAGAAACACTGGTCTAAACATGCATAAGATTGCACTGTTCATTTGGCATCCTCATCAGCCACCACATTTCAAGGTTTGGGGTTTCCATCTTTGGCACAAACGCTACTATTCCAACTGAGTCATGAATCCCAGTGATCTTTCAACAGGCGTATTCACACCGTAACTTTTACACTGGACCAAGCCACTCCATAAGTCCTATGGTGGTATCAGAGCTCCAGGGCAGACATGATTCCAGGGCCGTTTACAAGCTTTTCAGTCTAGCACTCGTTCTGTTTCGTAATCGAGTCGCCTCCCTGATTCTGCTGAAATCATTAGATCATGCAGCGGTTCCACAGCTGACGCTGAAACTTGGCAACATGTTTGCCATTTCTTCTTCTTTCCTGGGAACGGCATTATCTGGCATTTCCAGCGAAGGTCCCCAGCAGCTCAAAGGCCAAGTTGCCTATCAGCTTGGACCATCTGGAGCAAAGGTCTTTTCCGTTGTGATAATGATGGGTCATAATTCTTCCTATTGCAACACAAATGCAAGGGTGGCTGGGTGACCGGCCAGATGGGCGATTATTAAATAAATAAATAAATAAATAAATGCCATTCCCCATCCCCCACCTCGCCACAGCTCCATCTTAGATCTTAGATCATAGAGTTGGAAGGGACCTACAAGGCCATCGAGTCCAGCCCCCTGCTCAATGCAGGGATCCAAGTCAAAGCATCCCGTACAGATGGCTGTCCAGCCGCACCTTGAATGCCTCCAGTGTGGGAGAGCCCACGGCCTCCCTAGGTAGTTGGCTCCATTGTCTTATTGCTCTAACAGTCAGGAAGTTTTTCCTGATGGTTAGGTGGATTCTGGGTTCTTGTAACTTGAGCCCATGATTCCGTGTCCTGCACTCTGGGATGGTCAAGAAGAGATTTCATAGATTTCATAGATCATAGAGTTGGAAGGAGCCTACAAGGCCATCGAGTCCAACCCCCTGCTCAGTGCAGGAAACTAGAGGAGGGGTCTCCCATCCAAGTAACAACCAGGCTTGACCCTGCTTAGCTTTCCACGCTCAGACAAGCTGAGCCAGCAGATCCTGGCCCTCCTCTGTGTGACAACCTTTCAAGTACTTGAAGAGCGCTATCGTATCTCCGCTCAGTCTCCTCTTCTGAAGGCTAAACATGCCCAGTTCCTTCAGCCTCTCCTCACAGGGCTTTGTTTCCAGTCCCTTGATCATCTTTGTTGCCCTCCTTTGAACCCTTTCTGGTTTGTCTACATCCTTCTTAAAGTGTGGCGCCCAGAACTGGACACAGTACTCAAGATGAGGCCTAACCAGTGCCGAGTAGAGGGGAACTTGTACTTCCCGCGATTTGGAAGCTATACTTCTATTAATGCAGCCCACAATAGCTATATATAACCTCGCAAGGTGACTTACGTATGCAACAACCAAATTCCACATTATTAAAACATTAAAATGGCAGAAGCCATTCACATTAAAAATAATAGCAGCTGATCAATATCTACTCAGATGATAGCTCCATAAAAATGTATCCCCTTGCCCTAGTAGTGTAGCCATACTAGGTGGGCTTATAGTTGAATAACTAAACACAACACAGTCTGTAAAACAGCTCTGCAGCAACCACCACGTGGTTAAAAGCCAGTTTTAAAAGCACTCCACTGGCTGCCAATCAGTTTCCGGGCGAAGTATAAAGTGTTGGTTATTACCTTTAAAGCCCTACATGGTTTGGGTCCAGGCTACCTACGGGATCGCCTTCTCCCATACAATCTACCCCGCACACTCAGGTCCTCTGGGAAGAATTTACTTCAGTCAGCCAAAACTAGGCTGACGGGTACTACCCAGAGGACCTTTTCTTCTGCTGCTCCCAGATTATGGAATGGCCTGCCGGAGGAGATTCGTCAGCTCACCAGTCTTTTGGAATTTAAAAAAGCCATAAAGACTGATCTCTTCCGGCAGGCCTATCCGGTGGAATTTTAGGTTGCCTTTAAGATGTTTTTACGATGTTTTAATGATGTTTTAATGATGTTTTTTATGATGTTTTAAGATGTTTTAATAGTATGTATTGTGTATTTTATATTTTTGTTGTTCCCCGCCTCGATCTAGATGGAGAGGCGGGTAAGAAATAAAATTTATTATTATCATCATCATCATCATCATCATCATCATCATCATCATCATTATTATTATTAAAACAACCAAGTTACAACAGCAGAAAAACTAACAAACATAGTCAATAAAATAAAGCCAACTCAGCTAATGTTTCAAAGTCCTGGGGAAATAAAAAGATCTTTGCTTGGTGTCAAAAAGATATGGTAGAAGTCGGGTGCCAGCCAAACGTCCCTGAGGACACCATTCCACAGACTGGGTGCCACAACCGAAAAGTCCCTCACTTCAAGTTGCCACCAGTCTAACTCCACAAGGCGAGGACACCTGGAGAAGTCCCTCCTCAAGGGCCATATTACACGTTCAGAATGGCGCCATAGTAAAGCTATTTCTAGAATGTGCCACCTTCAGGCTGCATGTGGGCGGTATAGGGTCAGTTTGCATGTTTGAATGCTCTCCCACTTTAAAAGAATAAACTCTCCCGGCACATGGAAAATTAGCATGGCAGGGTAATGAACTCCAAGCCTAGCTGCTCCTCGTGGTGCTATTTTATCTCAATGCAAGGTGTTCCAAAGAGGAGCACTGAAACATGTGCGCACACCCCAGCCTGAAGTGTGGCGGTCCTAGTATTATGGTCCTAATGTTATGGTAGGCTTAGAAGACACGCACCAGCCAGGAAGCTCAGCAAGAACTTTATTGTGTCTCTCAAAATGAGAACAAAACAGTAACGGGAAACTCTTGACTCCAGCCGGATGCAATCAGATCCAGTGCCGCCCAGTGACCAAACCATATTATATAACGCTATCCACGCATCTAGAAAAGCGTTGCTATTTGATTCTGCTAAGACCAAAGAGCGGGGGAGGGGTGGCGAACCTGTGGCCCCGCAGAAGTTGTTGGACTAGAGCAGCTCCCATCATTCCTGACCTTTGGCCAAGCTGGCTGGGGGCAGATGGGAGTTGGAACCCAACTACATCTGCAGGGCCACAGGCTTACCAACCACCACCTCTGCCATAAAGCAGCCCAAGAGTTGGATTCTGTTTTGGAGACACTCTTGGGGAGGGGGGGGTCACATCGCAGTCAGGGCCGGTGCTACCATTAGGCCAACTAGGCAGCTGCCTAGGGCGCAGGGCTAAAGAGGGCGCCAGAAACGCCTTGAAAAAAATACAGCACTCTCAAGGGGGAAGGGGGGGCGCTAAATATCTGATCTTGCCTAGGGCACCAAACTGCCTTGCACCGGTCCTGATCGCAGTCATGGGGGGAGAGGGTGTTTGAAGGCATAAAGGGTGGGGCCAAAGGTACAAGGGTGTGTGGCCAAAACAACAAAAATACTAGCCTATTTTAGCTTAAAGCTCTTAGCGCCAGTAACTGAGCATCGAGAGAGGCATTCCAACCTTTCAGAATGGGCGAAAAACTGCACAAAAGCTGGGAAGCCACCAAAGGATTGGTGGTTGGGGCAGAGGGGGGGTGGCCATCTGCGGGACCCGGGAGGGGTGGGTTGGGACTCTGCGCGGGCCGAATTTGGTGCAGGGGCCTGAGGTTCAGCGCTCCCGCCATTTAGGATAGAAAAGAGGAAGGAAGGAAAGGTCAAAGGTAACAAGGAATGAACGGGATAGAAGAGTGCAGAATTCAGAAACTCTGTCAGTGTTCTCCAACCTTGGGTCCCCAGATGTTTTTGGCCTACAACTCCCAGCATGCCCCAGCCAGCTATGCTGGCTGGGGCATGCTGGGAGTTGTAGGCCAAAAAAACATCTGGGGACCCAAGGTTGGAGAACACTGCGTCTAGCTTGAGTCCTTTGCTTTTTCAAAAGCTATCCTTCCTATTTGCTTCTCAGTCTTCCTCCAAAGAGCTCACAGCAGTAGGTCTTTCCCCATCTTATGCCAACAAACTGTGGGGAAGGTGAGATGGGCTAAAATTTCAAGGTCACCCCGCAAGTTTCTGGCCTGAACGGGGATTTGGATTCGGATCTTAGCGGCCAGAGCCTAACACTGTTCACTGTACACCACCAGACACAAAGCTCTTTTGAATGGCCGTTATAAAAACATTCAACGTCCCAAAATATTTTGTCGCGACTGCTGTGGTGCTTAAGAGTAACACTAAAAAAAAAAAAAGGTTCCAATTCTGGAGGTTAAAAGAAGACCCAGAAAGGGCAAGAACTGGTCTTATGCATTGCCCCCGTGAGCTGGAAGGCTTTCAAGTTCCTCCTATTTCTGGAGCTTTTACAAATCCCGGAAGGGCTGGAACAGAGAAATGGGTGATAAACAAAAAAAGGGACCACAACAATAGTACCACAGGAGGATTAATGTATGCGGTCTGGAATTCGAAATTGCTGCCTGCTGAGAAGTACTTCTTCATTACCATGCAAGGTTGGATATTGATTCAAAAGGGCTTGCTTTACTCCAATACTGTCCACAGCCGTAGCTCAGTCATAGCGTAAAGTGCAGAAGGCCCCCAAGTTCCATCCCTGGCATCTCCGGGTAGAGCAGGAAAAATCCTGCCTGAAACCCCGGAAGGCTGCTGCCGGTCGGTGTCGACATTACTGGACTAGATGGGCCAAGAGCAGCTTCCTATATTCCACTACAGTCAGGTTACCAAAAACTAAGATTGGGGCCAACTCAGAAAAAGCATTTTACTAATGTGACACTAGAGCAATGTTCTCCAACTTTGGGTCTCCAGATGTTTTTGGCCTAGAACTCCCAGCATGCCCCAGCCAGCATAGCTGGCTGGGGCATGCTGGGAGTTGTAGGCCAAAAACATCTGGGGACCCAAGGTTGGAGAACACAGCACCAGAGTGAATCGGACCCCAGTGAAATCATAGGTGGAAACACCACCATCACCACCTAGGGCTGTAATGTTTAATCGATTAATTGGTTAGATTAATTGATTTTTAAAAAATGCATATTTAAAGGTATCTCTAATTGATTAGGCAGTGGATTTATTTTCTTCCAAAAAATAATAATAACCTTAATACAAGTGCTTATTAAAAACTGCAGATGGCAAGCACTGCTTTAACAGAGGCATTCTCTCTCTTTTCACACGCAAACGGTGTGCCTCTTCTGTTACGTCACATGTGTGCATCTGCTAAGAAAAGAAAAGAAAAGAAAAGAAAAACAAACTACACTTCTTGCTTCGGAAATATTGTTTTTTAACCCATATGCAAATTTAAAGATTGATAGGATAATTAGTCTACTAAAAGTCATCTGATTAACTAACATTTATTTAATTGAGTTGCAGCCCTAAAATAAAACACCCCCATTGAGATACCCACCTGGCAGCCTGAAACCAGTTGTGCAGTCTTTTGATTCCAAAAAAATCCTTTTTCTTTTCTTTTGGACCCCACTATCCTAAGGGTGCTATCACTTTCCCACTTGTTCCTGAGGATCTAGGTGCTCAGGATCATGGAAAAGTGTGAGCCACCCCCTTTTTAAAGGAACCGGCATTTTGACAGCTACCTGTCAAAACTCCAGCTCCTTTTAAAAAAGGGTTGTTTTTGACAGGGCTTCCCATGGTTTCTCCATGGGGACATATGCAGGCATATGACAACTGACCGCTCCTTTTAAAAGGGGGTGGCTCGCACTTTTCCATGTTCCTGAGCATCTAGAGTCTCGGGAACAAGTGGGAAAGTGAGAGCACCCTTAGGACAATGGAGTCCAAAACAAACAACAACAACAGTCAACAGAGGATCTTGCCAGAAAGGTGGTATAAATCCTACCACCCCCTATTCGTGAGCACAGATCACTCGTGCCTTTGGTTTGGCTCGACAGCTTGTCTTTTGACAGCTGTCAATCAAACCAAAGGGGAAGAAAGGGCTATTGGGAGCCTCTCTGGGTCAATGACCAAGGTTGGTACCTGTTGCACTTTTGTCCATTTTTGGACCTCCATAAGGCGTGCACATGCGAAAGACCAATAATAATAATAATGATTAAAAAAAACATTGTGCGCAAATATCTGTGCACTTTTGGGGGTGCCAAAAAATAATTAAAGAATTGGTTTGCAACCATGGACAGCCTCTCCAAGGTGCAGCTGGGGCACTTCGAAGGGGCTGTCAGTGGCTGTCAAAAAAGGGTAAAGGGCAAAACATCCACGGCGAGCTAAAAAGTCTCACAAACACGGTGGGGGGATACGCAGCCAGTGCTAGTTGCCCCAAAGTGCCACTGGGTGCCTGTTACAACCTTGGCAAGAGCGGAAAGAGGTTTTTGCTGCTCTTGCAAAGTGGCTCGCTCGCCACTTCCCAGCACCCATTTTAACAATGGGGTTGGTCACCCGGGTTCGGACGACACACGACAACCCATCGTGGGTACAACAACAACCCCTATCGAACAACCCATGGTTTGTCAGGGTGGCTTGTTGCCCACGAACAAGCCACGCTGTGGGGAAATGGTCTGGGTTCATACGACACGACAACCCACCGTGGCTTGGTCACACCTACGATGGGTTGCCGTGTCATGCGAGCCCAGTCACAATGATCTACTGGAAGGTGAAAGGAAGCAATCGGGTACAATATAGGAGGCGTTATTTTGAATGGCTTTTCTGTAAACAAGGGACTCGGCTTCCAAGAAGCATTTCACTCATTTCAAGGAAGGGTGTTTGTTTTTTTGTTTTTGTTGTGTGTTTTTTACTGCACTGGTAAATTATTTAAGTGATGGCTGCATAAACACATAGGAGAGGAAGAAAAGAAAGAGCAGAGAGCTATTTAGCTGGAAATTATTCTGCTCTTTACTTTTTAATGAAGCCACTGCGTTCACCTAGGTTCACCCGAGGCCTGGGCAGCAATCAGCTCCACCTCCATGGAAGGACAGCTGGGAGTAGGGCGGCCTCTTGTGAATTGCTAAAAAAAGAGGACACAAATCACCAGAAAAGAGGACACTGCTTGGCATAAAATAGAGGATGCCTTCCAAATAGAGGTCACTAGGCAGCCCTTCAAATAGAGGACTGTCCTCTGTAAAATAGGTGCAACGGGCAGGTGAGAAGAGTGATTTATTTATTTATTATATTTATACCCCACCTTTTTTCCTGCAAGGAACCCAAGGCGGCTTACATAATCCTCCTCCTCCTCTCTACTTTATCCTCACAACAACCCTGTGAGGTAGGTTAGGCTGAGAGTCAGTGACTGGCCCAAAGTCACCCAGCGAGTTTCATGGCCAAGCGGGGACTAGAACCCGGATCTCCTGAGTCCCAGTCCAACACTCTCACCACTACGCCACACTGAAGCCCAGGTGTACACGCTGAAGCCCAGGTGTACTTTTGGAGCTCCAGACGTGAAATTTTAACCAAGCCTAAAAAGAGTCAACGGCCTGGAGCACACCAAAATAGAGAAGGGGCCTAGCCCCAGTGGTGGAGCCCCTGCTTTTGCATGCAGAAGATCTCAGGTTCGATTCCTGGCACCTCCGGGTAGTGCTGGGAAAGATCTGTGTCTCAAAACATGGAGAGCGGCTGCTGCCGGTCAGTGTCGCCAGTTCTGGGCCACTTAGATTGATGATCCGACTCGGGGTAAGGCAGCTTCGGGTGTTCCTATGTGAGGCCTCGAGACAGACACACACACCCCTGCTCCAAAATGAGCCATCTGGGCTGTCGAAGTGAAACTTTCCTTGGATCAGGAGAACTGGAGTGAGCCGCTAGCGCAGTGTTCTCCAACCTGGGGTCCCCAGATGTTTTTGGCCTGCAACTCCCAGCATGCCCCAGCCAGCGTAGCTGGCTGGGGCATGCTGGGAGTTGTAGGCCAAAAACATCTGGGGACCCCAGGTTGGAGAACACTGCGCTAGAGAGACTTGTAGCCGAAGACCTGTGGCTGTTGATCTCATTCCAGCATAAGAAGAAATGCCACCCCCACCCCCATCTCTGCTTTTCACCACTTCATCAACCGCTTTCCCCAGCCCCGCTCCGGCTCCTGCCTTACTGCATTCAGACATGCTGATGTTGTTTCTCCTGTTCTCAAAACAACAGCAACAACACTTTACCCCTCCCTCTTCCAACTTGTCGCTTTTCAACTCCTAAAGCGTGCAGCATAGTCCCACACTGTTTCGACTTTTCTCTTCTCCCGCTCGGCCCGCCTCAACTCCCTCTGGTTTTCGTGCCCTGAAAACCCCGCTGAAACTGCCCTGGGAAAAACCACGCGGATGCCCTCCTCGCCGCAAAATCTAAAGGCCTCCGTTCAGTTTTCGTTCTTCTTAACCTGCCCTCTGGTTCAAAAACAGGCCTGTGGCTTACGCTGGCTCGGCTAGTCTGAGCGTGGAAAGCTAAGCAGGGTCAGGCCTGGTTCTCACTTGGATGGGAGACCCCTCCTCTAGTTTCCTGCGCTGAGCAGGGGGTTGGACTCGATGGCCTCGTAGGCTCCTTCCAACTCTATAATCTATGAAATCTATGAAATACAGTTGACCACTTTCTTCTCTTGCTTGGATCGCTTTATTGCCCTAGGCCAGCCTTCTCCAGCCTGCCCCCCCCCAGTTTGTTGGACGACAACTCCCATCACTCCCAGCCAGCTGGCTGGGGATGATGGGAGTTCTAGCCCAACACACCTGGGGGGGGCGGCAGGCTAGGGAAGCCTGACCTAGTTCTCCATCATTCTGTCAGCTGGTTTTCCTCCTGTCTAATCCGGCCTTCCCCAACCTGGGGCTCTCCAGATGTGTTGGACTACAACTCCCAGCCATGGCTGGCTAGGGGATGCTGGGAGTTGTAGTCCAACACCTCTGGAGGGCCACAGTGCGGGAGGCAGGTCTAATGGTTCTTTCAATGTTTCCTTCGGTGAGAAGCTCTTCCTCTGCTTTCCATCTGTCTGCTGGGATTTCTCAGGGATCTGTTCGTGACCTGCTCTTCTTCCCTTTCTACATTCTGTCCCTCGTTTGGCCTCTTCAAATCCCATGGCTTCCAGTATGACCTGTATGCAGATGACTCCAAGTCCAATCCCACATCTCAAGCAGCTCCTCTGGTATTTCTGCTTGGATGCCTCAGCATCTCAAAATTGACATGTCCAATACTAACAAAGGGTCTTGTGTGGCACTTGGAAGACTAACACATTCATTCCAGCATAAACTTCCATGGATTATAGCCCACTTCATCAGAGGCATGGAGTATTATAGAGTGTTTCAGGTTTATATATAGCACAAATGGTGCTGGTTGGGGAGAGGCAGGGGAAGAATTGTAAACTGTGAGGTCTGAAGGAAGTTTTAAATGCAAAAAGTGACAATCACAATTAATTCACAAAGCAGTTGCCGCTGAGAACACCAACATCCTGCCACTAGGCAAGTCATAGAATCATAGAATCATAGAAAAGTAGAGTTGGAAGGGGCCTACAAGGCCATCGAGTCCAACCCCCTGCTCAATGCAGGAATCCAGGTCAAAGCATCTCTGACAGATGTCTGTCCAGCCGCACCTTGAATGCCTCCAGACTGGGAGAGCCCACCACCTCCCTAGGTAGTTGATTCCATTGTCTTATTGCTCTGACAGTCAGGAAATTTTTCCTGATGTTTAGGTGGAATCTAGGTTCCTGTAACTTGAGCCCATTATTCCGTGTCCTGCAAACTGGGATGAACGAGAAGAGATCTTTGCCCTCCTCTGTGTGACATCCCTTCAAATACTGGAAGAGTGCGATCATATCTCCCCTCAGTCTCCTCTTCTGAAGGCTAAACATGCCCAGTTCTTTCAGTCTCTCCTCATAGGGCCTTGTTTCCAGTCCCTTTATCATCCTTGTAGCCCTCCTCTGAACCCTCTCCAGTTTGTCTATGTCCTTGTTAAAGTGAGGTGCCCAGAACTGGACGCAGTACTCAAGATGAGGCCTAACCAGTGCCGAGTAAAGGGGAATTATCACTTCCCGCGATTTGGAAGCTATACTTCTATTAATACAGCCCAAAATTGCATTTGCCTTCTTTGCAGCCACGTCGCATTGCTGGCTCATATTCAGTTTGTGATCTACCACAATTCCAAGATCCTTCTCACTTGTAGTATTGTTGAGCCAAGTGTCCCCCATTCTGTAACTCTGCATTTGGTTTCCTCTCCCTAGGTGCAGCACTTGGCATTTATCCCTGTTAAATTTCATTCTGTTGTTTTCGGCCCAGCGCTCCAGCCTATCGAGGTCACTTTGAATTTTGTTTCTGTCTTCCAGAGTATTAGCTGTTCCACCCAACTTTGTGTCATCTGCAAATTTGATAAGCATTCCCTGTACCTCCTCATCCAAGTCATTAATAAAAATGTTGAAGAGCACCGGGCCCAGGACCGAGCCCTGTGGTACCCCGCTCGTTACCTCTCCCCAGTTTGAGAAGGAACCATTGATAAGCACTCTTTGAGTCCGATTCTGTAGCCAATTGTGGATCCACCTGATAGTTGTTCCATCTAGCCCACTCTTAGCTAGCTTACTAATCAGGATATCATGAGGCACTTTGTCGAAAGCTTTGCTGAAGTCCAGGTATATAATGTCCACAGCATTCCCACAGTCCACAAGGGAGGTTACCCGATCAAAAAATGAGATCAGATTAGTCTGACAGGATTTGTTCTTGACAAATCCATGCTGGCTTCTAGTAATCACTGCATTGTTTTCAAGGTGCTTGCAGACTGACTTCTTTATAATCTGCTCAAAAATCTTCCCGGGGATTGATGTCAGACTGACTGGCCTATAGTTCCCAGGTTCCTCCTTCTTGCCCTTTTTGAAGATGGGAACAACATTTGCCCTCCTCCAGTCGTCTGGCACTTCACCTGTCCTCCATGATTTCTCAAAGATAATAGACAGTGGTTCTGCGAGTTCTTCTGCCAGTTCCTTTATTACTCTAGGATGCAGCTCATCAGGCCCTGGAGATTTAAACTCGTTCAGAGTAATCAGGTGCTCCTTGACCATTTGCCTATCAATCTCAAGCTGCAATTCTGCCCCTTCAGTCTGCACTTCAGGTTTGCCAGGGGGGTCATAGACCCTCTTTTGGGAGAAGACCGAGCCAAAGTAGGAATTGAACACTTCTGCCTTTTCTTTGTCTTCTGTTATCAATTTGCCATCCTCATTGTGTAGTTGAACCACCAGTTCTTTCTTCTGTCTTTTACTGTGCATGTATCTGAAGAAAGCTTTTTTGTTGCTTTTAGCATTCCTCGCTAACCTTAGCTCATTCTCAGCTTTAGCCTTCCTCACACTATTCCTGCAGTTCTGTGCTACCTGCCTGTACTCTTCCCCTGTAGCCTGTCCTTCCTTCCACTTCCTATACGTGTCCTTTTTTGTTTTCAGGTCATCTTTGAGTTTATTGTGAAGCCACATTGGCTTCTTCTGTTGCCCTCTGCCTTTTTTCCTTTTGGGAATTGTTTGCAATTGTGCCTTTAAAATTTCCTTTTTAAAAACTCCCACCCCTCCTGGGCTCCCTTTCTCGTGAGAGTCACTTGCCATGGGATCTTACTAATCATTGTTCTGAGTTTGTTAAAATTGGCTTTCCTAAAATCCAGGGTACGTGTTTGGCTACACTCAGCTTTTGCTTCTGTTGGAATCAAGAACTCAAGTATAACATGGTCACTTTCCCCCAGAGTTCCCGAAACTGCCACTTTATCCACTAACTCGTCTCTGTTGGTTAGATTCAGGTCAAGGATAGCCGATCCTCTAGTTCCTTCCTCCACTTTCTGTAGGAGGAAGTTATCAGCAGCACAGCTCAGGAATTTCTTGGAGGGGCCATGTTTGGCTGAATAAGTCTCCCAACAGATATCAGGGAAATTGAAGTCTCCAATTACTACCACATCGTGCCTCCTTGAAACACTGGCAATTTGCTTTTCAAAAGTTCCATCCTCGTCTTTTCCTTGATTGGGTGGTCGGTAGTAGACTCCAACCGCCATGTTCGCTTTATTCTTTGCCCCCTTTATTTTAACCCAGATGCTCTCAATGGGGCTGCCAAGCTCCTCTTCCTGTATCTCTGTGCAGAGATACGTATTTTTAACATACAGTGCAACTCCACCTCCCTTTCTGTTGCTTCTGTTCCTTTTGAACAAGTTATACCCTTCAATTGCTGTATTCCAGTCATGGGAGTCATCCCACCAGGTTTCAGTTATCCCTATCAAGTCGTACTTGCCCTCATGTATCAAGAGTTCAAGTTCGTCTTGTTTATTGCCCATACTCTGGGCATTAGTATAGAGACATTGAAGACTATGTGCTTTATAGTCCGACTTTCCCCCTACATTTTGTGGTAGCCTATCAATGGGCACCGCTGGAGCTGTTCTCTCCATTGTGGCATAGAGGCCTTCTTCCATTGGTACCCCCGAGTTTATGTCTCCCTCCCCTGTTGGATTCAGTTTAAAGCCCTCCTGATTAAGTTCCTCATGCTGTGTCCAAACACATTCTTCCCAGTCCTTGTGAGGTGCAACCCATCCTTTGCCAGCAGTCCATCTTCCAGGAAGTGTAGCCCGTGGTCCCAGAATCCAAATCCCTCACGTCGGCTCCACCTTCGTAGCCAGTCATTCACTCGGAGTATTTTTCTTTCCCTTTCTATGCCTCTTCCAAGTACTGGAAGGATGGATGAGAAAACTATCTGGGCCCCGAAGTTCTTGAGTTCCCTTCCCAGCTCTTCAAAGTCTGCCGTGATTTCTTTGTAACTCCGCTTGGCAGTATCATTTGTACCCACGTGGAAGAGAAGAAAGGGGTATGTGTCGGTGGGCTGCATGAGCCTCGGCAGCTGCTCTGTCACATCCTTAATCCGTGCCCCAGGGAGACAGCACACCTGGCGAGTCCATGGGTCTTCGCGACATACTTTGGCTTCGATCCCCCGCAGGAGGGAGTCTCCCACTACGAGTACTCTTCTCTTCCTCTTGCTGTAGGCCTTGGTTTGATTGCCTCCACTTGACTGACCCTCAGCCTCTTGCTCGCTGTCACGTTGGGTGCCCGGTAATCCGTCCTCTGCAGGCTGTCCTCTGCTCTCGTCCTCAAGTACATGGAAGCGGTTCCATAGCTCCACTGCTTCCACAGGCGCAGTCAATTAACACACGGAGTGTGATAAACATCCTTTATCCTGATTCAAGCCTCTGGCAATAGAATTAAACCTGTTGATGGATTCCAACTCCGTGATCTCTTCCTCTCAGGGCCAGTGCAAGGCAGTTTGGTGCCCTAGGCAAGATCAGATATTTAGCGCCCCCCCTTCCCACTTGAGCCCTCCCTCCCTCCAGCCCTATGCTCCTGGCACCCCCTTTAGCCCGGCGCCCTAGGCAGCCGCCTAGTTGGCCTAATGGTAGCACCGGCCCTGCTTCCTCTTGGAAGGACTACGACCAGTCCTTTGATTTCGGATGAGAGATCAGCGGCTACAATTGCCAGCCTTGATTCCATCATCTCCAAATCACCTCACTATGAACCCGGCCCGGGTCTCAGACACTGGAATTAGCACGGAACCGGCAGAGAAACTACACACACCATGTAGGGGAAAGTGAAAGAAAGTTTATTTTGGGTTAGTCAGTTACAAATTAGGTGGGGAGATAAGGGGAGTGAAATTGACAGAATGGAATACAGTCATGCCTTGGATTGAGAGCATAATTCGTTCCGGAAATGTGCTTGTAATCCAAAACACTCTTATATCAAAATGAAATCCCCCCAAAAAAAATTTGTACAGAGATTTTTAATTTAAGCCGTACTACAGTACTTGTATTGCAAGACGTCGCTTGTATATCAAGTCAATAAATAAATAAATAAATATTTAAAAATTTGCTTGTCTTGCAAAACGCTCTCAAACCAAGTTACTTGCAATCCAAGGTATTACTGTACCTTTGTTACACAAGTCGGTGCTACAAAATAACAAAACTAATTATCCCACTGGAATACCTCGGCGCTTACACGTTGGCTTGGGGGTTGCTCTCCTTGGGGCTTGCCTCAGCCACAGTCCTGCTCCGCGCTCCTTCGTGTCCAGAACAACAACAAAACCCCAGAAGCCACTCTGACCGGATCGATGCTCTCCCACGCCGCTCCCCTCGATAGCCCAACTGTCTCTTGGCCAATCATGATTAATTTGTCTGGGCTAGGCAAGGGTGGTGGTGACTTCCTGACCATACCTAGAGTGCTCGGTGGACATTTGCATGCGAATACGTCGTAGACTCTGGGGCGACACAGAGCCCCCAGGAGAAACTATGTACATTCACAGGAGATCCTCAGCTTCTGGCTGGGATCACATTTATTTATTTATTACATTTATGACATTTCTGAATCACCCATCTGGGCAGTGACCCAGACACTCTTGGCGATGTACAAGATATATATATATATATATATATATATATCTTGCAGGGCTTTTTTTCTGGTGGAACTCACCGGAACTGAGTTCCAGCACCTTTTCTTCTATTAATTGCATTACAGTTTAATCGCCATCTACTCCCGAGGAAATGTAATCCAAGAGTGTGTGTATATGTATATATATATATAATAAAACAAAATATAAAATACAATTATGGCTTTAAAATCCTAACCCACCCCATGTGTGTGCTGGGGAAGGAGACAGGAACTCCGCGTGCTTTCCTTCACATGCTCCAATCTCCCTTTGACGTGACGTTTCCTTGCTCCACAACGACCACTGTGAAGGTCAGTGACCGAGTGTCCTGGGAGGCTGAAGTGTTCTCCCACAGGTTTCTGAAAATATCGCCATTTCTGATCTCAGATCTGAGTCATTTCTTCTTTTCTGCAGAGACCTGCCTGTCTGTCCGGAGACTGAACTTCTCCATCCGTCTTTCCGCCCACACCCGCCTCTCCTCGTATGCTTTCCCAACCCACCGGCAGCGTTACCATCTGCTCTGTTGAACAGGCCGGTGGCCTGGGCTCTGTCTTTGACCCCGCCTCCTCTTTTGTTCCCTGCATTCGGCCCCTTGCCACCATTTGACCGTGCTGCAAAAATACAGCCCTTCCTCGCTCTCCATCCCCTCAGCAAGCCCTCCTGTCCAGTGTCAGGCCTCCCCTTTGCCCCCCCCGCCTTTTCCAGCCCACCGCCTGGGCAAACACTTCAAAAATCAACCCCCTTTTCGCTCCTCCACAGCCCCCAACCCCTTCAGGGTAACCGACTCAGACCACTCCTTTTAAGTTTTAAAAGGAAACAAGTTTATTTATTTACAATTAGAGGTAGGAAAATAGATCATGTTAATAGATGGCTCACGCTGGCTCAGCTTGTCTGAGCGTGGAAAGCTAAGTAGGGTCAGGTCTGGTGATGACTTGGATGGGAGACCCCCTCCTCTAGTTTCCTGCATTGAGCAGGGGGTTGGACTCGATGGCCTTGTAGGCTCCTTCCAGCTCTATGATCTATGAAATCCAGGGCTTTTTTTCTGGTGGAACTCACCGGAACTGAGTTCCAGCACCTTTTCTTCTATTAATTGCATTACAATTTAATCGCCATCTACTCCCGAGGAAATGTAATCCAAGAGTTCCGGTACCCTTTTCTCCAGAAAAAAAGCACTGATGAAATCTATGGGGATTCTAAAGCAGGGCTCTCCACACCCTTGGGTCCCCAGATGTTGCTGGACTACAGCTCCCAGAATCCCTTGCCATTAGCCATGCTGGCTGGGGTATGCTGGGAGCTGTAGGCCAGCAACACCTGGGGACCCAAGGTTGGAGAGCCCTGATCTAAACGTTGACAACCCTCTCTCTCCTCCCTCTCTCTTCAGACTTCCCTCAGACTCCTCAACCCTCTCACAACCCCCCCTCTCTCCTCCCTCTCTTCCCCCAGACTCCCCTTGAACAGCCCTGCCCACTGTTTATATAACACAGGCTTCACCCCCCCCCTCTCACTCTCTCAGCCAATCAGCAGACACCCCAACATTCCACACTCCTCTCACACTCCCCCCTCCCCTCACATACTTACAGCCATAATAACGCTTTGCCCATGGGCAGGGGGCATGACATCCAGCCTTACCCCAATGTGGTGCTCTTGGACGACATCATCATCCCTGACCACTGGCCGTGCTGGCCGGAGCTGCTGGGAGTTGTAGTCCAAAACATCTGGCGGACACCCCATTGGGAAAGGCTGCTCCAGTCCACGTTCTCTCTTGGCCTGGAGGAGCACTGCAATTTCCTCCCCTCTGGTCTTCCATGGTCTCCCCACATGTAGATCCAGTGGTCTGCTGCCAAAATCATTGCCCCCTCTTGTCAATCTGATTATGGCCTCTCTCCTTAAATCCCTGTGCTGGCTTCCTGTCCATTCCCGGATCCAGCACAAGCTCCTTGCCCTTGCCCTTCAAAGCACTGCATGGTACCCCCTTGTCTCTCATCATCATCATCATCAGGCGATCACTCGTGACCGAGTAAGATTGTCTTCCGGGATAAAAGGAGGAAATTCTAAAGAAGATTGTGTAGACTCTAGCGATGGGTCCGTAAGTGACTGTGGAGGCCAATTCTAGATCCACACAGCTTCCCACAGTGAGGACACAGGTCACCGGATGGAAGATGGTCCTGTGAGGGATTCATTTGACGTGCTTTTCGCTTAGCACGTTTCTCCCTTTCGCCTTGCACTCGGGCTTCTTCAAAGTCCATGGAGCCTTTGTGAAAGGCCAACCTCCATTTAGATCGTTCATGGGCCAGAGCTTCCCAGTTTTCGATGTTTATATTGCATTTTTTTAGATTAGCCTTATGAACATTGGCAGAACCCTGTTAGAAGTTCTCTGTTAGCAGAGGGAGCACATTGGATTGCCCCGCGGGCCTCTCATCCCACCTTTGCTCTGTCCCAGTTTCACGGGACAAATGACTCAGGCGGAGACTTGTAGCTTAGTATAAAAAGGGAAAGGAGGTTTATTAAGAGAAATTCATTTAGATAGAAAAGCCGAACACTTAGTTCTCTCTAGAAGCCAGCGTGGCGTAGTGGTGAGAGTGCTGGGCTGGGACTCGGGAGATCCGGGTTCTAGTCCCCCGCTCGGCCATGAAACTCGCTGGGTGACTTTGGGCCAGTCACTGCCTCTCAGCCTCACCTACCTCACAGGGTTGTTGTGAGGATAACATGGAGAGGAGGAGGAGGATTATGTAAGCCGCCTTGGGTTCCTTGCAGGAAAAAAAGGCAGGGTATTAATATAATAAATAAATATAAAATAAATAGAAAGCCATGTGCTCAGGAAGAGCGCATGGGAGGAGCAAGGAGAGAGCAGGAAGCCGGAGTGACCACAGAACAAAGAGAGATACCCGAAGAGCATCAGTCTGCATGATAGAGGCTGTAGGAAGTAGAGGTCAAAGGGTGAGGAAAGCAGGTATACCTCTCTGCTCTACTCCCAATGCCCCTAGTGGACATTTGGGTGAGACAGGTGCAGAGAGGTCCAGTTAGAATCATAGAATAGCAGAGTTGGGAGGGGCCTACACAAGGCCATCGAGTCCAACCCCCTGCTCAATGCAGGAATCCAGGTCAAAGCATCCCTGACAGATAGCTGTCCAGCTGCACCTTGAATGCCTCCAGAGTGGGAAGGCCCACCACCTCCCTAGGTCGTTGGTTCCATTGTCTTATTGCTCTGACAGTCAGGACATTTCCCATGATGTTTAGGCGGAATCTGGGTTCCTGTAACTTGAGCCCATTATTCCGTGTCCTGCAAACTGGGATGATCGAGAAGAGATCCTGGCCCTCCTCTGTGCGACAACCCTTCAGGTAAGCCGCCTTGGCTTACAGTTTCCAAGGATCTCTCCACTCTTACATCCTGATACAACCTTGCCTGTGACCTTCGCTCCTGCAACCCCTGCTGTCCAAAGGTCTCCGGCTCCCTCGAAAGACCTCGTCCTTTCTCCCTTGCTGCCCCATTTGCTTGGAACTGCCTCCTCCTAGAACCGCTGCTTGATGCCCACCTCTCCTACTCCCTCCACTGCCGCTTTTCTAAAGAATCAATGCATTTGATGCCTAAGAATTAAACTAATTCTTGGGCCCAGAACAATTTTTAATGGTCTCCTAGTCATTGATTTTTTACTGAGCTAAGTTCTGATGATTTTAGAAAAAGCAATTACTGCTAGTTAAGGGTTGTAGTTAATCATAGATCTCTTCCCCCGCCCCCTTGGTTAATTATCACAATTTTTTCATTGATCAACTCAAAATGTACATCCACGTATCCCCTTTCACTCCATGGCCTCCATGTGTGTTCATGTTCTCAGAGTCCATATGCAGGATTCAACATTGATAGAGGGGGTTGGTTACACTTTTCCAGGGCCCAGAGATCCAGGGGGGGCGGCAGTGAGGGCTGGGAAGAAACGACATTGCCATAGCACAGTATTTTTTATTTTATTTTTAATTATTGCATTTCTATACTGCCCAATAGCTGAAGCTCTCCGCGGCTAGTTTCAGAGATCGATTTATGCTTCCCTGTGTGACGTTCTCTCTCAAGACTGACTCGGACCAGAGCTCCTTGTGCAGAAGCAGGAGCGTGGGACAGCTGATGACAGAGGTGTACAAAATGATGCAGGCATCTATAAACGTCACTTCCACCTCCTTGAAAGGTTTCATCAACGTTGCCTCCGGAAAATCCTGCAAATTACTTGGGAAGATAGGCGAACAAATGTCAGTGTACTGGAAGAAGCAAAGACTACTAGCATTGAAAAAATGATCCTTCAACGCCAACTTCAGTGGACCGGTCATGTTGTTCGAATGCCTGACTGCCGTCTCCCAAAGCAGTTACTTTACTCCCAACTCAAGAATGGAAAGCGGAATATCGGTGGTCAATATAAGAGGTTTAAAGATGTTCTTAAGGCTAATCTAAAAAAATGCAATATAAACATCGAAAACTGGGAAGCTCTGGCCCATGAACGATCTAAATGGAGGTTGGCCTTTCACAAAGGTTCCATGGACTTTGAAGAAGCCCGAGTGCAAGGTGAAAGGGAGAAACGTGCTAAGCGAAAAGCACGTCAAATGAATCCTTTACAGGACCATCTTCTATCTGGTAACCTGTGTCCTCACTGTGGGAAGCTGTGTGGATCTAGAATTGGCCTCCACAGTCACTTACGGACCCATCGCTAGAGTCTACACAATCTTCTTTAGAATTTCCTCCTTTTATCCCGGAAGACAATCTTACTCGGTCACGAGTGATCGCCTGATGATGATGATTTATTTAATACATTTTTATACCGCCCAATAGCCGAAGCTCTCTGGACGGTTTACAACAGTGAAAACCATAAAATACAATATAAAATACAGTATAAAATTTAAAACCACAAGATTAAAAACAAATGGCAGAGCTAGCAGCAGCAGTTACAATAACAGAGTTAAAAACAACTACAAGATTAAAATGATTAAGATGATTAAAATGCCTGGGAGAATAGAAAGGTCTTCACCTGGCGCCGGAAAGAGTACAATGTAGGCGCCAGGCAAGCCTCTTTGGGGAGCTCATTCCACAATTGGGGTGCCACAGCAGAAAAGGCCCTCCTCATAATACTAGAATCCCTCTCTTCATAATACTAGAATCTAATGAGGTCACCCCATGAAGCTGATTGGTGGGAGATTCAGGACAGATGAAAGGAAGTCCTGCTCCTTCACACAGTGTATAAACTATGGAATTCACACTACCAAGTTGTAGTGATGGCCACCAATCTAGAGGGCTTTAAAAGATTAGACAAATTCATGGAGGAGAAGGCTATCAATGGATACTAGTCCGGATAGCTATATGCCACCTCCAGTTTCAGAGGCAGTATGCCTAGGTACACCGGTTGCTGGGGAATGTGGTTGGGAGGGTGCTGTTGCACTCATGTCCTGCTGGTGGGTTTCCTGGGGGCATTCGGCTGGCCACTGTGTGAACAATGCAGGACTAGATGGACCCTTGGTCTGATCCAGCAGGGCTCTTCTTATGAGGGACAACCCCCCGAATAATCAAGAGACATTGATCCCAGGGACACTGGGCGTCACTGCTGCTGCTGGGTTTCTAGGCCCAAAATATATGAGAGAAATCTCTAGTTTTAAATCTGTTCCTGTATTTTAAATCCTTGCATTGCTGCTAGGTTTTATTGGTGTGAGTGGAAGACCGACAACCTGGTCTTCTGCGCGGGCTCAATGCTAAGGGGGTAGCGAGTCCTGGGGGCGGGCCTTCTCCGAGGTCCCCCAGCGACTATCACCCTTAGCCCAGAACAAAGGGATAAAAAACTTTTATTTGATACTGTAGTTTTAAACTTTTATATTGTATCTTATGTTGTATTTCATGGTTTTAATTGTTGTGAACTGCCCAGAGAGCTTTGCCCATTGGGCAGTATAGCAATTCAATAGATAAATGGATTTTTAATAAAAAAAATAGTTCATATCCCCCCCCCCCAGCCTATCACAGCCCCCTCTGACCTGGCGATGCTGACGTTGTGTGAGGCTTGGGGGAGTGCCCAGGGCAGGGCACCACCTGCTGTGGAGCTGGTCCCTGGGCCATCATCGTCAAGACTTCCAATCTTACCTCCTGGGACATCAGCCCGTCACCGTTGGCTGTGGGCTCAAGCACCGACTCCCCTTTACGTAGTAGTAGGGATGTGCGTACAGATGACATTTCTACCCCACCCGTACTCCGATAAGCTCAGGGCAGCATGCATAGTTCTTTCCTGACCTGCTTTATCCTCACACACCAACCCTGCGAGGTAGGGCAGGGCTTAGGAGATCATGTGATGAGTTTCATTACATGGGGATTTGAACCTGGAATTCCCTAGTTGTAGTCAACAAGACACTCCACAACCACTACATTACGCTGCTTCTCTTTATAGTCTGGGATGGACTAAGGAACCCCACCCACTCCAAGATTGGATTCAGGCCCCATTCTGACACACAGAACCCCCTCACCCCTTGATGGGACCGTCTCTCTCCACTTGCACAGGGAATTGGCAAGCGGACTTCTAATTGCCCCACCACCCCTTCTAGCAGCTTGGCTTCCCCCAGCCCAAAGCTCTCATGCCACTGGAGTGCTTTTCATCTCTCCCTGCCTTTGAAACGGTCTCGCTCCTCTTCTGCAATGCAGAGGTTTGTTCGCATTCTGGTAGGAGCCTTCAATCGGTTTTGCAATCCCCCGGTTCCCCTGGGTTTAATACTCATGGTAGGTAGTAGGAGCTATTCACCTTACTAAGCACGTCTTCAGCATACCAGGGTTTTCTTGCTGTAGACACACGCACACGCACACAAACACTGCAGTCCTTGAATGTATTTCCAACATCAGGTTGAATTGGGTCGGAAATCCACGTTGCATTTTACAGGCAGAATTCTCAGCACGCAAGGACGCTGAAAAGGAAAGAACCTGGCTCTCCCCCCAATGCTCGGAGCTTAGTGTCTGCCCCACTCTTTTGCCCAGGGTCTCATTCTATACCTCATCAGCTCAGTGCTCCTTTGTGAAACAAAAGCTGGAATCCACCTGTGCTATTGGCTGAAACCTCCAGCTGGTCTATACAGAGCCATCCAAAGGGAATTGTGGCAAGCACTGATGTCCCACAGAAGGCTTTTATTTTTATTTTTTTAAAAAAGGGAAACCAAAGATCTTACACAAAAACATCAGAATAGATCAGATCAAAAGCCTATCTTGTCCAGCATTCTGTTCCCACAGTTGCAATGTCCATTGATCCTTACCACTGGGATCAATGGGGCATTGCTGTCATCTCTATTTTTAATTGAGGGCGCAATCCTATCCATGTTTAGACAGAAAAAAGTCCTACAACTCCCAGCATTCCCCAGCCAGCATGCTGGGGAATGCTGGGAGTTGCAGGACTTCTGTCTAAACATGCATACGGTTGCACCCTTAATTTTGTAAAGTACCCCCTTGTATCAGTTGGGTGGCTGGCGGCTGTGGAAGAAATTAGCTAGGATTTCAATCAAGCATCTACTTCTGGATCATGTGACATTGCTACTTTTCCAGTCTGGGAAACTTTTAAAGGTGCAAATGATCCCCTTTTTTTATTTCGAAGTCTCCGGGCTCTTTGGTTTTGCTTTTAAAATTCTTTTTCCTTCCATTTTTAAAAAATCATTTTTTATTATAAAATTTCAAATACACCAAATCATAAAGAGGAAAAGAAAAAAATGTAACTAAGCTTTGACTATCAATTTCAATATATGCGCTTATCACACACACACACACGTACGTACGTGAAAATACAGCTATGACTTATACATAAACTTCAAAGGCAGACCAAATAGCCATATATGTATTCATTCACATGTGATGCCTATATACCAACCATTCAAATATTGAAAGCATCATTAGGTCTTCAGTCCATTCCATTAAAGGAGGGGGCATTTATCCTTCCAATGCTGTGATATCAGTCTTTTAGGGCGTAATGCTATGGCCGCTAGACAGAGTCTAGGCAGTCATAGGATAAGTTGGAGTCAAGAGCGCCCTCCCCCCAGGCCGGTGCTACCATTAGGCCAACTAGGCAGCTGCCTAGGGCGCAGGGCTAAAGGGGGTGCCAGAAATAGGGAGGGCTCAAGTGGGAAGGGGCGCGCGCTAAATATCTGATCTTGCCTAGGGCACCAAACTGCCTTGCACCGGCCCTGCCTTCCCCCATCCTCGCAGCCGACTCCGAGGTTGCAGGAGCGACCTCGGAAGCAGAGTTTTGTGGGCGGGGTGGGAGCAGACAGGCTCTGCCAGCAGATGCAGTATCCTGGTGGCACCTCAGCCTCCTCTCCTTGTGTTCCAGGGCAAAACTTAAAGACAGCTGAAAAACCCTGATTCCCCGTTACCCGTGGTCACCATGGTAGGTGCCCTGTCTTTGTTCTTTTTGCTGCAACAGACTAACATGGCTACCCCTCTGAAAATGTACCAATCTACCCAGAACTAACTAGCCTGTAATTTCCTGGATCCCTTTTTAAAATTGGCATTACACTGGCCACTTTCCAGTCCTCTGGCCCAGAGCTCAATTTTAAGGACACATTACATATTTTCATTAGAAGATCGACAACTTCACATCTGAGTTAAGAACTCTCGTGTGGATGCCATCGGGGCACAGTGATTTGTTTTAGTTTGTCAATAAGGTCTAGAACAGCCTTCTCCAACTCAGTGCTCTCCAGTTGTGTGGACAACTCTCATGATCACCAGCCAGTACTGACCAAGCTGGCTGGTAGAGGGTGGGAGTTGCAGCCAACACATCTGGAGGGCACCAGGCTGGGAAAGGCTGTTCTAGAACATCATCTCTTGTCATCACTGCTTGTTACAGTTCCTCAGACTTCCTTCCTGAAAATATCAGTTCAGATATGGGATATCTGCCCTACATCTTCTGCAGTGAAAACAGGCACAAAGAATTCATGCAGCATCTTTACACACGCTCCTCAAAATCCTGTTTTGCATCCTGTATCTTAAAGCATGGTGTGTGTGGGTGTGTGAGTAGAGCACCTTCCTGATGGACTACAACGGAGGCATCTGAAGATACCATGATTATAATAATAGCCCACTTCAGTAGGAGAGGTTCTTTGCTCCTGTAACAGTACCAGAGAGGCCATTCCATAATTTTATGGGATAGCTAAAAATTTTAAGGATTACGTGACTTTATTTCAGAAAAGTCATGGAAGCACCTGTCTGGGTTTTAATCTCAAGAGGGCTTCTGTACCTGATCTAAAAGTCCAGAGTTGAGAGGTGGGTTGGGAGAAGCATGCAGCGCTGGCTTTACCTTCTGATTCTTCTCTCTTTTTCTCCCATCTCTCTCAGTGGTCAGGCCATGCTGTTTCTCTCTATACAGCAGGGGTGCACAACCAGTGGCCCTTGGCCACTCCTGGTGCGGCCTACAAAGCCAACAGCATCCCACCCACTTTTTCCAGCAGCATTGCAAAAATCCACCTATTCCAATCTGTTCCTTCGGTTGAAACTCTGCTAATCTTCCATCTCGACTACTACAACCTTGTCTGGCCTCCCGCTTGTGCACCTCAGCCTTCTCTCCTCTATTGAAAGCCCCGCTGCCAAGATTATTCCTCTCTCCCGCCTCTCAAGCCATGGGACACCACCCCTCATGGACTTCCCTCAGGTCTCCTGCTTCCTTTAGTGACTCCACCCTTACATTCCCCCTTTACTGCACCTATGCATGGAACTCCCTTCCTCCCTGAACATGTATGTGATGCCACCTCTCTCCTCTCCTTCAAATGGCATTTTTTCCACATGGCCTTTGGTTTCTCCTCTTAGTCCTTATTTCCAACCGGAAGCAAGCTTTACGTACATGTAACAGCAAACGCTCACAATCTTCCTTCCTTCCCTCGTTTCCGCACTGAGTATTTTAGATCATAAAGCTTAGCCGCCTTGTGTTGGCAGGAGTCCTTTTGCCGCAGGTGACTGCAAGTCAGTGTGTAGACATTGGAACAGAGGTCACTGGATGCCAGTAGGCTGCCCAGTGGCAGACTACAGCTCCATGACAGGGAGGAAAGCTTTATACCAGACATGTGGGGCATTTGCTATATTATACTTACATTCTCCCCCTACCTGCCTTTTAAGAGCTTATGGAAGAAGAAATAGCTCAGCGTTAGAGTGCATGCTTTGCACTCAAAGGGCCCCAGGTTTCCTCTTCAGCTAGAAAGATCAGGAAGCAGGTGATGGGAACGATCTCTCTCTACTTCAAGACCCCGGAGAACCACAGCCAGGAAGTCTAGACAATCCTGGGCTAAATGGACCAATGGTCTGATTCAGGAGAAGTCAGCTACAGATGTTCATATGTTTAGATCCCTTGAACAGTGCCCAGCTTGTTAAAGATGCTTGATAAATAACAATCCGATAGCACTGAATAGACATTAAACCATATCTAATGATTTAAAGCCACTTTTTATTATTCAACATTTTATACATAATAAATACAAAGTTTTACAGCCAATATAAAGAAAGCATCCAAGGTTCTGCTTTCAGTGTATTGACACTGTACATGGTGATACGTTCTATTGCATGCCCTGTATGAAGTTTAAAAAGGAGGCGCATTTTTACAACTTTTTTTTAAAATAAAAATTAGCAGCTCTTACAGAAAATATTTTTAAAATATAACTAAGGATTTTTTTATTTTTTTTTAAATAACACTTTCTGAATTTTGAGAGTCTGGGTAACACCACCAACAAAAAAGATGCAGAAAAACTGGCCAACCGAACAGAAAATGTGGATATTATTGGCAACACTTATTTTTCATGAAGCATTTAAAAATGTTTGCAGTACAGTTCTTAAAAAATTGTTTTAAAAAACTTAAGAATAAGTTTGATAAACACTTAAAAAAAGACCTCAAACAGATCAACAGGACAGAAGGCGCAACACCCCCCCCCCAACACAATCTTCACAGGAATCTGCCAGAAATTTGGCAACTGCTGCAGACGATACTATTATTCTTCGAACAGCTCTTCTCTCGCTTAGGCCAACTAAATGAAAGAAAAATTGGCAAAAAAAAAGTCATTTTTCAAGAGTCCCAGCCAAGATTATTTGTGCAAAGTTTAAGATGAAAGTCTTGTCAAATGATTTCACAAAATGCAGCCACAGAATTAAAAAGAAATGAACACATTTAGCTCCATTAGGCAACTAAATGTAGAAATGGATACTGTCTTTTACTTGCTTAGGGGAAAAAAGAACACACAAGAGCTCCTTTAATATTACTTATGTTACAGCTCTAAAGACATTTCGTAGGTGGTTTTTTATATTCCAGCTCTTTGGCTAGAAATTACCTGGGACGGAATTTGGTTTAAATGTTTGTCCGCCCCCCCCTCTTTTCCCAATATGAGTGTTGCTGCTCGGAGACCATTTAATCTGAAATACAGTTCTTCCCCCCTCCTATTTCACTTTTACTCATCTTCAACTACAAAATGACCTTGCCTCTCTTCAAAGTCACAAGTGGTTTGCTCAGAGAAACTGGGTTGCCTCCTGCTGTCACCCAAAAGCATATGCCTTCTTCTCTCCAACCCAAAAGCTGACCGATAGAGCTGCAAGGACACCAGGTACGACCTTTTGAGGTTCATCCCAGGCTGGAGTCTAATGGTAATCCCCACAACCCCACCAGTGTGTAGGAAGTGGTAAGATGGAGCCACTGTTGCTGGCGGTGTGTATACTCATTTCTTTTGACCCACTATCTTCTCCAGCAAACAGGCTTTGAAAATTTTGCAGGGCTTCAAAAAAAGGTCCTGCAAAGTCTGTTTGACCAGAGATGATATTAGGACAATTGAAACAAGTATATACACGGCAGGTGGTGGTAATGGCTCCATCAAACCACTCTGAACTCTCAGGGTGTGTGTGTGATTTACACACACACACACACACACACACACACACACACACACACACACACACACACACTATTGTCCTTCTCCAACCTTAGTTCCTTGGGTCTGAGCTGGCCATTACGCTTTGCGTGGAGATCTACACTAGGACTATCCACCGCTAAAGCTAGACGTCACACTTCAATATTCTAAACATTAAGGGTGCAATCCTATGCACGTTTAGACAGAAAAAAGGGCTACAATTCCCAGCATGGCATGCTGGGAGTTGTAGGCTTTTTTCCCTGTCTAAACCTGAGTAGGACTGTACCTCATACTTCTTAACTCTAGCTGCATGCTCCAGGATATACTGCTAATGTCAGAGAGTAAACTATACAGCAATAACTGGGATCAGAAGCAACCCAAGTGCAAAAATAAAAAAAAATCTGCTTAAAAAGGAAATGAACGGCTATTTCCAGCTCTACGATGAAAATCCTGCTTATTCAGTTTTATCCTAAGAAAAACATGTTGTTGCTACTAAGTCAGCACTTCTGTAGTAGATACTCTATTACTAAATGCACTGCATAAATATCAATACAAAAGGAACATCACGTTCAGGTTTTAACAGTTAATTAAGAAGAGGTGCACATTGAAGTAATTAACCTCATATGATCTGCAGTGCTTTTTTTTCTCAGTTGTAGAACTATTTTTTTTCATCTTTTGTTGGAGGGGAGGAGAAGGAGAGAGAGAGAGAAAGAGAGGAGCCGGCCTCTCCTTAAACTTACACTTGTATGTTCCCTTCTCTATCCCATACATTCTGATTAATAACCTAATCAGGTAAGTAATGTTACTTGAATAGGAAAAATAATTTTAACACATTCCTATGGCAACAGTAATATACTGTACCAATGCACATGGTATATGTATGCTAGACTTCGGGCTGGTCTACACATTACACTCCCCATGCAGAAATGCATTCCTATAATGACTTGGCCCTTATTGCTGCAACCTGCAACACCAGCAAAGATATCCCGTTTCTTCATCATGTGGCATGGAGAGGCTCCATGTGACAAGAAAGTAGACTATGTTTACTGTGCTACTTGTTGTAGAAGTTTTGGGGATATATCATCATGCAGAACTGTTTCTGCAGGGAAGTTGTAGACTGGCCATAAGTGGCATGGAAGAGGGAGCTCTCGGAAGCCTCCTCTGGAAACCAGAGCAGCTCAGCTTTCAGCTGCAAAGGCATTCCTCTGCTTGCTTTGTGCTAAAGGAGGAAGGATGGTGGATATATAAAGTGAAACCAAACAACAGCAACAAATAAAAAAGGCACAAAATATTCATGACCGTGGGAAGAAGAGTCCACCACCATGTCAATGTCCCTGGAAAATCCTCCAGTTTTTCCTCGATTGTTTAAAAGTCTCTTCCATCATGCAAAGGTGCCCAAGAATGAAAGCTGACCAAACATTGCCAACATTTGGCCTTGATTGTAGCACTACTACGCAATTCATCCCATGGGTCACACCAAGGTGATTTCCACATCCTCGATCTTCTCTGTTGGTCCACGATGTTGTTGTGTTGGAGGAGGAGGGGCAGCTCGTACCTGAAACAGGCAAAACTAGCCATGACTAGAAGAAACCTAACTTGAGCACAAAGGATTATATAAATCAGTCTTTCTAAGCCAGTGTTTCTCAACCTTGGGTCCCCAGATGTTTTTGGCCTACAACTCCCAGCATGCCCCAGCCAGCTATGCTGGCTGGGGCATGCTGGGAGTTGTAGGCCAAAAACATCTGGGGACCCAAGGTTGAGAAACACTGTTCTAAGCACACAACTATGGTTTCTGAACTGGCATAAACTAACCATAGTTAATGTTAACCACACAGTTCTGGGTCCACACATCACGGGAAGCCACAGTTAAATAAAAGCGGAAGCAAGTGTTTCTGAGCCCTTTCACTCAGCCAGGCAGGAGGGCGGGTGGGGAGCTAAACTCATGGCTTGCTCAACCATTGCTTAAGCATAACCCAGAACCATACCCCAGCAGCTCCAGGAAGAGCGAGAAAAACTCCTGTCTGAGACCCTGGAGAGCTGCTGACCAAGTCAGTGTTGACATTACTAAGCTAGGTGGACTAATGGTCCGACTCAGTAGAAGGCAACTTCTTATGTTCCTATGTGGCATCCATTGTTTCTAATTCAGTTTCTGTATGGGCACAGCATAATTATGTTGCTGACTTGAACCCACAAAGGTCACTGCGCCAATACCTAATTTCTATAGTTCTGTGGTGTGTCTGGAAAACTTACAGGTCTCAATTTGCCATATGAGGTGCTTTCAGGAAGAGGTCGTGGCGGCTGTGAGAATCCAGGAGAGTTTGAAGTTAAGCTGTTTTCTGAAAGGGAAGGAAACACACACACACACACACACTAATATATGCTTCTAGATGGAGTCACTCACATAAGGTGTACTAAATTTTGGAATTTTTAAGCCTTGTGTAATACCACTATTCTCTGAGAACACTTTTTGGGGGGCCACAGAGATCCATGGACATCACAAATTACACTCAGGGCTGTGTGTATTCTGCATGTCTTCAACACGAGGGGGAACTTAGTATGTTATACAGAATTCAACACTCTGATTCTTAATTTTCCTCATTAAACCCCCTCACCAAGTCTAAAAATTAGGGATGTACATCAGATTTGGATGAAGTCCGAAGCTCAAGCAGACGTAGGGCACTGTGTTCTGGTTCTGTTGGTTCCTGAGGTGAAGCAGGCTTCCCTCTGAAGCCAGCAGTACTGAAGCTGCCCCAGAATGTTCTGAAATTTAGCAGGCTTGATCCCCTCAGAAGGGGAGCTGCTACCTCTGCAATTTCCATCCAATCGCTTCCTGAGGGGCTACCATGCCTGCAAATATTATCCAATTCTGACCAAGAGAAAAAACTGTTACGGCCGTTTTTGTATTTCCCATGATAGTCAATGGGAAGCACAAAGCATCGGATTTCCAAACTTCGGCTTGGGTTTGGTAGCAAGTCAAAGCAGACCGACTCCAAATCGGTCCAAGCACAAGAAGACTGTTTTCCGAAATGCCGAACTGGGGTCCGAGTCGAAGCGCCCCGGGGTGTCCATGTACATTCCTACTAAAAACGCACGGGCAGTGCAGCCCCTGGTACAATCTCAGACTTTTTGCAGAATGCGACTGAGCGCACGCAAGCGGGATGGACGCTGAGCGGCAGTTCCAGGAGTCGGGGGGACAGCGACATCTCAGTGACCCTGCATTGCTCCTTGCTATACACCTATTTTATTTAAACAAAAGAGCCACAGATTTACTAAACATACCACATCATTCATTCATGCTAAAAAGCCATCAAGGCAGCGTACAACCATTTAAAACAATAAAACCATGCAACAATTCCCCCACCCCGAACATTAAAAACAGTAAGAACTACACATTTTAAAAGGCTAAATTGAAAATAGGCATCTCACCCTTTCTAAAGGTCAAGAGATGGGGAACCAATCATAATTCTTGAGGGAGCGCATCCCATAGTTTGCATTATGCCTGATTTGCATAATCACTGCCTGGCTGTGGCTTATTGTGTTGTCCGAACCCGGTCAGCATGGCTTGTTGTAGGATTAAACAACCCTCAGATAACCCATGGTCTGTTATTTGAGGGTTGTTTAACATCCCCAATAAGCCATGCTGCCTGGGTTCGGATAACACGATAAGCCATGGCCGGGCAGTGATTATGCAATGGCAACCCGGCATGTGCCGGCGGGCCCCATGTCTTGCAGAATGCGGCTTTTCCTAGTGCAGGGTGCCCAGACAGCATATCTCGCATTCTTAGTGTTGGCCTGTTGGCCTGTCTTACCATGTGTTGATGGTGACCTTGGGAAGTACAGGGAGCTTCTTTTATCAGGGCTATGGAAAGGGCTGGTTGGTGGCTGGTCATACAGTGGCAGTGGCGCCAGAGAATTCTGGGGCTTTGGAGATGGAGATACCTGCAATGAAAGGCATACAATTAAATCCCGCTTTTCAGATATATACCCTCATAAAGCATCTTACAAACAGAACTGGACACAAACACATAGAAATATACAAAAATAGCACTATCATAATTGAGGAAATTAAGGCACATTTGAGGTTAGGTATTTATTTATTTTATTTATTACATTTGTGAACTGCTCATCTGGCCAGCCGGCCGGCCACCCTGGGTGAGGTATGGAACACACATATTAACTACCTACTGAAGAAAGGCCAGTTTGAACAAATACGTTTGTAAAGCTTCCTTACGGGCCTGCACTGAAGGTGTAAGGTGCAAAGCAGCAGGGAGTTCCATAACTGAGGGGCCACCACTGAGAAAGCCCTGCCCCTTGTACTTGCCAATCTAATTGTTCTAACTGGTGGGCACATGAGCAAAGACCTTGGCAATGACTTAACTGTACTGGCAGGATCATCATACTGCCACAAAGTAAGCGGAGTACTTTCCACCTACAGAGAGCCATGTCTACAAAGTAGGCTCTTTTCAGGGGTATCTAACAACCAATATGTGACCTGTCATTAAAAATGACAGGGCTGGAAGCATAAATACATCAATGCATTAATCATAATGCACTGTAAACTACCTGTTGGATGCAAGTGGCCAGAAACACACATTTGCCTCACACACGCTTCATAGAAACAGTGTGACACAGCAGATATCGGAGTTCAAATTTTTGCTTAGCCATGAAGCTCACTGCGTGGCCTGAGCCTATGCTGTCTCACAAAGATAACCCCACGTACATTACCCGTAACTGCTTGGGAGCGAGGAAGGGCTACAGATGTAAACCTAAATGCAAAGATTTAATCTTTCATTTGTTAATTGAAAACAAGGAAGCGAGTTCAACAATAAAAAGTTGACTCATCACCCCAAACTGGAGGCACATTTTTCAAAAGTGAACATGCTAAACTGCAACTGTAAGAACTGGCAATTCTCCTCCTGCCAAGCTCCGTCTGATCTCTCAATGTACCACAGAGAGATTAATTACAGGAAGGAGACCGGGAATTTCCTCTTTTTGCTTCTATTTCCTTTCTGCCCCTCACCACTCCTTTCATTCTTTGTACACATCTGTTGTTAAACTTTGCCAACATTCAAGGTAGGATTAAAATTAAGTTGGCGCAGGCAAAGAAAGTTAAGGCATGGGGCCTTCATTTGTGAATCTCCGAAAATCTGACATTTACCTTGTTTGGCATTCAAAGTCTTCATAAGCAGCTATTGACCGGGTTCACACGATCACAGAGGAAAAATAAGCCACAGTGGCTTATTTTCCCTCCCTGCACATGCCTGTCACGAACCACCTAATTAGCATAATTACTCTCGCCGGGTGCAGGTTGTAGTGATGTCTGAACCCAGCAAGGGTGGGTGGCTGGGTTGGTTTACAAACCACCCCTGAAACCCATGGCTTGTTCTAGGGCTCGTGACCGGCACATACAGAGAGGGATAATAAGCTACCATGGTTTATTTTCCCTCCGTGATATGGTCTTGACAGTAAGAGAAAAGTTAGGATTAGGATCCGCCAGTACAACTTTAGAACTAAGGGACTGAAATAAGGGACATTCATTATCATTAGTGGTGCCGTGAGATCTTTGAGAGCGCAAGTGAGCATAAGAATAGCTAACTGCTTATAAGCACTTACAACCCACCAGGCGAGCCTTGCGAATTCTGCTGGCCTCCTACTTGTAGAGCTCAAATGAATCCTGGAAAGCCTTGCCCTTTGCCACTCGCCTGGAGTTAGTAGCAGCTGCTCCATGACGACTGCCTGAGCAGAAGCCTGCTTCTGCTGTAGCAGTTCATGGCTGCAGCCACAGCAGTGCTGTGCTTTGCTTGGTCCAAAACACTTCTATGGGAGCTGAAGTGCGTCTCTGCCCACCCACCCCCGCACCTTCCTAAGCATTAGGGCTGAAATACGTCAGCGCTAGATGTAGTAAAAGCAAAGGCTTGTGCAGCCTCCATATTGCAGTTCTTTTTAGCACAGTGTCCTCAGGGAGTACAATATATCTCAAGGAGCGCCTCCAGCAACATCAAGTAGGCCGCTCAACAAGATCTGCCACGGATGGCCTTCTCCCTGTCCCATCAGCCAGAGAAACCAGGCTAGTGGGGACTAGGAGGAGGGCCTTTTCTGTGGCAGCCCCCAATTTATGGAACTCTCTCCCCAGTGACCTCCGCCATGCCCCTTCCTTGATTAGCTTCCGCCGGGCATTAAAAATGTGGCTTTTCAGGCGGGAATATGGGGTGGGTTAGGATTTTTAAGTTTTGTTGCTGCTTTTAATTGTGTTTTATATGTGTGTGTGTGTGTGTGTGTGTGTGTGTCCCTTGTATTTTATTGGATTGTACATCACTCAGAGTGGCCAGATGTCTGGCCAGATGGGCGATTCATAAAATAAATAAATAAATAAATAAATGGCTGGGTCTGGTGTGTTCTTCCCTCCCTCAGCTCTAAAAAGCCAGAAGCCCTTTAATGAAGGGGGAGGGGAGGGGGGTGGGAAGAGGAGGCAAGGGCGTGCACATTCAGCTTGGCGATGCTTAATGCAAAGGCAGGCCACGAAGGATGTGCCCCAGCATAATGATCTCCATGACTGCCCCGCCCCCTGGCTGTCGATCATGCCACGATACCATACGAAGATGGTGGCTTGCTCGCCCTCTCCACATATGCAAACGGATGATGGTGCGCACATGTGAGTGGAGCTTCCTGCAAAACGTGTACCTCTGCTGAGCGTGTCATTCTGTTGTGTGCTTTTTTAACCAACACAAATGAAGCTTGGTGACGTTATGGTAGATGTATCACCACCTGGCAACTGAACTAGGAGCGGAAGAGATTAGCTTCAATAAATTTGCATGCCCTTGTGACAGAATTAGGGGGCATTTCCTTAACATTCCAACTCTCCCATGAAACCAGGGACAACTGGCAATTGCTGGCTACATCACGTTCAAGGCTTTGTCTGGTCCTATTCATGCCCATTTAGGACACTGGCAAAATTCCTCCCATACCTGAACATCTGCAACACATTGAGTCTCTCCATTTTCTGAGGCTGTTAGCTCTTCTACTAGTACGGATGGGAAAACCCCAATGTGTCCATTGAACTCCCCTTCCCAGAAGCCATCGTCATCCTGGTTTTCTTTGTTCAAGATACGGATTATTGCTCCCTCTGGAAAGGACAGTTCATCATCCGTCTGGCCCTCGTAATCATAAAGTGCTTTTACAAAACATACTAGAAAAGCAAAGCAAAGTATCATGATATAAGAATTTGACAGAACTTTTTGTAACTTTTTTATTTCTATAAAAAACAAAAAACAAACAACACAAAACATATAACAATAATTAACAATTAACAAAACTAAAATGGACTTCCGAATTTTTCTACAGCAAATATAGGTAACAAATATCTCTTTATTTATTTATTTATTTATTTATTCATCCATCCATCCATTCTATTTATACCCCACCTTTTTTCCTGCAAGGAACCCAAGGCGGCTTACATAATCCTCCTCCTCTCCATTTTATCCTCACAACAACCCTGTGAGCTAGGTGAGGCTGAGAGTCAGTGACTGGCCCAAAGTCACCCAGTGAGTTTCATGGCCGAGCGGGACTAGAACCCGGATTTCCCGAGTCCCAGTCCAACACTCTCACCACTACGCCACACTGGCACTTGATAATAATTTTTAAAAAGCTCTCTTTTTTCTATTGTCACACATTTATCATCTTCCTTATTTTTTTTCTATTGTCAGTTCATCTTCTTTTTATTCCACAAAACCACAGATAAACAAATCATTGTTTTCTAACCCCTGCAAAAAGTCAATTAGAGGTTTCCACTCTGCAATAAACGTAGATGTTGTCTTTTCTCTAATTAATGAGAATTTGAAAGAACTTTTGAAATGTATCTGGGCTGAATGAGCTCCCTAGATCACTTTTGCTGGAATCCTGAGGACCGCTTCTGCAACTTTTCCCACTGCAGCAATATCTGTGTTGGGAACCGCATGTAAAAAGCAACATTACAGGTGGCTTTGAGTGCCTACCTTGCTTCTTGTGCATGCACTGGGTAGTCTCTAGTTCAGATCTCAAGTCGTGACCTCACTGGGTGGCCTAAAGAAGTCCACTACACATTACATGAGATGCAGGGCTGCCAACGACTGACTCACCACATCAAGTTTATTCCCAACTCAAGGATGGAAAGCGGAATATTGGTGGTCAGTATAAGAGGTTTAAAGATGTTCTTAAGACTAATCTAAAAAAAAAAGCAATATAAACATCGAAAACTGGGAAGCTCTGGCCCATGAACGATCTAAATGGAGGTTGGCCTTTCACAAAGGTTCCATGGACTTTGAAGAAGCCCGAGTGCAAGGTGAAAGGGAGAAACGTGCTAAGCGAAAGGCACGTCAAATGAATCCTTTACAGGACCATCCTCCATCTGGTAACCTGTGTCCTCACTGTGGGAAGCTGTGTGGATCTAGAATTGGCCTCCACAGTCACTTATGGACCCATCACTAGAGTCTACACAATTTTTTTTAGAATTTCCTCCGTTTATAATTTTCTTTTTGTAATTTTTATCCTGGAAGACAATCTTACTTGGTCACGAGTGATCGCCTACTACTACTACTACATCAAGTTTATTTATTCATCTATTTAAAACATTTGTATACTGCTCATCATTCAATAGATTCCAGGGCAGTCAACAGTATATATCACAAAACACTAAAACATACAATAAAACCATAACATTAACAATAAAATGAGGCATTTCCCAAATTAAAATGCTGGGGGGGGGGGAATACCTTAACTTGGCAGCAAAATGAATTTAATGTAGGCACCAGACTCACTTCTTTAGGGAGCACATTCCATAACTGGGGTGCTACCACGAAAAAGCCCTCTCTCTTGTTATTGCATAATTCTCCTTCTCTCTCGTAAGCTGTAGGATAATTTATTCTGTCCGATAACTTGATTGCACTGTGTTTCTTCACGCCCGTCAGCAAATGACGCGGAGCAGGTCAGGGAAACACGCAATGCAACGACATTGTGAGATGATGTAATTACACATTACAGAGGAAAAGGATAGAATTTGACACAGAGCGCCATTTTTGATGACAGCTCCATGTCAACTGTGATGTGTAGTTTTGCCTCCAGTCAGACTTTGCCTCCAGCTTATGGAATACCTAATGAAATCAGCCAGCTTCTAGATACAGGCAACGGATGAAGGAGGTGATCGGAAGAGGTCCATCAATAATCCTTTGTCACTGTTTAATATTTGTAAAGCACCTAAATAACGTGTGTAATGTTGCTGTTGTGAATTCTGGTTTTTAGGCAGTGGCCTAATCTTTAGGTTGCTGAATTTGTCCTTAAATACACAGTGATAAGGTTTTTATCCATTTTGTAAGTTGCTTTGAGTACTTCTAAAATGGAGAATGTGACTAATAAACTTATAGAAGGAATATTCATAACCAGAAGGACCAGAGCTCATCACAAACCCAGAAGATCCAATTTGCACTTACCACTGGAGTCTCCGTTGAGGCTCCCTGAGACTAGCTCGGCTTCAGTTGAATTACTGGAGGTATGAGACCGACTGTCCAGTGCCGCCAGCGACTGCAACATGCTCAAGAGGCTGTTGGAGGTTGGGAATTGCAGATATTTCTCTGGTACATAGCCCACATGGCCCGACTTATTTCGTGCCTACAAAAGTTGAGAAGGTGAAAAAGATTAACAGAAGGGGAAAAAGTGTGTGAACAAGCATATACACTTTAAAAATAACCACCTGCCACCCACTGTTGCCCCTTCCACATGCCACAACGACAGGAAAAACAAAATGATACCTTTACCCAATCTTCCATATCTCCATCTTCAATAACTTCCAAAACCTCATGTTCTTCAATGGTTAACTCATCTGGCTGGGAAGCCTGTGGCAAAGGACAGTCACATACCATTTGTGGTAGATACATATTAAGTTTCAGAAAACCACAACTTCTAATGAGCTAACTTTAACATTGATCCTTCCAGGGACCCCAGTCCCTCATCCCAAGACAGGCTATGGTACACCTGAAGCATCTCAAAGAGGATCCTGGAAAACAACTAAAGGAGTGCCACAATAAAGGAGTGCCTTCTCCCATATGAATCCAGTGCAGTTAGCTGCCACACCTTCTGGGAGCCTATTTCCCCCATGGCCACTGGGTGGACCTGACAAAGCAACGGCAGCAACAAGATGGCTGTGAAGAAGACTTGCTGCATCACCGCCCCCCCCCCCCCCCCCCCCCCGTGCTGCTAACATCTTGCGCCATCAAGAGTTCCAAGAGTCAGGAGCCACTGATACCATTTGCCCAATGAGGTCTATGAGGGCAAATTATATGTAGTGGATAACTTTAGAGTTAGGATATTTTAACTGTTGTCTAATTTTATTATGCAAATCACTTTGAGAACTTTGTTGAAAGTAGTATACCTTCTGGAATTGCTTCTCCATGAAGGACCAGAGCCAGCACAAAACAGTTCCTCCCAGTCTCAGAAGAATACCACAGTTGAGGGTATTGAAGGCTGCTGACCGGTCCAGTAAAATGGGTGCACTCTCCCCTTGTCCAGTTCCCAGTGTAGGTCACTCACTAGGGTAGGACAACCAAGGCTATCTCCATCCCCTAAGCAGGCCTGAAGCCAAACTGGATCCAGATAATCCACATCATTCAGGAAACCCTGGAGTTGAGAAGCCCGCACACACTCAAGCACCTTGGCCAAGAGTGGAATATTGGAGAATGGCCAGAAATCATCCAGCACCATGGGGTTTAGAACAGGCTTCTTTTTTTTTCTTTTTTTAAAGTCTTACAACAGCCCCTTTCAGGATTTCTGGAATAATGCCCTCCTCCAAGGAGATGTTTACCCACTCTGCCATTTCCCCACTGGCTGCTTCGATCAGCTACAAAGAGTAAGGGCCAACAGCACAGGTGGACTTTGACAGGATCTCCTGCCAAGGTGACAGGAACATCCCTAAGAGCCATCAGGAAATCATCCAGATCCATGAGACGCCTGGGGCAGACCATTCTAGTTGTTTCCCCATCCCTACCAAGGTTAGGAGTCTCAGTAATCTCAAAGCTAATCTAAGTTATGACCATATTCTTGCATGCAAAGATGGAACAATTAATTTCACAACATCAGGACTGCTCTTTGCAAACTAGTATTCCCTTGATATTCACCTCCTATTTCATGCTTCTAGGCAGCAATCACCATCTGTAATCCCTGGAACTCTGGACCCAATTGTTTCATTCTACCTCCAGTTGTAAAGGGAGGGAGCAAGTTGATGATTCACCTCAAGGCCAAATACTGAAGTTTTGTTTTTGAATACACACAAGGTTTCATTGGTGTTAAAGCCTAGATGATCATTTGCTCACCAGCAAGATCCTAACATGTTACGTACCTTGTATGAATAAACAACTTTACAGGTCAATGGATAATTTCTGAGTGTACCAGAAGGACTGGAACCGCTGTCATCAAAAGCATCCATGCCATCTTCCAGCTCTTCCCCTTCTTCCCTTTCTCCATCAACATTTAGCTAACAGGAGAGAGATCGGAAAAGAATAAGTGGCCTGGATTACATCTACGAACTAAGTGAAAACCTACGATCAGGCCAATTACTGAGTGAACATCCAAAAACAACGGTGGCAAGGTATCAATTTATGTTGAGATGTCAACACCATTTGTCATGGAGCAGTTGCCTATGTTTTAGGTACCACTCTTGCCCAAATAAATGTGCCCCACCTTGCTGTGCACAAAGGTGTGTTTATTGCTTTTTCCATGCATCAGTTAGCTGCCAACTTGTTGGTTACTTTTAAGCTCCGGCCTGAGTGTTTTCCTTCTTCTATGACAACCATTAACTTTCTGTGTGTGCCTTCTTCCCTCTTCTAAATACAGAGGTTGATGCTTTACCACATGGACAGCCAACCTGTGGCATGATCAGGGCCACAAATACCACAGGCAGTGGCAGTTTCTGGCAGGGCTGGACAGGAGCTGGAAGGTCCATGTGCTTCACCAGAGAGGCAGAGATACATTCTGGATAGTCTCAAACAGTCACACCTGTGAACAATTCAGCTCCTGCTCAGGAACACCAGAACCTCTCATTGCCCATGTGACTTGGGCCACCAATCATGCCACAGGTGGCCTCTGTATGTAGAGGGGGAAGGTGGCACAAAGAAAGTCTGAAATCTTTGAGAAATCCTGGAAGCAACACTCTTCAGACAAGCCTGATTCAGCATCCTCATAAGAATGTAATGTGACTGCTGTGCTGACAACTTCAGCATGTGGTTCAGACAGCACTAAGCACTTCCAATGAGAACAGGAACGGCTCAATCTCTGCATTTCTTTAGGTATTCCAAGTGTCTGATCCTTATCTGTTAGCTAAGGTAATTTTCTGAGCCAATACATCTAGAGGGCACCAGGTTCAGGAAGGCTGGTTTAACTCATCCTGCCAGCTACTAATGTGAGTAATGAACAGGTGTGGGTCAACCCACAGGAGGGTTCCTCTAGCCATACAGGAAGGCTCAGATGCTTCATAAGGCAAGCCAGGACCAGGACCAGGACCAGGACCACGTGGGTCATCTTTGCTGGTTCCAGGCAATCCATCCTCCCCATCTGGATTTGGGCCTGAAATACCAAACTGTGGGTGCATGGAGGGTAAGCTGTAAGCAAGCACAGTTTGTGACATTGCAAGAACAGGATTACTGATAAAGGGGCACACCTGTTAAGGCATTAGCCTTAGCTTCCAGTTTCCCTCCACATGCAGGGCGCAACAGGAACAGCAAGGGAGTGGAGTGGAGCTAGTGGACTCATTATCACCCTCCCTCCCTCCTTCCTTCCATTTCCATGCCACTCAATAGCAGAAGCTCTCTGTGTAGAGCTTACACATGAGCAGAACGACTGAACAAGGCTAGATTCTCACAACCAACTTAATGAGTGCACCTAGAGTGTGAATGCATGTTCAGTGTAATGTGTGAATGCCCCTAGTGTGACACATGGTCCCTGCACGTCCCTGTCCTACCACACAGAAAGGAATAGCAAAGCTTGGGACCTTCACACTGTCTTTCTGCCTTCAGAAAGTCATCACATGTGCCCCAATCTCCACGTGTCCTTTACCTAGCATGTGGAAAGGAAGATGAGGGATCTGGGCCTTTGTGCTGCATTTCTGCTTTCAGAAAAGTAGTGTTTATTTATTTATTTATTTATTATTCATAGATCATAGAGTTGGAAGGGGCCTACAAGGCCATCGAGTCCAACCACCTGCTCAATGCAGGAAACTAGAGGAGGGGGTCTCCCATCCAAGTAATAACCAGGCCTGACCCTGCTTAGTTTTCCACGCTCAGACAAGCTGAGCTGGACTTCAACTCCCGGAAGCTTCTGCCAGCATGGCCAACTGGGAGTTGACATCCCAAACATCTGGAGGTCTATTTCCTGCCCACCTTGAGCTAAGGAATGGAAGGCCTGGAGGCCAACAGGCTGAGGAAAGGGTGCACCATAGGAGATCGACTGAGAAATTTGACTTCTGGAACTTGGTCATTGTGAACATTATAGATTTCATAGATCATAGAGTTGGAAGGAACCTACAAGGCTATTGAGTCCAACCCCCTGCTCAATGCAGGAAACTAGAGGGGTCTCTCATCCAAGTAACAACCAGGCCTGACCCTGCTTAGCTTTCCACACTCAGACAAGCTGAGCCAGCGTGAGCCACAGGCCTGTACAATGGCCTATATCCCACCATTTTTTGTGCAAGGAACCCAAGGCAGCTTACATAATCCTCCTCCTCTCCCTTTTATCCTCACAACAACCCTGTGAGGTAGGTTAGGCTGAAAGTCAGTGCCTGGCCCAAAGTCACCCAGTGAGCTTCATGGCTGAGTGGGGACTCGAACCTGAGTCTACTGCTTCTCCTAACACTGCATTCCAACCCCTTGCCAATTACTTAAGGATCAAACTACATGTTACTTTAAAGATGTAACTAGGTTCCCCCCCCCTTTTTTTTTACTCGAAAACAAGTGCATGGGACCTAATATGGATCAGGACTCTAGAGCAGGGCAGCAGGCTTTAACCCTTTGGTTAAATATATTACAACTGGACGTCTTTATGGCAATGTTAACTAGAGGTGTGGGAAGTCTGATTCACAATAAGATGGGGGGGGGTTTAAAGTCCCCCACACTAAAGTCCTGATCTGTGTGAGGTCACATTCCATAGCTAAAGAAAAGGCATTGAAAATAGAATAGAGTAGATTTCCTCTGCAAAACCTTTTGAAAACATTGGAATAAACATTTGGAAACAACTGGCAGCATTCTAACTTCAGAATGAAACTGAGCGTGCATAACAGAACTTTGCCAGCAGTTGCTGCCATAGGTTATAATGGGGTAGAAAAACTTTAATAATGCAGGACCCTTTTTTGTGATTCACCTTAACTAAAGGGTGTGTGTGCCTATTCTAGAAATCCCCTGAACTAGAAGCATTTTGGGGTGGGGGAAGAAGATGAGATGTGTGGGGAACCAACAGTATTCAGGATATAAGAAATGTATTTATTTATTATATTTATATATCCTGCCTTCTTCCTACAAGGAACACAAGGCGGCTTACATAGACCTCCTGCTCTCCATTTTATCCTCACAATAAACCTTGTGAGGTAGGTGAGGCTGAGAGTCAGTGACTGGCCTAAAGTCACCCAGTGAGTTTCATGGCCCAAGTGGGGACTAGAACCTGGGTCTCCTGAGTCCCAGTCCAACACTCTCACCACTACACCACACTGGCTCTAGAATTGGAATTAGAACAGAAATCTAGAATTGCCAATTCAGAGTAGAGAGATGTACAGTAGAAGCCAGGGATGTTGAAGAGTCCTTGGTCTCGAGTCACGAGTCGAGTCACGAGTCTTTGGACCCGAGTCTCGAGTCCGAGTCCGAGTCCTTGGTCCAAAATGGTGACTCACGAGTCACGAGTCACTCCCAAAGCTGACTCCACGAGTCCCTATTAAAATCAATGGGGGTTTTCCCCAACAAAATAAGGCTACTTCAGATGTGTGGCTTAAATAAATTCTAGGCACAAGTGTGCCTTTTTATCTCAATACTCTGCCAGTGATTTTGACAAGAACAGACCAGGCAGACAAACCCAAAATAACCAGGCAGGCAGAGGAGGCGGGGAACTCCAAAGCAGGCAGGCAGAGGCCTTTGTCTTGGACAATTCAAACTGTGGAACTGGTTAAGAAGAGACCAGGCAGGCAGAGGAGGCTGGGAACCCCAGACAGGCAGGCAGAGGCAGCTAAAATGTCTGAAAGGTTGCATTAGGAAAATGATTTTTAAAAATAAACTTGGATTGTTACTGCAACTAGGTCCAGACAGCACCTGCAGGTGGCATCAAGCAGGGATGTTGACGAGTCCTTGGTCTCGAGTCCCGAGTCGAGTCTCGAGTCCCATTAAAAATATTGGGACTCGAGTGCGACTCGAGTCAGAGGGGGGACTCAGTCCGACTCACGAGTCGAGTCCTCGAGTCCGAGTTCCCATCGCTGGTAGAAGCCAAGGCTGTGGCCACAGGACTTGGCAGCAGCCCTGTTGGGAAAGTGGTAGTGGGGGTCAGACCCACAATGTTCCATTGCCTCCTCAAATGAGCCTGCAGTAACACTAATTCCTGATCAAGGCGCTACACAACCTGCCGGTGAAGAGCTATGGGGAAATGGGATTAGCAAAGATAACACGAAATTACAAAAGTATAGTAGCTGCTGCCATTTCGGGTGGAGTAAACATTTCCAAAATGTGTTCATTGATGCACAAACTGTCCCATGAGATTGTATTGCTATGGGCTACTTTGTTGTGTAATATGACAGGGAGCCCTCCAACAATCTATAACGGATCTCCGAATCCAACACATGTTGTTCCACTGGCATGTCAAAACATTTTGCTGCCGCAAGTGACCACTTGGGCAGCTTGTGCAGTCAGATTGGCCCTGTTTTTGCATTAAAACCACAAAGCAGAACAAATTGGTACCTGATAGGAAGCAGATTCTTTAGAATATTTTGAAGGCAGGTTACATAGTGAAATGTCAAGTTGTTTGATTAATGCAATTCTCTTATTTAGAATTTGTTCAATGCAAAGCTGTCAAGAGTTGCTTTGAACAAGTGATCTAACAAACGCAGATACAAAAAAAAACAAACATACCTGTGCTAAGCTATGTTTTGTTAAACAAAAAAAGAAAAAGAAAAAAGAAGTAGAAGCAGTTTCAGCATATCAAAACATCATCTTCACATATGCCCTAAGGAGCACAAGGAATGTACAACAGAATAAGAATGACACAGATTGGTATTTCTACTTTGCAGAATTAGACTTTTGCTCTAAAAAATGCCAGCTTCTGGCTAACTCTAGCCTGCCTGCCAAAGGCAACCTTTGCAACCAGCCTTTACAACCAAGGCTGGGTGGGGGAGAGTGCGTGTCAAAAGGGAAAATGGAAATGAGATTTAATCCTCCCACACTCCAGCATCTGCCAGTTCGTTAGGGACTGGCACTGGCTATATAAACTGTTCCAACTGTTGGCATGCTGTACTGAGTAGAGGAAGAGTGCTGGGGAGAATCCAGGTTTTGCAACAGGAAATCGATGGAAGTGGAGAGATAAATGAAGAGTGGAAAAGGCAGTTTGGAGGAACGAAATGTTTCTTTTTTTTGCATCTAAGGCTAAACTCCCTCGGGCCTCAGCCCTAACAGAAATAATTGCATTTGCACTTGTACATATCCTTCCTTGCCCTTGCCTCTGCCTCCCTTCTCCTACCAAAATGTTGATTGCCCATTCCTTGGAGGTAGGGAGCTATCTTTTTTTGCTTGTGTTTCTCTGCTGTGCCATGTGCGGCTTAGTAACGATCACATCCAACAGTGCCAACATGGGAATCTCAAATAATCTAGACATCAGTTTGCAATTCTAATTATAACTTCATGTGCGGAAACAAAGTCCTCAGGGCGCAGCTGCCAAGCACAAGACCCAGAGATACTTATCAGGGCCTTTAGGAGTGGTTCACAGCACCTCATAAAACGAAGGAAGGCTAGGTTGGCTCCCTGTCTGCTGTCCTTCCACTGGCAGGCAAATAGGTTTTTATTCAAGCAGATCTTTGGCATGTAAGGTGGTCTATTGGGTTGGGTGCTGTTTTTATTCTGTTACTGTACTGTGTTTTAATGTACTTGCTTTTTTTGTTTTTGTTTCAACCAAATTTTTATTTTAAAATTCTGGTTCCTATGATTGGTAGCCACCTTGAGTGCCATTTTCTTGGTGGAAAGGTATGGTATAAACCAAATGAATAAATAAATTAGGGTGGAATTAGATCATCTCCATGCTTGCAGAGACAAAAGGAATGTGGGAAGGGGAAATGCTTACATGAGACGATTGGGGGGTAGACAGGAGTACTAAACCTCTCCTGCACCCAGTTCTTTACTGAAAATGCCCCCTGCCCCAACATTCTTCCTTTGCCAGGCTTACTTCTGGCTTTGGATCCCAGCTGAGGAAGGGGAAAAAAAAAAAGTATTTGCAGTGAAGGGTCACTGGCAGGAAGGAAGGGTTAAGTCCTCCTTCTGCCTGCCAACTATTTATTTCAAATGTACTCCCAAGTCTCTACAATAGCATCACATAGAATTAAGAAACCCACGTTTCCCTTGTAGTATGTACGTAGTCTGGCCCTTAGAAGGCGCATGTCAAACATAGGAGAGCAGAGTATGGCACAATTCATCAGCATGGTGATGGTGCAACTGACATTGTTCAGCTACCCACTTAAGACCAATTTCCGTGCACTTCCCCTTCTCACATTTCTTCTATTCTACCAGTCCTTGCTAAATAAACACAACTCCTAACACTGAATATTTGGGTGTTTTTAAGCAGAATAATTTTGCAGCACAGGCACATATATTTGCACAAAGTATTCTGATGGTTTTCTTGGAAGAGAATTTGGGTTAGAATGAGTAAAAAACAACAGAGAACACATACTTTTGGACTCCACTGTAGAATAAAATAGTAAACCAAGCCCACTAGTACTAGAGCTGCAAGGAAGCACCAAGCCTGGTTTTATCACTTGGGTCGGAAGAAAGTAGATTGAAAAGACAGTGATCAATAAATAGTTCTGATCAAGGCTCTGCACAATCTTCTGGTGACAAAGACGGTGATCAGGAAATATTAAACAGACCCTTTTGTGACCTGTTTCTTGAAGTGGGTAGGAAAGGAAACCCACCAGCGTAAGGTATTACGACCATGTGGTGTGAAGTCACCCTTCCAGCAGAAGGGGGCTCGGGGTAGGGTGGGGAACACTGGATTTTGTTTATGCTTGGTAAGGTGGGCAGGACAGGGCACAACCAGGTCAGAGCAGTGGTCCATCTAGCCCAGAACTACTTACTCTGACTGGCACAGGCTCCCCAAGGTTTCAGGTGGAGGTCTTCCCCAGACCTGCTACCTGAGATCCTCTAACTTGGTGCTCTATGCTGTCTGGGGATGATGGGAGTTGTAGTGCAACACATCGGGATAGCACCAGGTTGGGGAAGGCTGCTCTGACTTGAGTTACCATGAGCAGGACCGGACGCCCTCTGCAAAACATAGGCTCTACTACTAAGCTCATGGAGTCCCAGAGTTGTGGGACACGATCTATCATGCTGTGTGCTTAAACTGTACATATGAAAAATGCACTCAAAGCAATCAGGAAAGCATGAACACCGCCGCCCGCCCTTCCATGCCTGACACTGTTCATGTTTGCCTTCACAGCACTGTGGTACAAGAGCCTTAAAGCCCCAGCTAAGTGCTCCAGCATGTGCTAAATAGGCACACACAAATTTTTACAAGCTGACTCAACGGTTAGGAATGTTATTGTTGTCAGCTGCTGGAGATCATCTACAGCCTGGCTAGTTCTATGACCAGCAGCAAAAGATCACTACCGCATGCCATCTGGAGAAACAATATCCATGATACGTTGGCTCTTAATTATTCCAACTTGTCAAATGGGAATTACTACTAAGTCTTAATTACTAAGGAAACTCATCTGTGGGCTCCAGCTCCTGCGACTCCGATTCCTCTTCCTCCTTACCCTCTCATTGCAAATGCAGCTATCATGCCCCCCCCCCCTTTCACCAGCCCTCACTGTCATGAACTTGACAACCTGTCCAAGGTCCCTGAAAATTTCTCTTTGTTTCTCATTGCAGCTTCTTTCAGGGCATATGAGAAATAGTAAAAAGGAAGCTGGGAAGAGAGGGGGAAAGTGCCAGTATTGCTCTCCACCCAGCTCTCCCCCAACTTGAACTAAAAAGTAACTTTCCATCAACGCTCCTGTGAAATCGCAACACCAGGATTCCTGTCTCAGAGAAGAGGCATGAAGTCTGGTACAGCTTTGGATTGCTTCGCACAACCACATTGAGATGGCAAGGCATTTTGTAATTCAGACATTAGCTTTCAGAGTAAGCTGCAGGCACATGCATTTGGTTAATTGATCCATCATGGTTCTGAACCCACTACTTGCTAACAGTGATCAGGGTTACCACCTCACAGGGGGAGGGGGATCCCACCTTCTCCCTACTCTATCACCCCAAAGTGGTTAAAGGGGTATGGTAACTCAGCTATGCCTTGCAATTCTTCTTTTCAGGCTTCCTGGATAAATTTCTCCCTACAATCTTGGTATCTCACTTTTTAGACTGATGTGAAATCTGATCCCTGTAGCAAGGCCAGACAGTTTGTAATCCTATTAACACGGTTCCTACTTAAAGTCTTTGTTTTAAAGAACACTCTACTTCGGTGCATTAAGCATCAGCTAGGCATGTAGCAACTTTATTTCTGAGTATTTGTGCCTGAAGTTGGGTGTGCAGAACCCATCGACATCTATTCACTTGTCAACCCTCTGAGCCTGAACCTCCTCTATTGACTTGTGTGCGGTATCCCGGCTTTCAGTATGTGCTCTTTCAGTTTTTAATCTCCACTGGACCCATGTATCCATCATCTTCATCCTTCACTTCATGTACTCTAAAAAGTAGGCTTTTGCCTCCAAATGCTCAAAACTCGTCATCATCGATGACTGAAGATGAGTTTGGTGTAATTACAAAGCTCCAGCATTTTAGACATTAGTTAGTCCCCTAAAGACTTCTCCCCTCTCTTTATTTTAAGGGCCAAATGAAACATGATGTTATTCACGTCTTTAAATTTGTGTGGCTGATTTTTAAAAAATAAATGGCCAGTATTGGCAGAGGTGGTGCTGGGGCAGAGCCAGATTGACACCTTGGTGCAGAGAAGGGGAAGCTTTGATCCTTTACCCTGTTGCGCAGTGTGAGGAAAGCTGTCATTGGTGCAAACAGCAGACATGGCTGACTGGTACTGCGGTGGGGGCAAAGGATTAAAGCCTCCCATCCCCTCCTAGTCCTGATCTAGCATGCACCCCCCAGCACTGGATATTTGCTTTAAAAAAATCAGCCAGGATGCATCATGACTGGTTTGGTCCTAAGATTTGCTGGGCAATTCAGAATATGCAAGAGGGCAAGGCTGATGAGAATTACTTAATTAATTGCACCTAATGTGTTTCGGCTATCTTCACCAGAGGAATTTATGCAGTAGTTAGCTAGATCCAAAAGTGCATCTCCTTCTAACATTCCATTTAGGAAGGAGATGTGCTTGTCTGTCTAGTTAATGGCTGTACAAATTCCCCTTGTGAAGATATCCAAATCTATTTATTACAGTCCGTGACCAGATTGACATACACACATTAACACACTCAACAGTATACTATCAGCACTAGACAAATAAAAAACATGTTAATTGAGCTCTCAGCTTAACTGCAATAGAAAGGAACTTTGCAACCTTTTCAGTAACTACAGTGATTATGTTGGTTAACAATAAGACAAAGTGACCCTGTTTGCATGTCACAGTGGCAAATCGTGGGTTATTTAACCCAAGATTCACATGGATGCGCACCGCCTGCCATTTTTGAAAACAAGCTCTGCCCAGCACAATCAGAGGTTGTCAGCATGATGTGTGAAGCCGGACTGATGGGTTGTTTAGGGGCTAAACGACACTTTTGTCCGGGTTTGTACGTTATGCTGACAATTGTGCCGATTAGAGGTTGCTTACAGTATGCGGTAATCTCGTGTGCAGCACATCCCAGCAAATCATGGGTTAATTAACCAACGGGGTACCATCATGACTTGTGAACTGGCCCACAGAATGTATTATCTCTACCAGGCAACTAATATAACAAAGGCATAATCAGTTATCTCCTAATATCCCAACAGAAATAGCAATATAGTAAGACAGTCTCTAAATCTCCTGAGCCACAAAGACAATAAGATCATGGCAGATGGAAAAACATTCATAAAAACCAACATAAATGCAATCTGAAGCTTATAAACATACATGATTCTTCAATAATCTGCCCTTTCACTCTCAGTTGGGAATCCTTGTAAAGCTAGGTGAAACACATTGAGAATTACTTATTAAATTATAAAGAGTCTTTTCACACTTTAAAGACTAACAAATTTATTCTGGCATAAATTTTGTGGACTATAGTCCACTCCAGGAGTAGGCAACCAGGTGCACTCCAGATGTACAACTCCCATAACACCTAGCTAGCATGGCCAATGGTGAGATTATGGGAATTGTAGTCCAAAACATCTGGAGGGCACATGCTGCCTACTCCTGGCACACTCTATAGCCCATGAATAAATTATGCCAGAATAAATGTGTTAGCCTTTAAGGTGCCACAAGGCTCTTTCCCCCCCTGGAAATTATTAAATGGTAATTGGACGTTTTGGCCTTGCCCTCTTGCACCTTCCCTGTTATGGGCGTGGCCCTCTTTTTTGTTTTGATTCAGAATATGCACCCAGTTATATACTGGGCTGAAATTAAACATAGGCACCAAATGCTTTTTAACATCCACTGCTAATCCACAATTAAACAGTACTAAATATGATGTAGACACACTGTGGTACAGCGTCTGGACTACTACTAAGGGTTCAAAGAAAGGCAAAGAGATGAAGGTCACAAAACCAAAACTGTACCAAGTGCAAAGAGCCATTATTGGCCACCGTAGGGAGGTTTGCCCATCGCTCATTCTCCAGCTCCTCCATCACTTGATTCATTGCACTTTTCAGCCATGTATCCACCGAAACCCCAATCTGCTTCAATAGGTCAAGTCGAGCTTCTGCTTTCAGCTTTATTATCTATTGGTGACAAAGAGAGAGTGTTATTGGGATCCTTCTACTTCTTGGATCAATTGCCTGTGGAGGGGGGCATATTATCAAGAGGATCCTGCTCAGAACAGTATACATTTAATTCTGCAGCCTCTTCAGAATTGCTGTCTGAATTAGAAGATAAAACGTATTTCCAGAAGTTGTCCAGATCACAAATCTGGATTTTCATGACCATAACTATTCTTTTGGACAGAAGTAATTGCTTATTAGCAACTGCTGTTTGATTTTAAGGTGTCCTTTAAATAAACTGTAACTCTTAAAACACCTGTATTAGAGCTTTGTGCAACCTCTTGTGTACAAACATATAGAAAAACAAGGGTAAACAATATAAGCCCAGAAGCCTGCTATTTGCTGGGTGTTTGGGCTTGTAGGGGCCATAGCTCAGTGGTAGACTAGAGCACATGCTTTGCACACAGAGGGTCCTTGGTTCAATCTGCAGCCTCCCCGGTTAAAATGAACTCCATAGTAGGGCTGGGAAAGCCAATCACAGAGAAAAGAACAGGGACTAGAGAGACAAACAGCCAGACAAGGCAGGTTCATATGCTCAAGCTTCAGAACATGACAACAAAGCATTTAAAGCTCAGAAACTAGAAGGAAAGGAGAGCTCACATCATTAGCTTTTCAAACCCAAAGACGAAGAAATACCGTAATTTTCATACATTACTGCAATAATCGTATTGCTTATGCCAGTTAATACCACCCATCCCTTGGGAAACACTAAGTACTGGAAAGATGTCTGGATGGATTTGAATTTCCCCTCCTCTCAGTTCTGCCAGATCTCACAGAGATGATACATAAGTGGCACTCAAAAGGGATCACACAGCTGGATAACACTGAACATTTACTGCAATGTTACCCTTTGGTGTGCAGCATTTTGTGTCAACCTGTACATGATGAAGGTTAAAATGGAGAAAACCTCAATGTTCCTTCTTCGCAGAATATTGCAGAAGTATTTATTACAGTCTCTGTTTACCACCTTGACACCATAAACTTTGAGGGGACTCGGGTGACGACCCCTTTTTAAATGGAGGCGTTTTGAGTAGTTTCAAATAGGGATGCTGCGGAATTGTGCAAAGTTCAAGCTGAGACGTGACTGCTAATTTTGACTTATTGTTCAAAGACTCAAAACAAGAAGGATAAGCTGTTGCAATTGGATGGTATTTTAAGTCTGAAACTGCTAACCCCAAAAGTATAAAGCAAGGAACAGCACGGCAATATACTGCTGATGTGCAAGCAGCCTGTATGAACTTTTCCTATAATTTTAACTGGAGAAGGGTGGTGGGGGAGGATTGTAATAGCTGTGCACTCACTGCCCCAGTACTGCAGTACCTGTACTTTCAATGATGATTGTAAACTTCACAGTCTAAACCAGACGTTCACAATCAAATCCTACACATGGCAGTGGCACATCTGCAGAAGGGTTACATGTATGCTGTTGATTTGGTGAGCAGCTTGGCAGCACCTCTATCTCTTCCAGAAATAGGGAGAGCTCTTTCCACGTGACAATTTAGACATGGGAATGACTCGTGAGAGCACTCCGGCACTGCATAAACGTTCCGTGGGAAGCAGCCCTCACGGCAGCGTGACCTCGAATCAAGGGGGGGGGGAAGGTTTCCATTTCACCGACCCCAATTTGAAAGATGCGACAGTGACAAGCATATATTTTAAATAAGAACAACAACCCAGAAAACACAGAAGTACACTATGAAAAAAAAAAAAGGTTACATTTAGATTAAGGAGTGGGAAGGGAGGCGGGGGAGTAACAGTTCAGTGCAGGTTTTCTGTGGGAAAGAGCAAGTCTACTGAACCAGGAAAAGATTTCAGTGTTGCAGCCACTCATGCAATGCTGCTTATCATTAAACCATCAGATTAATGATTTAAGATATGCCACAGATGCCAATTCTCACAGGCAAACCTTTTCAAAGGAGGAAAGGGTAAATCAGAAGTCTCTCATGCTACAGTGTGTGTACGTGTGTGTGTGTACATATACATACAGACATACTTTATTTGCCTTCAATGCTTAATAAAATGCAGAGGACAAAACTGAAGACATGAAGAAAAAAATAAGTAACTGATCAGATACTACTGGAGTTAAATCCTGACCTATGCATTACCCTACCTTAAACTTGGGGCAGCCCCCACTTTTTCTGGGTGGGGATGTATAATGTGCACGCTCTGCTAAGGGAAGTGGCACCTGAGGTAGTAAACACTCAAAAACAACACACAAGCAGTTTATCAGCATCAAACAAGTACAAAAATGTATGTTCCACCAGCATAAGCCAACACCACAGCAGTTAGAATTCTAAAAAGAAGACCTAGCAGCCAGGGAATGTTTTCGTACATAAAAAAAAAAAAAAGTCTCCACTGAGACACAAAAAGCCAGCAGAGAAGCCACCCACATATCTCACTAGGAAGGGCATTCCAGACACAGAGAAAGCCCTACCCTATTAACTCTCAGCAGACCAGGCCCACCTAATAGTAACCTGTGTCCTCACTGTGGGAAGCTGTGTGGATCTAGAATTGGCCTCCACAGTCACTTACGGACCCATCGCTAGAGTCTACACAATCTTCTTTAGAATGTCCTCCTTTTATCCCGGAAGACAATCTTACTCGGTCACGAGTGATCGCCTGATGGAATAGTAGGAACACTGCTATACCTTCAGATCTGAAAGGGTGGGAAGAAACATACTGGTGAAGGTGCTCCCTGTCTCAGATACGCTGGATCAAGACCAACTGGGGCTTTAAAGGAGAGCACCAGCAGCACCCTGAGTTGAGTCCAAAAGCTTATGTGCAATTAGTGGACTTGAGCCAAAACTGGTATAATTAAGCAAGCTTCAGAGTAATGAGTTATAATATGAAGCACGTTAAGCTGTCCTTGCCTGTTATGTCTCAGCACCATGCATTTCCAATAGAGGGAGAGAAATCTCAGCTTCAGAAACAACGGAAACAAAAAACAGCAGCGGTAGTTATATCATACCCTGTGCCTAGCTCACCGAGATAAAACACTTCTGAGCAGAACAGTAAGAGTAAGCATTACTTTGAACTTTCCATGAAGGAAGAGAAGAGTGAACCCTGTTTGTTCTTCTAAGCCACGGGATTCCTAGTATAAACAAAAATTTGAACATTTCAGGGAAAAGATACCCTCTCCGGCGCTTCCTAGTCTACCCCTCCACTTTCAGTACCTCCAAAGCTACATTTCATTTAGCCTACAAGAAACTGGCCCTCCTCAGTTCCACTTCTCAAACTCTTGATTTAACACACTGTTTTTCAACTTCTGATCTTCAGGGAACCCTTTTTCACACGGACCCATGTCCGCCCAGAAACTCCAGTGCACCATCCATGGAATCCTTGCACACTGCAAAGGATTCCGCTGTTTGTTCTCAGGCCCATGCTCCACTCATCTGGAGCACCAGCAGTGCTAGTTAGGTCTTGACTTTGCTCTGCACAAATGGCAGAATATGTCCAATGTGTGGTTGCACATTGCCACAGAACACCAGTTATGGCGGAAGGGCCATAGCTCGGTGGTAGAGCACCTGTTTTGCATGCAAAAGATCCCAGGTTCAATGCAGGGCTGAGATAAGGCCCTGTTTGAAATCCCAGAGTGCCACTGCTAGTTGGTATTGGCAATGCTGAGCTAGATGACCTGACGTGGTATAAGGGCACATGGACTTACAGGGAATCTTTTCTCCCATTAATTGCCATATCACAGCTTAACCCCTGATAAACTTCCGTGGAAATCCAAAATTATAAGGAACTCAGTTTTAGAGCAAAGCAACAACCCAAGCACAGTATTAAAACCTAATGCTAAAAACTGCTGCAACAGCTGATTTACATTGTTAGGATACAATATTCCAACATCTACACCAGCACAAATATGAAATGTAGGCCTGTTACAGCAGCACCCTAGGCCAGATATGTGACAGGAAATATTTAGAAGAGGGAAAATACTCTCCCAAAGCTGGAAAGACCCCATGATGCAAAGCTACAAAGACAACTTCTACAAGCAAGATCAGGATAACACCAAAGTAGAGCTGTTAGTTTTTCTGAAGTTATCTTTTAAAAAACATTAACTGGCTTCCTGCTCTAAGGGGTTTATTAGAACATATGGATGCCCACATGATTGCTAAGTGAATGTTGCAAAATGTAAGCTCATGTGTAACCAGTACACACTTTTGTTTTTTTGTTTTTAAAAACAGTCTGTGGGCAGGATTGTACCAGTCACTTAGTTGCTTTTGCATCAGCGTTACAGTGGATATCCAAAATTCAGTGAAAGTCAACATTCACACACAAATGTTAAAAGTAATCAAACTTTGGGATTTACTGTAACGTCAACACAGTTGACTCAGTTAACCTAATGTTACCCCTGAGCTTCAGACTGAGAGAATCTTTCACAGAGCAAAAAACAGAAGTCTTTCTGAAGAGAAGGCTTTTCAAAAATGAATCACAGTCAAAACAGCACTAACATGCACCTGGCTAAAACTTCCGAAAACAAAGAGCAATCAATCTTACATTGTCTAAGGGTGCAATCCTATGCAAGTTTAGACAGAAAAAGGCCTACAACTCCCAGCATGCCCCAGCATAGCTGGCTGGGGCACACTGGGAGTTGTAGGCCTTTCTTCTGTCTAAACTTGCATAGGATTGCACCCTAAGTCACTTTGGTGTATTCACAGAGCACCATCTTAGTTTCTTTCAGGCTGCGATCCTATGCACACTTACCTGAGAGTAAACTCCACTAAACACAAGAGACTTACTTCCAAGTAAATATATGTAGGATTAATCTGTCAGTGACTTTTTTTGCATGCCAAATATTATATCAAAATGGATTAAGATAAGAAAAAAAACCCATAGACTTAAATCAAGGCAATGTCATAGTCCAGCCTTCCCCATGCCGGCTGTGGGAGTGGTAGTCTAACACATCTGGAGGGCAACAGGTTGGGGAAGGCTGTCATGGTCAGAAAAAGAATCCTTTCTTCTAAAGAACCCAAACGCCTCCTTCACAGGTAGGCAACTTGGTGCCTTCCAGATGTTTGGGACTAAAACTCCCAGATTCCCCTCCCCAATTATGCTGTTTTGCAATCCAAAACAGCTGGACAACACCAGGTTGCCCCTGCCTTAGACACGGCCTTCATGCCAAGTATGTTAATCAAGTCGGGCCTGGATTCATATCCCTTCTGTCAGAAGACTAAAAGCAGGGCCTTCATAATTATGCCCCCAAGTCTGTGACATAATCTTCCCTGATGCATGAGGTTGCAGCTCCTCAGCTGCCTTTAGGAAAGGGCGAAAAACAGTTCCTATTTTGGTTGGCTTTTATCCTGTCTGGACTGAGATGTAAGTCAGTGGATGCTGTTACCTTTTTGTTTCTTTGGTACGTTATTGTATGTTTTCATTGTTTCAAAAACTATTGAATTGCTTTTGTCCAGTATAAGCTGCTTTGAGCATGAGGAAAAGCAGCCTATAAGGGCACAAAGCTATGTACTATGTTTAGAGAGAAAAAAGTCCTACAGCTGGGGAATGCTGGAAGCTATAGGACCTTTTTCTGTCTAAACATGCATAGAATTGCATCCTAAATGTTTTAAATAAAAAACACAAACATAACATCTACTTAACTTACATGAGCAGTACATATCAGTGAACAGATGAACACATGCCTCTAAGCTACTTAAAAGCAGTAAGGCAACTCTAAATATTTTTAAATGTAGCTTTCATAAAGGCAACGGTATTATGGTAACAGTGAAGTCTGATATCTAATTTTAGGCATGTACGTCTCTGAACGTAATTTATTGGTAACATGACTCAGTTCAACATTCCCAAGAGAGGATTTACTAGCAGCAAAATAACATCATAAAATATTATTCTATTAAATCTGAAATTTAGCTATACAGTTGCAGAGGCACAGTATTATAGGAAGCAAAATACTTGAGAAAAACAGGATATTTCATTATTATTTTTGAGCAATTTATGCAGATGGATGAGGGCATTATGCCCCCCCCCGCTTAACATTAAATACTACTCTGTTTTTTTCAATTTGTAGTAGACTTTTGCAATTTTACAGTAATTTCCATGTACAAATATTTACCTGTTCCACATGGTAGCAGGCATGTCCAGACAGCTTTGGTGAAAACCCATTTATTAGAACACAAAGAGGGTTTTCAGCAACCTGTATTTTTTAGCTTCATAAACGAGAGGCAAACTGCCAAAATTCAAACAATGTGGCAACAAAAATGGGCTGCCTTAGAAACCACAATTTACATAATAAAAGATAAAAACCAATAATGTATTGAATGGAGGCATGGTGTGTGCTCACTGCTGATTTTTAATAGGTCAGTTCATGTGATCGAACAGCCCACCATGGCTTCTTTAAGCTACAGTGGGCTGCAGCATGCGTGGACAGCCATTTTGAATATTCAATGCCTGGGCGTGGCTTGTCGTGTCAACCTGGAGTCCATGGGTTATGCGAGGGTTAAACAACCCTCGCATAACCCAACAACAGACCATGGGAGGGCTGTTCACATAACCCTTGCATAAGCCATGGACCCGGGGTTCACACGATACGACAAGCCATGGCTGGGTGTTGAATATGCAAATTGCACCTGACATATGCTGCACCCCACCGTGCCATAAATAAGTCACGGGTGTGTATGTGTGTTTTGATTGTGTGAACTGGGTTATTGTGTTAATGTCAGTATAGAAGTTTACGTTTTCCACATAATTTGTACATGAACTGGTCTTGGAGAATTGTTCCAAGACGTATCCACTGGAACTGGGTATTTCCCATCATCCGGGAAAGGTCTGAAACAGTAAATCACTGATATACGGTATCTATCAAAGCCTATTGGAACCTTCAGGTTCAGAGCCAACTGAAACCCATTCCTGGGAACAAACATCAAGGGAGGGCTTTGTGCCCTATTTGTGAGCTTCCTGGAAGCATCGAGTTGGCAACTCTTGGAAAGAGGATGTGGAACTAGATGGATCTTTGGTCTAACTCAGCAGGACTCTTATCTTCTTATTAAGAAAAATATATATACATTTGATGTTTTCACACCCACCCACCCACAGGTTTTCTGCACTAAGATACACGATAGCAGCAGGTGCCTTGTTTTTTGGAAAGTGTGATCTCATTTTCTCCCCAAAATAGACTCTCTCACCATTACTATGTGCTGAGAACCACACAAAACGTGAAGAGATAGCAGCAAAAATAAGCTAACACTAAATGTCTAAAATATGGGCACATGCATTGAGATTTGACAATTGCGGCACATGCAAAGCATAGAAAGGGATCGATTTGCAAAGGAGAATTGTTTTTGGTAAAACATAGGCCTGATCCAGATGAACTTGGGCTCTGTGCACCCGGGGTGGGGTGGAATCAACACTTGGATGTAAAATATCTACACAGGACCTACAAGCCTAATCCAAATAACACGGTCATTTTGTGAATGTTACATATGTTAATAACCTTTCAAATTTGGGCCTATGCACATTGAATGTTATGAATATAGGACCTATGCAAATACTGTGGCTATGTATGGTCAATGGTCCCACAGATAGGACAGAAAAATTTGGTGGATAGGGCAGGTATGATCCTGCTTCCCCACTGTGTGCAGGCTCTCAATTTGTTCAAGCAGGCCAAACTCATGGTCTAAAGTAGAATAAAAATTCCCAGCCTTGAATTTAAAATGGACTCAAGTGGCCAATCTGATCTGGAGATCCATTTTTCACTGGCACCTAATTGAGTAAGAAACTGCTCATTTAAGGTTCTTATTCAGACTTCTTTAAAGTTCTTATTCAGACTTCTTGTTTTAGGGGAACTGCAGATGTTAAATTGGACTTGGGGGTTGAACTCGATGGCCCTTCCAACTCTACCTATGAAATTCAATGGAAGGAATGTAGAACAACCAATGACGTGGGCATTCATTTTTTGGCTTCTGGTGTAATGTCCAAAGAAGTAAACTTATGTATTTTCCCTGTAGTGAAATGCACAGGTTTTACTCACACCAGGCACTCAATAACATATTGCCTAACAAAACCAAAACCAATAATTAAAAATTCAAGACTAACTACAGAGTGAGCAAAAATTTGGCTCATTTACTTCACCTGTGCCACAGGCAAGGTAAAATAAAAATGTCTCAGCTTACCTATTAAACCTTGGAAGAGTCTGACACAGAAGAGGAATTGTTTAGAGTAGACTTGGCACCACCATGAAGAAGGTCCTGTTATAGGCAGTCAATGAATGCACTTCCCAGCGAGGTGAAATATGCAGCAGGGCCTCACTAGATGATCTCAGCATATCTAATGCTCATGAGGCAGAGGAATTTCTGCAGGACCTATGGCCCCAGACCATTTAGAGCCTACGTTTAATAACCAGCACTGTGAATTAAGCTTTGAAATTCATCAACAGCCAGTGCAAAGAGCAAGTACAGGATCCATGTGTTCCCTTGGCTCTGCCCTGGTTAACAAACCGGCTTTTGCACTGCACTAGGTGCTGTTTCTGAACAATCTTGAAAGGCAGAGGGCTCAAAGCAAATTACACTGGTCTACCTGCATGTTAATATTGTGCAGTGTTATTCAACCTTGGGTCCCCAGATGTTTTTGGCCTACAACTCCCAGCATGCCCCAGCCAGCTATGCTGGCTGGGGCATGCTGGGAGTTGTAGGCCAAAAACATCTGGGGACCCAAGGTTGAGAAACACTGATATTGTGTGATGATAGCTCCTATGTCCTTGTTCTCCATGAAAGTGCCGGCACCTCAGAGGCAACTGATAAAATACATTTCTAACCATGGCCTCACTCTGCACATCCAGGAGCAAGGGCTAATCCAGAAACACACGCAAGCTGCATACCTGACCCTTCAATAACAGAAAATGCCCACACAACACGTTCAACTATGCGTGCTTTACTGGTAACATATATAATTATCTTGAAACAACATAAATTGGGAATCCTTCTATTGTTCATGGTTGAATACACTCATCACACAAAGGCAGAAAGAACTTAAAAGTGAAGCAGAGCAGACAAAGCTGCTGGCTTGTCTCAAAAACTTGTTTTGTTATTGTGAAGGACTGCCAACCGGTCCTTTACTCAAGACCAGAGATCAAAGGTGCAAAACCGCCAGCCTTAGCTCTGCCATCTTGACCTGATTCTCTCAGGGCCTTGCTCTGGGTCTATACACTGGATTTAGTGTTGTGATATGTATCACTTCACTAGCTGAAGCACATTGTTTACACATGGAAAGGAACAGAATGGCTGTAAACAAGTTTGTTATGTCTTTCTAGATTCCCGTGTTTTTCACATGGGAAGCTAGACCGTGGGAGCAATATGAGCTAGTCACATGGTTTGTATGATCTGATGACGTGCTAACTTGTTTTTCTGTCTGAAGCCATCTTAGAGAGAAGCAGGACTGCTTTCTCTCTTCTCCTTTGTTCTTCTTGCTGGACTTTGTTACTGCAACAATGTAACGTCTTTGCTGAGGTGGAGTGAAGCTCAACTTACTCCACTGGATGTAATGCTTGCTATGCATTTATACTCTGCACATGGACTGTAACTAGGAAATGTATACTCTGTAGAACTTTACTTGCTAAGTGAATAAACAGGTAGAATTAGACCTGTGGTGTTCCAGAGTGTTTCCTGACTCCATGGATTAATCTGCAACGGGGAAGCTGGAAGCAGTCTGACAACAGGGCAGACTGGGCTGGAGAAACTGGCACAACACGCTGCACGGGGGGAGGTGAGATCTGGAAGATCTGTGTGTGGAATTTCAGGCGTCTGCTAGCACACAGAGACAGGATTTTAATTCTCCCAACTCGCACCCACTCTGCTCAAAGATAACACCAACATTTAGCACTGAACCACAGAGGAACCACACACACACACACACACACCGTGTGGGGTAAAACCAGGAAAGTTTATTCAAGGTAAACAGATTACAACAAAAAGGTGGGAAATGAGGGAAGGAGAAAAGGTGGGGAGACACTTTGGTATACACAGTAGAGCTACAAAATAACAAAGCTAGTTCCTTTACTATATAACTACTCAGGCAAACCTACTCCCTTTACCTGGGGGTTATTAGTCTTCTTAGGGCTGGCCTCAGCCAAAGCCCTACTCCGTGCTGCTTCACATCCAGACCACAACGACACCCAAAAGTCCCAGCCACAGTATAGATTCTTTTCCCCACCCCTCCCTTCAGTAGCCCAGGTGTCTTTAGCCAATCAGGATGAACTTCATCTGGGCCAGGCAGGGGAGGGGTGGCTCTTTGCCGCATTTGCATGCCAATAGCTGTGGCACCGGGGAGACTCTGCTCTGCGCGTCAGGAGCCATCAGAGGAACTATGTACATTTTGCATTTCCCAGTCCCCAGCTGGGATTATACTTGTTTACACGTGAGGAGGTGTGTGTGTGTGTGTGGTGCAGGAAACTCTGACGCTTTTTCTCCACAGTTATAAATACTCTCCCATGCAGCATTCAGGGATCACACATTTGATCTTTGAGAAATCACCTTTTAAACCACCTGAACAGTGAGACAGACAAAGATGGCGCAGATACAACATTGCCTCCTGCTAACAGTGGTTTACAAATCAGGAGCCAGCCTTGGGAAATGCATGCTCCCTCCCACTCCCCTAGTTTTGGAACTGGAGGAGCTAGCATTATGTTTGCACTGGACCATAAGCAACACACCACACAAGAATGAACAAAAGAAACTAATTTAACAAGTGTCAAGTACCAGTGCCACATCTACATGTCAATCCCTCCACAGGAGCAATGTGCTTTTGCTATCAAAGCCAGCCCAAATGTCCAAGGGGAAACAGCATGCAGAATCGGATTCCATGCTTCCCTAAACTGATCCTGAAAAGACAGGAAGCCTCTACTGGTAGAGTTGAATTCAGAGAGATACATCTCATGCTCTCCAGCTTTGTAAAACCTACCTACCCAACTGCAATTTGCACCCAGTGGCTGCATTCAGACATCACATTATTACACCATATTTTTACACCACATTATTACCCCTCGCCGGATCGTCACCTTGAAGTGGTGAGTGGGCTTGCGTGTTCCGATGAATCCTGTGAGCAATGCCGTCGGGAGCTATGTACTCCCAGTAGGGTCACCCATGGCGGTAAGGTCCGGGGAGAGGAACCAGACAAAGAACGATCCAAAACATAAAGTCCTCAATGGCAGAACAGGCGGAAGATAATTAAACCTAAATTACAACGGCTGTGAAGGCGGATGAAGGCTGCAGCAGAGAATGGTTTTCCAATCGTCAGGGTAACCGTGCCATTGGATCTCTGCCGTACTCTGTCAAGTTTGTGTGGTGATTCGTTGTGCACCGATCTCCCCACATAAAACAGTTTCACGCACAGGCGTCTTCCAACCCAACCCATCCAACCCAACCCAACCCAACCCAACCAACCAACCAAACAAACAAAAAAAGTCCCATGGCGACTGGCGAATGGCAACGGGGGCAGGACTGTGAATCTGGAAGCCCCTAGTCATGGACCAGCACATGGGCGGTGGATGCAGACTCAGTCGCCCTGTTCAAGGAACGAGGTAGTCGAGCAGCTCGGCAGCTGTATCCATGACTGAGCAGCCCTATTTAGGATCCACTCTGCTCACCCCGTATGGGGAGGGGGCTAGAAAAGGTGCCCTAAACATAGTCTACCTCTTTCTCCCCTGACTGGATTACCGCGTCCAGTGGGGTCACCATTTTAGCGGTCGAAAAAGACATTTGAATTTTGGAACATGGAATATACGGACATTGCTGGATAACATACCGTATTTTTCGCTCCATAAGACGCACCGGACCATAAGACGCACTTACTGTATGGTACAAAAAATTAAAAAAAAAAAAAAAAAAATCAGCTGAGAGGCGGGGGCTTCCCCCGCCCCACCCAGGAGTCCTCCGCTCTTCCGGACCAGCAGAGGAAAGTAAAAAAAAAAAAAAAAAAAAAAAAAATTTTTTTTTTTTACTGTATTCACTCCATAGGACGCACAGACATTTCCCCCTCCTTTTTTGGGAGGAAAAAGTGCGTCTTATGGTCCGAAAAATACGGTAGATAGTGAACGCCCTGAGCGTAGGACTGCTATTATTGCAAGGGAGCTGAGACGGTTTAAAATTGACATAGCAGCACTTCAAGAAACTCGAAGGGCAGGAGAGGGACAGCTGAAAGAAGAAAAAGGAGGTTATACCTTCTTCTGGAAAGGACTACCTGAGCAGGACCGAAGAATACATGGTGTAGGCTTTGCCATCAAAAATGAACTAGTGAACTCTTTGTCAGAAGTTCCTACTGGCATTAACGAACGCCTGATAACTCTTCGATTAAAGCTCGCCAATAACCAACAGGTAACTATTTTGAGCGCTTATGCACCAACATTAGATGCTGATGATGACATCAAAGAAAGTTTTTACAGCCAGTTGGACACTCTCCTGTCAGAGATACCCAAGGAGGATAAAATTATCCTCCTGGGCGATTTTAATGCAAGAGTCGGGCGTGACTTTGATTTATGGCCAGAAACTATTGGAAAAGACGGAGTTGGTAATAGCAACCCGAACGGACTCTTACTTTTGTCTATATGTGCAGAGCATAATCTCACTATTACAAACACGCTCTTTCGACAAAAGAATAAGTTTAAAACATCATGGCAGCACCCACGGTCAAAGCACTGGCATCTTCTGGATTATGTAATTGTCCGTGTTAGAGATCGCCGCGATGTACTTCTTACTAGGGCCATGGTGAGTGCTGACGACTGCTGGACAGACCACCGACTAATCCGGTCCACTATGGTTATCAACATTGCTCCCCAACGTAGGCTTCAATGAAGAAAACCAAGGCGTAAAATGAACATCCACGCCCTTCAAGATCCTATTAAGCAAACTCGTCTTCAATCACTTCTTAAGGAACATCTACCTACGGAACCTCCTGACAACATTGAGGACCATTGGTCTAAGCTGAAAACCTCCATTACTGCAGCTTGTGAACAAACTATTGGATATGAAACTAAGAAACATCAGGATTGGTTTGATGAAAATGACAATGAGATTAAATATATAATTGACCAAAAAAGGAAAGCCTTCCAAATATGGCAAAATGATATTAACTGCGCTGCCAAGAAAAAAACCTACGCTAGCGCAAAGGCTGAGGTCCAAAGAAGAACAAGAGAACTTAAGAACGCTTGGTGGAAAAAGAAAGCTGAAGAAATTCAACAACTTGCAGAATCCCATGATGCGCGGGGCTTTTTTAAGGCCACAAGGGCCATTTATGGACCAAAACCTATGGTACAAACCCTTTACAATCAAAAGATGGCACCAAACTCTTAAAAGACAAAGAGTCTATTGCACTGCGTTGGAAAGAGCATTATTATGACCTTTTAAATCGTAAATCTAAGGTGGATAATGAGATTTTTCCGCAAATCCCGCAAAAACAAATTAAAGAGGAACTTGCAATACTCCCCACTTTGGATGAAGTAAAAAAAGCCATTAATCAAATGAAGAACAACAAAGCTAGTGGACCAGATGGGATTCCTGCTGAAATCTTTAAAGAAGGGGGCCCCGAACTTGTACAACATCTTCATAAACTCATCGAAAAAATCTGGATAAGAGAAGAGATCCCAGAAGACTTCAGGGATGCCATAATTATCAGCCTCTTTAAGAAGGGTGATAGAACAGACTGTGGAAACTATCGGGGCATTTCTCTCTTAGCAACCGCAGGTAAAATATTTGCTAGGATTCTCGCAAACCGTCTTCTATCTATTTCAGAAGAGATCCTCCCTGAGACTCAATATGGCTTCCGCCCCTCTAGAGGGACAGTAGACATGATTTTTACTGCACGCCAGCTCCAAGAAAAATGCCGGGAGCAAAATCAACCCCTTTATATGGCATTTATCGATTTGGCTAAGGCCTTTGATACTGTAGACCGTACAGCTCTCTGGACTATCCTTATGAAAATTGGATGCCCCAATAAATTTGTGAATATCTTGCGACTTCTCCATGACAACATGATGGCAACGGTTTTGGACAACAACGGCTCTCATGGTGCTCCATTTAAAGTGGGATCAGGTGTTAAACAGGGATGTGTTATCGCCCCAACATTATTTGCCATTTTCATCGCCATGGTTTTACATCTTGTCAAGGGGAAACTTCCCACCGGTGTGGGAATTATATATCGAACAGATGGAGAACTTTTTAATCTCAGCAGGCTGAAAGCAAAAAGTAAGGTAATTACAACCTCCGTTGTGGAACTTCAGTATGCTGATGATAATGTGGTCTCCGCACATTCAGAGGATGATCTCCAAACTATCCTAAATGCTTTTGCAGAAGCATACGAAAAACTTGGTCTCTCACTTAACATCAAAAAAACCAAAGTGCTTCATCAGCAAGTGCAAGCCAATCCTTTGGTGATGCCATCTATCCAGCTTGGCGGGACAATACTGGAAAATGTCGATCATTTCCTCTATCTTGGCAGCTATCTTTCTGTTACAGCTAACATCGACAGTGAAATCCAGCATCGTCTGAGCTCCGCAAGTGCCGCATTTTCTCGAATGAAACATAGAGTGTTCGAGGATCGGGATATTTGTAAGAAGACCAAAACACTGGTTTATGAAGCCATTGTATTACCAACTTTATTGTATGCCTGCGAAACATGGACTATCTATAAACGTCACTTCCACCTCCTTGAAAGGTTTCATCAACGTTGCCTCCGGAAAATCCTGCAAATTACTTGGGAAGATAGGCGAACAAATGTCAGTGTACTGGAAGAAGCAAAGACTACTAGCATTGAAAAAATGATCCTTCAACGCCAACTTCAGTGGACCGGTCATGTTGTTCGAATGCCTGACTGCCGTCTCCCAAAGCAGTTACTTTACTCCCAACTCAAGGATGGAAAGCGGAATATCGGTGGTCAATATAAGAGGTTTAAAGATGTTCATAAGGCTAATCTAAAAAAATGCAATATAAACATCGAAAACTGGGAAGCTCTGGCCCATGAACGATCTAAATGGAGGTTGGCCTTTCACAAAGGTTCCATGGACTTTGAAGAAGCCCGAGTGCAAGGTGAAAGGGAGAAACGTGCTAAGCGAAAAGCACGTCAAATGAATCCTTTACAGGACCATCTTCTATCTGGTAACCTGTGTCCTCACTGTGGGAAGCTGTGTGGATCTAGAATTGGCCTCCACAGTCACTTACGGACCCATCGCTAGAGTCTACACAATCTTCTTTAGAATTTCCTCCTTTTATCCCGGAAGACAATCTTACTCGGTCACGAGTGATCGCCTGATGATGATGACACCATAGTTTAGTGTGATGAGAACTAGATCCAGGGAGCCTCAGATCTGCATGCTACTCTCCTCCGCTTTCCTTCTCTGGCACAGCTATGAGGAGGCTGGAAATGCGTTGTCCGAACCTTACAATGTGGTTAATCTTATTTATGGCAAGTGGAAACAAACCAACTTCATAAACCACAGTTTGAAATCTAGTTGTTACTACTAAGCATAGGTAAGATTAACCACAGTTAGTTGGTTTTAGAGCCTAAGGCTTGTTCTTGTCATGCTCAACTATGGTTTACATGACATCTGAAGGCAGCCAATATTTTGGATTGCCAAAATTACATGGGAGTTAACAAACCTAATATAATTAGTTCCACACACACCCCACGCTCTACTTCTTAAATTAGTGCAGCCCTTTCAGCAAAGAAACCTGGCAGAATCAGTTCCTGTTGTTGCCAACAGGTTTCTTGAATCAGCGACAATAAACTTTAACATAGGACTGCCTAGCTAAAAAAAAGTTATTACGTTTTCTTTCACTCCCTCATATTCTAAATTTTATCAATCTAAAACAGACCTTATTAACCCTGGGCCAGGCAGGGGAGGGTTTTAAAGCAATTTTTAAACCCAACACAATGAAAAAACCTTTGCCCTATAGCTCCCAAATGCTCAAAATGTACCACTGATGCAAGATAACTGAGTAGCTGCTGTAATCTGCGCTACTGCCCTAAACAAAGATAATGCTTGTAGAAGTAAATTTTGTTTAGGCTTCAGTTTAACAGAAAGGCCTGGAAGGGCAAGTCAGACCATTCCTTCTACCTTCCAGAAACATGTCCTGACATGCCAGACCCATTCCTTGACCTTCCGCAGAACAACCATGAGCAAATCACAAATCTATTGATTTGCCTAAGCCTCTTTCCTTCTTATGCTAAAAGCACTGTGAGCCATTATCACCTTGGGAAAGACTACTGATTACCATGATGGCTGGAAGATGGGCAATACCTGATCTTTTGTTCTTGTCTAAATGTCTCCTTTTGAATTGTCTCTGTTTCCTGTACTGACTCAATTGTCACCTGACCTCTACATGATGCTATTGGCATTCCTGACTGTGCTCAGATGCCATCCGTGAATTCACTAATAAACTTTCCTCTCTAAGAACCTTTCCAAAACACAACGCAGTAGATCAATTTTTCCACAACATGCTGGAACTATGTTGCTCTCACCTCAGCTTTGCGGATGTTCTCTCTGGCTTCATCTATCTTCTGTTCCAGTTCTACTCGGCTCTGTTCAGACACCACAGGTCCATGGCATTCTAATTCCTCAAGAGTCTGCCATAAACATGAAAGGGGAAAATATCTGGCATGTTTAAAAAAATATTGTGTACTGAATAACTGAGTTGTTTTAAAACAACTGCTTTGCTCCAGCCCCGTGTACAGAAGTCCCTTCATATATTTATTTATTTATTACATTTCTATACCGCCCAATAGCCAAAGCTCTATGCAGACATTAAGTTAACTGATAAACTATCATCCTGTTTCAGTCAGCCAGGAACAGAAACAATGGAAATACTCCACTCTTAGTAGCTGTCCCTTATTTACCATGCCTTGCAGAAGTATTCACCCCCCCCCCCTTTGACTTTTCCACATTTTGTTGTGTTACAACCTGGAACTGAAATGAATTTAATTGATGTACACAAGATCAAGGTGCAAAATACTTTTATTGTGGCACAAAAGTTAAGTAAACAAAAACTGGCACCTGTTGATTGCATAAGTACACACACCCCCCCCCCCAGTCAATACTTGGTACAAGCACCTTTGGCAGCAATTACAGCCATGAGTCTTCTTAGGTAAGTCTCTTATCAGCTTTGCGCATCTGGATCTTGCAATTCTTGCCCATTCTTCCTGGCAAAATTGCTCCAGCTCTGTCAGGTTGGATGGGGACTGCTGGTGAACAGCAACTTCCAAGTCTTGCCACAGATTCTCCATGGGATTGAGGTCTGGGCTTTGACTAAGCCATTCCAAGACTGAGTGTTTTTAAACCAGTGTTACTTTGACTGTGTGTTTAGGGTCATTGTCCTGCTGGAAGGTGAACCTCCGCCCCAGTCCCAGGTCCCTTGCAGACTAAAACAGGTTTTCCTCTAGAATTGCTCTGTATTTGGCTCCATCCATCTTGCCCTCAATCCTAACCAGTTTCTCAGTTCCTGCTGAGGAAAAGCACCCCCTTAACATGATGCTGCCACCACCATGCTTCACTGTGGGGATGGTGTTCTCAGGGAAATGAGCACTGTTGGCTTTGTGCCACACATAGCATTTGCAGCAAGGCAAAAAAGTTCAATTTTAGTCTCATCAGACCAGAGAACCCTTCCCCACATGTTTGCTGTGTCTCCCACATGTCTTTTTGCAAACTCCAAATGGGCTTTGATATCGGTTTGTTTCAGCAATGGCTTTCTTCTTGCCACTCTTCCATAAAGCCCAGCTTTGTGGAGTGACTGGGTGATAGGTGTCCCATGGACGGTTTCTCCCGTCTCAGCTGCGGATCTCTCCAGCTCCTTCAGAGTTTCCATTGGCTTCTTGGTTGCTTCTCTGTCTAATGCCCTCCTTAATTAAATAATTAATTAAATTTATGAGTTGCCCATCTGGCCAGACATCCGGCCACTCTGAGCGATGTACAGTCCAATAAAATACAAAGGGGGGGGGGGAACACACACACACACACACACACACACTATAAAACACAATTAAAAAACAGTACAAAACTTAAAAATCCTAACCCACCCCATATTCCCGCTTGAAAAGCCATGTTTTAAATGCCCGGCGGAAGCTAATCAAGGAAGGGGCATGGTGGAGGTCACTGGGGAGACAGTTCCATAAATTGGGGGCTGCCACAGAAAAGGCCCTCTTCCTAGTCCCCACCAGCCTGATTTCTCTGGCTGATGGGACAGGGAGAAGGCCGTCCGTGGCAGATCTTGTTGAGCGGCCTACCTGATGTTGCTGGAGGCACTCCTTGAGATAAACTGGACCGCAGCCGTATATTCTTTCCATTTTGTAATAATGGATTTAACAGAACCCTGGGGGATGTTCATAGTTTGGGATATTTTTTATAACCCAACCCTGATTGGTGCTTCTGCACAACTTTATCCCGGAGCTGTTTTCATAACTCCTTGGTCTTTGTGATGCTGTTTGTTTCGATATGCTCTCCAACAAACTCTGGAGCCTTCCAGAAACAGGTGTATTTAAACAGGTCTATTTCGATCATGTGGCACTGGAATTGCACACAGGTGGACTCCATTTTAAGTACGTGACTTCTGGAGGCAGTGGGTTGCACCAGAGCTTATTTAGGCATGTCACAGCACAGGGGGTGAATACTTATGCAACCAACAAGTGACAGTTTGTTTTTGTTTACCTAACTTTTGCGCCACAATAAAACTATTTTGCACCTTCACAGTATTGAGTATCTTGTGTACGTCAAGTGGTAACAATGCCAGTTAAATCCATTCCAATTCCAGGTTGTAACACAACAAAATGTGGGAAAGTCAAAGGGTGTGTGTGAATACTTCTGTAAGGCACTGCAGTAGACTTATGCCTGCTGTAGCCTGTTCACTTTACAGATCTATATTCAAACTCAGGGTTCTGTTACCGTGGGTTTACATTCCAGCCCTCTCATTTCATGGTTGCATATGGCAATAGCGACCTTGTCAATATTGCACCAAACAGAGCTTGTACTAGATGAAAGCTTCACCCCTCAACTCAAACGACTGAAACAGCTAGCACTTGTTCTGAATGTGGGGCATTTAATGAAGGACAAGAGCTACTTCCCAAGTGGTTGTGTAGTTGCGCCCTTCTGACCGAATTGTGTGACCATTTGAGATTGGGGGGGGGGGGGAGAAAGAAATGGTGACTTTAAGTCAGATGGTCTCACTCAGCTGTTTTTGTTTATAAGCAGCAGTGCCTTCAGCTGTGCTAAAGAGAACCAAGCTTTTTTTTTTTCTGGGGGGGGGAAGAGGGAGTGCTAGGAGAGACACTTTGTTCTGGGGACTAAAATACAATTGCTTAGATATGTGTAGTGTGAGCTTCTTGCCCAAACAATGTAAAAGAGATGAATAAAAATAAAGTCTTAAATGTTGTGCTAAAGGGGAAAAAATGTAGTTCCAGTCCCAGGAAGGTGTAAAAGAGAATTTTTTTTAAAAATCCAGTTGTTATGTGTAAAGAGTGTGTGAGTGTGCTTGGATTAACACTTGTAATGTGGCTTGTTCTATATCTGAGGTCCTCAACGTGGTGCCTGCAGGTACCACTGCACCCGCAAGGCCAGGCTACGGCACTCACCAAGCCATTCCCTGGCATGCGGACGGAGAGGGAGGGAAGAAAAGAGGAGCCGGAGGGAGGGAGGGAGGGAGAGAGAGAGAGGCCAGAAAAAGAAAGCACACACACAGTGTGCTTACTATGCTATGGCTGCATGGAACAGAGCTTCAAAGTAAGGGAAAGCCTTGCTGCATGAACCCCATCCTTTACATGAGTGAACAGGAGTCTGCTGGGATTCCAGCCTTGCAGATTTCAAGACAAGTAAAGGAAGGCCACTTGTCACAGCCTGACTACATATATAATAATAATAATAATAAACGTTTATTTATAACGCCCCTTATACCAAAGGGCGGGACAAATAACATATACAGTAAACATAACAATACAATAAAATAACCAACACCAACCACTTACTATGCAGTATCAAATCCCAGCAACCACCACATTAGCCCAACCACTCATTCTGGCTGACTAAAAAGATAAAGTCTTTAATCCCGTTCGAAAGCGGGAAAGATCCTCCTCCAATCGGAGGTCCATGGGAAGCCTGTTCCACAAAAGTGGAACCAGGTCCTGAAAGGTTCGCAGCCTTGACAAGGCAGAGCGTGTCGGTGGGACTGCTAATCATCCCTGGCCCACTGATCTTAAATTCCTACCAGGAACATACCAGGAAAGCCTAGATGATAAGTAATGAGGGACATTAGAGCGCAAAGCCTTGAAGGCAAGAACCAATAATTTAAATTGGGCCCTAGTCCGAATGGGTAGCCAATGAAGATTCCTACGGGCCATAGTAATATGGGAGTATCGGGGCAAGTTCAGAACAACACGAACAGCGCTGTTCTGAACCAGAACCAGTGGAAGAAGCACAGAAGAGGGCAAGCCAGCTATTAAGCTATTACAATAGTCCAAGCGGGATACCACCAAAGCCTGAACAAGCAGATGGGCTGTTTCAGAAGACAAAAACTTGCGAATCCTGCGAATGTTCAAAAGGTGAAAATTACACGCCTTAGCAGTCCTATTAATAAAAGGACGCAAGGACAAACGATCATCCAGCAAAACACCAAGGCTCTTGGCAGCTGAAACCGGGGCCACCACTGAGCCCTGGATATGCAAAGAAGGACATAATAAGGGAGCTGACACACGATCAGGTTGAAATACCAGAATTTCAGTCTTATCCATGTTCAATTTCAGATGATGTGCGGTCATCCATGAGGAAACGCCTGACAGGCATTCCGTCACGGACTGCCACACTGCAGTATCAATGGATGCAAAGCTTCGATATATCTGTGTATCATCTGCATAGGTGTGATACTGAAAACCCCGATCAGAAACCAAACGTCCAAGAGGACAAGTATACAATGAAAAAAGAAGAGGACCCAAGACTGAACCCTGTGGAACTCCCACTAATAACGGGAAAACATCTGAAACTGAACCCTGAAACAAAACAGAACAAGAGCGATTAGAAAGGAAGGAACCAAACCAAGATAAAGCATTGTCCTTGATTCCCAGTGATGCCAACCTTGAAAGCAGAATATGGTGGTCGAGTGTGTCAAAAGCTGCCATAAGATCCAGCAGAATCAACACAGATGTTTGACGCTGAGCTTTCACCACTAAGATATCATTCATCACATAAGTTAAGGCTGTTTCTGTGGAGTGGCCTGAACGAAACCCTGATTGAAAAGAATCTAGGAGATTAAATCTAATTAAATAAGTCATCAATTGGGAGAGAACTACTCTTTCTAAAATCTTAGAAAGAAAAGGAAGAAGTGAGATAGGGCGGTAATTAACACAAGCTGAAGGGCCTAAATTAGGCTTTTTTAACAAGGGGCGTACAGAAGCATGCTTGAAACATTCCGGAAAAATACCCAGTGAAAGTGAAGAATTCACCAGATAAGTTATATGAGGCAAAAACAAAGGTAAAAGCGTCAAATAAAGAAAGGACGGGAAAGGGTCAGCAGGACACGAGGTAGGAGGAGAAGAGGAAATAAATTGTGCCACAGTTGACTCAGTAACTGGAACAAAGTCAAACCCAGTCTGAAGAGACGGGTCTGCAAACTGAGCTGAAGGCTGTGGCAAACCTGCTGACAAAAATGGTGGTGAAGACCCATCCAGCGAAAATAAATTTACAATTGTAGACACTTTCTGAACAAAAAAGGAAGCCAAGTCGCTTGCTGTAAGATCACAAATTGCGTGATTCTCATCACAACCAGCCAATGGATTCAATAAGGTATTAAATGTAGCAAATAGCTGACGTGGCATAGAGGCTTGGGACTGAATCTTCCTTTGCAGATAACCCTCCCGAGATTCATCTACATGACGATAATAAGTAGTAGGGGCAGATCTCAAATTCAGACGCAGTTCATCTGATGGATTCCGCTTCCATCGCCTCTCTAACTGGCGGACTGAGGCTCGCTCCAGTCGCAACTCTACATGCATCCATGGCTGAGGATGACGCTGTGTTACCAGACGAGTTTTAGATGGTGCCACCACTTCAAGGGCAGCTTCAGTTATTGTATTAAATTGGTGGGCCAGGACATTTGGGTCCAAGGCCCCACCAGCAGATGACTGATCTTCTACTTCTTCAGGCTCCATAACTCCATAGGGTAAGCAACCAGAGGACCTGAAGCATCTCTTCCCTTCTGCCAGTATTGTACTGAGTTTCAACTCACCCGCTGACTGTGAATAATGTTTTTGTGCTCCCGCGCTACACGCGTGGCCCATTTTCGGGCTTCCTTGTTCAGACTGTGCTCTTCTGTTGTCCCAGTCTCAGATTCCAGTTGGCGACTCTGAAACACACACATACAAAGGAAGAAGAAAGTGAATGGGTGGATTTTCTTCAACCTGATCCCGCCCCACCCACAATGTCCTTGTTACGAAGCCACCTGACACGTTTTCTTATAAGTGAGCTGAAGAGCATTTGCAAAAGGGCTTCCCCCCCCCCCCCCGGTATCTTGTTGTATGAAATGCAGCATAACAATTTCAAACAGAAAAAGCCCTGCTGTTTGACCCTGAGCAATGTGACTGGGGGAGGGTATGCGTGAAAATTTAAACCAGAGCAATTTGCTCCTTCTTTTCAAAAGCAAGATACGTTTTTTTAAAAAGGTGGCTGCACAGTTGAACACGGATTCTCTTTAATACAATGAGTCTTGTGGCACATTAAAGATGAACCAATTTTAGAAGTAGAAGAACGGAGCACACAACAGATAAAACGCCTCAGGCAAACAGGCAATTTGGGGTGGTGCTAATACTTAAGAAATTTAAACTATATTTTCCAAAAGGTCTCTGTTTTATAACCAGCCACAGACTGGTGAACATATGAAAGACAAAAAGCAATATGATTTCACATAGATCTTCAGTACGTACTTACCAAACTAGCCCATGCATTTACCAAGAAAGGTATTGTTCCCCCCCCACCCCACCCAAGCCATGATAAATAGCAGCAACTAACAAGCACATGCAATGATCTATTTGCGTGTAGCTCATTACAGGATGGTTCTCACATCATTATCCCTATCACAGGAATTGACCCAGTGAGAATGGCCCAATGATGAGACAACCATGTCTTGCGAACAAATATTAAAGCTGCAGCAGGGATGTTTCGGGTGGTCTGTATGAAAAAGGGATATGCATTCAACCCCAGGCTCCTGCATGTCAGAAAAATGAAAAAGTCCTCATCAGAAAAACAACTAGTACAAGTAGTCCAGAAAGTAAGAGCTCTTCTGTTTCATAATGGCAGGGTCTTCCAAGTAAAGCAGCAGGCTTCCCCATGGTTATGGTTAGCTTCTTCCCTCCTCTTTCATCAGATTATCTTGTGCAAGTATACACAAAATGTGCTCTAGAGCAAAAGCATAACACTGCATACTCTTACCTATTTCATACCTTTCCTGTGAGTAGTGCCTTACTGTATCTCTATCAGAGAGTAATAGAATTAGAAAAGGCCTTCAAGAGCTATTTGGTCTAATTCTTCAAACTAAATCTACGTATGAATGGCGCTAGTCTCCTCTTTAGAGCTTCTACAGAAATGTCCCTGAACTCTCTCCTAAGCAACTGCGGATGCCCTCCTCTGGGTGCCTCCACCACAGGAGGAAGATGGCAATTGGCAACCAAGGAGCAGGCCTTGTTGGTTGTAGTGTCCCAATTGTGCAACTCCCTCCCAAGGGAGGCTTGCCTGGCACCTAAGTTTTTATCTGTTCAGTGCCAGACAAAGGACTATTTATTCTCCCAGACTTTAAAAAAAAGAAAAAAAGAACTAAATTGTAGTTTTGGACTTCCTGCTTCTTTTAACTGCTGCTTTTGTCATTCGATGATTGGATTTTTATTTTCATTGTATATATATTTAAAACTCTGTAAACTGCCCTTTAATTTTACGATGAAAAGTGGTATATACATCTATTAGTAAATTAAATTAACAACATAAACTCACTGTCCCTCCCAATACTTGCTCCTACCTTGCTGTACAACAACCACCATTGTTAAGGTAAACTCCTTCGCAAACAGATTTCCTCTCCCCTCAAAATTAGAGATGGGACACATATCCAATGCCTGATTAAACCATGACTAATCACTGTTTTGAAATGTTATACTGTACCATGTGTCTAATGGCTTTGCATACATTTTGTTTCGATGTATGCCACTGAGTGTCAGTTGCAACAGAGAATCTGGCTTATCTTTGAAATGAAACATAAGTTGCCAGAAGGGTAGCGGTGTTAGTCCGCTGCACCAAAACCCAGCAAAGAATATTGTGGCACCTTAACGACTAACCGATTTGTTAGTGTTTAAGGTGTCACAAGGCTCTTTGGTAATAAACTGGTTACTCGAATGGAGTATATGGTGATTGCATCTCAATCCAATTCATTCTACTGGTATCAGATTTTGCTAGAGCATTTTATTTCAATCAACTGCGTACACATCCCATGTATTGCCAGGAACATTTACGTACTTGTGTCTAGGACAAGCTTGGTACGGCTGACCCTTGACGTGTTCCAGCTTCCTCGTTTGCTAGGAATGAGATTTTTCTCCCTTAGCAAATATGCTGTTTAACATAGGGCACACGGTCTATGTGTGTACAGCCTGCGAGACACAAGAATTCCAACAGTTCTTGAAATCTCTCCCCTTTTCGCGTGGGCTACATGCTCATATAGCTTCCAGCCCTCCTCATTGGATTCCAGCAAGGATGTGTGTTTGCAGGAATGGTGCCAGTTTTTATTACTGGATTTCAATTCCAACTCCAACTCATTCCAAGAGGAGGAAAACAAACCCTCCCCCATTTTGGACTAAAAGGACAAACGAGAGTCCAAAAAGCCGCACTAATTATAGATTCACTTTCTCCCGCAAGACTCCCAGCTTGGTTTACAGTGAAAGTACTGTGAGGTGCTTAAAAAAAACAAACTTTAAAGCAAAATAGAACACTCACCTACATAAAAAGCACAATGCCTCTTTGTAGCATACCCTAGCCATATGAACTCTACAACTGGGTTTGCACGACAGAACATCTAATCGTGGGTTGCTACCCGTGATGTGTTGGTGTGTCATGTGAACCTGGACCGATTTCCCCAGGGTGGCTTGTTTGAGGGTGACAAGCCACCACAACAGCCCATGGGCTGTTCAAGGGGTTGTTGTACCCACGATGGGTTGTTGTGTCGTCTGAACTTGGATGACTGGCCCCACCGTGGATATGGGGACACGGTCATGGAGTCCCTTGGCAAGAGCAACAAAAAGCCCTTGCCACTCTTGCCGTGGGGCTCCCAGACAGCCACCAGTGCCAGCCGCCCCCAAAGTGCCCAAGTGGCACTTGGGAGCAGTTAGCACTGGCTTTCCCCCCTCCTCACCACAAGCTGTTTTGGGCTCGCTATGGCTTTTTCTCTCTTTATATTTTCTTTTTTGGGAGATTGCAAAAGCCGGCTTTCACAATCCCAATTTTGACAGCTATAGGCAGTCCCTTCAAAGTGCCCCAGTGGGACCTTGGAGGGTCTGCCCATGGTTGCCAAACTTTTTTTTAATTATTATTTCTTTGCCCAAAATATTTTGCACAAAAAATTGCATTTCATTAAAAAAAAAATGTTTTAGACACAGCTGCACTACTACAAACCTTCACACTTGTGCGACTGCGGGGATTTGAAGCCTCAGGTGGGGAAATATCCTGAGGGGTGCCTGCTGCCAAGGTGCAACAGGTACCAACCCTGGACACTGCCCAGAAGAGGCTCCAATTCCCCCCCCCCCTTTTGGTTTCTCTTGACAGTTGTCTAAGGATGAGCTGTCAAGCGATATCAAAGGCACGAGAGATCTTTGCACAAAAAAGGGTTTTGGGGGGATATACACCTTTGTCCAATGATCCTCATCTCTCCCCCCCCCATTAGTCCCTGGTGCACATTTTGAACTTTGTCCCGAGCCTAGGTGCTCGGGAAGGTGCAAAAGTGCACCCCCTTTTTCTAGGGAAAAGGAGTTTTGACAGCTAGCTGTCAAACATCTGGGTCCCTTTAAAAAGGGGATTTTGACAGGGCAATGGGTGGTTTTTGACTGGGACATATGGCTGTGTACGTCCCAGTCAAACAAACCCAATCCATTGCCCAGTCAGAACCCCTTTTCAAATGGATCCCGAGTTTTGACAGGCAGCTCCTTTTCCCTAGATAAAGGGGTGTGTGCACGTTTGCATTTTTCTGAGCACCTAGAGAGGCCCAGGACAAAATGCAAAATGTGCACCAGGATGGATGGAGACTAACGGGGGGGGGGGGGGGGATGAAGATCTTTGCATGAAGAGGGTGTAAATCACACACAAAAAACTTTTCCTGCAAAGATACAGGCCTGTGGCTCACGCTGACTCAGCTTGTCTGAGCGTGGAAAGCTAAGCAGGGTCAGGTCAGGTTATTACTTGGATGGGAGACCCCTCCTCTAGTTTCCTGCACTGAGCAGGGGGTTGGACTCGATGGCCTTGTAGGCCCCTTCCAAGTCTTATGATCTATGAAAGTATCTATCCCTCACACCTTTGGTCTTTTGATAGCTCATTTTTTGACAGATGTCAAGAGAAACTTAAAGGGGGAAAAACCATTTGGGCCTTTACTGGCCAGTGTCCAGGGTTGGTACCTGCTGCATCTTAGCAGCAGGCACCCCTCAGGACATTGCCTCAGCTGAGGCTTCAAATTCCCACAGTTGTGCAACTGCACCTAATTTTTTTTTTTAATGCAATTTTTTGCACGAAAAAATGGTAAAAAAATATATAAAGGCTTGGCAACCGTGAGCAGTGCCGCTGGGGCACTTTGAAGGGACTACCCATAGCTGTCAAAACGGGGATCACGAAAGCTGGCTTGACAGACGGGTTTTGTAATCTCCTGGGGAAAAAAAGTTTAAAGAGAAAAAAAGGCGCAGCGACCCTGAAATGGCTTGCAATCATTGTGTGTGGGGGGAATGACAACTTGTTCCACCCCTGGGTATCCTCTGGGATACCTGCGGGAGGACCGAGGAAGGGGAGGGAGGGGGCTAAAACCCCAAGGTGAGCCTGATCGTCTGTTGGGCTCACTGTGGGTTGTTTCGCACACAGCCAGCCCTCCGTGGCTTCTTGCCAGGCTGGGTCAGTGTGACGGGTGAATGCGTCCTACCTGAAAATTATTTATTTATTATTTTATTTAATACATTTTTATACCGCCCAAAGCTCTCTGGGTGGTTTACAACGGGGACTGCTTCTAACAGTTGGTGGAATAACTGTGTCTCAAAAGGGGTGGTGGTGGTCCATTGTCGTACCACTGGAAGAGATGCCAAAATGGGTAGAGCTTGGTCACGATATATAATGGGAACCTTCAGTGATGAGAAAAGCCTGAATCATGTCTGGAGCACTAAGTAGAAATCTCAACTGGGGAACATTAGAACTTAACATAAAATGTTTTTTCTGGGAACTCAAAATGAGACCATTAGTGGCATCTTCTGATAGAAGTATTGAACATATTAGTACTCATACGTTGATTCTCAAACTGATTAGTTCAAAGAAATACAGATGATAGCCTAGTACTCAAATAGTAAATGAACTGGGAATCCTGTGCCTGTGCTGTACACTTCAGAAAAACACACACAACTGCAAATAGAAAAGAAATACCTCAGGAAGAAGGGCTCTAGCCTGGTCATTTCCCTGACATGCTACTTTTTATATGCAGGGAAATTTTTTTGCTATGTATTCCATCACGTGGGCGTCCACCTGCAATCTGAAGTGATACAACCCAGACATAGATTTACCACCTCATTTGCTGTTTGTGAGAACCATAGCCTATAATAACCGCAGCCTATTATTTATTAAATAAATAAATAAATAAATAATTTAGAGCAAGGGTCCCCAATGTGGTGCCTGTGGGGTTCCCCAATGGTGCCCACGAAGCTCTCTACTCCCTGCCCCCTCAAAAATGTATTTTTAATAAATAAACTTCAAAACCATTATGGCATGAGGTTCTCCTTCCTGTTTCTGAACTTGCGGCTGTTCACCGGGCAGGAAGAGAAGGAAAGAGTTGCTTCCTGGCTCCACCCAATCTTCTACCCACCCAAACCTTTCCCCTTCGCTCTCTCTCTCTCCACTCCCAACCTCTAGCCTTGCGATTTTTATCTATCCAACCCCTTTTCTTGCTATTTCTCCCCCTTCCCGGTCCTTAGCCTTCTTCTTTCTCTCACTTCCTAGCCCCTAGCCTGGCTCTTTCTCTCCCACTTGTCTCTATGTGATGCGGCTTCACTCCACTCTCAACTTCTAGCCTTGCTAATTCCACCACACACACACACACACACACACCTCTTTACCTCGCTGTTTCTCCCCCTCCCAGCCTCTAACCTTGCTATTTCTCTTTTGACTAGCCAGGCCCCCACAACAGCCATTATGTGACTAGCCACATCCTCCATGGCAGCCATTTTGTGGGGGTGCCCACAGGTGTATCTCAAATTCCCAAATATGCCCATGGGTCCAAAAAGGTTGGAAACACCTGTTTTGGATCCTCTAGATCAGGGCTGTCCAACCTTGGGTCCCCAGATGTTGCTGGCCTACAGCTCCCAGCATACCCAGTCAGCATGGCTAATGACAAGGGATTCTGGGAGCTGTAGTCCAGCAACATCTGGGGACCCAAGGTTGGAGACCCTGCTCTAGATTCTATTCACCAATTATTACAGGTACAGCAGTTGTCTCACAGGAAGGCAGATAGATCAGGTGAATATTTATTCATGCAATAAAGCAGGATACAACCTGAAGGGCTGGGATGCAACCTTGAAGACTTATTCGCAAGAAAGCTCAATTGCTCCCCTATTTTATTTCATAAGTGTTTAAGAGTTTGAGAGAGGAATTGTTCACAGACTAAAAAAAATATTGGGCTCTAATTAAGGCTGTAAAGGAAAAAGACCAGCTGATCATTGTAAAAAAACCCAGAAAACCCCCAACAGAAACAAGCATTTAGTGCATGCCAGTCACCACACAGAGTACAACAAAACATCTCAGCCATTGCTTTGGACAGACATGATGTGAGGCTTCTATGCAGTTTACCACTGCAAGACCCACATTATGATCAAACTGTTGACAGGAGAATATGCATGATTTATGGTTCACAGACTTCTGCCTTTTAAAAGACACAGTTGAATTTACTGCCCTGCATGTTCTCTTTCTCATTTTGAATCTGAATTTTTCATGGCTTAGATTTTTACTTCTTGGACACTCACTGTATCCTTTTTACTTAAACTCCTCTAAAAGACACGGTGGGATAATGTATTCTTCTATTAACAGCACACACACAGAGAAAAACTTGCACAAAGACTCCCAACAATTCCTCGTTCTGTGTAGACAAGCCAACTATCACAGCAGCTGTGTTAGAATCTAGCACTTCTCCCATGCAATGCACTGATGTTTAAATAGAAGCAGAAGAAAGGTTCTTGTTAAAGCATCCCCAGTGTTGATGGGGGGTGGGGGAAAGAGAAGCATCTTTGAAAGAGCCTTGGCACATATCTACAGACTCCTTGATTGTCTGAGAATGACTGCAACCACAAAAAAATCTCTTTGTAAATGAGGGTGTTCACAGCTCTATTGGTCCCACAGAATGAAGTGACTCATGTGTTCTTACAAATGCCCAGCATTGTTAATAAGACTATTTTTGTTGTGTCTTATCTATTCACCACCTTCCCAGGAGTTCTGTGAAACCTAAAAGGAAGTAGGGATAGAAGAATGGCCCTCACTTTACAGTTATGCTTTTCATTTGCTGCAGTGTTTTTCAAAAGTTTAGAGCAGTAACCATCAACCATTTCATACCCGGGATCCATATTTAACCCCAAACTGAAACACATCTAAATTTTAATTGTATAATTTTGTTTTTTTCCCTAGCATATTTCTTTCAGCTTTTTACTCTTTATGCTTCTTCCTCCCTGTGTTTTAAAAAAAAAATCATTATAAAAAACTCAAGAAAATAGTGTGGGTGTTGTTGGCATGACCCATCCTTAGATCAGGATGTGAGCCGGTTGTGGATCCCAACCCTCTAGTTCAAGATCAATGGCTTAGAAAAACCTTAAACTGCATCACACACACCCCTCTTCCAAGCCATTTCTCTGTGACTGGTAACATAGGCCATGATCCAGAGTAGCACATGACTAGTTCTGTGCAATGTTCAAATATCACTTTTCTGGGCTCGGTAATGCTCTGATCGGCTCCTACAACAAATATTATCAGATCTGAACAATCCAGATAGATAAGGAAATAGATTTGTGTGCACATCCTCAAGCATGTTTTACAATTTAGCCTCAATTTTTTCCTTGTCATAATGGTCTTGTAGTCTGGGCCAGGCCTCCTTGGACCCCCAAGGCCCCAGTAAAGTATACCCCACCCCCAATACATACATAGGCCCTTCTATCCTCTCCATTCTGGGAAGCAGATGGAATAGCCATCTATTGGGGTGTGCGTGCTTACAAGTAGGTAATAACTATGGCCAGGATTCAAACAGCTAATTTAGGTGTGCGCAACATCCTGAAGATGTCCAGTACAATTTTTACTCTACTCTTGTTAGCATAGCGGACTCACACACCCCATTCCTGACACAAGTTGCTTTTGAAAGTCTTCTCAGTTTCAAAAGCTGCTTGCTAAGTGATAGTGCGACATTGTTCAAGAAATGCACGCCCAAAGCTCCCTTGGGCATGTTGAACTAGAGGCACTTTTCTTTGGATTCTTTGAACATGAAAGGCCCTCAAAATTATGAACCTCCACATATAGCCCCTAAATACTACCAACTAGAATTCTACTACACCAAGAGGGCTATGCAGGCATTTGCCTGCAACATGATTACAGTCCAATTGGGGGCAGGACATGCAATGGTGGGACCTGTGGGAACATGCTTGGCCAAGCGCTCTTACAAGCCCCTAAACAGACTGTCGCTTTCAACGTGCAAAAATCTCTCAGGTAGTTGGGCATGTGGGGATGCTTGGGGTGGGGTGTGCATGCTCACACACATCCTGTCCTATCACACACATTATGTGTGATGAAAGCAAACACCTGCATAGGGCTAGTGTCATACCTCTTCCTGTATACTGGGTGGAATGGCTCAGGCATTGGTATCCTGAGTGAGTTCTGCAATACCCTGGAACCTAATGTGGTTTGAGAGCACATAATACAGGCCACATGCTGAAGCTAAGCAGGTATGAGCTGGGTCAGTGATTGGATGGGTGACTGCCTGGGCTGCCCACATCTGTTCTCCTGCATTGAGCAGGGGGTTGGACTTGATGGCCTTATAGGCCCCTTCCAACTCTACTATTCTATGATTCTAACTCCTGTCTCTAATGTACAGAAGATAATCTAAAAGTAAAGACAGTAAATTGGCAAAAAAACAGGAAAGAACTGCTTCAAAAATCTTGTTGAAGCTATTTGGAGCTATTATCTTGCCGACAGATATGGATGTTTATTGCATTTTCTCACAGGATCACATGCTGCATAAGGAAGGGGCCTCCATTTCCAGCCAGGAAACATGAAGGGCTAGTGAATTTCCTCCTATATTTTGCCAGGCATTTGCAAATACGCTTATCTATGCATTACTGGGCTTAATAATACATTTTCTGTATCTTGCAGTTCACCTTGTCCCACAACTGCTTTGTGCATTAATTAGGCTCTGCAGTATTAGCTTCTAGTCAATTTGCTTTTAGTGAAATTTGATAAGATCCCCTCTCCCCACATTGCTATATTCATGCCACCCTCTCTAAACCTCTGAAATTTTATTTTTTTGTTTTCCTCCATGGTTACAAATTAGCAGTCTTTGCATTTAGGATTCTCCATTGCCCCACCGCTTTTTCTTGTGTTTCTTTTTCTGCTTAGGTTTACCTACTTCTGGTCTCCTTTGCTCCTCCTTTTAATTCATGCTTCTGCTCCATTCTGCTACTTGCTAAGCCTCCTGCCCCACCCAGGCCTCAAGGCAAGGCTTCTTCTACTTATAAAACCCACTTCCTCCCCTTTGTTTCTCTTGGGTTGTGTGTGTCTGATGCCTACCCTTTACAGCAATGTGCTAAGTAAATAAATAAATAAAACAAGTGTCTATTGATCTTCTGTCCAGTACAATAGTTTTAAAAAAAACTGTTCCATAACTACCGATTTCTGTGCCCAGAGCAGACTCTGAATTCTTTACTCAGTCCCAGAGCTACACAAATGTTGGAAGAATAACCTGGCCTTCTGAGAGAGCACAGATATGCAATAAAGTAGTAGTATAAACTGGAGTTATATCCCTGGATTTAGCTCCGGGGAAAGTGACTAGAAAAATCCAGCAAGTCGAGAATGGTTGTGTATTGAAATCTCACCTTTTGCTTGTTGCTCTACAATGAGCTGGATCAGAAGCTGCAGTATAAGAAAGCCTACTGGCTGCAGGATAGAGTCACATGCCTTTGATTCTCCCTCCTCTACCCATCACGTGTATTCAATGGCTGAATATGATTTACCGGTACTCTGTTACGCTGCAGCAACAGAGCCAATGAAGTTGCAAGGCTGTCACTCTGCCTGGCTTCATAAAGCCTCCCATCCCATCAGACACTTGGCTTCTCACTTTCACCTTGAAAACATGCTCAATTATTCCAAATGGAAAAATGGCCTAATATAGCATTTTAATAGCTCATTGAAAAACCCAAAGATAGCTGTGCTGGTTCATGAGGGGAAAAATCCAAGATCCACAGTTGGGCAATACCTTTATTAGGTCCAACCCTTTTGTGGAACTTTGGTTGGTCCTAATAAAAGTACTGTCCAACTGTGGATTTTAATAGTGTAAATGTTAGATTACGTTTGAGGACATCGTGTGCCCCAAGCTCCCTAACCAAGTTAAACAACTGAAGCCTCTATGTAGGAAGAAGTATCCTAGGCAATGTTCGCTATTTGCTCAACTGAAGCAAAGCAGAAATCTTCCTTCTGAAAAAATTCATCTTGATTTTAGTTCAGGTCAGCAGATTTATTCCATAATATATTTTCATAAATGCTTGCCCAATGAAAAAAAATCATGCATATCCCATGAAAACGTAGAAGGCTATTTACTCTGAACAGCTCCAACACAAAATGAAAATGAAGTGACTAAAATGCATAACAGTTGTAGACTTTTCATTCCTACTTCTTAGAAATAGGATTCTTAGATATAGGGTTCAGAAGAGTGTGTGTAAAGAATTCCTGGGTTTTGAATACCGGTACTTTTCCAAAAGAATTACTGGTAGGATGAAATTTCACAGAAGGTAAAATGATCAAAAATGAAAACCAGCTGAAGTTGCAATCCTTTGCATGTTTGCACAGAAAAAAAGTCCTACAACTCCCAGCATTCCCCAGCCACCATGTTGTAGGGCTTCTTTCTTTCTTTCTTTGCCTAAACATGCATAGGATTGCACCCTAAGTGGTACTGAAGAAATAAGAAACCCTGTATCAGTTTCTTGATTCCAATTTTGTGACATGCATTTTTGATAAGGCAAAACAAGGCTTGTCTTATTTTTATGTCAAGCTCAGTAATGACAATCAAAGCCAAGAAAAGTGAATTCTTAATTCTTTCTTAAAGTGAATTCTCACTACATGGATGATCTGTATCTTGATCTATTTATAATGACTTAAGGATCTGTTACACAGCTGTTTATAGCCTCTGCATCCTCTGCACAAGGGATGGCCAATGTCCCCCACCCACCAATATCCCTTACAGTAATACCTTGGATTACAAGTAACTTGGTTTGAGAGCGTTTTGCAAGACAAGCAAAATTTTTAATATTTATTTAATTTTTTTTTACTTGATATACAAGCGTCGTCTTGCAATACAAGTACTGTAGTACAGCTTAAATTAAAAATCTCTGTACAAATTTTTTTGGGGGGATTTCGTTTTGATATAAGAGTGTTTTGGATTACAAGCACCTTTCCGGAACTAATTATGCTCTCAATCCAAGGCATGACTGTATATGGCTCCTGATGACTAGGACACTTGAGTTAGGGGGCCCTTTTGCACGTCCTTCTATTTTCTGGGATGAGGTTAAACGGGATGCTTAGGAGGACATCTTGTCACGGATTTTAAGAGAATAGCTGATTTAGTTTTATTGAAATTGCTAGGAAGGTGGCTTAGAAATTGCTATCTCACATTCCTCAAAGTGAAATAAGGTATACTTTTATAGGATGCCAAGGGAAGAACCACTGAAAATGTTTAATGATCCATAAGAATTTGGAGAAGTGAATAAGTAAAAAGTAGTGAGTATATTAAAGAGAAAACACACAAGACACAAGCTGTTTCTCAATGAATTCTGGGTAACTGATATCAAATGCTGAGATAAAGCCTATTACTCAAAGAATTATTTTAAGAGTGTTGGGCTGTAAAGCCTTATCATTTGGGTCAAAGAGTTTGAGTAATAAAGAGCTATAAAACTAATATCCAAGGGCAAAAGTATACTTATAGTTCTCGCTCATCAGTTAAGGAGCAAAAAATATTGTGTAAGATATAAACATGAAAAAGCTTGCCATACAGATGACTAGAAAAATTTTAAAACTTTATTGTGTAACTGTGGGTTCCAACTCTGGCTTGTTGGGAGATGGACAAGCCAGAGTTGCTGGTACACGCAACACAGCAAACAATCCAGGGACATAGTGTCCCTGAGTTGTTTAGTCATCTCAACTTGCAGGATTCACAATAATCCAGAATTTTAAAAAATTCTGAGTTATTGTGATGTCCAAATCAGGCCTTCATTGTTAATATTATTCTAGGAACTGTATAAATATGATCTGCTTTTGGAATGGAGTAGCTTCTTTACTATCTAAGCCTTCCCCAACCTGGTACCTTCCAGTTGTTTTGGACTTCAAACTCCCATCAGCCTCAGCCAGCATGGCCAATGGTCAAGAATGCTGGGAGTTGTAGTCTAAAACCTCTAGAAAATCACTAACTCTCTACCTGACAGCTGAACAGCCTATTCAGAGCTGGGCAAATACTTACAGTAGATGAAAGTTCTTCTTCTAGACTACTAAGGCTTGAGATGTTAAAGAAGGAATGTTTATGAAATACTAATACCTGATAAACTATTAAGATCTTAAAATCTTCAGCAATGCTCTCCTCTATAAAATTCATTTCTATACTGTTTGTTTTGTATTGTATTGTATTTATTTATTACATTTCTACACTGCCTTTCTGCTAAGGCACCCACAGCGGTTTACAATGTTTAAAAACTCAAACAAACGTTCCCCCCCCCCCCAACCAAACATACACCAGTTCTCTCAGGCCAACTGAAGGTTTCTTCTGGAGCTGCTGGTACAATCTCCCTGGCCTGGGCTTTTCTTTTGCCTTCCCTCTGTAGCCCCAGGGAAGGCGGGGGGGGGGCTGTCCCAACAGCCCTCTCAGGCCGGTGATGGTCGTTCCAGGAGCTGGTGGCATTTGCTCCCCAGCTGACTGACGTTTACCCAAGGCTGCCCTCGCTAATGCCCTGAGGCTTGGTAGGAGAGAGATTAGGACATCTTTGAGGTTTTACCTTAGATTTCATAGATCATAGAGTTGGAAGGAGCCTACAAGGCTATCGAGTCCAACCCCCTGCTCAATGCAGGAAACTAGAGGAGGGGTCTCCCATCCAAGTAATAACCAGGCTTGACCCTGCTTAGCTTTCCACGCTCAGACAAGCTGAGCCAGCATAAGCCACAGGCCTGTCACTTTCTCACCTACATTGGGTGCCTGGAGGCGCCAAAGTAAGGCAACGATGGTAAGGCCCTCCAGCTCCACATGGAGGGCAACTGGCTGGTGGCGGGCCATCCCACCTCCGGTTCAGTTAAGATGTATTAGCCAAATATTAGTTTTTTACCCGGCCAAGGGCCGGGCTAGGTTAGTACCGCACTTCACCCTTCACAGATCTTCAATTCAATAAATGTGGCCCTGATTTGAAACCATATACTCTGTGTCTGGCTCTTCTTTATCTCGCCTATACACGCGCGGCCTGGGCTTCTCCTCTGCCTTCCCTCAGGGCACACAGGTCTTAAATAGCCCCAGGGAAGGCGGGGGAGGGGCTGTGGTTTTATATTGCAAACAAAGTGTTTGGTGTAGGCAGGTTTAAAGTTATTTTCTGGAACTAAGATTTTGAGAATTAAAATAAGACTTATTTTTATTTTGTTTGCTACCCAAATCCTACGTGTCAGCTTGCTGTTATTAACCTGCATTACTTTTAAATCTACACACACACACACACCCCTTTGTACCCACAGTATCATAAATTTAAGCTAGATCCTTAATAACCAGTATTAATCTTTTCCCTCATTAGTAGGGGAAAGGTTTCATTTGACCGTCCACTCAGGTTTTTAAGTGTTGATGCTTAGCCTGAGAAGGGTTTATGCGCCTGGTCCTAAAGTGTAAGGGACCGGGTCGTCACATATTTGTGGTTTTATATTGCATTTTATTCTTTTGTTGCTAGTTCTTGTGATCTGCCCAGGGAATGTCTGTTACTGGGTGGTAAAAATAGTAATAAATAATAATAAGACTTTTTAAACTTAGGCAATATGTTCTATTTTAATGTGATGTAAGTAGTACATATTATAATAAAAATGAAAAATGGATTCAAGGATTTCTGCCTTACTAATTCTTGTTTGTATAAAACCAAAATTGAACCCATCTTAAAACAAGTTTTGGTGTACCCTTTCTTTGAAGTATATTAACTGGCAGCCAAAGGCTTCCTCAGTACTGGAAGTTTATATTGATAACACTCAGAAAAGTCTAAAAATCATAACAATATACGGTAACAGCACCTATGATGTAAAACTCCTTGGCCCAGGAGATCTGCTCAGTTCCCTCTTTAATGGCATTTAGGCACCATCTGAGGACTGCTTTTCCAATAGGCTTTTGGCCTACTTGGGTGATAATAAATAAACTACTACATTTTTAAACTGCCCAATAACCTAAGTTCTCCGGGCTGTGCACAATAGGTTAAAAAACATAGTATACAAAATACCAATAAAACAATTAATTTTTAAAATTATCCTCCAAGATTTGTTTGTTTTTTAGCTGCCATGCTCTGCTGTCCTAATATTTGTTTTATAATTGTGATGATGTATGCTGCCTTGGGTGCTTTAGAAATAAGGCAGAAAGGTGATGTATAATTATCTTAATAAAGAAAATACACAAATACATAAATAAAATCACCACAGCTTCACAGAAAGGTGAATGGAGCTGAAGAGGCACTTCCTGTCACAAGATAATGTGAAGCAACTTTAGGTACCAGGTAGTGTGTTGCAGCCCACTTCATTTTAAATTCTGGATTATTTCAAATTATGTGCTGTTTGATCCAGTAACATAAAGCAGGAATCAGAGAGTTTAAAGTTCTGAGATCTAAGTGATGGGGAGGCGAGTTTAGCTCTCAACACGTTATGCATTCATTTGCCACTTATGCATGGAAGCGAATCACATCATAGCATCCCTATAATCAACATGCACGTCAGCAATACCACAATATATTAAATGGTGATAGCAGATGCTGCCATATACCTCTACTAAGGTCATTCTCAGAGCACTGACAGGTGAGGGCTCAATATCCACCAGCTGAACGGCACTAAAACTCTGAATGTCAAAGGTTGCACAAGGACAAAACACACACATATACATACACACACAACACAGTTAGAACTGCAAGGCAAACACAGTTAGGCAAATACGGTTAGTCAGGGAAAACTCAGCCCACTGCCTTTTATATACCCTTGGACTGGATGTAAACTATTTGCTGGAGAAGTCAGAGACATAAAAGTACCTTATCTTTTGTTGACGAAGAACTTAGAACATGACATTTGAATTTCAAGGGCAAGTCTGTTTTTCTTAACAAGGCTGCCTGTGTCTTATCTGCCTTTCCTCAAATGTAGCATGGAAGATAGCAAGGGAAAAGGGTCTTGGCCCACTAAGTACAGTTTACCAAATAGCTGCAAGAAAAGTACTATTTTCTTTAAACCTACACTTAGTTTAAATTGGTACTTTCTATTTTCTAAGTAGACCAAACACAGAGAATAACTATTTTTAGCCAGTTAGTGAGCTATCTAGCTTAAAGTGAGAATCCTCGAATATCATAACCATGAACCCCTGCAAATATTTGGGCAGACAGTAATATTGCTAGAAATATTTGAAGATGAAGTACAATTAACCAATTCCTACAATTCAATAAGTCTTTAGAAAACCCTTTCCATCCTCCCCTGTATTTATGAATGCCTCTCAACATAGTTAATGAATTAAAAAGCTTTAGTGAGGACCCACCCCTCGAAAACAAACAAGGCGGTAAGCAGGGTGATAACCTCATATATAGCAAACACATGAGGTTCTTTGGCTAGTGACAATACTGGGATCTGTTACAGAGGTTTGCTACAAAGCTATAGATCAGTTACAAAGCTGAATTAGTTAGAAGATGGATTCCCCACCCCAGCCTAATACTAGCCAAGTGTGTAAGTGAACAGATTATTCAACAAGCTTTATTTTTAACCCCATGAGTGCCTCTGCAGATGTTCAAATCCTACATGCAGTGGATAATTGGGATCATGCCAACCTGCCCCCACCCTCTGTGGTATATTCACCCTATACAACATTCACATGTCGGACTTCATATTTGCATGGGGATCTACATGCATATGACCCAACACAAGTACACCCTGTCTGATCCCTACAGCTTGACTCTATGTTGACAACAGGGCCTACTTGTGCTGAGCTCTAGATGTCTAGGCACTTATGCACATATGAAGCCCAATGTGCAAACACTAGATATGGAAGATGTACCACAAGAGGGTGTGACAGGCTGGCATGATCCCGATCTTCCAACAATTGTAGGATTTGGATGTCTGAAATTGGCAGAAAGCTGCATTTCTCAAAGGTTTTTGCCATAGTCTAAGGCAGAGTTAGGTACACTCAATTTGAATGGGCTCAAGCGCACCTAACTCTGTGATACATTGTAGCCTTGGTTGCAATCCAGTGTTCCATGTTTGTTGAAGAGAAGCTAAGAGGCTATACAAGATTGCAAAGTTCAGCATGGTCCTCCCTGCAGCAGTTTGGATTTTACAGTTCCTTGGATCATGCCCACGCAGAAGTCTGCACACAACAGTTTCTGAGTGTAGATCTTGTTCCATTTACAAAATGGATTGTGGCCCTTTCCCAAGCACTGAACAAATGAATGAAATTAAGTTTTTATTTTTAAAAATGTCCTTACGGTGTCACTGTCACAGGGCTGGAACTGGAAGGACTGTGGTTTATGAAATACAGAGTTCTCTTGTAAGAACAGCTGAAAATTGTAATCTCGCACTACCTGAAAGAGACAATAAATAAATTTATAGGTATTTTCTCCTGATATTAAAGATTCTTTTAAATAGAAAACTTAGTGCTGCAATTGTCAAGTGAATAGACTTTTACAATTGCAATGCACACAGGTTTGCAGGTGTCCCATAGATGTAAGGTTTACTGTTCTCAAAAAGGAATGTTGCTCAGAAAACATCCAAATCTGCTTGTGATCCCAGATTCCCATGCAGTCAACAGCCAATTATACATGGCATACTTATCAGTATGCATTTTAATGTTTAAGTACTACAATCTGAGTTGAAAGTTTAAATTTTTTTTAAAAACACGGTATAAATGATAGAATCATTTCATAATCAACAGTATAATCAACAGAACATTAATCCAGGTTGAAGTGAAGTATGGGAAACTACGTAAAAGGGCTTATAGACAAAGTGAACTGAAACTAAGGAAACCAGATCACACTATTATAAGCTTGGGGTATCCAAATGTCTTAGAGGCAGCAAGCGGGCTTTAACCACTATATATCAACCCCAACATTAATCCATCTCAAAGTGAAGAAAATGTCTTAGTTCACATTTTTGGAGTACAGAGTTTTATATGTGCCACTCCTCTCGGGTTGTGTGGCCTGTATAATTACTACCATGTGCCCAGATGACAGGAGACTTAATTGTTATGAAACTGACACATGGCTCCACACACTTCTGTGTTGAATTTGTCTGGAACACTTCAGGCAGGTGACAATACAGCACAAAATACTACTGAAAGAAGGAAGAGGGAGATTTTGTAGCAAGGCCAACCTGCACCAAACAGCCAACTTCGCACAGCTGGTCAAATGGTGCAAGCTGCTGCAGTTACTTTTTGTATGTTGCTTGCTTAGACAACTGCAGAAATTAGAAGAACGCAGCAAAAAGCAGAACTGCTTCCTCCTCCCCCCACCCCCGCAAGGAACAGCATAAAACTGTTGCTGTCTCAAAAGCATCAGACCTTGAGAATGGGAAATTTTGGGACATATATTTACTACTCTCGCTAATGTCTGAAAATAATGGTAGATGTGTTTCATATGCCTCTCCTCTTGGAAGTATGATGGAATACGACTGCCGGCGAAGGGAGCCTACATAAGCATTCCCTAACACCACACAATATTGGATTCAAGTGAAATAATGCTTAAGCAAACTACTGTTTAAGAACTTTAAGTGCTGTAAAACTGACCTCACTTTAAAGGTCCCAAGGCAACCTTGATTTGGAGGTATGCACTATTACCAAAGGGATGGTAGGTACTTTGGTTGCAAGAAAAGGGGAACATGGTGGTGGTAACAAGTCTTGCCTATATTTGTGTCTGGATATATGTAACTAAAAAACCCACTCTGCCCCTTTTCAGCATGCAATTCCTTTGCTGAAGGAACTACACTGGCTATCTATTCGCTACTGGGCCAGGTTTAAGGTTCTGGTACTTGTGTACAAAGCCCTAAACAACTTGGGATCAGGTTACCCGAGAGAGCGCCTCCTCCCATACCAGCCTGCCCGGTCACTGAGGTCATCAGATAGCATGCTCCTGGTAGTTCCTCATGAACCTATGGCCTGACTGGAGTCCACCAGGAGAAGAGCCTTCAGTGTGGTGACTCCCATTTCTGTGGAACACCCTGCCTCTGGAGGTCAGGCAGGCTCCGACATCGTGTTGCTTTCAGAGCCTGCTGAAGACCTCCTTGTTCACGGAAGCCTTCTCTGCAATCCAAACACCATTTTAATGATACCTTGTTTCCAATGTATTGTTTTTGTTTCTTTTATCTGTTTTTTATCTTTTTATTGTTCACCGCTCCGGAATTTGCTTAGATATGGAGTGGCATACAAATACTGTAAATAAATAAATAAATAAATAACTGCCTTAAACTGAATTAGGCCACTGGTCCATCTAGCCTGCTACTACTTACTCTGATCGGCAGCAGCTCTCTAATGTTGCAGGAAGACATCTCTCTCAGCTACCTGCTACCTGAGATCCATTAACATATGCCAGGGACTGAACCTCAGACCTATAAATGCAAATAAATACTACCAAGCTATGGCCTCTACTTTACTGAGGTAGCTCCATCATGCATGTCTCTCCTCTGTTGTACCACTCCTTCCAGGTGGCTTGTGCAGACATCGTGCTGGTGCAGCACTCTGCTTTCCTGGTCTTGATCATTTGAGGTTCCTCTCATTTCAGGACTGCCACAGGGCTCCCTGCCTCTCATGACTTACTTTGTCACAAATGGTATTCATTTATTGAAAAGCTTACCCGACTGGAAGTTTCCAAAAGAAACTGGAATGTGCTTTGTACAGCTTGGCATATTTCTAATTCAGTCCTGCTGAATGCCATTAAATAATCCTTAAGATGATCATATACATTCCCATCAAGAACCTGTATTAAAGAAGAAGCAAAAACAAAACGTTCACTGCACAAGGAAAGCATGAATATTTTCTATCAACATAAGATGCATTTATCCAACTTCAGGTCTATTAAAGGATAATGGCCAGCTTGGAGGAGCTCATAAGCGCAGGCAACAATACTGAAATTGCTATCTATTCCCACTAGCAGGCATTATAGGGCATTCGAAAAGACAATATGGGCTACTAAATGAGTTTTTGCATGTGAAAAAGGAGTCTAAACTATAGCATACATTGTAGGTTATCCGGCCAGGATATGAGATTTTGCTTAGAAAAATGTATTTTGTCAGAAACAAGTAACTAGCCCTGCAAGACATACATACTATCTATCAGGTTAACCATGTTGCTTTACGTAACTGTTGTGTTCCAAATGCTTTTATTTGAAGGAATGATAACAACATTAAATAATACTTAAGGAAACTCTAACTTAATTGTAGTTGATTAACTGTAGCAGGTACTTCTTGGGTTTCCAGTACTTTATATACACATGTATCCAAATTTACAACACCATTCCACACTCCGTCACACTACACATGAGTAGTCCCCCGCCCCACTCCATAATGACCATAATTAACAATGAAATACTACTAAAAGTTATTGCATAAGGGTCAAACTACATGCAATACCATCTCCCATGGTTTTGTTTCTATGTATTAGTGGCCTACTCTTTAAGGTCAGGGACACGGCACTCTGGGAGAACTGTTTAGCCCTTTCCTCCCATTCTCTTTCCATAATCTAAATCAGGGCTCTCCAACCTTGGGTCCCCAGATGTTGCTGGACTCCAGCTCCCAGAATCCCTTGCCACTAGCCATGCTGGCTGGGTATGCTGGGAGCTGTAGGCCAGCAACATCTGGGGACCCAAGGATGGAGAGCCCTGATCTAAATCTTTCCTCCCCCAAGTTGTTATTATCTCTTTAGAGAAGGAGAAGGAAAAGGACAAGCATCTGCACCTGACAAACATTACATCTTCTTTGGCCCAAGTATAGACTATTTATTTTTAATTATTTTATTTTATAGACCACCAAAGCTTAAACAGACACCAACATTTCCTTATTTCATTTACCCAAACAAACCTATGGGAAACATCACTATTTACAGAATGTGCACTTGAAGACAAGGCAAAATGTTATAGCACTCGCCATAACATCGAGAAGTGCCTTATTACATACAAGGCCACAGTCATACACAAAATATCCCAGCAATGCCGGAGAGCACAAGGTGTGCATTACTGGGGCAATGCATACGGTATGCAGATCCTAAATGCTATGCTCACTGCACAGAAAGCCTTCATGTGGGGACGGTAACACTTGAAGTAGTAAAGAGTGCTCCTTGCAGGCAACTGAGCTGGGATCTGAATTCAGATTAACGCCCAAACAATCCATTAGGCTGCCATTGACTCTTTTCTGAAACACAGCCTTGTCTCCCTTATAATTCCAGTAGTTTAGTAATAGTAACTCTGATCAGCTAATCTTCCATGTGTGTACAGAAGAATGGAACACAAGTGCAGCCCTGCTGGACTGGACCAAAAGTCTATCTAGTTTAGTACGTATCCTGTTTCTAAACAGCAACCAACCAGATGCTTCTGGGAGATCCACAAGCAAGGCATAAAGGCAACAGCCTTCCTTTGTTCTGACGACTAGTATTCCAAGGTACACTGCCTCTGAATTTAAAAGAGGGTCCACTTAAACATCAAGACCAGCCTGGTGCCCTCCAGATGTGTTGGACTGTAATACCCATCATTCCCAGCTAGCATGGTCATTGGCTATGCCAATGCTGACTGGGAATGATGGGAGTTGCAGTCCAACACATCTGGAAGGCACCAGGCTGGGGAAGGCTGATCGAGACAAAGAGCTGTTAACAGACAGTTGGCCTGTCACTTCATCCGGTGTCATAGTCTCTGTTCCCCCAGCTGCTGTAGCTTCTGCCACTTTGTAGTAGTGAAATGACAATGATCTGTCAAAGTGGAAATAGATGCTGTGCTATTTCTAGTTGTGTAAGAAATGTAGGGAATATTTAACACAGAACTAGCAATTTTTGTAGCTTTCTCATTTCGACTATTGTACTCATAGAGATGGTAGCTCAAATTCAGTGCAAAGTGACTGTCAACCCATTCCTGGATCATGCAGGCAGATAGTTAAACAAGAAGACATTTAGGCTGACATTCAGCATACAAACAAGTTTATCACTTCAGTTGTAACCAGTTGAAATAAGGCAGGGGCTCAGAGATTTTTAATTTATGGCAACTGCACATGAAGGATATGAAGCAAGTATGTAGACACAACAAAAAACTCTTTAGTAGCAAAATAAATGTATCAGGTAAGTGCAAATCTTAGCACCATCAAGAAAAGAAAAAGATAACAATGTGTGAATAGGCATAATTAGATGTATCACACTTCCTTCGGTGTTTTATTGGTTGATTTTGGTTGGCTACAAAATAAAGATTAAAAAAGGCAGAGAGGTGTATGTCATGAATTATCTAGTGGTCATTATGATGGACAGCACAGAGAACCTGTGTATTGTATGGATCCGTGTGTGTGTGTGTGTGTGTGTGTGTGTGTATGCAATGTGTCCGTGCTTCCAAAAACATTGCAACCCCCAACAGGTTTCCTCTCAGTTCAGGCCAGCATGTTTAAGGGTATGGGGGAAGGGTTTATTTTACTATGTACCACAGAGCATATTTTCCTCAGGAACTAATGGCAGCCATTCACTTACATAGGGAAAAAGGTGTACATTAGGGATGTCATTGGACAAGAAGTTCCTAATAGTTCCAGATGCTTTGGAGGTCGGACACATTTTGCTCATTTACCATGTATTTTTAAAAAAGAAACCTGAATTAGCTTATGTAAGGAACAATTGTATGTACAAATTACTGAACCAGTTAATGTTTGGAAAACAAACTTATTTACTTAGATTCTTCCCCTACCCACCCATGTTTGTACTTGAATACCACCTGCGTTTATTCTATTATACAGACGCAATTAGAGAAAGATGAAGAGCCTCAACAACTATATAAACCACATCAACTGCCCACTTCTGAAATCAGGAAACAGAACCTATCAATAGTTTCAGGTTTATAAAAGTCACACTGAAGTACTTTCAGGAAGTGAGACTAACGGCATCAAGGTTTTTTTTTTCATGACTGGCTAAAACTCCAGCTAAAAGTGTACTATTTTATTACTATTTTAAAAGCTCTTTTAATGTGCTTTTAGCCTTTCCTTGTTGATATAGTCCCAGTTCCTGCTAAAATGAACCACACACAGGAAAACTAAGCTCAGGACAGCAGCATCTATTACAGGGATCAGCAACACATGAGCCAGGAGCTTCATGTGGCCCCCGTCACCCCCCCCCCCGGCCCACGAAATTGGTAAAAAAATTCCAGGGAAATTAGGCGTCTGCAGCAACTACAAAACACCAAAAGGGCCAACATTGTTTGCAAGCTAGTTTTGACCCTTTAATCACCCCGTAGCCACTACAGAGCACCAAAAGGGTCAAAATGAGCTTGCAAACAAGCTAATTAAGACCCTTTTGGTGCTCCACAGCTGCTACAGATGCCATTTTAAAATGTATTTTATTTTTTATTCAGTGCTGCAAGGGCTGTGTGTGGCTTTCAGGTGAGGATCCAGGAGGCAAAAATGGCCCCTAGACCTCCCACAGTTGCCTATCCCTGCTTTATTAGAATGCACAAGTATTGCAGAAAGCAAAATATATGATGGCATTTCAAGTGGGTAGCCTTATTTCTCATAAATCTGCTCAGCTTACCAATGACATCCATTGTTACTGGCAAAACAGTTGTAAATTGCTCCTTATATCCACAGACACCCCTGCTCCCAATATGCTGGACAAAACATGTTCACGCTGATGAGTGTACAAATTCAAAAACTGTCCATCTAGGTCTGTGCGATGCGTAATGCTGCTGCTATCATAACCATGGATAAGAGATCAGGAGTGGGCTGCTGGCTTCCTTCTTCTCTTTCATCCCTTCTCCGGAGTGTTTTAATATCCCTTAGCAATCTTAGTTACAGCACTTTTCAGTGTATTAAATTATGTTACCCAGGGGAGGAGAGGATGGAAAAGTCTCCCCTTGGGAACTTCCTTTCATCAACAGATCTCATGATATAAGCTGTAGTGACTAGCCCAAGTGGCTCTGGTGACGTTCATGACTGGATAGAAATCTGATCCAGGGTCTCACGTGCTCAAACTTGGCACACTTTCTGCAAATTTAAAATGGCACTGAGGCCACATATTAAAACTGTGCCAGATGCTCAAGGAGAAAGCAAGTGCCTTATGAAGTATCTTGCCAACTATATTACTCTTCATTAAAGGGCAATACTTACCACATTACAGCTTATTAGCATAATTCAAACTTACTTTGGGTTAGCGTGACAGCTCTGAAATGCCACTTGACAGTTCAGCTGCATTCGTACTTTAAATCAGAGGACAAACAATTGAAATGCTAGTAAAGGCTTCAAATCACATTACTTGTGTTACAGATTAGGAAACAGTATAGCTGATGTAGATGGCTAGGAATTTCCTTACAAGTGGAGGAAATGAACAAAATTAGACTCTGTCTAATGAACCTTATCCGATCATTTTCTGAAACGGAGTAAGTTTAGAGGAAAGAGTGGCTTAAAGTAAGCTAAACAAAGTTCGTCAAGTGACCACATTAAAAATACTGTTATATCATGTTGGTATAAAAACATTTCCTGTTTACTGCTCCCTTAGTTCTCATACTCAATGTGTAGCTGAAATGAATGCATATTCTTCCCATTTACTCCCTGTATCAATTTCCTTCCTTTTCTCTGTTGTCTCCACTGTGAAAAATTTTAGACTGAAAGGTCCTTGGGGCAGGGTCTTCCTCCTACTTTGTACAGCACCATGCACATGGATGGCACTATGTAATTAAAAAAAAAGAGAGAAAAAAGAGCACAATGAGAAACTAAGTAAGGCTATTCCATATCACAGATTCCCAGGATATTTCTTCCTCACCTTTAGGAAGCTTGCACTGAACATCAGTTTAGGGTTCTACCTAATTCTGATTACCTTCTTTTATAACACACACACACACACACACACACACACACACACACTGCTGGACTCTAATGTCACTTTACAAAACATGTAATACACATTTTTCTTATTTATTATTTGTATTCACAGCCAAAGATCAAATCTACTGTTAAGGCAAGGTTCAACGGATTCATTTCCTTCCACCATGCCTGCTTACACTGCAAGAACACAGAACATAAAGGATATGCAACACTAGCTGTTTCTCCTGGGGGTGGGGGGATAGAAAGGTCCTTGAATATGCTGAGACTGTCTGTACCTGGTCCCACTGGAGACCCTGATTAAAGCTCCATTTTCAAATTTGCCCAGAGAAACATAAAATAATGGATAGTACCATTTATATAAAATATAAATAATAATGGTCAGTACCATTGTTCAAGAGGTACCAACTTTTCTCCAACATCCCTTGCAATTCAAGGAATGTTGCTCCCTCTTAATTACCCCCCCCCAATTCTTCATTAAGGAAAATTGTTCAAATATGTAGCTCTGTGGCTGAATGTGCTATGTTCCCGATCCTTGCTTCAAACTTACACCTCCAAATCCAAGCAACCCAATCAGGACAGAAACAGAGAAAGCTGCCTTATGCAGAGTCAGACCAGTGTTTCATCTAGCTCAGTATTATGTCTCTGCAGCAACTCTCCAATGTCTCAGGCAAAAGACTTTCCCTGGACTGAACCTGGGATCTTCGGCATTCTGCATGCAAGGCATGTGCTCTACCACTCAGCCCGTTTGCATGCCATGACAGCCCACCATGGGGTTTAATTTGCCCGTTGTGCGCGGGGTTGTCGCATTGTGCTGGACACTTGTGGTCACCTGGCTTGCTGTGGCTTTTTGTGTTGTGCGAATCCAGGTAGCGGGGTTGTTTGAGGGTTAAGACAACCTTCAAATAACCCTAAAACAGTGATGGCGAACCTATGGCACAGGTGCCGCAGCTGGCACGCAGGGACCTCTCTGTGGGCACTCGAGCCATTGGTCGCCAGATCGCGAAAAGACCGTCCCCTTCTGCAAAACACTAATGATCTTGTTCTTTCTCACAGTGTGGAACAGAATGATTTTATTCTAGAATTCCTGTTACAGAATTCTTTTCTTCATTGTTATCACATTTAAAAGATTTTGAAGAATGATGCACAGAGCACGGCTTGGATGCAAAGCCCTAACAGTTGACCTGAGTGCTGCATGTGTTGCTCTCAAACTAACGGAGTATGAGCCAAGGTTTGACAAATTATCAGCATGTATGCAATAGCAAAAACCACATTAATTGTGCAAAAGCATGCCCAATGCAAACTTTTACCTAATGCAGTGTTTGCAGTCCAAGACATAAAGTGTTTAAAATGTGTTAAGCACGTTTAGTTTTCTTGTTTATCTTGCTCATCCCAGTACAGGTTGACTTTTACTTTTACTAATCCGACACCTGTAGAAGCAGAGAAAGGACCCAGAGTAAAGCTTGCCCCATACAATTTCAGTCTGGCATACAAGTTGAGAATCCCTTATCCAAAAATACATGTGCCTAATTATTTAAAAAGTTTGTATAAATTCCCTTCAGGCTATGTGTACAATGTAGTACTATAATAATTTTTTGAGTTGATTTTTTTTTCCAACAAAAAACTGTTTGTATCATTGAAAGCTCTGTTATTGTGTTTTTCTTTTAAGACAAAAGATGTTAATTAGTTCGGACAACGGTATGAGTTGTTTTTCTAAAACTAAAACCTCGGCATTCAGGTTTAATTGCAGTGTTGGCACTTTGAAATAAATACGTAGGTTTTGTGTTTCAGTTTGGGCACTCGGGCTCAAAAGGGTTCGCCATCACTGCCCTAAAACACAGATGGAAAGCTTTTTAATCTCAGCAGGCTGAAAGCAAAAAGTAAGGTAATTACAACCTCTGTTGTGGAACTTCAGTATGCTGATGATAATGTGGTCTCCGCACATTCAGAGGATGATCTCCAAACTATCCTAAATGCTTTTGCAGAAGCATACGAAAAACTTGGTCTCTCACTTAACATCAAAAAAACCAAAGTGCTTCATCAGCAAGTGCAAGCCAATCCTTTGGTGATGCCATCTATCCAGCTTGGCGGGACAATACTGGAAAATGTCGATCATTTTCTCTATCTTGGCAGCTATCTTTCTGTTACAGCTAACATTGACAGTGAAATCCAGCATCGTTTGAGCTCCGCAAGTGCCGCATTTTCTCGAATGAAACATAGAGTGTTCGAGGATCGGGATATCTGTAAGAAGACCAAAACGCTGGTTTATGAAGCCATTGTATTACCAACTTTATTGTATGCCTGCGAAACATGGACTATCTATAAACGTCACTTCCACCTCCTTGAAAGGTTTCATCAACGTTGCCTCCGGAAAATCCTGCAAATTACTTGGGAAGATAGGCGAACAAATGTCAGTGTACTGGAAGAAGCAAAGACTACTAGCATTGAAAAAATGATCCTTCAACGCCAACTTCAGTGGACCGGTCATGTTGTTCGAATGCCTGACTGCCGTCTCCCAAAGCAGTTACTTTACTCCCAACTCAAGGATGGAAAGCGGAATATCGGTGGTCAATATAAGAGGTTTAAAGATGTTCATAAGGCTAATCTAAAAAAATGCAATATAAACATCGAAAACTGGGAAGCTCTGGCCCATGAACGATCTAAATGGAGGTTGGCCTTTCACAAAGGTTCCATGGACTTTGAAGAAGCCCGAGTGCAAGGTGAAAGGGAGAAACGTGCTAAGCGAAAAGCACGTCAAATGAATCCTTTACAGGACCATCTTCTATCTGGTAACCTGTGTCCTCACTGTGGGAAGCTGTGTGGATCTAGAATTGGCCTCCACAGTCACTTACGGACCCATCGCTAGAGTCTACACAATCTTCTTTAGAATTTCCTCCTTTTATCCCGGAAGACAATCTTACTCGGTCACGAGTGATCGCCTGATGATGAACCCTCAGACAACCCCTGCTGCCTCGGTTCGCATGACATGACAAGCTATGGCAAGCCGGGTGACCACCCTGCACAGCGTGACAGCCCCTGCAGATAAATTAAGCCACAGTGGGCTGCCGTGTCGTGTGAACCAGGTCAAGGAGTTGCAGCCCTTCCCTAAAAAATCTTTCACTAGTGAATCTAGTTCCTGCTTTCCCCACATTTCCTGAAGGAACCATCTTTGAACTGACCAAAACGTTTAATAGGCTCACAAAACTGACACATATTTCAAGGTTGGCACCATGCCTGCAGTCAAGGTATTTAGAGAGCCTGATTGTAATTTATTCTGGCTTTGCTAGTGATGGAGAAGCACAAGAACCTATGCAGGACAGTGAAGCTTTGTTCCCTGACCACTGAAAATCCTCCCTCCACGCACCCCAAACTTCCTACTGCAATTTGACCAAACATTCCCCACACACTCTGCAAGTTTTTCTTTTCAACCTTAAAAGCTAGGAAGATGCTGAATTTAGCACCCAATATCAAATATTGTACTTGCACAAAATTCTGGAGTACACACAGCCCTGCATATAAATCTCAGTGTCTTCCAACATACCCTTGGGGAAACTGCCAAATTGGACCTACTTCTATTAAGAAAGGGTATGCACATTTCTGAATTACAGAACACCTGTCATTAAGCAGAACAGAAAGATAGCCTTTTCTCCAGTATAAAGAGCACATTTGCACTCTCTCTTGCTGATGATTAGCTGACACATTCATACCAGCAGAAGTATGTTCAATAAAAGGCAACATCTGTGTTGTATCTCCCAACTCTCTGGGATCAATTGTAGCTTGAACATTCAGGGGCTTCCAGACTTGCACTGGTGCAAAATGAATCAACATCATATAAGAAGCAAGTGGCACCAAACAAGGCTTTACTATGCAGATGCTGCTTAAATTACGGGCCTCAACACTTAGTACACACAATTTGGGGCCGCAACACTGCACAAACATAAAGGGGATGTCTCTGGTTCTGCCAACATGGATAGGATTAATGATGCCACTTGCCCCATCCTGTTCCTATTCCCTTTCAATTCAACTTTTACTTGTGCAGGGTCACAACATGGCATAGTTACAGCACCCTGTTACTGAACTGGTGCAACACCATAACTTACGAAGCTGCACTGCTGTAATGATGCTTGCATCCGCTCCCCTCCGTTTTTTGTCTTGACCAAGACTGGCCTGCTAAACTACATGAGTGAGTAAAACGTTCAAGGAGTGAGTGGAAAGAGATTTATAACCCTGAGAAATAAAGTCTTAATCCTATTACCATGTTAACAGAATTGTTGCTGCTTTGGACAAGTTTTCTATTTAATGGAATTTCCAGTTTAACAGTTTCTGGACATTAATAATGAACTTAACATACCTTAACTCAGCTGAGCTCAGCAGCAGCATTCTGACTAGCAGAAAATATGAGGGGTGGCACCAACCATCTTTTAAGAAGGAACGGTGGTCAGGAAAAGCTCACCGTGAGCAGCTGCATTCCACAGCAATCCAGTTTTTTTTAGTCTTAGAAAAACTGTCTTTGCCGCATATTTCAGACGCTTCTGCCAATAGCAAGGCAGCAGCCTGATACATCATTTACTAACTATCCTTCCATGCACTCCTACACACACACCCCTCCCACCAAGCTGGATTTCTCATTATTTTTGGCAGAAGCTTCAAGCAATTCAGCCTGTGGTACACATTTGTTATGGAAAGTTTGGGCCTGGATAGTTAACTGCTGGGCAACTGAAAACACTGTCTTATAATAGAAAGACTTTGAACGCCATGTATCTGATGAAGTGGACAGTGTGCACAAAAGCTTATGCCAGAATAAATTTGTTAGTCCTTGAGGTGCTACAAGACTCTACATTACGGGTGGAATTCTTTGAGAGATCACACTTTATTCGCCTCAAGCATTTTCATTTTAAGCTATCATTTCACAAGGTTACAGTTTTGATAAAAGGCCTGGGGTTTTGAGGAATCACCAATTCCTTCCAAGGGACTCCAGCAATTATCTAGTCCAGGGCTCTCCAACCTTGGGTCCCCAAATGTTGCTGGCCTACAGCTCCCAGCATACCCAGCCAGCATGGCTAATGGCAAGGGATTCTGGGAGCTGTAGTCCAGCAACATCTGGGGACCCAAGGTTGGAGAGCCCTGATCTAGTCTAAATACTTGACAAAAGATAGGACATCCCATACCTAAACACTCCAGCAAGCTCCTGCCCAACTTTCTCACTTCAGTGTAGGAGAACTGTGTGTGTATTGTATGCAGGAATTGCTGCAATCATATGTATCAGTGAAGACGAATACTTTCTAACATTATCACAGGCATATGCAAGCCCTATATACCATCAAGTGATGAAAAAGCATCAATAGCTGTGCAAGTCTGAAATAACTTCTAGTATTCACCAAGAATGTATACAAACAGGCTAGTGTGGCATAGTGGTTAGAGTGCTGAACTGGGACTCGGGAGATCCGGGTTCTAGTCCCTGCTCAGCCATGAAACTCACTGGGTGACTTTGGGCCAGTCACTGACTCTCAGCCTGACCTACCTCACAGGGTTGTTGTGAGGATGAAATGGAGAGGAGGATTATGTAAGCTGCCTTGGGTTACTTTCAGGAAAAAAGGTGGGGTATAAATATAATAAATAAATAAATAGTGTGCATTTTTCCTACCTGTATCAGTGTTGGCAAAAGTGGAATCTGGCCCCTGGCACAGAATGTTGAATCCTGGGAATTCCAGGTTTCATTTTCAAGAGAGAGCAAGCTCCTAGCCCTGTCGAAATGTGGAGAAAAACTTGAGAAACAGACGAGCAGTCTCTGCTGAAATTTTGGATCAAGAGGTGGGGCCTACAGAGCTTCTTAACTTTCTACCAACTCAACAGCATTTCCATGCCTAGCTATTGTCTAGCTACCCATCCATTCTCTAACCTTACAACATACCTATCCCTAATCCACCCACTCCTCTTCTTCTCTTTCAGAATTCTAAGGTATAATACCTCCCAAGGAATGGCGGTATCTGAAAGAGCACATGCTTTGCATGCAGAAAATTGCTGGGTCATCACCAGCATTTCCAGTATGAAGAATCTCAGGTTGCAGGACTGGGAAAGCTGCCAGTTAAGATTAGAGAGTACTGTGCTAAATGCACCAGTGGTCTGCTTAGTGTAAGATAGATCCTTATACATCTGGCTTTTGCAAGCAGAACTTGCAAAATAAGCAAGTCTGCTTATTTTAATTTGCACTTGTTATTGTACCATATTAGGCTGTGGGTTCTTTCGAGTCCCTGTGCTGTAGCCTGGGTTGCAGCATTCTGCTATGAATCAGATCTTGAGCAGGGAGCAGGTTAGGCCAAGTCAGGTCAAGTTTCCCAGGGAAGCAAAACAGAAAGAGATCAGCACCACAGAAATCTCCAAGTGGGGCTGGAAGCCAGACAGGGTTGCCTGTATGTTGCTCCAACAAGGAGCGAAGCAAGATTGAGCTTTAAATAAGAGTGTTCACTGGCCCCACCTCCATTCTAACTGAGGCTTTGTCTCTTAAAGTGGTCTGGTCTGTCTTAGCAATCTCAGGCTGCAACCACATGGGAGTGGCTGTGGCATGCTAGTTTTCTCATGGCCCAAGTCCTCAGAGTCTGACAATGATAATGCAACCTCCTTTGGATGCAGTGGAGCTGGCCCCCGGGTTCTTTCTGGACAACTGGATCCCAGGGAGGTGGAAGCTTCATGATGCCTTTCCATATCTGAGTCCTAACCCTGAATCATTAACTCTGGAGCCTCTTCTTTTGAAGACAAGGGGTCAGGAGCCTCTGAGGATGAGGGTCCTGGTTCATGACACTTATTCCAATAGAAGAATTTGGTGAACCCTGTTGCAAAAATTGGTGGGGGATGACGACTGGGTGGAATATATCCAGCCCTTATCAAATACATGAAGGATGTTATGCCTGCTGGAGCACAGAACCATTTGATTTAAAATTAATGCACACAGCCATAGAAGGTAATAAATGCCCACGTAGTCATTTTCTCTCCACATTCTTCCAGTATTCTTCCCATCTTTGAATGGTCTCTCAAAACAACCAGAAATGATGCAGATGCTGCTTGAGAACACTCCATGTTCTGAAGCATAAACCACTTGACATGGGGCTCCCAAACTTGAACTAGTTTGATAGACAGTGATCTGCATGCTATAGTGGCAAACTTTTCTTTCATACATTTAATATAATTAATTTACCAAACTGGTTTCCTTTTTGTCCCTCCTCAAAATCTCTGCTGAACAGTCTGACCTATTAACAACAACATACTGTGTACACAAGAGACACTGGTATTAGTTAATTAATACTGAGCTTCTGTGTCATTCTAGTAATGCACAGGAGTTTAAATAACCCTGTATGACTCTGTGGGAATGCTCTCACTCAGATATGACACATTTCCCTTCTAGTGACATGCAGCATGCTCAATATTCAGAATCAATCTAGACCAGTCTAGTGGAAACCAATAGGTTATTCCCTTTTCTGGATTTTCTCTGCTCAGTAAAATGTGAAGTCACAAAGGGCAACCCAAACATATACCGTACCCCGTACCCCCCAAATTATGGCTATAGATAAGTAAATAGCAATCTGGCTTTCACTCCCTCAGCAAACTCAACTTCTATCAGCCTCTTTTGTCCCTTCCACCTCACCCCATTCCCACTCTCTTTCATGCAGCTCCTTCAGCCTTGAAGAGCTACCCTGTCTGTTCAATCAAGCCATTGCCCTCTCCTCAAAATTCAATGGGCAGAATCTGTTTCACTCAGATGTTTTGCTCTGTGTTCAGTATACTGTTCAGTATTAATCAAAGGCTGCACCATTAGCAAATCCGTTCTGCTGTTTTAGCTGTATTGTGTCTTTTCTTATATACATTGCCTTCGGAGGGTTCCACCCTTAAAGACAGCCTAAAAATATTTTTAAATAAATAAAATACAATTATACTGCTAGAATATTTCTCAACTTTTAAAGCACACTTCCAGCCTAATATTTAATCCAGGTATCTGTTGCCATGTTTATCATTGGAGGGATGTTCCATAATGTCACTATAATTGGGAATCTTTTAATTAACAAACTAACATCATTAATGGCCATATTGGGCAAGACCACCTGTTACTGGTAAATGGGTATTTGTTCCAGAACTTGTATGTACAGGACCAGGCAGCTAGCTAATGGACAATTCCCAACAATGCAGCCTCCTAGCTCTCAGCCTGGCTGTTTTAGTCAGATCCAAAAGGCCAAATGTAACGTTTTGCCTCCTTTAGGAGAAGGGACATATACAAAGGGTGGGCAGGGATGCAGCAGCAACGGTGGTGAGAGGACCCCAATTTAGCTTAAAGGTAATTTAAATTACACATTAAAGTTTTCTATCATTTTGATCCCCTGCTCCGGAAATGACATGCTTGATAAATCTTTTTGAAAGATAAGCTGCAAGAATGACGCAATCATCCCACAGTCAACAATCAGTCCTCCCACCTAGTTTGCACTCATACCCCAGGCAGATTGTTTCACAAGGACCTTCTTCAACATTTTGTAACACAAAGAATGACAAAATTGCATGTAAAATCAATGCAAGCGCTGCTGTCAGACATAAACATGAACTGCTACTGATAGGGTCCAGGTAAACACACACACACACACACACACACCAGTAATAATGCAGGGCACTGTGTAAGAAGTTACCAGATTCTGAAACCTGCACACCAGGGGGAATATACACAAAGAAAATGCTTTGTCACCAGCTGTGGCGTAGCAATGAATAAGAGAACAGTGGCTGTCACAGCAAAGAGTAAAGCAAAGAAATGAAAAAGAGGTGTTACTATTATTTTCCTTTCGGAGACAGAGAATGCACTACAGTAATACCTTGGATTGCAATTAACTTGGTTTGAGAGCGTTTTGCAAGACAAGCACATTTTTAAATATTTATTTAATTTTTTTGACTTGATATACAAGCGACGTCTTGCAATACAAGTACTGTAGTACGGCTTAAATTAAAAATCTCTGTACAAATTTTTTTTGGGGGGATTTCGTTTTGATACAAGAGTGTTTTGGATTACAAGCACGTTTCCGGAATGAATTATGCTCTCAATCCAAGGCATGACTGTATTCATTTATGATCTATAGTGAACTTATTTTTAATTTACTTTTGTTTTATGTCCTACCCTATCCAAAGGGCTTGGGGGAAACAGTTACAGTATTATACAACTGGAGCATTATACAACTCTTCTTAGCCTGAAGAGTTTATGCATGGCTATAAATTAACGGAATTGGATTAATGTTGGACTTCTGGTTTTTAAGACGCTGGCTATACCTGAAATGCACTCCTGAACTTCACCAGCTCATGGCTATTGCACTCATACATGACTCTCCGACACCAATTTCACAAGGCAAACTGGTGAGGCTAAAAGACAAGCAACTAACCCAAGAAACTGAGTACAAGGCAGAGATAGGGTCTGATCCCCTGATCACTTTGCAGCACACAAACAACAACTAGGGAGGCGGAGGGGGCTTTTCATGTGCCAAAGGAGGTGTCCATGGGTCAAATCAAGATGATTTTCAGTAAGACAGGCTGACCAGAAAAGGTCAAACTATTCCAAGCCCAGGGGCTTATCAACACACAGAACCACCTTTAAAATGTATACAATCACTGTGCCGATAACAAAAATAATAAAGGTTAATTTCTTACTTTAGACTGCATGGATGTCCAAAGAGCATGAAGTGCCACAAGCAAAGGTGTTCGTAGTCTTTTGATTTAAGGACAGATTTGGTACAGATGGGAAAGGGGCGGCACCTGACCAGGGAAACACCCACACAAGCTGGCAGAGTTCACAACATGAAAAAAATGTCAAGAATTTCATGTCTTGAGGCAACACTATGCTGTTTATCCTTCTCAATATTGTGAAGCTTTAATTCTACATTCAACACCATTTTGCAGACTCCTGGCCTGCACACTCCTTCTTCCTTCCCCCTTGGCACATGTCAAAAGAGCCAGGTCAGCTATTTGCTCTGAAATAGGAAGATCTTATTCATACAGGCATGTGGTTCATGCTGGCTCAGCTTGTCTGAGCGTGGAAAGCTAAGCAGGGTCAGGCCTGGTTATTACTTGGATGGGAGACCCCTCCTCTAGTTTCCTGCATTGAGCAGGGGGTTGGACTCGATAGCCTTGTAGGCTCCTTCCAACTCTATGATCTATGAATCTATGAATCTTTAGTCCCAAAGACCGCCCAGCTCTCCAAAGCACTGAAAGGCTAAGTCTCCCTTACTATAGGTTAAGGTGTGTTTCTGGAAGCTATGAAGTCTAGTGTGCACAAAAGGAACTGGCTGATGTCAGTTCTCATTTTCACGTGAGCAGGCCTTTTTAAAAGGCAACAGAACTTCCATGATACTGTGTTGTAAGGAAGGCATGCAGAATTCTAGAATAGGAAGAGGGAAGATATACTGATGTCACAGACTTACAACACACATTGGGCTACACCAACAAGCACATATGATATGTGCCTACCTTTGCTTTTTATATGATGCGAAGGCGTTCTTCCTTTCTTCTGTCTTGCCTTGCAAATGCAGGCATATTCACACTCTCACACAAAAGCTCCTCCCCATTTCTTCTTAATCCGCTTCACATCTGGCTTCCTTAACATTTGGATTTCTATTCCACCCCCATGCATATAGTCTGAGAAAAACACTCAGAAGCATATAAAAGTAACCACTATCACCAGAAAACATTTAAACCACACTTTCCATCACTGTCTCCAGGGCAAAATAATTTGCCAGCTGCGGCTACCAAGAATGCCTCTTTTTATGCACTTGTTGTACCATCTGGGCTTACGGACTGTATATTCAAGAAACACTGTAGAGACTTCCAGTGTCTAGGAAGTATGCAGACCAATACTAAAAAGGACCAAGCTGGGGCTATCTCAGAATCTTAACATCTGAATATAAGTGGCCCCCTGCCTAGAATGCACAAAGTATCTGCTAAAGCTGTGATGGAGAACATGTGGCCCTCCAGATGTTAGAATCATAGAAAAGTAGAGTTGGAAGGGGCCTATAAGGCCATCGAGTCCAACCCCCTGCTCAATGCAGGAATCCAGGTTAAAGCATCCCTGACAGATGGCTGCCCAGCCACACCTTGAATGAGCCCACGACCTCCCTAGGGAATTGGTTCCATTGTTGTATTGCTCTAACAGTCAGGAAGTTATTTCCTGATGTTCAGCCAGAAACTGGCTTCCTGTAACTTGAGCCCATTAGTCTGTGTCCTGCACTCTGGGATGGTCGAGAAGAGATCCTGGCCCTCCTCTGTGTGACAACCTTTCAAGTACTTGAAGACCACTATCATATCTCCCCTCAGTCTCCTCTTCTGAAGGCTAAACATGCCCAGTTCCTTCAGTCTCTCCTCACAGGGCTTTATTTCCAGACCCCTGATCATCTGTGTTGCCCTCCTCTGAACCTTTTCCAGTTTGTCTGCATCCTTCTTAAAGTGTGGTGCCCAAAACTGGACGCAGTACTCAAGATGAGGCCTAACCAGTGCTGAGTAGAGGGGAACTAGCAACTTCACGTGATTTAGAAGCTTGCTTCTATCATTGCAGCCCAAAATAGCATTTGCCTTTTTTGTAGCCACATCACATTGTGATCTACAACAACTCCAAGATCCTTCTCGCTTGTAGTATCGTTGAGCCAAGTATCCCCCATCCCGTAACTGTGCATTTGGTTTCTTCTTTCTAGGTTCAGAACTTGGCATTTATCCTTATTCAATTTCATTCTCTTGTTTTCAGCCCAGTGCTCCAGCCTATCGAGATCACTTATTTTGTTTCTGTCTTCCAGGGTATTAGCTATTCCACCCAATTTTGTGTCATCTGCAAATCTGATGTAGTTAGACTGCAACTGCTATCATCCTTCACCATCAGTTATGCTGGTTGGAGCTGATGGGAATTGCCCAGTCCTGTGCTAAAGGATGCCTTTCTCCACAGGTGGCACTTGTGTGTCATTCCTAGAAAAGCCATGACCAGAAGTAGAGCCAGGTCAGGGGAAGATAAAGGATTTTGCAAGTTATTGGATGGAAGGAAAAAGAAAACGCAGCCACCACTAGGGTATCCCAATGGCTCTAGGGTACACTTTTCGATTTTCTTAAATCAAGAAAGATGAACAGTACAGACCAGGGAAGAAGAGAGCAAAAGTTTCTTATCTAGTCAGGGTCTCCTGCTGCATACCTGAGAAATGCTCCATGTTTGACTGCTATGAATGGGTGAACACTTGAATACTAGTGGGGTGGGAAGGGGGACCAAGAACAGATGCCCCCAAACTGTAGAAAAGGCTGGAAACCTCTGATCTAGTAGAGAGTTAAAGTGACTGCTAGACGAAGGAAAATGTGTTTTATTGCACAATATTTTCAGTCCACACTATTTTATTTTCAGTTCGCTATCATGGATTTGTCCAGATTTGAAGGGAATTTTATTTGCCAATAAAAGTGCCAAATGTATCTCTAAACAGCTCCATGATACTTAGCCCAGCACAGCTCCTTTTTGTCACTTTCTTCTAAACAAACACTGCCCAAAACGTGATTTATGCGACCAACAGTATATTTACCAAGGACAACTGTAAATCTGGGACTGCATACACAGCTAACTATAAAGACTCATCTGAAATGCTATTTCTAGTAGGTTTTAAAACTTTAAAGGCAGCTCTTATTTGCAGGCCCTGCTTTAACACACATTGGAAAAAATATTCTAAGCAAACATTTTCCAGGAAAATATAATTTATAAGTGTATTTACTTTGGACACCTGCCAAGGGTTCTCTCTTATGCAGTGCCTTTTCTATGGAATCTCACAGCTGATACACCGGGAAAAAACACACATACAAGATCTCCACAGTTCCTACTGGAGTGCAAAAGCAGTACTGGTATTTCATGGTTTTGCTAACCAAAATTTATTGTTTTTATTTTTAAAAGTTTAAATAGAAGGCATTTCTTCCCCCACTCCCATCGCAATCAAGTTACCCAAGTAAAGTATACTAAAAATACTAGCTAAGTCCCATTCCACACTGATTATGCTTTATTTCCAGCAGGCTGTGCTGAGGGACATGAGAGTCTGAATCGGGGCCATTCCACCAGCCCTGAAGGCCCCCTCCATGAAGGTTCCTCCTCCCTCAACTGTCATCTCCAGCGGTCATTCCAGCAGGCTGTGCTGAAGGGGATGAGAGGGGCAAGTGAGGCTGTCCCATGAGCCCTGCTGAAAGACTTAATTTTTTTCCTCTTCCCTCCCTCTTCCTTTTTCCTCATGTGTGGTGCCTTTTTAGATTGTAAACCTGTGGGGGTAGGGACTGTCCTCTTTTATTGATTATTTTGTAAGCTGCTTCAGGAGACTTTTTGGCTGAGGAGTGGGATTTTAAAAACATACTTTAATTAATAAATACATCAATTAAATAAATATTTGCAAGTGGAAATTACTGAAGCATTAGTACAACTATTACAGCAGTACTTTACTTTATTTTTTATTTGGATTCTGCTCTTCTTCCAAAGAGCCCAGGGTAGTGCATGTACCCCCCCCCCCACTTTCTACCCTCAAAAGAACCATGTGAGATATGTTAGGCTGAGAGAGATAGTGACCAGCCTAAGGTGACCCAGGGAGTTTCATGGCTGAGTAGAAATCTCACCTGAAAGAGGCTGGTTTTTTAAAAATTAAGAATCACCCTGCTGGAGGCCTATCTAATCCCACATTCCGTTTCCTGCAGTGGCCAACCAGATGCCTCCAGGAAGCCCACAAGAAGGAATCCCTGCTGCCTGACTGAGAACAAAATGAGCAAGGTGGAAGAGAGAAAGAGGCTTAGTTTAAATCATATCATGCCAATGCCTGGTTAAGGAAGCTTAACTAAGATGTGGATGAATTCTGAATTGACAAACCGTGGACTGCAACTGGCTGGCAAATCAGAATCAGAAACCATGGTTTCAAGTACTTTTGAAAAACATGGTTTAAGCTAACTACGGTTTGGCATTATGACCAAATTAACAACCCGTAGTTACAACTATTGCTCTGTCTCTCAACTGTGGTTTGCCTGTTGTATGTTTGGAAATGCAAACCATGGCAGAGGGTTGAAATTATGGGTAGCATTAATCATGGTTTGGTGTGATATCTGAACTGAGCCGGAGTCAACAAAATTCCTTTAGAGGTCTGCTTAAACCACATGCGGACAACCCCGCCAGTCAAGTCACTTTATTATGGTCATAGACCAGCAGGAAAACAAGTAAAACAACAGATTAAAATAGCCATTAAAATAGTAATAATAAAAAACAATTAAAACACAATTAAATAGCTATTAAAATTAAAACAATAGAACACAATTACAATTCACAGAACAACAGGTTAAAATATCAATTAGAATTAAAAACAATTACAATATTTGTAAAATATTTATGAGAACAATCCAATTTAAGCAGGAATACAAGTCGCATATCAAAAATACGAAATGTCATGAATATATCAATACTTTCAGAAGCATGCTATCCTATAGCATGCTACAGTCTCTTTCATGCCGCATGCACCACTGGTCTGCTATCTGTGCAACCTGCAGAACCCTAGAGAGCCCTACCTCCTATTCCCCACAGCCCAGATGGTCAGCTATCAGCCAAGCAGTGGGTAACAGATTGCGGTGGGGGACGGGGACCTATAAACTTGCTCCCTCGCAGCTATCCCTGCAGGTAGAATCACTATTAGCAGCAGGGAAACTGCTTCTTGATCACGATTACGAAGGGTGGTGATGGTGGAGGCTTTACCCTTACCCCCTCCAACTGCTCTGGTCTGCAAATTCAGGAGGATCACTGGGGTGGGGGTTAAAGCATCTTCCCCTCCCCACGCAATCCTGGTTCAGGATTGCCACTGAAGTTGACGCCTCCACTCTGCCCCCCAGCAACCCTAGTGGGGAAGGGGCTTCAACCCACCTCCAGTGATCCTGCTCCCGGAGGGAGGGAGAGGGAGAGGCAGCAAGAGAGAGAGAGGAGTGTATTTGTGAATGAGTGTGAGTGTCTTGGCCCCACCTACCACTGCCTCACAGCCCCACCTACTGATGTGCCCCCCCCCAGAGGGCTCCACAGGGGTTCATGTGTCCCCACCCTAAAAATCTTGCCCACACCTTCCCTAAACCTTACTCCCAGACCAAAAGAAAGGGACAATCTGAAAGGGCTGAGTGCATGTACACACACCACCTATGTCCGCCCACCATGTGGACTCACAAGACTAGCTTATTTTCTGGATCAAGAACTGCTTCAACTATGAAAAAATGGCCTGTGGACAGCCAAAGGAGTATAGGTCTGTAAAGGCGAGGAAGCAGGGTCCAGCCACAGGTAGCTGTGCCAAGACAACGGCCACTACTACGTACAACACCCGCTAAGATTCTCCATTTCAACCTTTAGCAACTATCAGGAACACTTTGCCAAGTTTTTCATTGCAGTTTGGAGGACAGGAGTCTTGGATTCTGTAACTGAAAGCTGAGGTGTTCCGGACTGTGCACAAGGCAAAAGATTCCATGTCTGTGCCAGATTGCTACAATGCAGATTCTCAGACAGCCACCATCCCCGCCACAGTAATAAAGCACTGTATTACATTGATCTAACCCTCCCCCAACGTTCCTGATTTCAGAAAACAATGAAATAGCAAGCTTTCAAGGAAAACTGCAACCCCATTTGTACAAACAGCAAGGTCATGGCAATGGCAGATGCACCAATAGAAGCATCATCTCCTCAAAAAACCTCAAGTCAGCAGCAATCAATGCTTATGATCTCTGGGCTGGAGAGGTTCCAGCAAAGCAAGTCAGGCATCGAACAAGCGCAATGCTAGATCAGTAGGCAGCTGTCCCTTCCCTATGAAAGAACTACATAGCATAAATTCTTTTTCTGGGAGAAATAATCTAGTTGGAGATAGAGCAATACAAAACAGAAACCTGGTGGTCCAAAATACCCACACAAGAGTAAACCTTTTTGGTGCTTAGAATCAAATAATTAAAATTAAAACTTGCAAAATGCCAAGAGGCCTTATATATATATATATATATATATATATATATAAAATATATCCATCCATGCAGCAAAAACTGTTGGGACAGCACCTTGGGGCTGCACAAGCAGAGAGCACGTGTAAGCAAAGTGCTTAAGCAAAGCAGGCACCCATATGCCCCCACCCCCCCGCCTGAGGGTTTAATAGCACAGCTTTGCAGGATGAATTTAGACTGGGGAACTGGGATGGGACCCAGATAAAGCACACCCACCCACACTGCTTGTTCCCCAGTCAAAATGATCAGCCCGTTTGCAATAAAGAAAAATGTGCCAAGAGATCTGAGCACGGGTCTCCTGTGTCACATCTGCTTTGTTCCCAAGTTTCTAAAGCAAGAAACAGTGAAAGGTATTCTTCATTTTATTTATTTATTTACAAGATTTATATACTGCTATATAAAATGGTGACTGGTTAGATCAGGAAGGCTACCTGAAATAAAAGTGTTTTCAGGAGGTGCCAGAAACAATACAATGTTGGCGCCTGCCTCACCCCCAGAGGCAGGGAGTTCTACAGAAGTGGGGCCACCACACTGAAGGCTCTTCTCCTGGTGGACTCCAATCTGGCCATAGGGCCATGCAGAACCACCAGGAGAATGTCCTCCAATGACCTCAGTGGCCGGGCAGGTTGGTAAGGGAGGAGGCTCTCTCTCAGGTATCCTGATCCCAAGTTGTTTATGGCTTTGTACCAAAACCTTAATCCTGGCCCGGTAGCGAATAGGCAGCGAGTGCAGTTCCTTCAGCAAAGGAGTTGCATGCTGAAAAGGGGCAGCTCCTAGCAACAGCTGGGCTACTACATTCTGCACTAGCGCCAGCTTCTGAACCAGCCTTATGGGCAGCCCTGGAGACAGCATGACTCAGAAATGCCAGTAGAAAATGCTGTCCCGATTGGGGCCAAGGATGCATGGAAGCCTGCAGGAGAGAGATCAGCCCAGACCCTATAGTCTTAGAAGGGCAACAACATGCCCTACCCAACACCTGAGGACATATCAAAAGCTTTATGCCACCTGAAGCTTGTCATGCCCTGGAGGATCAGATGGATCTGGCGACCGTGACACATGCCGTAGTCACTTCCTATTTAGATTAGTGCAATGTACTCTATGTGGGGCTGCTCTTGAAGAGTGTTCAGAAACTACAGCTGGTAAAAAATATATGCTGCAGCCAGATTGCTTTCTAGTGCACGCTTTATATATCCTATTACACCCGTCCTACGTTTATTGCACAGGCTCCCAATTTGTTTCTGGGCCCAATTCAAAGTACTGGTTCTTACCTATAAAGCTCTAAACAGTTTGGGACCAGGAAATCTGAAAGACCACTTTCCCCATATGGGCAACAAACAGGACGAATTTGAACTCTTGATACATGAGGGCAAGTACGACTTGATAGGGATAACTGAAACCTGGTGGGATGACTCCCATGACTGGAATACAGCAATTGAAGGGTATAACTTGTTCAAAAGGAACAGAAGCAACAGAAAGGGAGGTGGAGTTGCGCTGTATGTTAAAGATACGTTTCTCTGCACAGAGACACAGGAAGAGGAGCTTGGCAGCACCATTGAGAGCATCTGGGTTAAAATAAAGGGGGAAAAGGATAAGACGAACATGGCGGTTGGAGTCTACTACCGACCACCCAATCAAGGAGAAGACGAGGATGGAACTTTTGAAAAGCAAATTGCAAATGTTTCAAGGAGGCATGATGTGGTAGTAATGGGTGACTTCAATTTCCCTGATATCTGTTGGGAGACTTATTCAGCCAAACATGGCCCCTCCAAGAAATTCCTGAGTTGTGCTGCTGATAACTTCCTCCTACAGAAAGTGGAGGAAGGAACTAGAGGATCGGCTATTCTTGACCTGATTCTAACCAACAGAGACGAGTTAGTGGATAAAGTGGCAGTTTCGGGAACTCTGGGAGAAAGTGACCATGTTATACTTGAGTTCTTGATTCTAAGGGGAGCAAAAGCTGAGTGTAGCCAAACACGTCCCCTGGATTTTAGGAAAGCCAATTTTAACAAACTCAGAACAATGATAAGTAAGATCCCATGGCAAGCGACTCTAATGAGAAAAGGAGCCCAGGATGGGTGGGAGTTTTTAAAAAAGGAAATTTTAAAGGCACAATTGCAAACAATTCCCACAAGGAAAAAAAGCAAAGGGCAACAGAAGAAGCCAATGTGGCTTCATAATAAACTCAAAGATGACCTGAAAACAAAAAAGGACACGTATAGGAAGTAGAAGGAAGGACAGGCAACAAGGGAATAGTACAGGCAGGTAGCACAGAACTGCAGGAATAGTGTCAGGAAGGCTAAAGCTGAGAATGAGCTACGGTTAGGGAGGGATGCTAAACACAACAAGAAAGCTTTCTTCAGATACATGCACAGTAAAAGACAGAAGAAAGAAATGGTGGTTCAACTACGCGATGAGGATGGCAAATTGATAACAGAAGACAAAGAAAAGGCAGAAGTGTTCAATTCCTACTTCGGCTCAGTCTTCTCCCAAAAGAGGGTCTATGATCCCCCTGGCAAACCTGAAGTGCAGACTGTAGGGGCAGGATTGCAGCTTGAGATTGATAGGCAAACGGTCAAGGAGCACCTGATTACTCTGAATGACTTTAAATCTCCAGGGCCTGATGAACTGCATCCTAGAGTAATAAAGGAACTGGCAGAAGAACTCTCAGAACCACTGTCTATTATCTTTGAGAAATCATGGAGGTGCCAGATGACTGGAGGAGGGCAAATGTTGTTCCCATCTTCAAAAAGGGCAAGAAGGAAGAACCTGGGAACTATAGGCCAGTCAGTCTGACATCAATCCCGGGGAAAATTTTGGAGCAGATTATAAAGAAGTCAGTCTGCAAGCACCTTGAAAACAATGCAGTGATTACTAGAAGCCAGCATGGATTTGTCAAGAACAAATCCTGCCAGACTAATCTGATCTCATTTTTTGATCGGGTAACCTCCCTTGTGGACTGTGGGAATGCTGTGGACATCATATATCTGGACTTCAGCAAAGCTTTCGACAAAGTGCCTCATGGTATCCTGATTAGCAAGCTAGCTAAAAGTGGGCTAGATGGAACAACTATCAGGTGGATCCACAATTGGCTACAGAATCGGACTCAAAGAGTGCTTATCAATGGTTCCTTCTCAAACTGGGGAGAGGTAACGAGCGGGGTACCACAGGGCTCGATCCTGGGCCCAGTGCTCTTCAACATTTTTATTAATGACTTGGATGAGGAGGTACAGGGAAGGCTTATCAAATTTGCAGATGACACAAAGTTGGGTGGAACAGCTAATACTCTGGAAGACAGAAACAAAAGTGACCTCGATAGGTTGGAGCGCTGGGCCGAAAACAACAGAATGAAATTTAATAGGGATAAATGCCAAGTGCTGCACCTAGGGAGAGGAAACCAAATGCAGAGTTACAGAATGGGGGACACTTGGCTCAACAATACTACAAGTAAGAAGGATCTTGGAATTGTGGTAGATCACAAACTGAATATGAGCCAGCAATGCGATGTGGCTGCAAAGAAGGCAAATGCTATTTTGGGCTGCATTAATAGAAGTATAGCTTCCAAATTGCGGGAAGTGATAATTCCCCTTTACTCGGCACTGGTCAGGCCTCATCTTGAGTACTGCGTCCAGTTCTGGGCACCACACTTTAAGAAGGACATAGACAAACTGGAGAGGGTTCAGAGGAGGGCAACAAGGATGATAAAGGGACTGGAAACAAGGCCCTATGAGGAGAGACTAAAAGAACTGGGCATGTTTAGCCTTCAGAAGAGGAGACTGAGGGGAGATATGATCGCATTATTCCAGTACTTGAAGGGATGTCACACAGAGGAGGGCCAGGATCTCTTCTCGATCATCCCAGTTTGCAGGACACGGAACAATGGGCTCAAGTTACAGGAACCTAGATTCCACCTAAACATCAGGAAAAATTTCCTGACTGTTAGAGCAATAAGACAATGGAATCAACGACCTATGGAGGTGGTGGGCTCTCCCAGTCTGGAGGCATTCAAGGTGCAACTGGACAATCATCTGTCAGGGATGCTTTGACCTGGATTCCTGCACTGAGCAGGGGGTTGGACTCAATGGCCTTGTAGGCCCCTTCCAACTCTACTTTTCTATGATTCTATGCTGCCCACAGTTTACGGTCTTCATAAGAGGCTCTGTTGTATGTTCCACCACCAAGTGATATTAGGTTGGTGGGGACACAGGACAGGGCCTTCTCTGTGGCAGCACCCCAACTGTTGAATTCCCTCCCTAGAGAAGTTAGATTGGCTGAATCCTTGCTCAGTTTTAGATGGGTGTTGAAAATGTTCCTGTTCTGTGTGGCTTTTAATAGCTTTTTAATTTGAGGTTGATTTCACTCTCCATAATGTTTTATAGACAGCTCTGTTTTTAATCTGGTAATTGTAAATTTATTTTAATGTGTTTTTATATACATTGCCTTGGAGACCCTGTTTAGGACAGAAAGGGGGCATATAAATATTTTAATAACTAGCTAAGTAAGTTATCAAGTCAAATCACTGGTCCATCTAGGCTGGTACTGTCTACTCTGACTGACAGCAGCTTTCCCAGATGGAGGAACTTCTTTGTTCTTCTAGCTGAGATCTTTTTAACCAGACACACCAGGAACTGCACTCTGCCACAGACCTGTGGCCCCCTCCCCAAGCTTCTGCATTACCAGTAATTTCAGTGTACTAGAACACCAGCATTTTGGAAATAATGTATTTGCAAACATGCAGTTTAGCTTAATTGCGTGCAGGATTGGGACATTTTCACACAAAATACAAACAACTTTGCTGCCAGGGTTCACATTTCTGATCTCAAAGGAATTCTATGAAGACCCAAATATTAACAATGGTTATCTACTGTTAGACAAATTGCTATTGGAAAACAAGAATGCGTTAATATTTTGGGCTGAATTTATAAAACTATACACAGGAAACTTAAGAACTGAACAGAAGCTAGAACAAAGAATGTTAGCTTAGTTCTGATTTAAAGATATTGCAATTTAGCGTCGCCTGAAAGCTCATGTTGGGTATCAAATTACTAATCCTACCAGATCAATCAATTTTTGTTTTTGTCCAGTGCATTTGTATTCGGAATATGTATATGACAGAACTAAATTACATCATGCTATCCTGGGCCAAGGCTGCCTGCATTCTGCTATAATTTGTGTGTGTGTGTGGGGTGGTGGTTAAATTATTTAAGAGGCATGGAGGTTCTCCAAGAAAAGTGACATTAAATTGATTTTTGGATCATCTTCTGAGATTGCATTAATAATTAAAACAGCATTTTGAAAAGTACACCGCACAGCTGTCTGGGGCTTTACAAGTGCCTATCTCAGCCCTCATGTTTCACTCTCAGGGCAGAGTCCAATTGGAGGCACTCATGGCTCATGCACAAGCACTCATGGCTCATGCACAAAGCATGTGAATTGCTTACGTCTGTGCTCAGAAGTGCAATCGTTTTACAATGCTGTTGCAGCTTAAGCTTCTTGGGTAGTAGTAGAATTAGAGAGCAAGTTTTTCTTCATAATCATTTGGAAAAATGCTATTTTGCCATATCACACATCATCATCATCATCACCACCTTGTTGTTCTTCGGTTTGAGTTGGTGTCCCATTTTCTTGATATGCATGGGAAGTGACAGATACCCCAGACTTTGGAGAACATCCAGACAGTTTAAGAAAGATTAGTTCGAACCTACCACCACCCAGTTTATGACTAAGGGCACTTATAGAAAAAACTCAGCTAAGTTATACTTTTTTAAAGATAAATGATAAAAATCAGACTGGGATTCAAAAAGCTACTTCACGTGGTTTTTGGTGTGCTCATCAGTTTGCAAATAATCACTGGAGTTCTCGTTCTTTGTGCTGCAGACCCTCAGATTCAAAAGTGATTTGCCATGGGGCATGGTGGGATTGTTTGACAAACGTAAGTCCAAAGCCCCTTTGAGTTGCATGGTACCTTAGATCCAGGCCATAAAATATTCTATGTACAGGAGTTCAACATTTAGTAATGTGCCATGTTTCACACTGGCTCAGTTCAGACATAATACCAAACTATGATATGCACCAACCATAGGTTTAGAACCCAAATAATGGTTTGAACTTCCAGATGTACAATAGGCAAACCATGATTTAGATCTGCTTGTTTGCTTTCGTTTTTTGTGTTCTTGGCACTCAGAGGTTCTTAAGTTCATTCCTGTCTCCATGGTGCAGCAGCCTCTGGAGGCAAAGCAATGGCTGTAACTATAGTTTATCAATAGCAATAATGCTTTATTATCTAAATTATACTGTATAATAATAGGATTGATAACAGTGGGAAAAATGCAAAGCCAACTATCATCTGCAAATCCACTTTAAACAATCGTTTCTGATTCTGGTTTGCTGGCTGATCACAAGCCATGTTTTATCAATTCAAACTTCTATAAACATAGTTTAGCATGGTTTGATGTCTAAACTGACCCGTTGTTTCTACTTTTTTTTTCATATGTTAAGGATGGCAAGTTATGGAATTTTGTACACTGTAATTAAATTGAGAGCCAGTGTGGCATAGTGGTGAGAGTGTTGGACTGGGACTCGGGAGATCTGGATTCTAGTCCCCACTTGGCCATGAAGCTCCCTGGGTGACTTTGGGCCAGTCACGGTCTCTCAGCCTAATCTACCTCACAGGGTTGTTGTGAGGATAAAATGGAGAGGAGGATGAGGAGGATTATGTAAGCCGCCTTGGGTTCCTTGCAGGAAAAAAGGCGGGGTATAAATATAATAAAATACATAAATAAACAGAAGACCTCTTAAAATCTACTAAAATCTCTTTAGACACTGAATGAACTTAGATAAGTCCCTTAGAGTGAAGCAATAATGCGTTATTATCTAAATTATACCGTATAATAAAAAGATTGATAACAGTCGGAAAAATACAAGTTATTCAACTGAAACGATCTGCCATTACCTTCATAATGTTTACTAAGTCTGTCTGATAGTAGCGATCTTGGTGTGCATTCGCAGCTGCTAACGTGAGAAGGTAGTCATTCCTCGCATGAGTGGCTTTAGAATTGCACTCAGACCGCCGTGCTTTTAACTATATCAATAAAAGACAATCATATGGTAAAGAAATGATGAACAGTAATTAACATATGAAAGTTTAACATTGTGAAGCACTGCTTTAATAAGAGGATGGTGTTTGAAAATCTGGTATGTTTTTCCAACGGTACATATACCGTATTTCTTCTGGTTTTATGGAATGGTATAGCCATCTAATTAGGTACATAATTCTTCAATAAAATCAGCTGCTGTGCACTACTACTAATATATAATAACAATCCTTCACACATGTTACAGATTCAAAAAGTTTCATATACAGTACTTTGCCTCAGTAATCCTTACCATCAGCCCTGTATGGTAGATCACTATTATCCCAATACTGCAGACGAAGGGCTGAGGCTGTGACAGTGGCTTATCTATGGCCGCCAAGAGAACTCATGGCTATGGGGAGACTTCACAGCTCACACTCATAGCCAATTGACTACAATACAGCACGGCACTCCTGAATGGCCTTAGTAAGGAGCATAACTTAAATATTTTATCAAGGCAGGATATGTACTACATATTAGCAGCATCAATGGTCTGCTACTCCCACAATCTGGGTGGGAATCTGAGTCTAAAGGCCCCTTCACATAATACATTTCTCTTAGAGAAGTTATCTCAGTGCAAGAGAACACCGTAGGCATTCACTCCACAGGGAAACAGCTACTTGAGATACTTCGAGGCACATGCTGAAGTAAACCAAGCGTGACCGAAATAGAAATAAAAATGAAGTAATACAAGCAGGTGAACCAGAGACAAAAAAACAGGACAAATCCAACAGTTTTTCCAAAACATCATTCTCTAAACCCAGTAGGTGGGCAGTGTTCAGCATTTTGTGGGTATTTCCTCCTCTGGGAAGAGGTTAAACAAATGCTCCTGATAAAGAGAAATTCCTACAGAACGTCTTCTTCACACTGATGAGAAATGTGCAAGAATTTGCCGGTTGCCGGCCAGATGGGCGATTAATAAATGTAAATAATAAATAAATAACAAGAATTTCTCCTCCTCCCTCAACTGTCACCACCAGCAGCCATTCCAGCGGGCTGTGCAGAGGGAGAAGAGAGGGAGTGCAGGGCCATTCCACCAGCCCTGCCAGAAGTATAAATTTATTTCCCCCCTTCTTCCCTCCCCATTCCTTTTTCCTTGTGTGTCATGTCTTTTTAGATTGTAAGCCTGCGGGCAGGGACTGTCTTGCTAACTGATTATATATGTAGTTGTAAACTGCTCAGAGAGCTTCGGCTATTGGGTGGTATAGAAATGGAATAAATAATGATGATGATGACGACGACAACAACAACAACAATAATAATTTCAAATTCCTATGGAGTTCCTGAATGGTTTCCAATATGCAGTCATACCTCAAAACTGAAAAATGTGCCCACTGCAGTGTCTGTCTAGTTTTACAAGGTTCTACTTTTTGATATTTGTGACTAAACATATCCCTAAAATTATATTGTGCAACTCACCTTTACACTTGCTTTCTGTAAGCTTATCCTCGACTGAAAAAGACTAAGTTTAGACCTATAACAGAAAGTAACACAATAGATTAGTAGATTCCAAGAATAGGTAATGCGTTTAAAGAGCTGTTTATTTGAAGGAGCTTATCTGTCAAAATATGGGTATAACATTGACACAGCAATGCAGAAAAGGAGATAATTCTTTCTAAGTAACCTGGAGATGATTCTACAGGTGGCCAGGGGAGCGCTTGTTTACAAGCTTGGATTATACCAGTAATGGTAAAGCAAGATGCATTACATAAAGCTATTTAAAGAAATTTACATGCAGAGATTGTAGACATGCTGGAACATACTTGGCCTCAATATCGGCCTTTTCACGGACAGCATGAGCCATCTGCTCCGTTTCAAAATACTTCTTCTTGCCCTTTGCTAAATCTTTTACTGTCTCTTGCAATTCAGCCTGGATCCTGGTCAGCTGGTCAACACACTGAATAAAAACACACAAAAGTACATTTATCATCATCATCATCATCATCATCATCATCATCATCATCATCATCATCACCACCAATCACATCAAAGTAGAACTGTAGTAACTACTGTATGTGTACCTTTTAAAAAGTTCATTCTACTCATATTAATATATATGAATTAATAACCTTTTAACAGCTGCCACTAGAATAAACCCTCTCTACCTACGTAATAGAAATTCAGTATCCTGGTTCCTATGGCGTATGCATGGAATTGACACTACCATTAGAGACCACCTTTCAAAATGAACAAAAAAAATAAGATGTTCGTTAACAATTATTTACAAAAGTGAATGAAATACTACTCTTCAAATAATAGAGGTCCTTATATTAAATAGGGTTGCTTACCATTCCTAAGCTGAGTCTTTCCCAGTTAAATAAAATCTTGATAGCTTTTCCTCCAGTTCATATTTCCCTAAACCTCACCCCACAAATAGGAACAGGCTTCGGAATTTCCCTAAACTTCTTTACAAATAGGAACAGATGCTGCACACCAGTCTTCATCTGCCTCCAGTTCTTCCTGCTTCTTCTGGCCTTTAGGATCCTTCAGATGTTTCAGGGTCTATTTGCTGATGTTCCCTCTGGTCAGACATTAAACAGGAACCTAAAATATGTTATGTACCTATATCTTGCTTTGCTCATAAAATTATCAGGTTTGGCATATTAAATTTAAAAGTAGAATTTATTCAGACAATCATAACAAATTTACAGGCAGCCCCATCCTATGCTGCTGCCCGTAACCTTCCAAACCCATAGGATTATGGGCATCCAATTGAGGGCAGGAGGAGTGCAACAGGTAGGATTGCCACTGTGCTCCCCTCGCCCTCAAAAATATCTAAACGACTGATTTCTACTGTCTAGATGTTTTACACCTCTTCCCGAGGAGGAGAGGCTGAGGCACCGCCTGGATTCTGTGGAAGCCAGCAGTGCCTCACTCCTTTGTTGGGTTTTGCATAGGCAGAACGAGATTACCACCTGACATCAGGATTACCACCTGACATGGTGGGTGTCTCTTGAGTTCAAATACACAAGGTCTCTAGTCACGAGACATAGTCTCGAGGTGATATGACTCAGCAACCTTGAACAGGTTTGGGATCAACATGTTGATGAATAGGTTATACAACTGGGGTGAGTAATATCCTATTTATAGGTGGTATAAAGCTAACACACTTGCTGATAGCTTCACTCTCTCTTCCACTTGCTGTCTTGCTCGTCTCGACTCGACATGTCTCTTGGACTTCACTTCATCTAGCCTTACCACTGGGTATTGGTTTTGTATCTGCAATGATGTAGTGAGTAGAGATGCATTGCTTGCCTTAATCCCATGTAATTGGGTCTTACAAATAAACTCTTTAATCTTTATTAACTGCTGTTATCTCCTCCTTCCGCCTGCGTGACTGGGACTGAGGGTCACTGGCTAGAGAAGCTTTTGAACCCGGGTCAGTCCAGCTCTCACATCCTTCCCTCCCTGCCCCCCCCCATGATGCAACCAAAGTCGGTGTCCCAGCTTTGGTTCCCAGTCGGTGAGGAAAGATCTGCGCTGGCTGTGAGGTATGTGTGTGTGTGGGTGCTCTGCACTCGGACTCCCCACTGCGACCTCGGAAGGAATTTCCGAGGTCGCGGGGGGGGGACACCCTGAATTATCCTATGGCCCTCCAGGCAAGGTCAGAGGGCCACAGGATTGTCCCCTAACTGAGTTTACTTTTAAAAGTTTAAAAATATAATTATGATTTTATGAGCAAACCAAGTTATACATAACATAACGTTAGGAACATAAAAGCTACTTTATGTTCCTAAAGCAGCCCTCCCCAATATAAATTACATCTTATTTCTCAGTAAATTAATGTAGCAATGAGGCTAAATGTTTTTTCAAGCGTATAAACAAGGAAATGACTAACATTTTGAGAGTAGGATTAGGGGGTAAAGTAACTAACTAAATGGTGTTCCATATATGACTTTGAAGCATGGGAAACTTTGAAAAAACACAGCTCAGTGGTAGGAGTGCAGAAGGTCCCAGGTTCAACCCCTGGCATCTCCAGTTAAATGGGTCCCAGGATTGGGAAGGAACTTGGCTTTGAGGCCCTGGAGACATGCTGCCAGTCAGTATAGGCAATCGCGTGCAAGAAGGACAACATAGAAGGCAGCTTCATATCTTCATTTTTTTAAAAAATGAAGTATGCCTAAACTAATTTTGAAAATCTTCTGAAAAGAAAGACCTAATAGCTTCATAGCTCACATCCGATGCAAAGAATCCAAAAACAGTAGAATTTGCAACACTGGGGAAGTGTCTGTGCTGCTTTCATTTCTCTGAACTGTGCTATTCTGGCTGAGTAAGAATGTGGTACAATAAAGGCTGCCAACATGTGCATGATTGTTTAGAATTTAAAATTATGCTGATGATCTTTTATTGTTTCTCTTTTATTGTTTATCTGTATTCCAGCTTTGGAATCTTCCTGTCTGGATACTCTCTCCAAATGGATGGCATTAGGTTCTCGGCATGTTAAAATGGATCGGGTTCCTCCCATAGTTACAGCTGTTTAGAGATGTGTGGTATATAATCACATCAATTACATTTTGATCCATTTTCTCAAGAAATTGACTCTATGGGGAAATCCAGATTTAAAAATTGGTAAGAAAATGTTTTTGAGGCGGACTTGAACGGATAAGTTCATTTTTACATTGGATCAATTGGTGAGTGCTGATTATGAGTTTTTGCCCTTCTTGGCTTTGCGTGCCAAATACGATTTGCCTGCTATGGCTGAATGGCAATACTTGCAATTACAACATTTGTTAGAGCCTAGGTTTGGCCCTACAACTTTTACAACTTCAGAGTCTCCTTCGCTATTGGGAACACTTATTGAGGCTATCGACCCCTGAACCATGTTTATAAATACTTATTTTCTGTGAATAAATACGATACACAGGGTCTTAAGCAGGAACGGAATAGGGAACTGGACTGGCCCATTTTGCCTAATCAATGGATCACCGCTTTAGCGTCTGTATCTGAAGTGTCTATCGATCTCAGGTTGCATCTTATTCAGCAAAAGCTCTTGTTCCGTGTCTATTGGACACCACACTGACTGGGTTTGCACGACACGCAAAACTTCAGTAGGTTAAGTGCTACTGAGGTTTAGCATGTTGTATGAGCCCTGCAGGGTGCCTTAGAAGTGACTTGGAGTGGCTTCCAAACCACCCTGCTATGCCATGGTTTGCAGTAAGGTTAAGGAATCCCTAGTAGGTTTAGCATGTCATCCGAACCTGGATGACACGCTAACCTAACCGCAAGCCAAAAAAGCAATACAGTCCCTTGGCCAGAACGGCAAAGGTCTGCTGCTCTGGGCAAGAGGCTCTGGCCGATGACAGCCGGCCACATGCCCAAGTGGTGCACGTGCCCAAGTGTGTTTTCACACACACACACACACACACACACACTTCATATGCATATATTGAAACTGATATATTCACATCTCTGTAGTTACTTCCCGCCCTTTATGGTTTTGTTTTTTTTGTTGAAATGTTATAATTTAAAAATAATTTAAAAAATAAAGCCTGCAAACATTTTATGTAAATACTGCAATAGAGGTGCCAGCCTAAAATTTAGATAACATTTCTCATTTATGGCCTCAGATGCAAGATGCCATAAACACTTGGCTGAAAAGGTTGTATTGCTAAATCCTTCAAGGACTTTTAGGGCTGGGAATCAGCAGTCCCTTACATATCCTGGCTAGAGTTAAAATAGAAGCAATAGAAATTGCATGCTTAAGTCGAGTTTGAAACTGCAGGAAAGGAACGACTGTCAGGAATTCCTTTAGCTCCTACTTGTAACGCTTAAATGACAACAATTCTCTTTAAATGTCTATACGCTCTCTCACTCTCTCTATCCCCCCCACCCCCCCACACAAATATACACAACACACTTTCATTATTGCCTTAGAAATGAAGTTGAGCTATCTTGGAAAAAATACAGCTTTAACTTATGGAATGAAACCTATGCAACAAATGGATGAAAATTCTCACAATCCCATTGTTGTGTACCCACAGCATAAGCAAATTTATTCACTTTGCGTTTGCTAATTATATAAAAACCAGCTTTTCATAAATTTCATAGATTTCACAGATCATAGAGTTGGAAGGAGCCTACAAGGCTATCGATGTTAATTAGTTGTCCGAACTAATTAACATCTTTTGTCTTAAAAGAAAAACACAATAACAGAGCTTTCAATGATACAAACAGTTTTTTGTTGGAAAAAAAATCAACTCAAAAAATTATTATAGTACTACATTGTACACATAGCCTGAAGGGAATTTATACAAACTTTTTAAATAATTAGGCACATGTAGTTTTGGATAAGGGATTCTCAACTTATAATATGATTATAATTCTCACAATCCCACTGTTGTGTACCCACAGCATAAGCAAATTTATTCACTTTGCGTTTGCTAATTATATAAAAACCAGCTTTTCATAAATTTCAACCCAACCCACTGCACAATGCAGGAAACTAGAGGAGGGGTCTCCCATCCAAGTAATAACCAGGCTTGACCCTGCTTAGCTTTCCACGCTCAGACAAGCTGAGCCAGCGTTAGCCACAGGCCACATCTGTTTTCAATCCCATCACTAGTATAAAATGTGATTAAGGCAACTAAATACTCACATGTATGTTAATTAATATACTACCTCAAAATTAAAAAATATTGGGTTGTATCCAATGACAGTACTACTTAAGAGTAGACTTACTGAAATGAATGGGACTTAAGTTAAGCTAACACTGGATAAAACCTTAAGTGTGCATTCTTTAAGAAGCTGCTAAATAAATCCATGAGAACACTTGTTAGGTGGTACTGCACAATATACACAAATGTTTTAAAGAAAATACAGGCAGCTTCTTCTAGGGAAATACAGCTTTGGGAAGATGTGATTTGGAATGGAGAAATAAGGGGTGTGCGCTAACCCTTCTTCTAGTTGTTGCTTTCCCACTGCAATTCCACACATGCAGGTTCCAGACAAGTTTACCCTTTTCAAACATGCACCTAGAATTGGGGAGGGGGGGATGCAAAGGATGCAACAGAAAAGCTGTAGCTAGGGGGGCACTTCTCCATTCCAAAATTGCCCTTTCCCAAAACCTGTTTTTGCCCCAAGAGATGGGGCACTAGAGTGGTGTTGCAGAGTTTTCCCATGTAGTTCCACTGATCTGCAACCTATTTAACCAATGCAAGATTAACTGCAAAGTTTAGGTGGGTTGTGCATTAGCACCTAAACTGGTGAACTGGTATCCTATACAGTGGGTGTGTTTCTGGTGCCTGCCTGAAATATATTGCTACAAAGCTTGAAAAATCAACCCTGAAGCAGATGATCTAACAAACAGCACTTCATCCACCACATCATTTCTCTAAAAAATGTAACATTTGCCTCCCTTAATCAAAATAGCCTGCTCTGTGTATTATGCACAAGGCTGCTTCTGTACTGATTTTCTGGCCAGCTGCCTGGGATGCCTTTGCAGGATGTGGCTGAATCATCTCAATATCCGTTGCACCCTTAGATCCTTGGATAATGCTTTAAAGATTTTTAAAAGGTAGCACATCTTAAATTCAAAGCCTATTCTAGTATAATTTGGAAAATTTCAAAGCGATCTCCAAAGATCCTTGCTACCATAATGGAGTGCATTTAATTTCATTTACAAAGCAAGTTCTTCTCTCTTTTGCTGGATGTTCTTCCCCAGTTATTTTGGGGGAAATGTATGCTAGGATTATGAACTGTTGTTGCTTCAGGAAAAAGAAAGTCAACTCAATTAATGTAAATAAAAAAGTACCTAAATTTACAACCTTAAAGCAATGGGGTTGGGAAATGCCTCAAGGTCATCTAGTTCAACTTCCAACAAAACAATTTAGTGAGAGATGAAATGTATTCATCTCTCAGTCACCTTCATCTCTCCAGATTCTGCACCAGGGAACTCAACTATCTGATACTAACAATGATGCAAATGGAATGATTTGCATATAAGAACTGCTTTGCTGGATCAGAGCAAGAATCCAGTTTCTGCTAGCCAGATGCTTCTGGGAAGCCCACAGGTAAGAAGCAATAGATCTGTTTGCATGTCAGTCCACCATGGCTTAATTTACCTGTGGGGGCTGTTGCATCGCACCAAGCACCCGCGGGTGCCATTTTTGCATGGTGCCCATGGGTTCCCAGCTTACCATAGCTTGTGTCGTGTGAACCCAGGCGGCAGGGGCTGTTGGAGGGTTAGACAACCTTAAAACAAGCCATGGGTTATTTGAGAGTTGTCTAACCCTCAAACAATCCTTGCCGCCTGGGTTCTCACAACGCGGTGGGCAGTCATTTCCTGTGAACCAGGTCAATAGCTGCAGCCTTCCCTCATTGCTTGTCTCCGGTATCTGGTATTCAGAGGGACAGTACTGCGGTACATGGAGGTTCTATTTAGCTATCATGGCTTTTATAGACCTAACCTCCATTAATCTCTCTCATCCCCCTTTTAAAGCCATCTAGAGGCCATTACCATATCCCGTGGCAGTGAATTCTATAAAATATTTGTGAGAAGCCGTACTTGTCCATCTACAATCTACAGTCCAACTTCATTAGGGTGGAAGAGGGAGAAAAAGTTCTATCCACCTTTTCCACACAGTTCCCCCACTGCCCAGCTGCCTTGTTTCCTAACCTGAAAAGGTCCCAAATGCTTTTGCAAGGTACTGTAAAACCTTGATCATTTCGGTCCCTCTTTTCTGTACCTTTTCCAGTCCTATCACATCCTTTTTGAGATGGAGCAATCTCAGATTTACTGTTCATGATTTTCCCTGTTCCAAAGATTTGGGTTTCCAAAACACAAAAAACTGGGGCGCTGGGGAGGGAGAAATATTTTTAATGGTTTAAAAATACACCAGATATTGGCAAAGAAATGGACCACAGGAGAGGAGCAAGGAGATATTGGTGTGGCTTGAGAACAGGAACAAGGAAATGCATACGGCACCAAAGTGCCCATTTTTCAGTCACTAAAGCTTTCTCCAGACATTTTGTGGTTTCAGTCATCTTCAGACACCACCCACATCTCCTGAAGCTGCTGTCTGCAGTCATGAGGACTAGACATTTCAGTACTGAAAAAGTACAGTGATGTGTACGCTATGTGGCCCTGCACAGAGTTTAGGATCGCAAGGTATTTTATAACCAATGGACAAAAAGGATAGTGGTACTCTAGACCAGATGGTTTGAGCAAGAGTTATAACTCATGATACAAAGAAACAGAAAAAAAGAAGAAGAAAGATACGACAACCTCTATCAGAGCTCTGTTTGAGATAGGGGGAAAGTCTTCCTTATCACCAATAGAAACCAAAGTAAATAACATGACTTAGCAAATATTCTTAGCAACAGTTCTGCCATAAAAATACAATTTGCATAACTGAATAGTGCTCCTCTAAACTGAAGATATGCAATGAAATCTCCTAGGATGATACCTTTTTCAGCTGCTGTTCTTTAAAACACTTCACTGCCCTGGCAGGTTCAGAAATTACGTTTTTATAGTTTTCACAGATATTGAGTCTGGATTGAGCCACTTGCACTGTGCCTTCAAGAAATGATTTCCACACTGGATACATGCTCCTAAAATACAGAAATAAATGTCAGAAGGCCTCTGGATGTGTGGGGGAGGGCAAAGAAGAGAGTGGGAGAAAAACTGGAAGCTGTTTTACTGCTAACAGTTTACATACAAGTGCCGGTTTATACACTGCTGTATAAAGCCAGAGGAAGACACATTCTTACCACTGAAGAGCTTGCAGTTCCATTAACTGCTAACAAACTGAAGGCCTATCTAGAAATCTAGAATCTAATACTTTATCAGGGTTTCTGAAAACAAAATTGATGTTGAAGAGATAGCACAGATGTTTGTGATCCCGATCAGCCATAGTACAGTGTGTGCACTACCTTCAACTTCACTTTAAATAGCAACCAAAGATAGCTTGTTTCCCAAAAGCTGGATTCTAAAGTTTGAAAACAAAAATGAAGGTTATTCCTCACCAAACTCATACAGTTATAGGCCTATACAAATTATGTCTGCAGTTCTCAGTCTCAGTTTTAAACCCTATGAAAATTAATGATACTTGCTCACAATTTACGGCCTGTTCATGCATGTCCAGCATGGGAGTTGTAAATATGCCAGATCATGGGCTCATACACCCTCCTCCACTGGCTCGATTCTCGTCATTACAAGAATGAACAAACGTGAGCCTCAGGCTCACACACTCTCCCCTCCCTGTGTGAAGGGAGGAAATTTAAAGATTACTGTCACAGTTTGTAACAGACCACAGTTCCCTGTTTTGTCCAACTATGAGAAACTGAGGTTTGCACGAACCAGTTAGTTAATAAACCAAGATTCTTCCCTTGTGCAGGAAGGGGAGAGGGGAGTGTGTGACCCTGGGACTTGTCATTACATCTGAACTGGGCTGTTGCCCACAAAACTTTGCTGTGAGTAATAGGTGGATTGAGTGCACAAGTGTGATCTATTCACATAATAGGCCTCAGTTCACACCAAAGGCTGTGTGAGAGAGAGGGCGCATGAGCCTGAAGCTAACTCCCACTCCAAATCCCATGTTTGATCTATATCAAGGGTAGGCAACCCAGAGCCCTCTAGATGTTCTGGATTGCAACTACCCTTGGTCTATATATGCTAAGCCACATATGAAGCAGCCCCCATTGTGTTTTGAACCATAGTCTCTAGAGCTACATAACAGATGTTTCCCCAAAACAAACTCCACTCCACTTTCAATAAGTAAGTATTCCAGGCCAGTCTTTCCAGATCTCACAAGCAGTTTCATTCAAATATGGGAAAGTTATAGGAAAGCCATCCTTGAAAATCACAGTTAAGCCGTTAAGTTTTGCAGTATTATTTATTAATGTATTATTAATTTATTAGATTTATATCCCACTTTTCGATTAGAGTCCTAATACTTATAACACACATCACAGCAAGAACCACATGCTCAAAACCCAAGGCTGATCAACTCAAGCAGCTCCACTTGAGCAGGAGCCAGCAGCATCTGATGTTCCTTCCCACAAGGCAGTTGATGTCACTTGGCCAGAGGGTGTGGGGGGAGGCAGCCCAACCAAAGCAGGCCCTGATGTTCCCTTTGTCTACTCCTGTCTCCTTCACTCCTCCTTCCTTCCCACAGGTCAGTTGATGTCAGTCATATGACTGGCTTGGTCTAGTATCAAGGTTACCGAAGTAACCCTAACACACTTGGGTCATGTCATCTTGCATAATGTGGAGGAGCCCAGCCATGTTTAGGAGAGCACAGCTTTTCTGGAAGTTGGCTCTACAGAAGCAGCTCACAGGGAGACCAAGAAGAGGAATGGAGAATCTCTTTCTTCAATCTACTTTGCCCCCTCCAGCCATCACAAAACCATTACTAATCTACATCGGTATCCATTTAAGTGTATTGCAGAAATCCACACAGTTTTTTGAGGTACATACATTTAGCACAATAGTATATGCAATAGCCTGCTAATCCCTATTGTTCCATTTAACTCTTGTCAGCAGCCCTCAGATTTCAAAAGTGCCTTAACATATTTCAGAAAGCAATGGGATGACAATATACTAGTATCAGTTACAAAATGGAGAGCACTTGATCAGTATAATATCAATATCGTAGTATCATTTACAAAATAGAGAGCATACAGTCAGCAATGCAAGACATTAGAAATGGGTATATTTGTTAACATTACCTAAAATCATTCTGCTCATCAGCTTTTATCCCAGGCCACTCTTTCTTTAAGTACTGACTAGCCAATTTCTGAATGCCCTGTTAAAAAGATAAAAAAAACCCATTATTTACAAATGAACTTATACTTTTGGCATTTCCCCAATAGTAATTATCTGACCTAAAATATTCAACAAGGTGTTTCAAGAGGTAGAGGAGAAGATCCCTATCTCCTCTGTTGGACTGAAATTTCCAGTAGGACCAGTAAGTACAGATGTGCCAAGGCCCATCTACACAATCAGACAATAGCAGTAAGGGAATGCCTTCAAGAGGAATCATTTAGGATAGTTATAGCTCCAGAGTAGTAGCATCACCAACACAACTCAAGATTACCAGAGGCTCCGACTGTAGATACGGTCCCTCATAGGAATTAATATCCCAATGTGGTAAAACACCAGTAGTATTTGATGGTGTATGTGAGGAAGCTGCCTCTCAATTAGTGGCAAAACACACACACGTACCACAACAGTTATAACTACTAAGATAATTAGTTGTGCATATTTCCAGCAGGAGTGAAATACTGGTAGTATACAATTGGTGCAGCCCCCAAAAGGGCTGTATATATTGATTGCAATTCTAAGCTTATGTCCACAATCACCACCTAGATTGCTTTTTTTGTTGACAGTTTCACTGAAATGTTGATATTCTTGCAGAGATTTTCTAAAAAGCACCAATGGCAATTTAGCTGCATATATGGAGCTATTCTCTTACCATCAGTAGCATGTCACTCTCCCATGTACTTCAAAGTGGTGAAACAGAGCAGTGTCATAACTGATTACAAGTCAGGGAAAGCCTGAGTGAACAAATGTGTTTTTCAGAGGCGTCTCAAGCTCACCACAGTTCCTGCCTCTTAAACCACACGTGGGAGCGTTCCAGAGGGTGGGTGCCACTACCAAGGCCTGCTTACATGCCGTTGCCTGGCGACACCCTGTTGGTCATGGGCTTGGCTGTGGGAGACCTTGGCACGAATATCACTAGGTGACCTAGGTAAGTTTTGATCACAGCTGTAGTGGGCACAAATGCAATCATGGTATCTTGTGACCAATTATGGTGACAGGGTCAGAAATATAGTATGCCAATACTGTACACTCTCCAACTTATAAAAAAATATCTGTCATTGACCCTTATTAAAATAAAAGACTTGGAACTTTCTGACTTTTTGGAAATTTCACATAGGAAGCCATAAATGGCTGCAAAAGAAGCTCTTTTTCAGTTAATAGTAGTACATTGAGTTTGTATTCATAATCAGCATATAGTATAAGGTTCTCCTTGTTCTATTCTCAAGGACACTTGCTGCTTCTCTTCTCAAAAGGTCCCCAAGACAAAGACCATCACTGTTTGGTTCCAACTGCGAAATCTACCAATAGTTTAACCTTTGGCACAATTACATTGAGCATGAAGCTTAGGAGTGTGCTCAGCACTAGCTTGCGGGTCACTTGGCACCCTTTTAATTCAAACAATCAGGATTGTAACATTTAAACTGAAAGCAAAAATGCAGGCGCTATTGTAGATAGGCCCATAGTTACGTTTATATTTTTATTTATATATGTACATTAATTCATTTGGATACTGCGGAGAAAGCCAACCTAAGCCCCCTGCCTGCCACACACACACTCACCAAGGAGGGGGGAAGGAGACCGGGGGGGGGGGGGGGGGGGGGGGGGGGGGAGAGACAACCAGTCTCCACAGATGCCAAAGGGGACAAACAACATCTACATAGAATCACCCCAGGGGGGAAGGCAGGAAGCATCACCAGGTTTGTCAATGCTCTTGCATATCAGCCCCATCTACATAAGACTTGAATACCTCTCCAGGGCAGACGCTTCGGGCCCCCTAATAAATGGCCACTCAACACCATAGGATGGGACCATTAAGCAAGGGGCTTCAAAGGGACCCCATCCCACGGGGGGGGGGGGGGGAGGGGGGGGGAGAAGGCGTCACCCCACCTGACCCAAAAGGCCGCCCCTCAGGGAGGGTGTCAACCCACCTGATCACGGAGGGAGGGGCTACCTGAAACACCAAGGTATAAAACACCCTGCACAAGGGAACTTTTCTCTGGACCTGATCAGCAATCTTGCCCATGCCTGGGGTAAGGGAACGAAGGATCAGCAACCCCGGGAAACCAAGCTGAAATCACTGGCCGCTTGGGTTGACCGGACCCCCGGGAAACCAAGCTGAAATCACTCACAAGCCGCTTGGGTAGACCGGGCCCCGCCGGGAACCCAGCTAGCCGCTTGGGTAGACCGGGCCTCCGCCGGGAACCCAGCTAGCAGCGTGCGGTTGACCGGGCTTCTGCCGGGACCCGAGCTAAACTAACTAGCTGAGAGCCCTGAAATCACGGTGTCCTTGAGGCTTTTGCTTGCTACTTTGTACCGTACTGATAAGCTGTATTGCTGGCGTGGCATGGGTCTGAGTTTGTGAAGGTAATTTTGTAAATAAACTTGTTTTCTAAAAGATACTTTTGTGGCTATAAGTTATCCCTTTGTTCTGGGCTAAGGGTGAGGCGCTGGGGACCTCGGAGAAGGCCCGCCCCAGGGCTCGCTACCCCCTTAGCATTGAACCCGCGCAGAAGACCAGGTTGTCGGTCTTCCACTGATACTGAACACAACAATGAAATTGTAAAGAGTCAGGCTAAAAATATCTGAAAAATCTTATTTCTAGTTAGAAATTGAAAGATATTTATAGAAGGGCAGTATTACCCACCCAGTGTTGGTTTGCTCAGAGTACACAGTGATAAACTCACGGTGTGTTCTGCCACATGGATACTGACATATTTTAACTGGTCATTTTTAAAGCCTTACAGTGCCATTCCATATGTTTACTCATGAGTAAGTACAACTGTGTTCAATGGGGCTTTCTCCTCAGTAATTATGTTTAGGGCTGCAGCCTTAACTTGTCTGAGCGTTAGATGCTTAAACATACCAGGTCACAACTGAGGGCCAAATTAGACATGATGCTAATGCATCACTTGGAGTCACATGTTTCTTTTTAAAAATAGTAGGTTCCCAATAACCACCTCAATGTTCATTAGGACTGCTGCACACAGGGGATGTTTAACCCTTTCCTCCTGACCATAATGGTTGAGTACCAGGTGATACTGCTATGTTTCTAAAACCCTACTCTACTCATACATGTGCTGTATTTTAAGTAGTGATAAGACTACTTAATTGAACGTTAGGATCTCCTGTGGGTGTCACAGCCATCTGAGGTAAGATAGGTGGCTGCCAGACAGAGCAGGGAGGCTGGCCTCTGGGCGGTAGTGACCCAGTTATGGAACACTCTCGCCAGAGGATCGCCTGGCACCTACCTTACTGTCCTTTCAGCACCAGGCAATGACCTTTTGATTTTCCCGAGCTTTTTAGATGCAATTTTAAACCTGCTGTTATATGCTGCTTTTATGATTTTGTGGCTTTTAGCATTATAGAATTTTGTATTTACATTTTACAACTTTTATTCTTTTTTTAAATGGCACTAGGAATATATTTGAAAGCTGGTATAGAGTATTTATAATAAATAGTAAACATCTTCAGAAATTATGAAAGGAACCTGTGAGTTTTAGATCAGAACTTTCCGCTGATAGTTCAAAGGTAAGAAGGGAAAATTCCTGATATTTATGCTTGTTCTGCAGCTTGGCCTCCACTTAAATCAGTTCTACTTGTCAATTAAATTCAGTTTCTCAGGTATTCTCAGTGATTAGACAGAGTATGAAATGGATACAGATGCAGCAATTGATTTACAGTCATGCCTTGGATTGAGAGCATAATTCGTTCCGGAAATGTGCTTGTAATCCAAAACACTCTTATATCAAAACGAAATCCCCCCCAAAAATTTTGTACAGAGATTTTTAATTTAAGCCGTACTACAGTACTTGTATTGCAAGACGTTGCTTGTATATCAAGTCAAAAAAATTTAAATAAATATTTAAAAATTTGCTTGTCTTGCAAAACGCTCTCAAACCAAGTTACTTGCAATCCAAGGTATTACTGTAAATATATAGGCATGCTGAGACAATTGTGTTCGACAGACGTAGCTTGACAATATGCTTGAAACAAAATGAAATATGCAAAGGGATGTTTTGGTAAAATACTGCAGAAAGTTGAAAAATAAAATTTAGATTAATTTAGTGGAATAAAAGGCAACCTCTTCCCTATAAATGAAACGGGTTTCGAGCCACGCAAAATTTAATGTTAATAAGGTTTTCCTCTGAAAAACATCTACAACCTTTAAATAAAGCGCGGGGGGGGGGGAGGGGATATTTTGTTAGGTTGCCAAAAATCCCATTCATAATTTCAAGCGCGCACAGTAGCTATTCTATTTTTAATCTGTAATTGAGAACTACTGCCTCTGTGCTCAGATCATCATCATCATCATCATCATCTGAGGAGCTCCTCAAGTTCACCACCATCATCAGAAGTGAGGGGAATGGCAATTGGGGAGGGGGCATTTTTTATTATGGTGCTGTGCCAGTAGAACCATCCCCTCAGGGAAGCTTATACCGGTATCTTGTGCCCACTTTTCCATCTTTCCTGATGCCAGGAAAAGAGCTTTTATTTTACCAGGCTTTTAATTGTTAAACTGTGATGATTTTATTGCTACTAGTTTACATTTGCTGTTTTACGCTTTTTAATTTTGTTACTAACTTGTGAACATATTCTTATAGTTGTATTGTGTAAGCCACCCTGAAAATATTTATGCTAAGGGCAACATAGACATTTTACCCAAAGTTCTTGTGCAGAGCATGGAGGGTGGTGGGCATTGCACCATATTGCTCAGCTACGCTGGCCTGAGCAATAGCCAGTATTTTGCACAGCGCTGGCAGAATAGGAAGCAGCCCAGGCAGCAGCAAGGTTGACTTGTACCAGATTGGCTGTTTAAGCAGACACTACTTGCCACTTGACTGTTTCTTGGAGTGGAAAAGCAGCTGACAGAGACAAATCTTTGAGTGCCCCAAAGGCATGACCCCACCGCAGTTTAAAAGGGCATCAGGGAAAGCTTCTTACTGACCTCCTCAGCAATGATAATAATACTGGATTAGCATCTTAATTCCATCCATTCAAGGGTACTGATTGTTGCTAAAATGGGGGGGGGGATTAGCACTATATTCCGGGGACCTCTCTCAATCAAACTTTAGATTCTCACATTAACAAGCGAGAACCTGTGAAAAACCTGTTTGCAGGAAGGGGAGGAGAGAGGTATGGCAGATTTCCCATTTTTTTAACCCCCTTGCTCCATGCTTCCTGGGCTGGCTCTACAGACCTTACTTCAGGGATAGCTCTGACAGTTGAAGCCTCTCTGCTTGGGGTAGGGAACTTCCCCAACCTTTGGGAGCCATTGTGGTGCTAGTCTCAAGAAGTTTATTCCCCTGAGATGACATCAAGGCCAATGGGTGGGAGCTGAACTTGCTTCCTCTCCCGTTCAGCTCAACCACCAGCCCCAGTTGGCTAATGGCTTGCACCTGAACACTGTTCTCTGCTGTCAACATTCCGTGAAGGTAGCACACAAATGCAGCCTTAGTCCCTGCCAGTTTTTGAGGGGCTGGGACATCTTAAAAACATAAATATACAGTTGCAGGGACTCACTCCCACCTGTCTCCTCATCCCTGTTTTTAACACCCAGCGCACCTATACACAACAACCACTTTGCTGATATAGTGAGCGATGTAGTGCTTGGCTGCATCCAGAAGAAAGAAAAGGGAGGATCAAGTTAACTTTTCCCACTATTCCTTAACAGATTGCTATTAATGTTCAGAGGAAATCATTTTTAATAAGAAAACTTGAGCAACAGTATCTATTACAATCAGGGCTTTTTTTCTGGTGGAACTCACCGGAACTGAGTTCCAGCACCTTTTCTTCTGTTAATTGCATTACAATTTAATCGCCATCTACTCCCGAGGAAATGTAATCCAAGAGTTCCGGTACCTTTTTCTCCAGAAAAAAAGCACTGATTACAATTACTTTAATGGGTTGTAGCTTGCAAGGCCTGAGCAATTTGGAAACTGTAGCAGGCTGCATATGTTTTGCTGAATGTAATAAATGGGGAACAAGTTTACCACATTGAGCTAATGAATGACATTTTTTAAAGGCAGTCAACAAGTTTTTAAAAATTATTTTATTTAGCTCTACTTTTTTACTTCCAATCTTGCCCCAACTTTTTTTTAAAATGGACAGGTACAGATTTAAAAACGTATAGCAGAGGAGAAAAGTATATTTTCTACTACTCTGATATTAGCCTTAAACTTTCACACAAGATACTACTGCAAGGGAGGAGGACGACGCTGAAAACAAGATTAAGGCATCTGTCCAGTAGAAAGAATCAAGTGCTAATGGCCACCTCCATTGAAAGTATCCTTCTACGTATATATCAGTGTTCTTTCCGCTTGCTGTCTAACACTTTTATATTCCATATTAATGGCCTAATCTGAAAGAAGAAGGGAACACAAAAGAAGTGAAGAACTTTCTCCACTGGTATGAAAAAAATATCTGGTCTAGATAATGCAAAGTCTTTTTGCTAGATGAGACCAAGCCATTCGCTGATGGGAATTTAAATTGCAGAGTGTGCTGCCCCAGCCTTGTTGGGCTGCTTCAGTGCACTCAGCAATTTTATCATAGCAGCCCCATCGGTTAAATTCTCTATATTCAGAATATTAAAAAGGTCATCTGAACAGTATCTTCAGGGATCACTTAACCCCATTTTATAATACAAAAGAACATTATTATACAGGTTTTTACTGCTGATGTCCACCACCATGTCCTCCCTACCACAGAGTTTTGTTTTTGTGGGCATTTGCAGGCAAAATGAGACACACAGTTCCAAATCTGTTATTCTTACTGCAAGTAGTTAATCTTTTTCCCATGGATAGTTCTGATGTTCGAAAATTAAAAGCTGATGGAAATATTACACAGCATTACCTATTAGCCGACCTGGCATTCATCATCGGCACCTTCAGGCTAAAGGGGACTGCAGGCAAGCTACCAAGGTTACTGAGGGAGGCGGGCCAGAAGGGGACACAGCACACAGCTGTCTCAACCTCCTTCCTCTGAACTGATGTTGTCACCCCCCACTGCCATAACACCCTCTGCCCTGCACTACATCTATAGTGACCCCAATGTCCTCCATTCCTAGTCAAGTCATAAGCCTCAGTTGACCCCAGAAAATCTACCAAAAACGTCAACCCACCCAACTGAACCAATACCAGTACTGACCAGCAGCTTTCACGCATCACCTAGATAATATGGTGTGTTGTGTGTGTGTGTGTGCATGCGGGTAACAAACAACCCCAAACTGCCCTATCTATCCTGCCATTTTACTGGAAACTTCCCCTTCAGATGATTCTGGCCCTTGTCCTTGGTCCTCCCTGAAGGGACACCACAAAGGGAAAACCCCTTTGGTGGAAACCCACCAGAGGTGAACTTCCACCAGTGGCAGCCTCCCTGCAAAAAAACCCACCTCCCAGGAAGTAGCTATGCCTCAAACAAACTGAGATAAGTCCTTGCCAGGTGGCGCTGGTCCTCCAGGCCTTACTTGACTCTCTCCTACAGCAGTATTTGCACCCTGGAGAATGCTAGATGGCAATACCTCCAGCCAGGACAGATGTTCCTGCTGTTGAGGTCACTTCTGCTCTTATGACCTATAGTTGCTAGCTTTTGGACCAGTTCCTGCTCTAACTGCAGCCATTAAGTAGGTAATAATGCCTTAAAAACTTCCCTTGCTAGTTTCTAAATGTCAAGCTGCTGTTAAAAGGCACACAAGTATGCCAGGCTTTGTCATCCCCCCACTTGGCCAGCCAGCAACATTATAACTTTATTATAACTTGTGTCCAAATTGTTTAAAGAATAAATGGGTACCAGAGTTACGAGGCTGCATGAAACCTGCTGTTGGAACTAGAGATGGAAAGGCTGCCATTAAGGCCTTATCTTTTGACCAGGCCAGGGGTGTATAGGCCAGGCAGTCTAACAAGGGTGCTGCTAGTGCCCTTTTCTACATTATGGCACAAAGCCCACTTAAGTGCACCTTCCTGGCATTTCAGATATCCCCAGCAGGAGGCACAAGATTCAGCTACCAAATAGTCACCGCGGCGCCACCTATGTGAAGGGGTCTTCCCTTGACGAACAGAACACCATTTCAAGCAGACAGTCTGGGTCATTAGCTGAACAGTGGCTATAGTGAGCCCAAATACAGGCTGTAAGACCAGCAGCCATTTTTCTGCAACATTACTCACACTAATGGGAAATTATTGCTAAAATGAGGAAGAGGGCACTGGCCCTACCATAGCCCTCACCTTCTTCCCAATCCCTCTAGATAAAAGGAGCATCTTTTAAATGTCAGCATTTCTTAGCAAGCTCCAGTATGTGGTCTGTGCACATGCCATTCCAAAATATAGGACTGCAAAGAGATCATGACAGCTTACAGAACACTATCCAATTTACAACTAGCAATTCTGATATAAGCACAAGCAAATTGCAGATTAACAGCTCCTCTTACAAAGTCAGTTTAAAGCATTGTGTAAACATTATCCAGCTGAGTGAGTTTTCATATTTACATATGAAAAGGTAACTGTATAACCAAAGAATTTTCTATTTATTCATTAATGCTTCCTTTAAAAAAGTGTTGTTGAGTCACCTATTACTAGGAATGTGCGAATCAGCAAAACCGAGCTCACCAAAGTTCTCTGAATTCCATCCTGAATTCTAGGATTCTATGATGAGTCCATATCAGATTGCGAGCTTTCTGATGTGTATTCCATGTGTATTTTCATGCGTATATATCCAAATGTACGCATCAACTGTGCCCACTTTAAAAATGTACGCATTCTTCTCCCATTGATTAAAGCGGATTTGTGCACATTTTTCAAAGGTATGCATTTTTTCATGCACATTTTTCAAATGTACACAGGCTGTCAAACACACTCTTTTTTGGACTGCAAATGACACTGCAAGCTCAGAAATGTACAGACTTTGACTGCAGATTGTATCCGAGTCCGTGTTTGATCCGGAAGGAGAGAACAAGGTAAATCCTGATTAAAAAATGAAAAGAAACTAATTTCTCATACATCCCTACGGCTATTACAAAATTATGGGCTGATGCACACTGTTACATTCCATCATACAAATGTGTATTTCAAATTGTGTACTGGTTTGTGAATCTTATGTTCTGCATATACAAAGCTAAAAGAACAAAAACATTTCTAAAGAAGTCACAGCATTCCACATTCTACTTAACACTTCATGAGCTGATTCCCCCACCCAACACTACAAAGCTGTCTCATCCATTAAGACTAATTAATGGATTTAAAATAACCCCCTAAACAAATGCAGGCACTAATGCAATAGAATGATAAATACTGTATAAGCTCACTCTTTAACATGAACAATATGAAATAATATACCACTAAAATAGATATATTTTATACAAGTGTGTGTACAAGCATTGCCAATGGTGAGGGATGGTGGGAGTTGTAGGCCAAACATCTAGTGGGCCACAAGTTGCCCACCCATTTCAAAGGAAAGAGTGAGGTACTGACAACAATGCACTCCACTTATAGTGGAGGGTAGAACCATTTCCTCCCACTGGACCCTCTGGGAATGTGGAATTTCCACGGGCCAGATTAGGCCTGCAGGCCAGAGGTTCTGCATCTCTGCCTTACAGACAGGGCAGTGTGGATACCTTACCAAAGAAAGGATCAAGACAAGTGCTTTAGTCTGACATCTAGCTTTCTGTGTAGAGGGATTTTATTTTATTTTTGTACTGAGGAGCATTCCACAATGTAATCCCAACTAACAGTATAAAGTGGCACTGTCCAGGAACAGGTTTACTGGACTGATGAGCTCTGAACCTAGAGTCTCTCTCAGTCTGCCCCAGAGTTTACCTCCTTTCCTTCAGTAGTTCTAGCCACACCTGCTGTTGCAAGCACCAGCACTCCTGCCATAGCTTGATTTCAAGCTTATCCCCATAGGCTCTCTCCTGTTTCCTCTTGGGACGGTGGTAGGTGATAAAAGGAATGGTGGCGAGAGGAGCTTGGAACTGACTGAGGGCTCTTGAGATTTCTCTCCTCAGAAGCCAAGTCTCAAGTGAGGATTGGGCTGCTTGTGTTCAGGTGGATCTATATTTTATACATCCCTTCAGCCTCCTTAGATGAGGATGGACCTGTTGGCCCATGCCACATGGTTGCCCCTGGGTTCAATGATGAATTGTGGCACCATTATTTGCTCTTAGTTGGTGAATGTCAGAGACAGAATCGCTGAGGGAAATGGACCAGTGGTCTGCCCAGCTGTGTTGATTTTCTTTCACTTTTGCCCACATTAATGGTAATTCTCGGAAAATTAAGTCCAAAGATGGACCGTGGAAATGGAGCAGCTGAACCATGCTGTGTTTCCAAGTACAATTATTTCTTTTACTTAAGTGTGAAAAAGAAAAGAAAGCTTGAGATCTGCAGGTGTTGTGATGATAGTTTGAAAAAATAAACCTCTCTTCAGGGGGGAAAGGTCATTGAACAAGACTTGCAAAATATTCATCCTGTCAACTATTATAAATTTGATTCATTTGGCCTTATGCCTCCCAAAGGAAAATCTCTTTGAAGTTTATTATCAAATGCTCTAGATCTTTCATATTTAACAACTGTATTGCAAAATAAAAGATATTTAGCATAGTACTTAACAGGATGTCTTTTCCTGCAGAATGCTACATCTGTAATAGCCCTAACAAAAATTAAGTTGGCAGAAGAATTTTTCTGTGTCTTCCTTGAATGCAATATTTACATTGTATTAAATGAGACCAGTGCTGTACATGGATGTGCTGTGCCACAGCCCAAAAGTAAATGCCTATCGTGGAACTTAAACTCTTGGTCACAATTAATTGGCCGCACATTACCGGTATTTTGCAGCCAGCCAAATATATGGTTATTTCCTGGCTTGGCTGACAATGCCCCTCACTAGGACAGAGAGTGCCCGTGTCTATCTGTGCCACATACATACGGATAACATTCTCCCAGAGCAGGTGTAATGTAGCAAGTAAGAGATTGTGCTGAACCAGGAAATACCTAGTTCAATTTTTTCCTCAGCCTTGAACACACTGGGTAGCCCTTCGTAGGCCACTGTCTCAGCCTCAGCCTCCCATCTGCAATATGGGGATAACTGATTTTTTTATTTGCCCTATGTATTGTGTATTTCAATTTTTATATACTTTTTAATGGCATGGATAGAAAGATAGGATATAAATTAAAATGATGAAAGGGTAATGCTTTCCAGGAGCTCTTACTGGCTGTCTCTTTTTGGTGGGTGTTAACTGCCTAGGGTTAAATAACTAGAGCAGGGCTCTCCAATCTTGGTTCCCCAGATGTTGCTGGACTATAGCTCCCAGAATCCCTTGTCATTAGCCATGCTGGCTGGGGCATGCTGGGAGTTGTAGGCCAAAAACATCTGGGGACCCAAGGTTGGAGAACACTGCCCTAAAGGATCAGGTTCATATTTTGGGGATGTTCTTGGATTCAGCATTATCACTAGAGGCACAGGTGGGCTCGGTAACACAGAGCACCTTTTTATCAGCTTAGGCTGATATACCAACTACATCCTTATCTGGACAGAAATAGCCTAGCTATAGCTATCCATGCTCTGGTAACCTCTTGTCTGGATTATTGCAATGCATTATAATATTTATTTATTTAATTACATTTATATCCCGCATTTTTTCCCTCTTGCAAGGAACCCAAGGCGGCTTACATGACCCTCCTCCTCTCCATTTTATCCTCACAACAACCCTGTGAGGTAAGCATTATATGTGGGGCTGCCTTTGAAAATGGTCCAGAAACTTCAGCTGGTCCAAAATATGGCAGCAAGATTGTTAATGGCAACTAGCCAATGTGATTATATTAGGCCAGTACTTTTTCATCTGCACTGGCTGTGAGTCTGTGGCCAGGCCAGATTCAAAGTGCTGATATTAACATTCCAAGCCCAAAATGGCTTAGGGCCAGGCTACCTGAAGGATTGTCTCCTCCCATATATACCTGCCTGGACCCTAAGATTGTCCTCAGCAGTCCTTCTTCAGGAGCCCCTACCAAGGGAAGTGAGGTGGGTGGCTACTAAGAAGAGGGCCTGTTCTGCTGTGCCACCCCGGTTGTGCAATGAGCTTCTCAGAGAGGCTCACCTGGCACCTATGCTGTACTCTTTCTGGCACCAGGTGAAGACCTTCCTATTTTCCCAGGCATTTAGTCTTTCAATTTTTGTTGTTTTAGGTAAATCTGTTACTGTATTTTAAATCTCTGCATTGCTGCTAGGTTTTACTTCTGTTTTTACTTCTATTTCATATTGTCATTTCAAGCTTTTATACTGTACCTTATGTTGTATTTTATGGTTTTAATTGTTGTGAACTGCCCAGGGAGCTTTAGCTATTGGGCAGAATAGAAATGTAATAAATAAATAAATAAATAAATAAATAGACATCCTGTCAAGACTTATTTTACAGCAGCACAAACATAGGATATGAACACCACTTCTTGGTACTATAAAAAGTTTGCAATGGAAAGATCAGCAGTCAGTTAAACAGCCCATCTCAATCATTTATAATGCTGTCTAGGATTATTTTACAAATACTGATGCCAGAGTTCAACTACGTACTAGGACAAGGATTTCACTAACTGTAAAGTTCATTTCCTGTTTTTAAACATAGCAGGACTGGCAGTAATTCCAGCCCCACAACCCACACACATGCACTTCAATAACCGGGGAGGTAGGTATGGAGATGTGGGGCAGGGGATATCTCACTGGCAAACTGTAAGGTGAAGAAGGTGAGGCAGAAGTCCAGGAATGCATGGACCTAGGTTCCAGGAAAGCAAGTAAGCTAGCTGAATTATATGGAGTCTCCCTTGTCTCCCAGATTTCATCTTCCTAGGAGGACCATGTTAAGAGAAAACTCAAGCAAGTAGCCAAGCATACAAAGAACACATAATTGCATATTTGGGGAGTGGGGTGGGGTGAGAAGGGAGGAACAGAAGGAGTGTGAGTACTGCAATGCTATATTGTTTCAAAAAATCTAAGGGTGGCTCATTATTACTGTAATAATGAAGGTACAAGCTTGCTTTTTAAAAACGGAATCAGTTAGCCCTTCACATCTTACCAAGAGTGTCATCTATGAACATGCATATTTCATAGATCATAGAGTTGGAAGGGGCCTACAAGGCCATCGAGTCCAACCCCCTGCTCAATGCAGGAAACTAGAGGAGGGTTTAGAAGATGGGCAGGGGAAAAGACGACGACTGTAAGCCTCCGATAAACTATTTTTGCAGGTGTAAAGAACCACACATGCAGGTGGAACTTCTTCCTGTGTAGTTCTGGCAATTAGTTATCTAATTGCCAGAAGTGGACTCTAGAACACAAAAGCTTATGACATAATACATTTGTCAGTCTTTAAGGTGCTACAAGACACTTTAGAAACTGAACACTCATCTTGTTGGCAGAGGGCTCAGCATTGAAAATTATCAAGAACAATCCTGCTATGCATGCATTTACACATCTGTAAACAGGCTCTCTGGATCCTAGCACACATCATCACAGAATCTTCCCTATAAAATAGAGGTGGGCCATCTGGTGGAGTGACAGGCAGAAGCCCGGGAAGGGGCCAACCTGAACATTCCAGAGGCTCTGATTGGTTGAAGCAATGCGTTATACATGGGGCTGCCTTTGAAAACGGTCCAGAAACTTCAGCTGATCCAAAATAGGGCAGCGAGATTATTAACCGGGACTGGCCGACAAGAACATATTATGCCAGTGCTTTCTCATCTGCACTGGCTGCCAGTCTGTTTCCGGGCCCGATTCAAAGTGCTGGTGCTAACATTTAAAGCCCTGAACGGCTTGGGACCAGGGTATCTGAAGGATCGTCTCCTCCCATATGTACCTGCCCGGACACTAAAATCTTCCTCAGCGGTCCTTCTCCGAGAGCCCCTGCCAAAGGAAGTGAGGCAGGTGGCTACTAGGAGGAGGGCCTTTTCTGCTGTGGCACCCCAGTTATGGAATGAGCTCCCCAAAGAGGTTCGCCTGGCGCCTACTTTGTATTCTTTCCGGCACCAGGTGAAGACCTTTCTGTTCTCCCAGGCATTTAAATCATTTTAATCTTGTAATTGTTTTTAATTCCGTTATTGTAACTGCTGCTGCTAGCTCTGCTGTTTGTTTTTAATCTGTGGTTTTAAATTTTATATTTTATATTGTATTTTATTATTTTAACTGTTGTAAACCACCCAGAGAGCTTCGGCTATTGGGCGGTATAAAAATGTATTAAATAAATATAAATAAATAAATAAATAAATAAATAAGCAGAGAGCATAGAACCCCAGGGAGTTGGTAGTTAAAGGGGAGTCGGTTGTCAGTTGGGGAGAGAGTGGGTTGGAGTGAGAGAGGCAGTGGGAGGTTAATAGAGTAGGTAGGGAAAGGTGGTGCTGAAGAAAAGAGTTCAGACAGGAAATCTAGTAACTAAATTGTGAGAAAGCAAACCTGAAGGTGTTAGTAGAGAACAGTTCACAGGAGTTTCCGCTTAGGGAGTGAAGGACCTTCTGTCTGAGGAAGAAGGTGAAGCTCTGGACTAGTGAGAGGGATAGTTAAGTTCCCTGGTCTGATACTGTAACTTCAAGTAACCAAGCCAAGTTGATACAAAGAGCACTGTATAACATCTGCCTGCCTTTAACCTGAATCTAAGCAAAGAACAAGTTTGAATTAACTGTTGAAAATCCAAGTTATCTGTGCCTGAGTTGAATATCAGTTTAGAGACTTGGTTAGAACAATAAATCAATCTTTTTATTCAAAGTTCTAAGTGTCCAGAGTCTGACTGGTAGACAGGAAAGTAAGAAGGGAATTAACGGAGGGGCACCCTACTTCAAGTAATCAAATAAAACAAACTGCTCTTAATAAAGACAAACAAACGTGGCTGAACAGCTACATTTAAGGCCTAAGACATATCATTGGCTAACGCAGCTTAAGAAGACAGCTTAAAGTCTGAAGTGACCAATACAAGGTGGCACTTGGTGAGAGCAAAGTACCCGTTAAGGGTGTGGGCTTTGGAGGAGGGGTCCCGTCCACTACAGGCCACATGCAACTTACAAAGCCCCAGGGATCCCCACTCACTTACCGTGCTGCCCAGCTGATCAGCTGGGCGGCAGGGGAACACATCACTGGTTCCCCACTGCTAATAGCACCGTGAAAATCACAATCTCGATCAGGATCGTGGGAAGGCTTTAACCTCCCCCCCACCCAGCGATCCCGACGCAGCCAAGATCACTGGGGCAATGGGGGAGAGAGGTGTTAACTTTCCCCTAGCAATTTTGTCCACATGTAGATCACACTCCTCCTAGTCCCCCAAACAGCTGTTTGGTGGGGTGGAAAGAGCATGATCACTCTCTGCTAGGATGGAGAGGCTTTTGCCCCTTTCACTCCAGCAGGGAAAGCCTCTGAAAGCCAAGAACCTATTTGTGAGTGTGTGTGTGTGGTTTTGAAAGAGGGCTAGGGAAAGGGTGTGAGTGTTCACATGTGCAACCTACTTCCCATCACCACATGTGGACCTGAGGGCAGTCCACATACTTTAACATAGGGAAGTCTTGCCCAACTGGGGGGAAAAGGAGAACCCCTGGCAAAGCAAATTAACAGCATAATCCTATATATGTCTACTCAGAAATAAATCCCATTGATTGGGTTCACACAGCACAACAAGTCTTGTCGTGTTGTGTGAACCCTCCATGGCTTATAAACCCAGCTTCTGGGCTTATAAGCCACCCTGACAGGCCACAGCTTGTTTTAGGGTTTCATAGGCACCCCTGGTCTTGCCGTGTTGGCCAAACCGGGACGACATAACAAGGCCAGGGGTAGCCCAAACGACTACAGAGCCATTTGGCAAGAGCGGCGCCAGCTGAAAGGGCTGGGGGGGGGGTGATGAAGGGCAAGCCACACTCTGCTTGGACTACTCTGGAGTAGGCCGAGCAGTGCACAGCTCAGCCCCCATCCATCCTGCAATAATTGCAGGACCGAGGAAAGGACAGCTCTGCCAAATGCATTGTCCCTCCGGGATCGGACATCGACCTGGTAATGAGTTACGAACATCGAAGGCGTGGACCAGGTTGACACAGCTCTAGTAGAGTGGGCTCGTATAGAACTCGGTAGTAATTGTTTTTTGAGTTCGTATGCCAATTCAATGCAGCTCACTATCCAGGAGGATAACCGCTGGCTCGAGACCGGGGAGCCTTTGGAGGGTCCTCCATAACAAACGAAAAGACGGGGAGACTTTCTGATGGATTCAGTGCGGGACTTGTAAAATACTAGTGCTCTTCGCACGTCCAGCATGTGCAGTTGATGCTACAACGAAGATGTTGGGGCTTGAAAGAATGCAGGCAATATGATGTCCTGATTCAGGTGGAAGGTAGACACCACTTTAGGAAGGAAAGTCAAATCCGGGCGTAACACCACCTTTTCCTTGTGAAAACTAAGGTACGGTGAGTCCACCCTTAAGGCTGCCAGCTCCGAGGCTCTGCGAGCAGAGGTAATGGCAATAAGAAATGCGGTTTTAAAAGAGACTAAACGAAGATCTGCCATAGCCATCGGCTCGAATGGCTTAGACATGAGCACTTGGAGGACTAATTGCAGATCCCAGACTGGAGTGATTGCTCTAACTGGCGGTGCCATGTTCTTTAATCTCTTCATGAAACGTTTGACTAATGGGTTTGAGAACAAAGTAAATCCATCTTGCCCATTATGGTAAGCTGATAGGGCAGCCAAATACACTTTTAACGAATTCGTTTTAAGGCCTTTGTGTTGCAAATGGAGAAGAAACTGCAGCACTTGGTGGATAGGAGCGCTGGAATAGGGTACTTCAATGCGACCAAGGAACTCACAGAAGGCTTTCCATTTCCTTGCATAGGAAGCTCTAGTGGACGGTTTCCAAGCTTCTTGTAGCACGAGCTTGATCTCCGAAGGGAGAGTGCTCAGTATCATATTCGCCAGGCTGTAAGTTTCAGGATGGACGGATTCGGGTGCAGCAGGGAGCCCCGAGCTTGTGAAAGTATTGTTGCCGTGTTCGGTAGGTAACGATACTCTCCTTTGGATAGTCGAAGTAGTGGTGCAAACCAGGCTTGTCTCGGCCACCATGGGGTCACCAGGATGCAGTTCGTGGCCTCGGACTGGATCTTTGAGACGACCTTGGTCAGTAACGGGATCAGTGGGAACATGTAGAACAGAGTCCCTGACCAGCTTATGAGAAACGCGTCCCCGATCGACGATTTGTCATGGCCCGCTCTGCTGCAGAAAGATTGGCAGGCTGCATTTTCCGCAGTGGCGAAGAGATCCACCGTCGGAGTCCCCCACTGACGAAAGAGGCACTGTCGAACTCGATCCTCGAGTTGCCACTCATGAGAGTTGACAGACATCCTGCTGAGGGCATCTGCCAGTGTGTTGTCCTTCCCAGCAATGTGTATAGCTCTCACGGATATTTGGCGAGGGATCATCCAATTGTATATCCGAAGGGTGAGGTTGGTCAGGCGAAGAGAGCGGGTGCTGCCCTCTTTGTTCAGGTAGGCTACAACCGTTGTATTGTCCGTGACCACCTGTAGATGCTTTGCTCGGAGTACAGATTCGAGGGACTTCATCGAATTCCACACTGGCTGGAGTTCGAGTACATTGATGTGCTTCCCGCGATCCTGTGGACGCCAGGGGCCTTGTACTGTGTGTGAACCGCAGTGAGCTCCCCAGCCCAGAAGGGAGGCATCTGTCGTTAGCGTGAGTGAAGGTGCAACCGGCTGAAACGGTAGCCCTTTTGTTAAATTGGTCAGGTCCGTCCACCAGCGAAGAGACTGTCTGATGCTGGCTGGAATAGACAATCGGGTTCGATGAGCATTCATCTCGGAATCGAACGATCTTGCGAACCAGTTTTGAAGCTGGCGCATTCGAAGTCGGGCGAAGGCGACGACCGATATCGACGATGCCATGAGTCCGAGAAGTTGTTGAATCGAATGGGTCGTGCACGAAGTCGTTTTCTGTAGTTTCGATGCAAGGGTAAGTATTTTGGTAATCCTGTCTTTGGGTAGGAAGGTGCGACCGACAGTAGCGTCTAAAAGTGCTCCGATGAATTGGATCCTCTGAATCGGATGAAGTGTGGACTTTTTCTTGTTGAGGCAGAGTCCGAGAGTGTTTAGAGTGTCGGTAGTCAGGTGAAGGGAGCTCCATAGTTCCTGAGCAGACGGTGCAACGATGAGCCAATCATCCAGGTAGGGGTAGAGCGTCACCCCGAGTTCGGAGAGCCGCACAGACTACTGCCATACATTTGGTAAACACTCTCGGTGCTGTCGAAAGTCCGAATGGGAGGACTTTGAACTCGTAAGTATCGGAACCGATCTTGAACCTCAGGTACTTTTGGCTGTCTTGATGAATCCCTATGTGGAAGTAGGCATCCTGGAGATCGATGGATGCAAACCAGTCGGTCTTGCGGAGAAGAGGCAAAATCGATTGGAGAGTTACCATCCGGAACTTCTTGGGTGGAATGAAGAAGTTCACTGAACGTAACGTAGGTCCAGGATTGGTCGAAGCCCTCCATCCTTCTTTGACACCGTGAAATACCTGGAATACAGGCCGTCCTGTGCAAGGTGAGGAGGGACTCTCTGGATGGCCCCTTTGTGCAGCAAGGAAGCGACCTCTTCCCGCAGCGTGTGGGATGGCTGCGTGGTGCGGATGCCAACAAAAGGAGGGAGAGCGTCGAACTCGATCCTGTATCCATGTTGGACAATGTTCAGAATCCATCTATCGGTGGTAATTTTCTTCCAAGATGGTAGGAAGAGGGATAGTCGAGTTCCAAACTGAGGTCGAGCTGGGAGGATCGGAGAGCAGATGACGGTCGGGCCTTCGCAGCAGTCAAACACGACGTTTTTGGAAGTCGCCTCCTTTACGGGAGCCCCGGTACCGTTGTTGCTGATACTGTCGGCTCCATGCCCGGGGCTGTCGTGGAAGAGCACGATGATCCTGCCACTGATTCTGTTGTGCTGGCTGCGAAGAAGTTAGAGCAGGATATGGAGTCCATCTGCGGGACCTGAACGGCCTGGTGGATGGAGGAAGAATGCCCATCTTCCTAGCATTCACCCTTGCCTTCTGCACGGCGTCGAGGGAATCGTCCGTCTTATCATTGAATAGGCCAATTCCGTCGAAGGGCAGGTTCTCTATCTTGGCTTTCGTTTCGGTTGTGAGAGTCGAATATCGGAGCCAAGCATGACGGCGCAGGGCGACGGCGCTGACTAGAGACCTGCTGTGGCAGTCCCCTTGGTGCCTTGCAGTGTGAATTTGTTGCCTTGAGGTATTAGTTGCTTCGGCTTGAAACACGCGGGCCAAATCCCTCTTCTCGTTGGGCAAATAATTGATAAGATCCCCCATCTTCTCCCAAAGGAATAGCTGATACCTCGCCATCGTGGCTTGGTAGCCAGCAACTTGAATCCCGAGTGCACTAGAGGTGTACACTCGACGACCAAAGTTGTCCAGCTGCTTACCTTCGGGGTCGGATGGGGTGGAATGTTGCCTCCCTGATTTCGATTGAGCCGACTCAACGATTATGGAATTCGGGGATGGGTGGGAGAAGAGGAATTTGGCCATGTCCAGGCGAACTTTGTATAATGAATCCAGGCACTTGGCAGCAGGCGGGGCTGTAGCCGGCGAATTCCACGACCCTTGTACAGTTTCCAACATTGTTGGTGTGATCGGGATCAATGTTGGACCTGCAGAAGATTTGGAGACTGCGTCGAATAATGGGTCGACAGTCTTTTTTCCCTCTACAGCTGTCTCCAGGCCTAAAGCCTGGGCCATTTTTAGGACTTGGTCCTGAAAAGTGCCCATGTCCTCCGACGGAGATGCTGCCGTCTGGGAGGATACATTTTGGTCCGGAGATGTTGATGACAGTGATAATGACACAAGTGACTTGGAGTCCGAGAGGGGGGACCCCGGTGTCGATGACCTACGAGATCGAGAAACAACAGTTACCGATAATGCAGATTCCTGTCCTCTGTCCATAATTTGGGAGCCTAATGGAGATGGAGCCCGTTGTCGGGCTCGAGGCAATGCCTGTCTCTGGTCCGCTCGCTGTTCCCGCCTAGGGGATGATTGTCTGGGTCTCCTCTGAGGCAAACCTTGCCTAATTGGAGATCGGTCTCGAGAATGATACCTAGTAGACTGGTATCTGTACTCCGAAACAGGAGATCGAGATCTGCGACGATAATAGTCGTACTGTTCCCGGTACGAGCGTCTCGAGTCCCTCGAGTCCACTGAGCGCTCCCTGTAGCGCGGTCGATCCCGAGCGCGATGAGAGCCGCTAGATCTTGAGGAGGTACGGTTCCGAGGGATTGTAATTTCCTCGATCTCGAGAGATGCTGATCGGTTCCGAGATATACGAGCCCGTACTGAACGAACCGGCGATTGATCCGGAGTTTGGGGATGGCGATCCGTAGGTCTCAGGTCCGAAGGCGAATCAGGTATCTCACCCTCCAAGAACGAGAGTGCCGGTGGGGGGTTCTTCGAGCCCGAAGAACCCCTGGCAGGTGGAGAAGGCGGTATTGGGAGGAGCTTCTTCCGTGCGTTGTTGGTCCCTCGAGCCCGAGGGAGCCGATACGGAAGGTGGAGACTTAAGCCCAGCTGGGCTTTTTGAAGGAACGACGTCCGTCATTTGAGGATCGAGCGACGCTCTCGAGCCCGAGAGCGACGCGGCTAGTTTTTTGGCCAATTTCCTCGCTTTCTCCTTGCTCCTCTTTCTTGCTTCCTCCTTTTCTCCCCGAGCCTTCTTAGCTTTGCTTTTCGAAAGCATCACCTCCATGTACTTGTCCTGGGCAGCCGCCGAGGACACTGTGTGGGAGGGAGGCGTACTAGGCCGCACTGAAGGAGTGGGCCATTCCGCGGAAGGCTCTAGGGCTTTTTTCCATAAGGTGGCAGCCAGCTTATCAGCCCTGTGCTTTCTCGCCTGCTTTGTGAAGGCCTGGCAGTGATGGCAGGCCTGCACATTGTGCCCTTCGCCCAGACAGACGAGGCAGAGTGAATGCCCGTCTGCCGGTGGAAGTTTTGTGCCGCACTTGACACACTTACGGAAGGGCGCCTTCAGAGCCATTTGAAGCGGAGAATAATCCCACGACGAACGGGGGGAATAATATCAAGACGAATGTCACAGAAAGAACGATGAACGAATCTCTCAGCAGAACTATAGAAAGTTCGAAGAACCTCTCGAATGACGACCATACGCGATGGCGGTCAAAGAGGAACTGAGGGAGAGGGCGGGAACCCGCTAGAAGGCATGCGTGGGGGGAGGGGTTCCCGCCCAATTCGCCTCAGCTTTAGAATTTTCCCGAAGCGGCCTCCGCACACGCGCAGAGCCCATATGTGTGATGCACAGAGACCACGAAGAAGAAGATAAGGAAACTGCAGGTAAGATGAGTGATTTTTATTTTGTGAAAGAAAAAGGAAAGATAGCCTTGTCTGAACCACTTCTTCAAGAACTAAGTTCCTCATCACAGACTCCTTAGTAAGCTTTGTAGTCATGGAATAAGATAGTAGGTTCTCATATGGCTCAGTGAATTGTTAAAAACAGGACGCTGTAGGCAGAAATACACAAATTTTTCCACTAGTAGGAAATGAGCAGTAGAATCTCAGGAATCTGGATTGGGATCAGTGTTGCTTCTATTTTTTAAATAAAATGATTGGGAGTCAGTACTGAGATAATGAAGTTTGTGGATGTCAAGGTTCCACTGCTGCAGGGACCCCTTGATCTGCCTTTGGGAGATATCTGCCTCTCCCCAAAGACCCAGTCCTTTGCCTGCGTCCCCCAGTAACGTGGGTGTAGGCTGTAGGCGTGTGAATAAGTCACTCCAAACTCCAGGGTACACAACAAACTTTACTTATAGTAGTAGGGAAATTACTTAATAGAGTGGTTTTAAATCAAAAGCAGGTATGATAAAATAAAACAAACAAACAGTCCAATGATCTCTAGTTTAACTTCAGTCTACCTAATTCCTATGCAGTCAGCTAGCCAAGTTCTCTTTCTCTCTCTCTCTGCTTCTCTCTCTGCTGTTTCTCTCTGCTGCTCAGCACACACTCTCCAACTGCTAGCTGACCACACCCCACATATATAGCCTTCCCAGGAATGGAAGGTTATAACCATGTGACCCTGCACTGGAGAACTGATTCTAAACTTCTATTGGGTAACTTAAAACTCTCAAACTCCCCCTCCCATCATGGAGTGTTTGGGCCTTCAGGCTTCAACAAACTGAAGCCTGTGTAGGCCTCAACAAACCCAATCCTGTGTAGGCCTCAAACCCTCACAGTGGACAACACCAAATTACTCAGGGTTGCACAAACCCAAGGAGGACTCTGAAAAACTCTGTAAGGCTCACTCCAAACTGGATGAATGGGTAACAAGACAAATGAATTCCTATTAGCCCCAGTCATAATTGCCAATGGTCATGTATGATAGGAGATGTAGGCCAACAACATTTGGAGGGTCACAGCTCCACCTCTCCTGGCGAAGAGTGATACCCTGATAAGATCTGAACTGGTGTTAATTAATCAGGAAAAAGATTTTGGAGTTGTATTGGATAGCCCATGGAAAAAATCAGCAGGGGTGAAAAGGGCAAAAGAAGTAGACCAACCAGACAGGTATTGCGCATATCCGTCGAATCCACACCGGAGGAGATGGGCCATCAAGAAGTGCAGGGCAGTCTCAAAGAGCTGCTAAGTATTCAATAACCCACACCGGAGGAGATGGGCCATCAAGAAGTGCAGGGCAGTCTCAAAGAGCTGCTAAGTATTCAATAACCCAAAGAAGAGGTCACCCCCCCCCCCCGCAGAATAAGCCCACCTGATCAAAGGGGGCAGGGATAAGCCCACCTGATCAGCAAGGGGTGGGCAGGAGGGGGGAGAGGGGTAGAAAACCCCTCTACCAACGAAACGTGGGTTGTTGGGAACACGGGTGTACTGACATCAACTCCGTCCAGCTGTGGCTGGAGCAAGCTGTTCTCTTCCCTGGGTCAGGCGGACTTGGAGCCACGCTGGAAATCAACCAGCGTAGAGTCTTGGGACTGAGGTAACTTCTTCCCTCAATACGCTAGCCTGGGAACCGTTCATTCATAAAGTCTGAGGTCACCATTCATAAAGTCTGAGGTCACGCTCAGGTCTTGTTGATGTATAGTATTCCTAGAAATCTATTATTTCAGCTCTATTTAACTTGTAGTAAATAAAAAGCCTATTCTTGGTACGGACAGCCTCTCGTGCTTCCTTTATGCCGCGTACGAGTTCTAGTCAATTTCACTTGCTGTAACGGGCTATATCTCAGCCACGATTAACCCGTTGAGCGCTGAACTCACGCCGAAGACCCAGTTTCTGGTCTTCCACAGTGTTCAATATGGGAATTAGAAGGCATCTTTGATATGAATACCCATGAAATCATTCTAGAACCACACCAAGGAGCAAGGATAGTTGTTCCTCACATCGAGGAAGATCTGCTAAACCAACTCCCAGCTTATGTTTCAAATAAACACATATACCATTCTTTAAAAATTAAACTAGGCCCAATGTTCACAGTTGCAACATGTCATTTTAAATCCAAAGCATGAGAAGAAGACACATCCATTTGTGGGAAGCTGCTCACTCCACCAATACAACATTTCCTCCCATGACAAAGCACAAGCTACTAAAAAAGGAGGTGGCATTCAGGTTGTAATGGCTATCCTTCACTGGCAACTCATCACTTTCAAATTTGCCCGTTTTTAATATGCTAATCTAACTTGTTTTTTTAAAATTCTTTCTTGGCCTACCCATTTGGAGCTTTACATTGGAACGTTTGTGCTTTTAATCATTCTGGCAAGCTTTTCACTTTTTCCTTGACTCTGCTATTTAACCATATGACTCCCCTTGCTTGTACCTTTTCTAATCTGTGTTCTTTCCTAAACAAAAATAAATATGATCGAGCAGCATTGTGAAAGCACCGCACACCAAAAAAGAACCCCAAGTGTTTTGCAAATTCCCCTTGAAACACATACAAATTGTATCTCAAATCATAGTTTCCTCCATCACATATGCTGTTAGTGGATATGTTTAAAAATAAACAGTAATAACTTAAGTATTCTAACTATGTCAGTCTAAAGCAAGAATTAAGTCGCTTGAAAAAGATTCCTTTTAAAAGGGCTCCAGCTAAGGCAACCAACCATGAGGTTCTCTCAAAACAGAAAATGCCTCCTTTGTTTTTCCTACATTACTGAATACCCTACAGACTTGTAATCACTGCAGATGTGCTTGCATTCAAATTCCAAAAGGTAATGATCTTTAACACCCCAGGATACAGAACTGTTAGGTGTCAAAACATGAGCAGAGGAAAATCTGTTTCAAAGTATCTTCCCTCTGAACTGCAAAGTCAGGGATGCTTCTTATGCAAAGGCAATTTTAAAAAAAAAATTCCTTAGATTGTATTCACATGCCAAACTGACCATAAGGTACTTGAAAAGAAAAGTGACCTTACAACTGGCATAAAAAACAAAACCTAAAATGATGACACTACCCTGCTTTCCACAGGTGGTAGCTGGTGATGTTGGAGGATTTCCTTATTCCCCCCCCCCCCCCATATGGGTGGCAACCTTAACCCATCAGTGTAGGCTGTATGAAGTTCTTGCATTGTCCAACAAATTTTGAATTCCTTTGCAAGGCCATAAGCTTGCATAAATAAAGCATTGGAAGCTTTGACGTTTTTCACTAATATACCGTACTTATGCTTAAAACTGCCTTAGAATAAATATTATAAAGGGTGTTATTGTAAATACCTTAAATTAATTAAATTAACCTTCTTAAAAAAACAATGCTTCCTAATTCTAGCCTTACAGCAGAGACCTATTTAGGTTGCATTCTGAAAGCACGCATGTGTGCACACGCGTGCGTGCGTACACACACACACACACACACACACACATTATTGGCTGCTGCTGCAACTCTTGGGTTTGTATCCAATGTTAGTCCTACTTAAATGAATGGGACTTAATTTAGACTAATATTGTACACTAACCTTGGTTTGCCCTGTACTTGGGCTCTAGCCTCATAATAGAGGAAAGTCTATAGGAGTTGTGAACCTACAAAGTAAACCAGGGATAGCCAATTGCAGACCCATAAACCACATTCTGCCTCAGCCTTGGCTTTCCTTGGCACATTACTCCCGAATCTGGGGTGGTGGGGTCAGGAGAAAGTCATGTGCCAGTTGCTTACCTTAAAAGGTACCTCTCCCATGAGGAAATGAGAACTTGCCCCAAGGCCTTTGTGACCAGAGGCCACTTGGGCAAACTTGCCTTTTGCAAAGGGAGTGGTGCCTGCTGGGTTGGACCTCTCATACACTGCTTTTAACCTGTTGGGGCTTAGCTAAGCATATGTTAAATATCTTGAGCTTGGGGGGAGCTGACATTTCCTGGCAAAGCTGTTGTAGGGAGAGGGTGATGACATGGTGTGTGTGTGTGTGTGTGTGTGCACGCGCGCACAGCTATTTTGGAGGTAAATTGAATTATTTATTTATTTATTATATTTATGAATCGCCCATCTGGCCAGACATCCGGCCACTCTGAGCGATGTACAATCCAATAAAATACAAGAGGGGAGGGGGAACACACACACACACACACACACACACAGTATAAAACACAATTGTAAAAAACATTTCAGCTGTGTAGGTAACACTGAGGGAGTTTATTTATTACACTGCTATACTGCCCAACAGCCAAACCACTGTGGGCGGTTCACAACAATTAAAATAATAAAATACAGCACGATAAAACAGAACATTATTTTTAAATTTAAAACTACAGTATAAAAACAAAGTAAAAACCAGCAGCAGTGTAAAGATTTAAAAATACAGTAACAGATTTAAAGCAGCAAAAACTAAAGAACTAAAATTCCTGGAAGAATAAGAAGATCTTCACCTGGCACTGAAGAGACCCCAATGTCCAGGTACACACCAATGTACCTCCGATACACACCAATGTCTCGTTTCCAGATCTTTCAAGTCTTTCGGTCTTGGTATGTGTATACACCAGGTAGGTAGATTTTTTATCTTTTGGGGAAGTACTCGAACAATGTATATATAACAATGAATATACACCCTGGGGTCTATCTGTCCTGGGTGTCACTGCTTCTACAGTTTCCATTAAAAAAACTCCAAACTATAAAGAGGATGTCTCTTTAAAAGCAGCTTTAGCCAACAAGATATTAAATATACGAAATATACCAATACTACAAATACATTTTTGGTTTTTTTATCCATGCCAGTGGGGAGACTAGAAAGTTTGAAGCCTATAAAACCTACAAGTTTGTGTGTGCACATGCAAATATATAAGCATTTGTGAACTCAGGCCAGGAAGCTACAGTATTCCAACGTAAGACAAACAAGAATCTGCAAAACTTGACATTACAGTAACATTACACTAAACATTTCTATAGCAGATTGTGTAAGAGAGATCTATGAAGCCATGATAATTACAACTAGCTGATTACCGATGTACATGAGTCTTTTTAGACTAGAGCATGCACACACAGACATGTATTTTGGCACCAACCAGGATCCACATACCGTAGTTTGTCTCCTGATAACATCCATTCCCTTCCTGCCAAAACTGTGCTATAGTATCTTCATAGTTGTGAGACTCCAGTATAAAACTTGTTTGGCATTAAGCCTGGGTTAATAGAAGGACCCATATTTTTTCTCTATTGTATCTCTGATTATCTGAACTAGTCTGCTCTGTTATTCTTAACTAAAAAGAAAAGACAAAATCTATATGCCTCAGAAAAGATTTCTTAAACATTAATGAACCAATCTCCTTGTAAAAAGTGGTATTAAGTGGAATACACTGCAGCTCTTGGTGCCATGTCAAATCGCTTGTGTTACTTCAAACTCTTCATTATCAAAGTACCAGGGCAGATTTTCTGGGCCTCATCACAGAAAAAACACACTGAATTGTGAGACACATTAAGACTATTTTAATTTAAGCTCTCTGAAATACTGAAATATCAGACAGATATGGTTGACTCACAAACATAATTATGTGACAACTGCATCATCAAGTGGTGACATGTACCATCATACAACACAGACCACTTTGTTGCCTCAACATCTCCACAAACACAAATGCTTTCCAGTGAAGTCAGTTCACAAAGCGAGTTTTCAAGTGTAATCAAGTGATGTGAACCAGCCCATACATATGTGTGTTTGCGACTACATGTACAGAGAGAGCAGGAGAATGAATTAGCTTAAAATGAGATACAGAAAAGACTGGCTTCGAATCCTATGTAAAGATAAAACGGTCTTTCTATTTGGATTTCAACTTAATGTCTCAATGTAGTTCGAAAGTAATTAAATAATGCAATTGTAAAATGCACAAGAGCAAAATGATCGGTTTTGAAGATCAACAGCATTGAACAGGGGGTTGGACTTGATGGCCTTATAGGCCCCTTCCAACTCTACTTTTCTATGATTCTATGATCATTCCTGGAGTAATTTCTAAGGCAAACACTGCTTATATAGAAAGATGTGACTTATGCAATGAAAATCCGGTCAGCCAAATAGTACACACTGTCCCATACAAAAAGATATGAAGTAACATACCACTATAAGCCCATCCCCTCAAACAAATAAGCACCTGTAGGATTCTTCAGTTGGAGATTATGTGTTTGAGAAAATGTACATCACTTACAAGGAGGGGGGAGTGGTGAAGACTGAGGATTGCGCAATGGTGATGGGTTAATAGCTATCTAATATGTCATCTAAACAGCATCAACTATGTGTTATCTAAGCAAAATATACTGTGACACCACCAAAACCAAACCGCTACCACCACTTATCTTTGTGACGCATCCGCCTCTGCCCCCTCACTAGCAAAAAACCTCAGTAGCGTATTTATCAGATGTTTTAGCCACCTTACTCCTTAGGTTATACAGCTCCCTTGCTCAAGTTATGGGCCTTTATACTCAGGTCAACAGTAAACAGAGTGCCACATGTGCACACAACTGCAAAACGAACCAATAAGTAATATAGTACCATATTACTTATTGGTTCGTTTTGCAGTTGTGTGCACATGTGGCACTCTATTTGCTGTTGACTTATCAACTGCAGCCTTCTTGGTTTTTTTGGCCTTTATACTCAGGCCCTGCACCCAGGTCACTATGTTCTCCTCAGGTATCCTGCTTGCCTCCCACGCGACGAGATTCACGGAAGATGCTCAGCCTTTTACACTCAGGTTCCCCTTCCCACTCCCTCAGAGGCACAGCAGCAGTTGCCCGGTACACTCCCCTCTCCCCACAAGCCTTTGGCCCCAACAACCTCGGGCTAGTTAGGGTAATGACCTGGACACAGTTATTTCCCTCGCTGCCACCTTCTTCTTTCTCCACAGAGATTGCTCTCTAAATGTGTGCGTTCCTTCCCTTAGTCACCCACTCGCACACCAAGTGTTAACAGTTAAAACAAAACAAGTTTATTTCTACAGATAGAAAAAAACGATTCATTCAAGTGCTTGCCTAGCTTATAACAGTTACAATACAGTCATGCCTTGGATTGAGAGCATAATTCGTTCCGGAAACATGCTTGTAATCCACAACACTCTTATATCAAAATGAAATCCCCCCCCAAAAAAATTTGTACAGAGATTTTTAATTTAAGCCGTACTACAGTACTTGTATTGCAAGACGTCGCTTGTATATCAAGTAAAAAAAATTTAAATAAATATTTAAAAATTTGCTTGTCTTGCAAAACGCTCTCAAACCAAGTTACTTGCAATCCAAGGTATTACTGTATTTCAACCCCAGGCTGAGGTAACTCTCCTACACAGAGTTCCCTTCCAGCCTTTTCCTACTGATTCTCAGTCGGCCACAAGATGTTCTTCAATCCCATCCCCAAACTAGAATGACTGCTAAACTGCTTGTCACAGCTCTCTGCCCCTTCCCAGCATTCTGAGCACTGTGACAGGTTCATCATCATCATCATCATCATCATCATCATCATCATCATCATCATCATCATCATCATCATCATCATCTCCATTCCAATAGCCGAAGCTCCTTAGGGAGGGAGAGGTAGAACTCCAGCTGTCTGTCACATATACCTTTTATTCTCTCCCGAAAATTAAAAATAAATTTCCAACCCAGTATCTTGGATATAATCAGAACCTGATCAATGTACTCCAGTAATACAAACAATGTAATAATGTTCAATATTGTATGAGGTACATGTAACGGAATTACTTCTTGTGGTGATATATTAGTGAATATTATTATCTTCCGTAATTTGTTGCCCATACTATTTTCTTCCTCTTCCCTGCTTTAAAAATCAGTTATTTTGCATAGGTGAAATGGACCATTAGTGAACACTGAACAATGTTAATTTTAATATTTAATTTAAAACACACACACACACACACATGATTAATAGAAATCATTTTGAAGTGTGGAGGGGGTTTGCCCATTCTCACACCCCTGATAAATATTCATGAGGATAATTTCACAAAGACAGTTATAAACCTATGTCAGAGAGGGCCTTCAAAATACCGCTGTGCTAGCACAGAAATAGGAAATTCCTTCACTGCCTTGAAAGGAGAGATTAAAAACCCAACACAAACATTAACTGAATGATGGGTTTTATAATATTTTAATCAAGTTATTCATGACTCAGAAGTAACACTGTGGAAACACAGATAAATGTTGCACAAAGGCTAAGTTCATTTGTTCTGGACAGGTGGCCCGTCTGCTACTCTCTGCACGGGCATCCAAAGCCCGCCCACAATAGCACTAAAGACGATTATGCAAATAGCCACTATTTCCTGCTAGTTTCTCAGGAATAGGAGAAGGGTTCCATGTGGAAGAAGCAACTGTTTCCCAGTCATGTGGAAAAACAAACCAAGATTTCCCCCCTGCCTGTTTCCAAAGGGGAGTGGGTGAGCACACATAAATTTAAAAGAAGAAAATGAACTTACTTACATCTCACTCTTCGGCCATCTACTTTCCTGCGGTTTTACTACAGTGTATGGCAGGAATGTTTGGAGAAATCTGCAATGGACACAAATGAGTTCGGATTTCTATGAATCAGACCTGCGGATTCTGCAGTGAACCAGCTTCTCCCGAGTTGTGCGGGCTAGATTTTTACTGGGGGGGGGGATTTGCGCATTTGCGTAAGTGCATATTAGTGCAAATGCACTTTGCAAACAGGAACGAAATTCTTGTACATCTAAAAAAATTAAATAATTCAGATTCTGACAATGAGCAGACAACGGAACAAAAGGCGCCTGATAATCTGCAAAACACAGACGGAATGCATTTGAGTTTATCTCAAGGAGCGCCTCCAGCAACATCAAGTAGGCCGCTCAACAAGATCTGCCACGGACGGCCTTCTCCCTGTCCCATCTGCCAGAAAAACCAGGCTGGTGGGGACTAGGAGGAGGGCCTTTTCTGTGGCAGCCCCCAATTTATGGAACTCTCTCCCCAGGGACCTCCGCCATGCCCCTTCCTTGATTAGCTTCCGCCGGGCATTAAAAATGTGGCTTTTCAGGCGGGAATATGGGGTGGGTTAGGATTTCTAAGTTTTATACTGTTTTTAATTGTGTTTTATACTCTGTGTGTGTGTGTGTTCCCCCCCCCCCATGTATTTTATTGGACTGTACATCGCTCAGAGTGGCCAGATGTCTGGCCAGATGGGCAATTCATAAATATAATAAATAAATAAATAAATTTAACAAAATCTGTACCTCCCTAGTGTGTGGGCACACAATCAGGCGGGGGGGATCAGAACAGAAACTGTACTATCTTCATTCACAGCACACAAAAGACCTGTTATTAGAGGTAAACAGCAGCCATTTCAATAGGTCTACTCTAAGTAGGGTGTAAGTTGGTTTCAATTGTACTACATAACAAAAGTCAAAAGATATAAATTATCCTCCTGTCAAATCTTTTAAAGCTTTGTTGCAGGACCATCAAGAGTAGCTCTAATGATTTTAAATAATGTATAAATAAATATATAAATATTAATAGCATATACTGAGAGATGTAGAAATATGAATCTGATCACTGGCTGCTGGAGGTTGGTGCTATCTTGGGCAAGAGGCTGGATTATACTTGTTTGGTGCATTTCAACTCCCTCTTTCTATATACGGTAACTGTTTTTTTCTTTACTATTTTTTTTTTACAAGCATATGCCTATCTTGCAGATACATGATCTTTCCAAAACACCATCAGAATTCATTCCCAGTGCCGATCAGGCCACAAGTGAGGACTCAAAAGAACTGGCCAGGCTGGAGATATAAAATAAGCTCACTATCACAGCACACTTGCCTGCAAGAGGCATATATTCTAGATCAGGGCTCTCCAACCTTGGGTCCCCAGATGTTGCTGGATTACAACTCCCAGAATCCCTTGCCATTAGCCATGCTGGCTGGGTATGCTGGGAGCTATAGGCCAGCAACATCTGGGGACCCAAGGTTGGAGAGCCCTGTTCTAGATACTGAATGGGTTTGCAGACTCATCCTATCTCCAAGCCTTCAATTACTGTCTCAATGCTGGTCTTTTCAGAATCCAGCTCCATCATCAATTAATGACACCCCAAAGTAAGGTGTCCAGCTTCATCACACTCAAAAGCATAACTAGTTCTCTGTGTTTAAGGAAACTTTGGACTTGTGCTTCTCAAGAAGCAGTCCTCCATGCTCTACAACAAGTCACTTTTGAAGGATAGTGTTTTTGCACTTCACAAAGAAGTCAAGACACCATATTTTGGGCTGCATTAATAGAAGTATACCTTCCAAAATGCGGGAAGTGAAAATTCCCCTTTACTCAGCACTGGTTAGGCCTCATCTTGAGTAGGCTTGTGAAAACGAGCCTCGCCGGGCAGAAACGAGGCCGAAATTGGCCCCGCTCGCTCACGCCCGGCAAGGCCTTACCTTGGTCTTTGGGGTGGCTCACCCTCTCCGCAGCAAGCCGCCCGCACGGTCTGTTCCGTCCCGTCACTTCCGAGACCGGAAATTATGCGACGGAACCCTGCGCAGGTGCGCTGGACCCGTGGCGCGTTCTGTGCCTGTGCAGGGTCCTGTCGCATCATTTCCACGCCGCTCAGATCGGGTCAGCGCCCCCGCAGAGAATCAGGTCGGGGGCGCGACCCAGCCTTGGAGGCAAGTCTAATCTTGAGTACTGCATCCAGTTCTGGGCACCACCCTTTAAGAAGGATGTAGGCAAACTGGAGAGGGTTCAGAGGAGGGCAACAAGGATGATAAAGGGACTGGAAACAAGGCCCTATGAGGAGAGACTGAAAGAACTGGGCATGTTTAGCCTTCAGAAGAGGAGACTGAGGGGAGATAGGATCGCACTCTTCCAGTACTTAAAGGATTGTCACACAGAAGAGGGCCAGGCTCTCTTCTCGATCATCCCAGTTTGCAGGACACGGAATAATGGGCTCAAGTTACAGGGACCCAGATTCCACCTAAACATCAGGAAAAATTTCCTGACTGTCCGAGCAATAAGACAATGGAACCAACTATCTAGGGAGGTGGTGGGCTCTCCCAATCTGGAGGCATTCAAGGTGCGGCTGAACAGCCATCTGTCGGGGATGCTTTGACCTGGATTCCTGCATTGAGCGGGGGGGTTGGACTCGATGGCCTTGTAGGCCCCTTCCAACTCTACTTTTCTATGATTCTATGATTGACTCTATGCCCTCTTTGACATACAGAATACCACCATGCCCAGTAACCCCCATCCTGTCTGTAGAGTTTGTATCCAGAGATAACCATATCCCACAATATCTATGTTCTCCTTTAAAATGAAGCACTCCACTTCCCCCATCTTGAATTACGGTAAGAGTCTTCTAACTTTACCATATAAATGGTGTCCCATTTACACATCATATCCCTTTCCAAGCATTGCTGGTGTTCATGGAGAAAACTGTACACCTTTGGCCTCTTTGAGTGGCCGTCACATCCTACTGTACCTAATGCTGATGATAATGTGGTCTCTGCACATTCAGAGGATGATCTCCAAACTATCCTAAATGCTTTTGCAGAAGCATACAGAAAACTTGGTCTCTCACTTAACATCAAAAAAACCAAAGTGCTTCATCAGCAAGTGCAAGCTAACCCTTTGGTGATGCCATCTATCCAGCTTGGCGGGACAATACTGGAAAATGTCGATCATTTTCTCTATCCTGGCAGCTATCTTTCTGTTACAGCTAACATTGACAGTGAAATCCAGCATCGTCTGAGCTCCGCAAGTGCCGCGTTTTCTCGAATGAAACATAGAGTGTTCGAGGATCGGGATATTTGTAAGAAGACCAAAACACTGGTTTATGAAGCCATTGTATTACCAACTTTATTGTATGCCTGCGAAACATGGACTATCTATAAACGTCACCTCCAACTCCTTGAAAGATTTCATCAACGTCGCCTCCGGAAAATCCTGCGAATTACTTGGTAAGATAGGCGAACAAATGTCAGTATACTGGAAGAAGCAAAGACTACTAGCATTGAAAAAATGATCCTTCAACGCCAACTTCAGTGGACCGGTCATGTTGTTCGAATGCCTGACTGCCGTCTCCCAAAGCAGTTACTTTATTCCCAACTCAAGGATGGAAAGCGGAATATCGGTGGTCAATATAAGAGGTTTAGCTAATCTAAAAAAATGCAATATAAACATCAAAAACTGGAAAGCTCTGGCCCATGAACGATCTAACTGGAGGTTGGCCTTTCACAAAGGTTCTATGGACTTTGAAGAAGCTCGAGTGCAAGGTGAAAGGGAGAACCGTGCTAAGCGAAAAGCACGTCAAATGAATCCTTTACAAGACCATCTTCCATCTGGTAACCTCTGTCCTCACTGTGGGAAGCTGTGTGGATCTAGAATTGGCCTCCACAGTCGCTTACGGACCCATCGCTAGAGTCTACACAATTTTCTTTAGAATTTTCCTCCTTTTAAAAATCTCCTTTTTGTAAATTTTCTTTTTTATCCTGGAAGACAATCTTACTCGGTCACGAGTGATCGCCTGACTGACTGACTGGTTAGCTGAATGTTTCCCAGAAGGCCACAAAAGCAGAGCATGAAGGCAGTCGTCAGCATTTAAACCACATCATTGCCAGGAAGGTGCAATTCTTCCCTTAGTTAGGTTGTGTCACTGCTTCCAGGGATTTTGTGATGAGTGTCACTTCCGCCTACTGAATGGTGTCCATGACATCACCGAGGCCAAGCAACGCAAACCACCCCATGCCATATTTACTCATTATATTTATATCCACCTTTCGTCCAAGGAGTTTAGAGAAAACGGGATTCCTATGCAGTCTCTAGGCCAGGGCCAGACATATTTAGCTTCAAAGATTTAACTGCACTGAGATCATGCACTAGGGTCCCTAAGACCAGCCTCAGCTTGTAAAGAGATACACATACAGAAATTGAAACTTACTAGTTTCAAGACAAAGGTATATTTTGTCCATTTCACCCTCAGCACCCAATCTTCAGTTGGAGACAAAATCTAGGCTTGTTGTAAAGGGAGGGGGGCAGAGAAACTACAAGGGTTTTCCCAGACTGTGACTTGAGGCAGTTTCAGTAGTGCAAGCTTCTTCTAGAAGGTTGAGCCTTTCTCTCTCAACTTGTAGCTCAAGCATCTAGTCTTCAAAAATGCCACAAAGTGAGCTGGGAACACAGCTCGGTTATGCCCTGATCCATTTTATGTGGACTATTATCATGCCCTCAGAATTGCAGCTTGCAGGATTAACCTAGGAAGTAGCAGAACACTTGGTTGTTTAGACAATCTCCAAGAATGAACTCATGCAAGTAAAGTAAGGTTTCTCCAAGACAATATACACAACAGAATTCATGGGCAAATAGACCTTGGGAAACAAAGTTTTCCAGTGAATTTAACGGCATGCAATCTAGCCTTTAGCATGCAGGAACAGAAGGAGAGCTTTTGGATTGTTTTTCCACTCATGAGTTACTACAGTAACTCTGCATTTGAACAAAAACAGCCAAGAGCAGTTGTAAACCAGACACTGTCTCGTCTCACTGAAAGATGTGCCAAGAATAGGAAAATCTCTCCTCTCCACAAAGGGTATTTCTAGAAAACTGGATGTTTCTGTCAACTTTTCTACAAGTTTCATCCTCTTTTATTCAAAGTTACAGACAAACTATGTCCAGGATTACATGAAAACACATTTATTAGAACAGCTGGAAAAGAAAACCCCCAAGGCAGCTTTATTTTGAGCTGTTATTTTTTAAATGCCAAATTAATTTGCAGAGTCTTCATATATTCCATTTAAAGCTTTCCTTAGCTCCAGATCTGCTGTCCTTGCAGCACATTTCTACGTTGACAGACAGAATCTCAGTATATGTACATATGCATACAGTCAGCAGTTGAATCATACATACAGAACATCTATATGCATTTGCCATTTCTTTTTTGGCCACAGCCACCACCTGATAGTCTGAGAGCAAGGCTGCCTCTGCACCTGATCTGCCAATGGGAGTGAAGGCACATCAGTACAGGGGAACCTCCAGCTTCCATATCAATTGGATCCCTCACCATTAATATCTCTATCTTCTCTGGATTGAGCTTCAGTTTTTTCAGCCTCATCCAGTCCATCATTGCTTCCAAACACTTGTTCAGAGTTTCCACTGCCTTATCTGGTTCCACTGAAAAGGAGAATGTCGTCAGCATCATGATACCTCAGCCCAAATCTCTGTCCAACATCTCCAAGCAGTTTTACATAGATGTTAAGCATTTGCTTAGATCATTTAAACTTGCAATACCTTGTGGACACACTGTTTTGTTTCCCCTCATTTACTGGGGATCTATGCTTGAATGTATTCCTGACTATAGTCCCTTGAAGCTCACAGGGGAAGCATTCAAAGGTAGTAGGAACAAGGCAAGAAAGAAACAGAACCTTGGATAGCACCAAGTGGGTCCTGCTGGACGGAACTGTCTCCTACTACAACAATGGGAGGATGTTGTCTCAGCAAGGAGCTAAAGCCAACCAAAGCCTTATGAAGCTGACAAGACCTGAAGAGTTGTCAGCTCCACATACATACACACACATACACACACAGACACCCGGAGGAGCTAACTTGACTGTTAAAGGGCCCTTGCTTGATTTGTAGCCTGAGACTTCTGCAAGGCTAGGGAGATGGAGGTTCTGCTGGGGACCCATCCTCTGAGCTAGAGGCTGTGTCCTTTAGCTGGGAGGGCCCTGGATAAGGCACAGACTGTCTTATCCCTGGGAAAGTACTGGTATCCTGTACCTCATCCTCATCAGAATCCTCTGCTGCACACACTGGAAGTTCCTAAGGCTGGGGGTCATGACACAATGCTCCAATGAAAATAGAGCATATAATGATGGTGGGGGTGAGTTAAACCAGCACAATTAACTTCTTTATTGAACAAGAATATGCGAGCATGAAGTGGCACCAGTGCGGGAAGAAACATTTTAAGATTTTTAATATTCTAAATGCTAAACAGAACGAGTCCAATACTTCCCAATTACATAGGTCTTGAACAGGCTTATTATCCTATACCCAGAAATATCCTTATGTACCATTTTAAGAAATAACCAGATTAATTTTAATATCCATTAGCAGTAACTCAGCTGCAGATCCCAGTGAATTATTCATAACAGGCCTGCTGAATCATACCAAGGGCCTATTTAAGTCAGCATTCTGTTCCCAACCGTAGCCCACAAGCTGCTTATGGAAAGCCCATAAAGTAGGGCATAAAGTTGATGGGCCCCAGCAACTGGTATACAAAGGTATATTGCCTGTGAACATAAAAGTTTCAAATAAACAAACATGCTATTGACAGATCTATCCTGCAAGAAAGGAGTCTATTCTAAGCAGTGACCATCACATCATGTGGCAGTGAATTCCATCAGTGAATTATGTATTGCGTTTAGTACTTTCTGTTGTCTGCCCACCCTCCTTTACTAAACCACTGGGACACACTGCCCCCAGAACAGCTACTAAAATATTATTGCAATTAATTTATTATTTGTAGTTCTGTAGATGTATTATAACTGTAAGGCAGGGGTGGGCAACTTCTGGTGCTCCATCCATATAGACTTTCAAAAAGCTTTTGACAAAGTCCCTAGCCAAAGGCTCTTGTGCAAACTTGGCAGTCATGGGACAAAAGGACAGGTCTTCTTATGGATTGGTGAAAGAACAGAAATTAGAGAATAGGAATTCTCACAATGGAGGGATGTAAGAAGTGGAGTCCCCTAAGGATCTGTATCAGGACAGGTGCTTTCTAACATGTTCACAGATGCTGTGGATGTAGGGGTAAGCAGTGAGGTGGCCATGTTTGCTGATGACATCAAATTATTCAGGGTGGTAAAAACAAAGAAAGGATTATAAAGAGCTCCAAAAAGCTCTCTCCAAACTGGATGAATGGACAACAAAATGGCAAATGCAGTTCAATGAAAGTGTAAAGTTGTGTAAAGTTGTGAACCGCTTCAGCTATTGGGCGGTAAAGAAATGTAATAAATAAATAATCAATAATAAAGTGAAGCACATTGGAGTTAGAACTCCTAACTTCACATTTACAGTTGGGTCTAAGCTGGCGGTGGCAGACCAGGAAAAGGATCTTGGGGTAGCACAATGAAAATGTTGATCCAGTGTGTGTCAGCTGTGAAAAAGGTGAATTCTAAGTCAGGGCTCATTAGAACAGGAATCAAAATAAAACTGCCCAATATTGTAATGCCCTTATACAAAATGGTGCAACCACACTTGGAATACTATATAGGTCTGGTCACTGCGTCTCAGAGAGGATATTGTAGAGTTGGGAAAGATACAGAAAAGGGCAGCTGAAATAATCAGGGGGATGGAGCAGTTCCTCTACAACAGGGGTACACAACCTTTTTGGCCTCGAAGACTGCATCTGGTGCTGGCATGGGGCCTGAACACACACACACGCTAGAGTGGGGGAAGCCTTTAACCGTGTCTCTATCCCAGGATCCTGTACAAGAGCAATAGGGTGGGGGGAGGCTTTAACCTCACCCCCATCCCGCCATTCCTGCCCACCCATTGTCTTCCTATCCTGTTCATAGGCTTCCCAGAGGCACCAGGAAGCCCACGAGTTGACCACTTCCTAGTTGACCACAATGGCAAATGGGATACTTGACTAGATGGGCCTTTGGTCTGATCCAGCAAGGCTTCTCCTTTTTAAGTTGTAGCATATTCATCACGGTACAGTGGTAACAAAAGTTTCATCTCTGAAAAAGACTCAGCTGTTGGCTGAATCATTGGGGCCCAATTTGTTACAGCCCATGACCTTCCATTATGTGTGGCCTTTTCAGTGGTACCATCCCTTAGCATTTAAATTATGGCAAAATGATATGGTCTACATTCCACAAGATTTACTTCTAAGGAAAGGCTGTTAAGTCTTTATCCACATATGGAAAGCCTTAGAATAGGGAGATAATTTCTGCCTCCAAGTACATAACATGGGCATGTTTCAAGGCTGTGTGTTCTGCGCAGTTTTTTTTAAGTATAACAAAGTAAGCCACACTGTCTGCTAAGGAAAGTTGCGTTTTGCAACCAGCCTTGACTATACGAACTAAGCAAATGTGCACAATAATTTTAAAGAACAGAACACCACAATTCTGCTTCTTCTAGTCACAAGGAATGGCAAAGAGTTGGTAATGCCCCTGAAGCTCCACAATCTGACAAATAGAAATTGATTTTAGCCACTTCTCTGGCTTCCAAGATTTCTCCTAACATTGCCCATACACTTTTAAAATCAATTACTACAACCATGGGATTTAGAAACGTATTGGTGGGAAAAATCAAACCTGAGATTCTCAAGAAGCTGGCTTCTGTGGCCAATGTAACCTTTTGTAGTTTTCCTGTAGTACACATACAGCCTTGCTTACAGCTGATGACCATATCAGCCTAATGCAGTGTTCTCCAGCCTTGGGTCCCCAGATGTTTTTGGCTGACAACTCCAAGCATGCCCCAGCCAGCCAAAAACATCTGGGAACCCAAGGCTGGAGAACACTGGTCTAATGCTATCCACATCCTACTCTGAGACACTAGCTCAGCAGTCCAATGATGTCTGACTGATTTGTAGTAGTGCATCCATACCTGGAAATTGTATGAGGGAAGGACATTACAGGGGAACAGAACTCCATATAGATTTGTCAATTGAACAGAAAAAGGAGTGAAGGAAAAAGAGATAGGGAAAAAGGCTATTTAAATACAGTTCCTTACAACCAACAGGTTGATTGTTGGGTGTAACATCAGAGCCCCAAACTCACAGAAGTTACAGCTTCTCTTCCATTAGCAAAAAACTGATTTTTCCAGTTCATGAAGGAACCACAATTTCATGAGACTCCAACGTTATACTTTTTCAATGAGCTGGTGGTGACTGAAGGAACTGGCTCTTTAAGAGTATGTTTTCTACTTTCCTCTTATGCCCTTAAGGAACTTTCAGGGGACTAAAGGAATTTTCCTGTGTAGAGTCCATCTGACATGCACACACATGAATACACAGTCTTTTTGTCTACACAGCCAGGCCTGTTTGAAGATGTTATCTCCTCCATGATTTTGTAAAAAGTAAGTAACTTCAGGGCAAACTTTTAAAAGAACCAGTACAGATACTTGGCAATGATACCCCCATACCTGCATACAGACTGAACAACTGCATTACATGAGTATCTCACAGCCAATAGTAATGAATAAAGCAGTAAGAACTAGGTATTCACTCAGTTTGCACTGCACATACACCTCTTTTCACCCAAGCAATGCTTCTGGGCTTCTGGCCAATTTGATATTTAATTAAAGTCTACTCACTCTTGATTTTCTCTGAATAACTTAGTTACTATTTCCAACGACCATTAAACAAATTTCATTAGGCAAACTGAACCTCTACTGCGTTTCCAGATGTTGCAATGGTGTGATTTTGAATGAAAGGACAGCTTGAATACTGATTTGTTCACTAGAAGGCCACAGATAGACTCTTTAAATCAGTGAAAAGTCATAGCTGTCCTCTTCACTGATGGATGGTCTGAACTAGTGACTGTACCCACCGCTGTCTGGGTGGGTACAGTCTAAGCAGGCGTAGATGACTGACAAGATGACTGACTGTCTCAAGAACCTGCTCCTCCAGCCCAGATTTGTCCTGCCTAAGGATATGCTACTCAGACCGAGCCATCATGGCACCTTTCCCCAATCTGTTGTCCTCCTGATGTTTAGAGTTACAACTCCCATCAGACCCAGCCAGCATGGCCCATGGTCAGGGATGATGGGAGCTGCAGTCAAAAACATCTGGAGGGCCCGAGGTGGGGAAGGCAACAGTATGAGATAGAGAAACCTGAGTGATTTTGCTATTTGGAGTCTAAAAACAATTTCAGGAAATAAATACCTACTCCTCTGGCAAAGCAATCCACCAAAACCAATCTGTTGGCAGCAAGACAAAGATTGGTCACCACTGGAAATTCAGATCTAGTAGCACAGAGCAATAGTCAATTTTTTTTCATATATCACATTTTCCACAATGCACTGTGCTCAAAGCGGTTCACAAAAAAAAAATACAATAGCCACAATTATAACACACTATTAACTCAATTACCGTTCATTACAAACATCTCAAAATAAGCACAAGCCATACAATAGGTCAGTTAAAAATATCTAGTATTAACAGTATCAACATACAGTAATACCTTGGATTACGAGCATAATTCGTTCCGGAACCATGCTTGTAATCCAAAACACTCGTATATCAAAGCGAGTTTACCCCATAAGAAATAATGGAAACTCAGATGATTCGTTCCACAAACATTTAATCACTGCTTTGCCGGCTCCCTGGCAGGGAGCGCCATGGAGACGAGGCGCCCGCAGAGCGAGCGGCCGCACCTCCATGGGGCTCCCTGCCAGGAAGCCGGCAGAGCAGTGATTCAATGGTTGTGGAACGAATTCTTGGGAGCCGGCGCGGCAGCGCGAAGCACCCGCAGAGCGAGCGGCTTTGCCTCCACCGGGCTCCCTGCCAGGAAGCCGGCAGAGCAGTGATTCAATGGTTGTGGAACGAATTCCTGGGAGCCGGCGCGGCAGCGTGAAGCACCCGCAGAGCGAGCGGCTTTGCCTCCACGGGGCTCCCTGGCAGGGAGCCCCGTGGAGGCGCAGCGTGTGGGAGCCGGCACGGCAGCGCGAGGCGCCCACAGAGCGAGCGGCCACGTTGCGCCTTGCCTTCATGGGGCTCCCAGACAGGAGCTGGCGCAGCAGCGCAAGGCGCCCGCAGAGTGAGCGGCCGCGCATCGCCTCCATGGGGCTCCCTGCTGGCTAGGCAAAGCAGTGGGAGGCGAGGGCTGAGCGAGCAGGGAGCCGGCACTTTTAAGTGCAAGGCGCCAGCAGAGCATGTGGCTCGTGTTGCGAGACTTGCTGGTCTTTCAAATTTAAATTTATGCTAAAATTTTGCTCGTCTTACGAGAAACTCACATACCGGGTTACCTGTTTTTTTACAGGTTAAAGAGTGAAGGAGGAGAAAGGATTAAAGTTGTGTGTGAAAAAGTAGAAGAAATAACACTAATTTTTCAGTACTCAGCCGAAAGATTGGAGAACCTCTGAAGAAAGACTATAGCAATAGGCGGTCGAAGAGGAACTGAGGGAATGGGCGGGAGCCGTGCTGAGGAGCAGGCGCGATGGGGGAGGGGCTCCCACCCAGTTCACCTTAGCCAAAGAATTTTCCGAAGAAGGCTCAGCGCAGGCCCCATATATGTGATGCATAGAGACCACGAAGAAGAACAATAAGATACCTCATCTACATCAAACTCGCAGCAAAAAAGGGACCCCCACCCCAATTCCCAGGCACTTCAAACAGGCCATCCTCAAGCGGCAGAAAGAGACCCTCCTCTCTCTCCAGAGTCTCATGTCCTGATCCAAGAAAGGGCACCCTCATCCCCACAGCAACTCCCTTCCTGGCTGTCTCTTGGCAGTAGAACACCAGGAGATGGAAGATGGGAAAAAGTCTCTCCCTGGGCAGACAGAGTGGCAGCTCCATCTCTGAAACGAATCTGGTCTGAGGCTGGCCAGTACCTGGAGTGGAAAGGAAACCTCACATATGCCATCCTGACTTCTGTAAAAGATGGGCAGCATGCAAATGCTTATGTCTTCCATATCCAAATACTGATCCTGGCACATATTCACATAAGATTTGTACCCTTGTTTCAGGCCTGGTCAAGTTTTAAGTTGCCTGAATTTACTCTGTTCCTGAAAAAAATGTGGTTGGTGGAATGTGCTTGCTCTAATGTGTCATACATTGGGTAGTGCTACCTCAGACAAAATAAGACTTTCAAATGTACACAAAGCTTCATTCCCTATTAGTGAAAAACAACAACATGCTGAAGCTAAAATCACAACATAGTTTTGATTGTTACATATACATTACGAGAAAAAACTAAACTCCAGCTAGTTGCTCAAGGCAAGACAAGATGAAGGGTCAGTGACAAAGTAAACTAGGAACGTAATTACTGTCTTCCCTCTGCTATTCTCTTAATTAGTATCATATGAAATTTAGACATAGATTCTCTTCTCTTCTCTGAACATTTGTATTTCCCCCTATATAATGTTTCTATCTTGCATGACCTTGTAGAAAGATCACAAGGATAATTCTGATTATATTCGATGCTGCTTGGATTATCAAATTACATGCAAGTCACAAAATGAGGCAAGTCACAAAAGGTCCACATTCTTAGGATGCGTTCACACATTATAGATGTTAGTTACCCACTTGGAAACCTACACATACAGAGCCATCATGTGGAGAGTTATGATGGGGCAATTCCTACCACTACTTCTGGCAATCACCTGTGAAAGAACCAGGAGGGAGAGCTGGTTATCTTGCAAACAGGTCAATTTCTAATGCCAGCATGTGCATGCTTTTTTTTATGGCTTGCAACCGACTAGCTCTTTAACAGATGTTTTGTTAAGTAAAAAGTGAGATAAATTCTAGCATAGCCATTCGACATACAGCATACTGTCTATCTCTTACTAAACAAAATGAAATTCACAGAGGAAGGTTTCCGATCCCTGGGATCTGAGGCACAATCTTTCATTAAGACCCTTAACAAATGATTCCATAGCACACAGATTACCAAAGAGCAGGAGATGTTGTGCCCTGCACCACATACTGGAAAACAACAACAACAACAACAACAACAACCCAGCCATTTGTAGTGCTCTTACCACATTACATTGTCTGCCTGCCATCCACCTGTACCTTACCACCAGATAATAAGGAACTCCTCCAAATTAAGGTATTCCATAGACACTCAAGTGGCTAATTAAGCACAACAGTCCATCATCACTTTACCAAGTGTACATATTCTATTCTATGATACTGCTTAAACGTATACAGTACTATGGCTCTGGATACAGAAACCTGCATCCTGAGGATCTCAACTTTTTTAAAAGGAAGATTTTAGCTCTTAGAATCATAGAATAGTAGAGTTGGAAGGGCCTATAACGCCATTATTTATTTATTTAATTCATACCCCGCCTTTTTTCCAGAAAGGAACCCAAGGCAGCTTACATAATCCTCCTCCTCCTCTCCATTTTATCCTCACAACAACCCTGTCCAACCCTGTCCATTGAGTCCAACCCCCTGCTCAGTGCAGGAATCCAAGTTAAAGCAGAGTACGTAACTTATGGCTGCAGAGTATAAGTTTGACAATATTAACAGTGCATAATGAAATCTCAGAACACAGTGGAGAAGGGGGATACCAAGCAGGTGGAATTTATGACACTAGCAGAAGACAGACTTTTGCCAAATAGGCAAGATGCATTAATTTGCGTAGTTCAGACTGCAGAATTCTACCCCGACACCACTAGAGGAATGAGGAGCCGATCTTCAATTCCTGTAGTCCCACTCCCGTAATTCCCTGTGCCCCATCCAGGGATGGGGACTCGGACTCGAGGACTCGACTCGTGAGTCGGACTGAGTCCCCCCTCTGACTCGACTCGGACTCAAGTCCCAATATTTTTAATGGGACTCGAGACTCGACTCGGGACTCGAGACCAAGGACTTGTCAACATCCCTGGGCTGTTGACGAGTCTTCTGGCTGTGCCAGGAGCGCGATCACCGGTGAAGAGTGCATGGAAGCGAGGAGCGCTGCTGCTCGGCCACTATGGACAGCTACCAGGAGCGCAGCCCCAACGATGTGTTGAGATTTATTTTGATGTGTTGTTGTGGGGGGTTAGGGTTAGGGTCAGACATTTTGGGTTTGGCTGCCTCCGCCTGCCTGTTTGGGGTTTCCTGCCTCCTCTGCCTGCCTGGTCTCTTCTTAACCAGTTCCACAGTTTGAATTGTCCAAGACAAAGGCCCCTGCCTGCCTGCTTTGGGGTTCCCTGCCTCCTCTGCCTGCCTGGTTATTTTGGGTTTGTCTGCCTAGTCTGTTCTTGCCAAAATCAGTTGCAGAGTTTTGAAATAAAAAGGCACACTTGTGCCTAGAATTTATTTAAACCACACATCTGAAGTAGCCTTATTTTGTTGGGGGGAAACCCCATTGATTTTAATAGGGACTCGTGGAGTCAGTTTTGGGAGTGACTCAGGACTCGTGACTCGTGAGTCACCATTTTGGACCAAGGACTCGGACTCGGACTCGAGACTCGGGTCCAAAGACTCGTGACTCGACTCGAGACTCGAGACCAAGGACTCTTCAACATCCCTGGCCCCATCCCCAATCTGCTCCAGAGGGACATCATGGGAGGTGGTGATAGGGGTTGCAGAGGGAGGGGAGATCAACAGAATCACCCCACACATACACACACTTTCTGCCAGAGGGAGTGTTCCGATGGGAACTCTGCTCTCGGGATGCTCCTGTCTGCTAAATAAATACTGGATCCAACCCACTGTATTAAGCCCTGAATATACGAATTTGAATATAGCAAGCTCTTAAGGGACAGAACAACCAAAAACTGGAAAAAGCAAATTCTGCTAAATTAACATGACATGATGGGCTGTGCTATCATCATCTTGAATTAGTTTAATAAAGTTGTCCTCTGTTGCTCACTGAAAGACACATGAAGTGAGATTTAAATTAAACATGGAATGTTTTCCGGTAAAATTATTTTTCTCATCTGGATTATACTGTGTGCTCTCTATGCCAGCATTAGGAGTAAATTGAAAAAGGTTCCCCATTTCTGTTAACAGAAATAAGGCTACCTAAGAGAAGAGTTTACATGTATGGAAATTTGACACTGAATGGCTCAAGATAAATATGACAATGACAGATGCAGCACCACAGCCATCAGTATGGCCAGCTGGGCACACCCTCTACCTTTGGTCCTACAGTAACTCTGCTCTGCTGGTAGCAAATATCTGTCAGATTAGTAGCCTCCCTTTTTATTACTTGGCAGCTGGCATGGACTGCTTTCCTGAGCTGGCTTGGCCACCCTTACATTTCCGCTCTCCCCCTTTTTCTTTCCTTGGGAGGGTAAGGCCAGAGCTGGCTGATAGAAGGCCTTTTATCTGCTTGAAACTAAACAAGTCAGCTACTGTACATTTAGAACCTTATACACTGAATAATCATTTACAGCAGATTTAACTTAAACATTCCCTCTGTTTTCCTTAGCTGTCAACACTTTCTGAATTTCTGCATGCCTGAAAGCACTACTTCTAGCCCTACAGTGAGGGAAGCAGGTTTCCAAAAGTTTACTATGCCTCTAATATTCCTTAGAGTAAGAAAAATAGCACCGTTCAAACCATCATGCTCAGTTGTCTTTATATCTAGCCAATGCATCTGGTGGAGTTTATGATCTTGCTCACTAAAGCAGGAACTTCCTTTGAATGGTCAATAAAAACCTCACTCTAGTCTAGTCTATACTAAGCTTATATTATTGTAATTAGTTAATAATTCTACTAACCTTGCTAAAGAACGGGGTCCCAGCTACAAGAGTGTTTTTGTCCAGAGAATGGACCTATCCCACCCAATTTGTATTCTACTCTCCATCATTCCCTACTGCTCAAAATATTATGGTTGTTCTCTTATCTTGTGACATGAGAGGCTAGGGGCAGGGATGACAAATTTCTAGTCTGCTCTGGAGCAAGATTGGTCTTGGATCAAGGTAAACCTTTATCATTCTATTCAGCTTATTATTCTATTTATCTCTACTTTCTTGATCTTCATTCCCCCTTTTTAAAGCTCCTGTTGCTTATTTGAATTCTTTGTGATTTTGGGACAGGACATCAAAGACATAAAGTTGAGTGAAAAACTCTCTGTGAAGTTATTCATTTTGAATCTCCTGCTGAGGGTGAGGTTTTTGTTTTACTTCATTTAATTCGGATATTTAGAATATCTCAAAAACTAGTGTACTTTTCATATCTTTTGTATTACGGTCACAACACGAGTAATAAGTACAATATATATACATTCAATTTTTATTTTAGCCAACTCATTCTTGTTTCAACTGTGGGTTAAGATCTCACTCACAAGACATGGGGGTCTACTATACAGTTGTTTATATGAAGAAATGACTCTAGTATTGAAGAAAAAGATACAACCAGTATAATGAATTTAAATATAATTTATTAGCTGATGAAGTTAATGAAACAAGATTTTGTAACCGGTACACTTGTCTGTTTTCTGGTTATTTATGGTCATATTTTGTGATAAATGTGTTATTTGTAACTTATTTATGGTTACATTTTGTTTATATCTTGTGGCAAACTGTGTATTATCGTTTGGCTTACATTCCTGTATATTTTTGTTCAGTATTATACTATTTAATATACAAGTTCTGGTGTAATCTGTGGAGTATAATTTCAATACCTTTATGCTGTGTGACTGTTTATTCCTTGGGCTCCTGTGCCTTGAGCATTATCTTGCTTCCTTTATAGGGCTTTGGATGACAAAATGCTGTCATTTCATATTTGTTTTTAGCAAGATGCAGTTGGCACAGTACTAGAGAATTCACATACAGCAACATAATTAGTTTTTAAAGGAGCAAGAAGTAGTTTACTATTCCTGTTTAATAGGATGAGGCAATAAGAGGCTCATTTGCTCAAACCTTGGGTTGTGGTTCAAACAAAAGGTTTCAGTATTTAGTCTGTTCTTCAATGTTTGTGACCTTCAATACGTCACTCAAAATTTTCTTGGCAAGCTACGTTTCTCCTCAAACTGGTACAATAACGCTTCCCCTACCTTCACAAGAAAACAAACAAACCTGAAGGTAGGTAGATGTTCAGACTGTAAGACAGCAGAAGGGGGAAAACTAAAGAAAAAAATGTAGCAGATCTGACAGAATAGTTGGCCAGCAGACATTATTCATGTATCCCCTGTCCAAAACAAGGAAATCAATTGTGGATATGTTGCAGAGAGAAAAGCAGAAAATGTTTTGTATTTAGTGTCCAATTCCACTGAAGTTCACCTAAAGAACTGATGATCAGCATGTCAATAAAACACAGACACCTGTATATATATGCACAGCTCAGTTACACTAAATTAAATCAGATTAGTTGAATGTGTGTATCTACATAGCAGTTCTAGAAGTATTGCTTGTTAATAAGATTGATGGTATTCTTAATCATTCATATAGGATGTAATAACTGGGTTTACATGACATGGCAAACCCCCCCCCAAAGTTTTTTTTGGTATTTTATTTTTTTAAAACTCTGTCAAAAAGGCGCAAATTTGACAGACTGGGAAATATACACAGATTTCAAGGCTGGGAAGTAAATGGAGATGAAATGTAAGCAGATTTCATGGCTACACAGTAAGTTGAGGGGAAATATAATGCAGATTTCTTCCCTCCATTTACTTATCAACCTTGAAATCTGTGAATATTTTCCCTCCACTTACTGCCCAGTTATGAAATCAGCGTATATTTCTCTATCCTAAAACAATGTGCAAATTTGACAGTATAAAAAACCCCAAAATCTTAGAGGTGGCAGAATGGGACAGATCAAATGGGGCGCCAACCTCAATGTGGTCCCATTCAATCCATCCCATTCAGCCGCCTTCTCAGGGTTTCTTTGGACAGCTATCATGGAACCACAGTAACAGCTCTGGAAAGGAGCCACGAAAAGGGGGTGGCCTTAAGTTCTTCCCTTTCTGGACTAGCTGGAGTCTCGGGGAAGTGTGGAAAAGGTGGAAGGCACTGAGAAGTGTCAGTTCAACATGAGAAATTGAGAGGATTACATTGCTATGGGAAAGATCTTAAGCCTCATCCCCTTTTGGGGATGCACCTACTATGCCACTTTCCCCCCTTTTGCTTGGTGCTTTCCAATTGACAGCTAGGCAACTGACAGTTGTCAACTGTTCACAATTTAGCCCATATGCAGTCCAACCTCCTCAATCTGTTACCATTTGACAGCTGAAACTGACAAGGGAACTGACAAGGGACAACTGACTAGGCAAGACTACATATATCTGACAGCTGTAAGAGCGCACTTGCGCTTTGAAAGACGGACAAAAACAAAAACAACACACACACCCCTGAAGACATTTGCACATATTTCTGGGGCTGGAAAAGAAATACGACCCCAATTTGCAATTTTTTGGAAACTCTGAAAAGAAACTTGGCGGCGAACGAAAAGGGATTGTGATCGGAGCGGGGATGGGATGGGGGAGACAAGATGGGTTGTGCCATGAGGGATACTGGGATACTGGCTGGAGGCCAAGGGGGAAGGAGGAGGAGAACAACCCACAGTGGGCCCTTTGGTCTGTTGGGCACACCGTGGGTTGTTCCGCAAACAACCCACACTGCTTGGCTTATTCGCAGGGTGGGTTGTCATGTCGTGCGAACTTGCCCAATGTGCAAAGGATATCGCAATCCTTATCTAATTCATCCTTTAATTCATCCTTTTAAAACATCCTGTGAAGCAGGTCAATATTTCGGCTTTATAGATGGAGAACTGCTGCAGACACACAGTGCATTTGTCAAGACTATCCAGTGACTCTATGATGAAATTTCCCTATGGAAAATGTCTGAAACATATCCCTATGTTTCAGAAGTCCAAACCCATCTCTCTATCCACAACACCAGGCTGGCTGAAGCAATCAATGTTCCAGAATGCGGCACACGGAAGGTTGAGAGGCAGGACTGGATTATACAACTCCAGCCCTTATGCACTGGCAGCAGCAAGCCCCAATGCCTAGCACAGGGGTCTGCAACCCGCGGCTCCGGAGCTGCATGCGGCTCTTTCAAACCTTTGCCGCGGCTCCGCTCCAGTCTGAGACTCCGCTGGCCGCCTGGCCTGGGCGCCTGTCACTTACCGTATTTTTCGCACCATAAGACGCACTTTTCTCCCCCCAAAAAGGAGGGGGAAATGTCTGTGCGTCTTATTGAGTGAATGCTGGGGAAAAAAACCAAATATTTTTCCCCCTACCTTCCTCTGCGTGCCTCCAACCGGTCCAGTGGAAGACAGGAGGAGGGCTCCTGCAGGGAAAAAAACTTGGCAGCGGCAGTGGCAGCGGCACCCCCCCCCCGAAGCAGGGACTCGAGCAGGCAGGCAGCGGAAGAGAGGAGAGCAGGACAAGGCTGCCTGCTCCGCAAAAAACTTTGCCGCTGCCTCACATATAGCCTGATTCTGTTGGCGGGGGCAGCCCGATTTCGCTCTTCTGAGCGGCGCGGAGCGTTCTCCGCGCCGCTCTAGCTGCCGCCGCCGCTGCAGTCAATGCCGGAGCCGCTGAAGCCGCCGCCGCGTCACATCCAGCTGCTTCGGCGCGCTGGACCCCCACACTATGATTTTGGCAGGGGAACTTTGGCGGGGCGGGGGAACTTTGGCGCGGCGGCAGCACCCCCCCTGGGCAGCAGGGACGCGAGCGGGTGAGCGGCAGAAGAGAGGAGGGCTCCTGCACGCGCCAAAGTTCCCCCCCCCGCCAAAAACATAGCGCAGGGTCCAGCGTGTCGAGGGACCAGCGCAGCCGGCTCGCCGCGGAGAGCACAAGCAGGCGAGGAGGCAGGTAGGCCTTTGGCTATCCGGGCATGCTGGGAGTTGTAGTTGTGCAACAGGTAAAGAGCCCCAGGGTAGGGGGAAGTGCTCTGTTTCCCAATCAGGGTGCCTCCAGCTGTTGCAGCTGCCCCTTTTGCCCCACATTAAAGACAGGCCTGAGTAGCACCCTCATCATCCACCAGCAACACCCTCCCCCCAGCAGTAGCACCCCCATCATCCACCAGCAAATCCTGCTGATGGATGATGAGGGGTGCTATTACCACATGGATGGTGTTTCTGGTGGATGATGAGGGTGCTACTGCTGGATGGTGCTGATGACGGGATGCTACTGCTTGGGGGGGGGGGATGTTGCTGGTGGCATCCCATCATCCACCAGCAACACCCCCATCATCCGTCAGCTGATAATTTCCCCTACCTATGCACCCAACATAATCCACCAGCTCTTGCTGGTGGATTATGTTGGGTGCATAGGTAGGGGAAATTATTACATTTTATATGTGGGGCACAATGTCACAATGGTTTTGCGGCTCCCAGTTTTTTTTTTTCTTCGGAAACGGGTCCAAGTGGCTCTTTTTGTCTTAAAGGTTGCAGACCCCTGGCCTAGCACAAAGCCAGGGGATGAATCAACAGCAAGAGCCAGTATGACACATACACATTAATGCAGCCATGAACGGGAAGGTTAGAAAGGTCCTCTGCTCTTCTACTGAATTTGTGGCACCCACTGCTAGTCTTTCTGGGTACTGCCTTGTTGGCAACGTCAATGTCACCATGAAGTTTCAGGGATGGAGGCGGGAAGAAGGGGAAGACTTGGGCTACAGGAAAAGAAACTGTGCTATACATGTTGCTAATTCTCAGGCACTAACACAAGAGATTTATTATGTGACTTACCTGTGCATATTCTCTCTCAATTGCAGCTTTCTTCAGACTGAATGTCCTATAAGAAACATGAAGGAAGTGTCATTAAAATGCACAGAGTGCTACATGCAAGTCCAACTGATGCACATTTCTGAAGGCTTCTTCATGAGCTTGGTTAAAACACTTTGTAAATTTGTTCTGATTAACAAAAGAGGAAATATAACAAGAGCAGAACTGTTCAATGTTTAAACAGCCGCGACTTAGGAACCTCAACAGATGCAGCTTATGGCTTCAGAACAACTTCTCATGTTCTAAAAAAGGACGATTCTCAGAGATCCACTGTAATAATTGCTTGTTGCAATCTATCTAGCTTTACTCTGCCGTGTCAGATTCCGAACTAATTTTAATTCACACAACTGAACTACACAGAGGCTTTCTGAAGGCCACTGCTCTGGTTCCATGCACTTGGATAGCTTTTTTAAATGCAAGACTCCAATTTACTCTTCAGGAACTGTGTTGCACTAGCAAAGATCCCCTTCTGGTGGATTGGAGAAAGTCTTAGCAAGTTGCTGGGCATTTGGTTGTTTTGACACCTATGCAACTGAAGACATGACACAGTGGGCGTGTTCGCACGACACGGGAACCGCGGGGGAGCAGAAGTCCCACGCGGTTCCGTGTTGTGCGAATGCCGACCAGGGGTGCCCCCGCGGGACGGCCACGTGCAGGACGCACGCAAAGTGACCATGGTTGGTAGAGGGATAAGCCCCTACCGCGTGTAGCCACCCTGCCATGCGAACAGCGGGCGGCTGTGCGAACAGCGGGCGGCCGTCCCGCGGGGGCCGCACAGAGGCGGCAGCCCAGAGCCGACAGACCTGCCGCCGCTCAATCCTGTAGGGGCAAACGGCCCCTCTGGGCATCCTGAGCCCCCGCCCCTAGCTCCAGGAGGCCCGCACTGTGGTACGGGGACTGCCGGCTCCACCAGGGTCCGCCCATGCGCACGGGGCGCAGGTTGTCTGCGGCGCCCCACCGGACCCCACAGACGGCCCTGTGGTGCCTCCTCCGCTCACAGCCTGGGTCATGCAAACCGGCCCATAGTCTTGAGCATAATGAAGACCAAGTTTATTCTCACTGTAATGGCGATTTGTGCACTCAGTGTTTTTTCATCCAATTTCTCATTGATTATCAGCATGAATCATTACCTACACACTGATCAAAGGGGATTCCTACAGCAGCAATTCCTATAGCAGCAGTGGAGCTATTGATTAAAAGAGAGGGCTGTATATATTTTATAACTAGCTGAAGGACCCGTTCTTCGAATGGATTAAAAAATTGATTACTTTCTACCCTATTAACTCTTGAGTACTTCAAACCCCCCTTTTCACCCCCTTAAGGGGTTTTTAAAGGAAGTTTTCACAACCTAGTTTTTATTAGGGATCCATAAGCAACAAAGAACCAACTGAAGTTTCCAAACACTCTTCAGAGGCAGCCCTACCTATAATTCTATCTTTTACAAATGGAACAGACCTAGAAGAAAGATCAAAATACAAGTGCTCTTCATTCATGTTGACATTCTAAATTTTCTAGCTTTCAATGGATTCAATAGCTTTTGCCCAGTGATGCCCCAAACATTCCAAGATATTAAAATCCTCAGTCTGTAATGGTAAAACCAAAGATGTACATATGCCCAAAAGCTTTTTAAAAAACTTCCAAGAGTTAAACATCCGTAAGGACATATAAAGGTCTCCTACATGAAAATATCACATTAGCAATGTACGTTTGTCAATGAGCTGTATACAAAATATAATCCCGCTCAAGGCACTGGGATATTAACCAAAATATCTGAATGAAATTCCATATATATATATATATATATATATATATATTAAAAGATGTACATAGTCAAACCTTAGTATAGCCCATAGTCAGTGCTGTGTGTATCTTGCAATTGTACAGGAGCACAAAACCAGCCGGTATGCAGATAATGTTGACACACTCCTCACTTCCGCTTTCTGTAAACAACTGACAATTGCCCCACCTGGGACTCGGGAGATCTGGGTTCTAGTCCCTGCTCGGCCATGAAACTCACTGGGTGACTTTGGGCCCACCCAAACAAACCTATGATTTGTCTTTGGGTTAACTCTGGGTTGTTTAACCCCTAAACAACCCATATTATCCAGGTCTGGACATCACACACTCAACTGACGAATGGGTTGCTTACAGAAAGCGGAAGTGGAGAGCACGTCGGAGGCAGAGCGCTCGCTCCCACTCGGCAAACTGTGGGTTAATTAACCCACAATTCAGTGTTATGTGAGAACTGGTCAATGTGGTAATCAGCACAGATGACTGAGAATCTCATCTTTTTTCCTCTTTTAAAGCAAGTTTCTGGCAAGCACATTTCAGAGGGTGAAATTTATTTATCTGCTTGTTTGTTTGTACCCCTCCTTTCCACCAAGAAAATGGAGCTCAAGATGGCTAACAATCATAAAAAGTTTTTTTTTAAAAATCAATACAAACTTAGTTAAAATAATAAAACAAATACATTCAAGAGCAAAGTTTAAAAAACACAACAATAAGAGCACCCAACAATAACAGCACCCAACCCAACAGTCCAGCTTAAAAAACACAACAATAAGAGCACCCAACAATAAGAGCACCCAACCCAACAGTCCAGCTTATATGCCAAAGGCCTGCATGAATAAAAATGTCTTCGCATGGCAGTGGCAAGATAGCAGAGAAGAGCCAACCCAGCCTTCCTCAGCAGTGAGTTCCATTGTCTGAGAGCAGCCACCAAGAAAGCCCTCTCTTGTGTCGGCACCAAACCTGCCTCTGAAGGGTCTCCCCAAAGATCTTAAAACCTAGGCAGGCTTTTATGGAAGAAGGCAGTCTTTCAGGCAGCCCAATCCTGAGCCATATAGGACTTTATAGATCATGACCAGCACTTTGAATTGTGCCCAGAAACAGACTGGTAGCCAGTTGAAGTTGTAACATGGGAGTCACATGCTCCCTGTAACCAGCCGCAATCAACAGTCTGGCCACAGCATTCTGGACTAGCTGAAGTTTCCAAACTGTTTTCAAAGGCAGCTCCATGTAAAGCATGTTAGAGAGTCCAAATGGGATGTAATTAAGGCATATGTGACCATGGCTAGATCAGACATCTCTAAGAATGGGCACAGTTGGCACACTAGTCTCAGCTGTGCAAACACACTCCTGGCCACTGCCAAAAACTGGGTATCCAGATTCAGGCCTGAATCCAGAATCCACCCAAACTGCAATCCTTAGTCTTCAGGGGGAGTATCATCTAGCACAGGTTGAGTCCCTATTCTCCGATCTGCCTTTCAATTAAAATAAGAGTGAAACATTTCAAACCAGTGTGGATTGATTTAATGAATTTATCTAAATCATGGTTTAAATCACCAAGAGAAAACCCTGATACACACACACACACACACACACACACAGTGCCTCAGAACACCTTTTTGGCTGAAACACACTGGGCTCCAAATAAACCGTTAACAGCATCTTGGGACGTGGTGTCGCTTTCCGGTGGTCATTTTAGTGGATGCTGTGTGTCTGTAACTAAGTCCTCTGCCTTAGCTCCACCATCACTTAAGCATAGAACAACAATCGTATCCAACCTGTGTCTTTGCTCATATGTAGTCAGTGAAACAGAAAGCCCCAAACTTTCAAGAAGCAAGGACCATGTTCGCACGATGGCTTATTTTCCCTCCCCTGCGTGCTGGTTGGGAGCTGCCTAATTAGCATAATTACTCTCGCTGGCTGGGGTGTTTTACAAACCACCATGAAACCCTAGAACAAGCCAGGATTTCAGGGTGGTTCGTAAACCACCCTCGCCAAGTTTGGACATCACAACCTGCGCCTGGTGAGAGTAATTACGCTAATTAGGAGGCTCGTGACTGGCATGTGCAGGGATGGAAAATAAGCCACTGTGGCTTATTTTCCCTCCAAAATCATGCAAACCTGCCCAAGAGCTGCTAGTTAGGCTGTGTAGAGCTATTTTCAAGAGAAGAAAAACTGAAGTTAATCCCCATGCTTGGTTGGTAGGTAACTTACTTTTTATGATACTGTAACTTTAGGTTTAGCATGCCTGTGATGAGGTTTAATTGTAAATGTTATTTTTTAAATAAGAAATTATTGATTTACTGATATTTTAAAAAACACACAACCATTTTGTTTTTTTAATTCCACTCTTCCCAGAATTATGCAAGAGCAGGCATTTCAAAAAATATGCAAAGTTGTTCAATTCAAATAAATTATTATAATCAAGGTATTTTAAAGCACAAAACATTTATTTAACACTTTGTACACAGCCCTGCCCATAAACCAACACTGACGATAAAGCCTGGGGGAGGAGTCCCCACTTGAGAAGTAGATTTGAAATATGAATTCTTCATGCTTGATTCCTCCCACACGAGTCTGTTTTGTACGAACCCCCCTTCAAGAGATTATTGAAGCTCTGCTAAAGGAAGTAGTACAACAGCTACGGGCCTTGCTGCTAGAACCCTGAAGAAGTCCAATATCCCTTAAACCAGGAATGAGGCACCTCCAGCCCACAGGAGGTCCCCACCTGACATGAAGCCACATGCCAGCAGTGGGGTGCCCCCCCCACTGTGGGCATGTGGCCCCCAAAATGCTTGCCTGAAACCAATATGGCCCTTGGGCAGAAAAAGGTTCCTCACTGCTGCTTTAAGACATAGAAAATAGTCAACATCTGTTAGGAACATTTACGAAGTGTTGATTTTGATTTACATTTACCAAAATAAATTCTGGAAAATAACCTGGATCACATTACACAAATAGGCTATAAGTATTTTGCACTCCAAATTAGTTATTTTGAAATTTATTCAACACCCAGTTAAGGATTTCAACTGCTCAACTTGAAAATGTTGCATGAAATACAGTAATACCTTGGATTACAAGTAACTTGGTTTGAGAGCGTTTTGCAAGACAAGCAAAATTTTTAAAATTTATTTATTTTTTTACTTGATATACAAGCGACGTCTTGCAATACAAGTACTGTAGTACGGCTTAAATTAAAAATCTCTGTACAAATTTTTTTGGGGGGGATTTCGTTTTGATATAAGAGTGTTTTGGATTACAAGCACCTTTCCGGAACGAATTATGCTCTCAATCCAAGGCATGACTGTATAGGCATCTTAAACCCAGTAACATGTAGCAATTTACCCGATTCCAAATTAGTTTGCCCCAAGCCAGGAACAGCTATTTGCTACGAAGAAGCGCTGAACATTTGCCTGCCCCATCCGCAATTCAAACAAGATGCCATCTCCTCTTCTGACAGCAGGATGCACTAAGTTGCTGCACAGAGACCATCAGAACAATGATCAGAGACACATTTTTCTTGTCCCCTGTGATCAATACCAAGCATTATGCTTTCAAAACTTGCTTTGTACTGATATTATTCCAATATTTAAAGAAAAAATCTCTCAAGTCCCCAATATTTAATGGCAGCATGGGTTAGCTATTACATTTTTGCCTTTTTATTTGCAAAGAATCAACTTCGGGAGAAGCAATACTGGAGATTGACAGTACCAGCCTTTTATATTCTTTCAAGGTTTGTATTTTCTCCAGCTGTGTTACTGACATCCCCTAGAACAGACATATACAAAGCTTTTTTTAACCTCAGGACAGTTTATACAGGAACCCTCTTATGACATCTAGACATTTATTACAAAAACATCAAGAGAAACAAGATTTAAAGAGTCAGATTTCCCAAGAGTAAAGAATCTCTGCTTGGAGCAACAAAAAAAAAAAAAAAGAAAAAAGGAAAAAAAGTCACTGATCTAAAACTTTTGCTGTCTTATCTTGAGTAATCTGACACACTGCATTTGTACAATGTCAAGAATTTCAGATTTAACAGTTTAATTCAAGCAGGGGGGCTTTTTCGTTCACCAGCATTCTAGGGAAGAATGTTTGGCATTATATATTAACAAAAGCCTTCTGTAACACTCGTTTAAATCCTGGAAAGATCCTATTTGCTTGCACAAAAAATCCCATCTGTTATGCATTACGCACATGTATTCATAACTGTTGTTTTATATGCATGTCTTCGACTTTAATAATTACTACAAAGGAAGACTTAAGTAAATTGCATTTTCCCCTGACATTTTCACTTTGTTTCTGAGGCAGAAGTTAGTGTTTTCAAGCAGATTTGTCAAGAAAGGACATTGGTCTTATCAGAGGTATTCCTGCAGTGTGTTTCCAATACTTAACTTCCTTTGTTTCAACAAGAGCACACAGAGAAAGCAAACGTTGCTGTTTTACACGATCAAGGCCAGGATTTAATATAAAATGGCTGTCTTAAATCATTCGTGTTCTATTTTCTAAAATATTGATTTAAGCTCATATTTATCCGTATACTACTTTGAGCCAAGTATACATCTGCCCAGGCACTTTCACACAAGCATACAGTCAGGTATCTGATATTGAATTTGGTACCATGTGAATCTCAGTGTTTTCCCCCTCATTAGACAAAAGCAACCTTCCATTTTTTATGGCCGTGAAGTGCAACTTGACAATGTGTGGACACTGGGAGAAACTGTTACACAGAAGCCAGGGTTAGGCAGAGCTTAGCATGGCCTGTGCGTGGGATGTTGTACAGCCGCATATTCTGCTCCTATAGTTATCCCATGTCCTTGTAGTTCAAAAGGCATCCAAACACCAATTTCCATGCTTTTTCTTTCTTTCTTTTTACACCCAAGCTCTTGCAAAAATAAAAACAAACCCAACACATGTCATTGCTTTAGTAAATGCCTTCATTTTGGAAATGGATGATGCATAACAGTTCAATTATGCCAACTGAATAAAAATTGTTATTCAGGGTTCAGAACTTCTGCTTTCTGCATTTTTTTAGGCCCAGAAAAGGCAAATTCTTCAGGTAGGAGTTTGATGTAGAAATCATTAGCGTGGAATTAGAGATTGTCTTGATTTTGGAACAGCAGTCCCTGCCCCAACTGTCCCCCCTTAGGAAGTAATTTTGTTCTTCTCATTACAATCGCTTTAAGATTTGCCAGCCAAAGGGTGGCCCCTAAGGCAGGCCTGTCAAATTAGCAGGCCCTGGGCCTCAGCTGTAACATGCCAGTTTTGGATTGCAGCCTGCCAAGTGCTCAATAAACCTCATTTATGCAACCACAGAAAAACATCAGAATACATGTTTCTGTCATGCCTGCTAATGCATCATAGAGAACAAGCATCCATAAGTTTGCCAATTCTGTCCTGAAAGACAGGTTCCACCTTGCATTCTGATCAATGCTAGCACACCGGAAGAGATGCTTAGAGAAGTGAAGAGAGTGCCGCTTCTCACAGCAGCAAGGACTGTAAAACCAGGAGAGCACCCAGACACAAGAGTTGGGCGGGGTAAAGAGAGAGAGACACACACACACACACACAGCAGAGGGATTAGCTCTATCAAGAGATTATGTGCAGTCTGGTTGGTTGGTTGGTGTAGAACAGAGGTGGAGGATAGTAAGAGGGCAGGGACAAAGATTACAGGCAGCAATAGCCAGAGCAATGCCTGGTGCATGTCTGAGTTAGGTTGGGGGTGGGGGGAGATGCATGCATGTGTGCAGATTGCAGGGATAATTAAATGACCTGTTCACAGGAGCTGAGCTCCTAACATGCAGTTAAGTCCACTACATAAGATGAGTGATAAAATGTTTCTTGCTGTTCACATCCCTTCACTATATTTGAGCCTCCTGCCACTTTGTACAAAAGGAATACTAGGAAAGGAGAGAGGGAGCATAGGAAAACAAAGCCACATGGTTAGGGGCAGGGGAAAGCAAGACACTGACCCAGTTTGCAGGATCACTGCAGCTTGAACAAGCCATGGTGGCTTGTTTAAGATGTGGTGCGTGCCAGGATGCCTAATTACGTACCTGTCTGGGTGCAGCTTGCCATGTCATCCAAACCTAGGCAGCATGATTTGTTGCAGGGGGAAACAACCTTCAAATAACCCAACAACAGGCCATGGGTTATTTGAGGGTTGTTTCCCCCTCCAACAAGCAATGCCACCCAGGTTCAGATGACATGACAAGTTGAGCCCAGGCGGGTAACTAGGCAAATGGCACGCAGCACATGCCACAGCTTAAACAAGCCACCATGGTTTATTTACCGTAAGCCACGGTGATTGTGTGAACTGGGCCACTGCCTTTTTAATCTGATGAGAGTGGAAAGGCTCCTTCTTTTGAGACCTGTGCTGTGCTTGCCAGAATGTAGCTTAGGTCTTCCTCAACTATACATAATTTGGATTTCCCGGGCCAACAGAGAAGCAAGCAACTATGTCAATGGGAATCCTGCTAACATAAGGGGAAATGCATTACTTCCCTCTATACATAACTGTAGAGGAAGCAAATAGTGTGTGGTCTGGCTTTTGTATGAATTATTCTTCCTAAAATCATAGCACAACTGCAAGGTTCAGGATGAAGTGGAGTGACTGCTGCTTAAACGAATGGAACTACGGTACTTCAGAGTTTTGGAGTTAGATGTGTATTTTATTGTTTGAGTCTGTTTTAACTCTGTGTTTATATACCACCTTTCTGCCCTATACTGTAAACTACCTTAGGAACCCTTATAATGTAGCTTAAAAGGCTCTTAAGGCAGTTCACACTATAGGGTAGAAAAGAAGTATATCAATTAGGTAAAAATTGAAAGTAAAAGAACACTCAGCTTACCATATCACAGTAGCAAGGATCTCAACAAACAGGAAAAACAATGTTAAAGTCCTTTCTTCCCCTCATGCCTATATGCTATTCTCTAACTAGAGAAGGCATAAATATATCTGAAACCATGCATGGGGGCTGGGGGAGAAAAGAGGCTGCTTGTGGAGGAAGATTTGGAGGGGGGAGAAGTTAAGCACACCATTCATCCCTGTGCAAAATTCCCTGACCCCAAAGAAAGTTTGATTTTGTTTTTAAGGTATTAGGGCATTGAAGACTTACAGCAGAGATGGCCAACTTTTTTGGCAAGTGTGCCAGAGGTCAAATTCAAATTATGAGTCCACCACTCCAGTACTTATACAGCCCCACCCACCCCATGCTCTTTCAGTAGTTTTGCTTCTAGCTTTTTTGCACTGGGGAGGAGGGGAATAAGCGGAAGCATAGCCCTGTTGAGGCACAGAACAGAAGTGTGTAAGTCTGACTGATCCATTAGTCCTGTAGTTCTGCAGGTGCTCTCCAGGCATACCACAAACTCCTACGGTCTGTGACATTTTTAGCACTTATGATGCAGGCTGGCCATCAATGGCTGGAGTCTCTACTCATTTAATAGGTTAACTGAAAGTAGTATTGTGGAAGACCAGCAACCGGGTCTTCTGCGTGAGTTCGGCACTTAATGGGTTAACCGGCACTGAGATATAGCCCGTCAAGGGGATATTAAGCGATTAAAACTCAACCGCTATCTAAAAAGCACACAAGTCCATTTGCATCAAAGAATAGACACTTTATTTACGGTAGGTTAATGGAGCGGAACTAATAGACTTCTAGGAATACTACAACATAAACAAAACTAGGTCATGACCTCAAATAGCTGAATTACTTGGTTCCCAGGCTAGCGTATTGCAGCAATAGTTACCTTACACCAGAGACTTTACGCTTCTAAGCTTCTGGTCTGCCTGGCCTGACTCCAAGCCCGTCCGTGCTCGGGGAAGAGAACTGCTTGACCCAGCCGGGGCTGGACTTGGAAGGTGTCAGCTCGCCCGTGTTCCCAACAACCTTTTTGGGTGGGTCGAGGGGTTTTCTACCCCATCCTTCCCCCCTCCCTGCCCCTTGATGATCAGGTGGGCTTATTCCTGCCCCTTGCGATCAGGTGGGCTTATTCCTGCCCGGGAAAGGTGATGTCTTGCATGTACCGGTTCCTTCAGGGGATACTTTGCAGCTCGTTGAGACTGCCCTTCACCTCCAGATGGTCCATGTGTCTTCTTGTGGATTCGGGTAGATGTTTCCCATTGTGTACCTGTCTGGCCAGACCTGCATCTCCTGTTCCCCTGGGTGGGGATTATGCAGACAGGGGTTGCCAGGGGAAACTACGTGTGGTCGCTAAGGGGAAACTATGTCAGGGTTCATGTCACTGTGTGTGTGCAAGCTTTCTCCACATCCCTCCCTTTGGAAAAAGATGGCATTGGGGCTCACCACCCCAATCCCTATCTAATTTTCCCCTGATGAGAAAGCCCTTGATAGTCCATCTGCCAAAATGTTATCCTTGCCCTTAATGTGCTCCGCCGAAAAATCAAAATCTTGCAAGGCTAGACTCCATCTCAATAGATTCTGGTTGGATCCCTTTACCCAATCCAACCAACACAAGGGGGAATGATCGGTCTGCAGCAAAAACAGTCGCCCCCAAAGGTAGAGGCAAAGCTTGGTCACTGCCCATACTACGGCTAGGCATTCCTTCTCTACTGTAGCCAAATTGCGTTCCCTGGGCAGAAGTTTTTTACTCAAGCAGGCAACCGGGCACAGCCCTTACCTTGCCCGTTCTTGTAACAGGACAGCCCCCATCCCCGCCTCAGAAGCATCAGTCTGGAGCACAAAAGGGGCTTCAAAATCAGGTGCTTGCAAAATAGGAGCTGCCATGAGGCAGGCTTTTAACCCATCAAAGCTGTTTGGCAGGCGCTTGACCACTGGACTTTAAGCGGCTGCCGTTTCTTGCACAAATCCATGAGTGGGGCGGCTAGCTGGCTAAAGTGGGGCACCAACTTACGGTAATAGCCGGCTAGCCCTAGAAAAGCTTGGACTTGTTTTTTGGTTGTCGGTCCGGGCCAGGTGCGGACCGACTCAACCTTGGCTTCCAGAGGCTTGATGCTTCCCCCCCATCACTCTATGCCCTAGATACTCCACCTCCCCCAGCCCGACCTGACACTTCTTCGCCTTTACAGTCAACCCTGCCCCTTGAATCCGCTGAAACACTTGGGGCGGACATGCTGCAGGTGCTGCTCCCAGGTGGCGCTAAAGATGGCAATGTCGTCCAGATAGGCGCACACGAATTCCCCCAACCCATTTAGCATCCCATTCACCAGCCTTTGGAAGGTCTCCGGAACGTTCCGGACTCCGAATGGCAAGGTGGTGAATTGGAATAATCCTAGATGGGTGACAAAGGCAGACTTCAGCGCGGCATCAGGATCCAGCGGAACCTGCCAGTATCCCTTGGTTAAGTCTAGTGTGGTAATGTACTTTGCCCCTCCCAACCTCTCCAGCAGGACATCCATGTTCGGGATGGGGTGGGGTCTGGGACAGTCACCTTGTTGATTTTTATGTAATCTACACAAAAAACGGACCCCTCCATCCTTCTTCACCACCAGCACGATTGGGGAGACCAGGGACTTGAACTGGGCACAATAACTCCGAGGTCAAGCATGGCTTTGACCTCTTTTGCAATGACTTGGGCATGGTGACCTACCGCCCGGTATGGAAGGGACTGCAAAGGGGGGCTGTCCCCCATCAGGATTGTGTGCTGCACTAGAGTAGTCTGACCAGGGCGATCCGAGAACAGTGGCTGGAAGTCCTCTAGGACCTGGGTCATTTGAATTTTCTGACTTTCCGACAGGAAGGGGGACAACTCAATTTCCTCCAACCCTCCCCCTCTCCCCATTCTGCCAGCAGGTCACCTTCGGCAAAGTCCCTATCAGTACAATTCCTCACACACCCGATAGCAGCTGAACGTTCTACATACAGTTTCAACATATTTACATGATACAGCTTTTGTTTCCCCGGTTGTCCTGGGAAAACCACTTGATAGTTCACCTTCCCAGCCCTCCAACCACAGTTCCTGGACCCTCCCACTTCAAACACAATTACAGTATTACGGATGAACTAAAAAAAACCCAGGAACTTGCAACAGAAAGCACCTACAATGGATTTATTTTATATTCGATTTGTTTTAACTGTTTTATATATTGAAAAATTAATTGCAAACCAATTAATTGCAAACCAGGTGGGGGTCCCCAACATGGTGCCCACAGGCACCTCCAATAGTCCCCACGGGCACCCATTTTATTTTATTTTTCCATTTTTAAATATATGTACATGGATTTATATGAAACACATACAACTTCCTAGCAATTATACATAGGCTTCAACAAAAGCGGACCGAATATCCAAATAAGTATCCACTGAAAGCTGGCATCTATATGCCACCCGTTCATATATCAAAATCCATTGCATTATAGGAGGTGAGTGATTATCCTTCCAATTTTGTAATATCAGTCTTTTAGCTGTCAAAAGGGTGTGGAGAATCCATTTCCCCTTCCATTTGTTAATTTCCATGAAGCAGGTAAATAATTTAAAAGAGCGTGTACATCAGTAAACATTAAAGATTGTTCCAGTACAAAATTTATCTCTTCCCAAAAAGAAGTGACTACTGACCCTTGCCAAAACATATGTTTAAATTAAAGAAGCATTAGCTGTATTGCACCGCCAGCAATTAGCCGAATTACACAATCCCTTATTAAAGAGACGTTGCGGTGTCCAGTAGACATGAAACAAACGCTTTTGCTGAATTAGATGCAGCCTAAAATCCATAGATGTGACAGGCAGACACCGAAGTGGCGATCCACTGATTAGGCATTTTGTGGTGATGCCCACAGCAATTTCTCAAATACCCAAATGTGCCCATGAATCCAAAAAGGTTGCGAACCCCTGATCTAAGGAGCAGTTATGGATGAAAGTATATGAAGAATAAACAACAATGTAAAAGTAGAGGCCTGGTTATTACTTGGATGGGAGACCCCTCCTCTAGTTTCCTGCACTGAGCAGGGGGTTGGACTCGATGGCCTTGTAGGCTCCTTCCAACTCTATAAATCTATGAAAACTATGTATGTAAATACCTACTGGTTGCATCCATTACTTTACCTCTGATGATGCACAGTCAACGAAGCCTTCTCACCTATCTGATACATTTAAACTCAGAATAGAACTTTTAATGCTTCTCAGAAGATCACGAAGACTCAGATTTGGCACCGCTGCCAGCACATCCTGTTTCTATTACCCTCATAGGTTTCAAATTCATGAGTAACTGAAATTCAATGCAGTAGCCATGTTGGGGTTGTAAGTTTTGAGAAAATTAAAGTGGAGCAGCGAGTAAAAGGTAATAAAGATCTCTAGCTGCAACAGAAAGGCATGTGTTCACAAAAGCAAAGCTGAACAGAATTGGAATTGTGATGGCCTTCTCATGCATAATAATTGTATGAAACAACCTCACTTGCCAAGCTGTCTTTATAGTGCTAGCCTCCTAGCACGATTTCATGCACAGTTAGTCTGAACTATCCACACTGGTATTCTGCTTCCGGTACAGCTCCACAGTGAGCTAAAGCGGGAGGGCAGAGAGAAATAGCAAGGCTAAAGGTTGGGAGGCAGGGGGAAATAGTAAGGAAAAGGGGTAGAGTGGAGAGAAAGAGCAAGGCTAGAGCATAGAAAGGGAGAGAAAGAAAATGGCCCTAACATTTCCCAAGGTTTTTCTTAAAATATATTTTCTGAAGGGGGCAGGAGGGGAGAGCTTCACGGGTGCTGCTGGAGGTGCTGCGTTGAGAACCCCTGGGTTAGAGTGTTGTATTGGGACTCGGGAGATCCGAGCTCTAGTTCCCACTCATCCATGAAGTTCACTGGGTGACTTTGGGCCAGTCACCGTCTCTCAGCCTAACCTACCTCACAGGGTTGTTGTGAGGATAAACTGGAGAGGAGGAGGACCATGTAAGCCACCTTGGGCTCCTTGCGAGAAGAAAAAAGGTGGGATACAAATGTAATAAATAAATAAATAAATAAAGTGACACTGACTGACCTTGGAGTCTTATTCTATTTTATAATATACTAGCTTTTTTACCCGGCATTGCACGGGTCGTCATTTTACTATAGGCACTATTTGTTCGAAATTCCTTAAGGTAGCTGTCCGCTGTTTTGAATCCCTCCATAGGAAAGGTCCCCCGGGACTACATAACGGAATCCTTGCTTCCCCGCCCCCCGGGACTACCCAACAATGAAATCCCTGCTTCTCCCACCCCACCCCAGGACTACCCAACAATGAAATCTCAGCTCGTTCCCCCCCTCGGGACTAACCCAACAATGAAATCTCCAGCTCGTTCCTCCCTCCCCCCTCGGGACTACCAACATGAAATCCCTCTCCTTCCCCCCCCCTCGGGACTACCTCAACAATGACATCCCTCTCACTCCCCCCCCACTCGGGACACCCCACAATGAAATCCCTCTCTCCCCCCCCGGGACTACCCACAATGAAATCCCTCTCTCCCCCCCCGGGACTACCCCCACAATGAAATCACTCTCTCTCTCCCCCCCCCGGGACTACCCCAACAATGAAATCTCCTCTCCTCCCCCCCCGGGACTACCCCACAATGAATCCCTCCTCTCCTCCCCCCCGGGACTACCCCACAATGAAATCCTCTCTCTCCCCCCCCGGGACTACCCACAATGAAATACCTCTCTCTCCCCCCCCCGGGACTACCCGACAATGACATCCCTCTCTCCCCCCCCCCCGGGGACTACCCCACAATGAATCCCTCTCTCCCCCCCCCGGGACTACCCCACAATGAAATCCCTATCTCTCCCCCACCCCGGGACTACACCACACAATGAAATTCCCTTCTCTCCCCCCCGAGGACTACCCCACAATGAAATCCCTCTCTTATACCCCCCGGGACTACCCCACAATGAAATCCCTCCTCTTCCCCCCCCCGGGACTACCCCACAATGAAATCCCTCTATCTCCCCCCCCCGGGACTACCCACAATGAAATCCCTCTCCCCCCCGGGACTACCCCACAATGAAATCCCTCTCCCCCCCCCCCGGGGACTACCCACAATGACATCCCTCTCCCCCCCCGGGAATACCCCACAATGAAATCCCTCTCTCCCCCCCGGGACTAACCCCACAATGAAATCCCTCTCTCCCCCCCCGGGACTACCCCACAATGAAATCCCTCTCTCCCCCCCCGGGACTACCCCACAATGAAATCCCTCTCCCCCCTCGGGACTACCCCACAATGTAATCCCAGTTGCCCCCCCCCCGGGACTACCCCACAATGAAATCCCAGCTCTACCCCCCCCCGTGCAGTTCATATGAACATTCTGTTTGGACATTGGAGAGATTTGCATATCCACTCCTGATTGGGCCCCTGTGGCAGCAGTTCATACAAACAGTTTATATGCCGGGGGAGCAATTTGCATAACCGCTCCTGAATGGCCGCTGCAAACATTCCAAGTGACGCCATTGGCTCTCATCTATTTTGGGCCGTACAGGCGCAGCGAGGGTTTTTCAGAGATTTGAGCCCACCAGTCTTTGTCCTTGGGTGATGGAGAGTATGCGTGCCAAGTTTGGGGTGGATCCGTCAAACCGTGTAGGAGCCTATGCTACACCCGTACCCAGCCGGCCGGCCGGAGACACACTTTCACGTTTATATAGTAAGACTTTTTTAGTACTTTATTTTATAATGATATATTGTATATTCTGCCTGCCCTGGGATCATTTTACAATGAAAGGTGGGATAATAAAAAATTACCAACAAGTAAAATAAAAACAAATACCGGTAGATATACAATAGTATACAAAGAACCATCTCATTGCCTGGATAGATCAGTTCTTAGCTTACACTGAGAAGCTATTTGAAATGCGAGCAGGGATGGAACAGAGAGCCGCCCATAGATATCCATGGAGAAATTAAATAAATGAATGGGGTGGGGGGAAGGAACACTGGTTGGGAGATAGAATGGAGTGACTGGATCCCTAAACAGAAGCTCTCTGCAACATTTTGTTGCAGGGCCCCCGTTTGTAACACAGAAAACTGAAGGCTATCCCCACCCTTGCAACTGTGTTTTAGACCATGTTTTAGAATGCCTCGGTGTTTCAGAACGTGACATTAGAAGGATCCCAAACTGCCCTCCAATACCACACAGATGTGATGAAAAGAATGCCACACACTACGCACAGCAGGCAAAAGGGTCCAAACTGGGGAGAGAAGACTCACAATTCAACACACACACAACATTTGCAGATTTGCCAAGGCAAGCAACCCTCAAGGCTAGACTTGCACAGATGGAAGTTGCTTTTTACCAATACTTCATATCAGAAAACTGTACCATCAGTCATAGCGAGATTTCATTGCCATTCCAGCATGTTTTATGGCACTAGTTATATTAGTGTGGTGACGTCAGAAAACCATTTCCAAACACAGTACTTAAGTTGCACCTGCAGCTGAAATACAATACAATTCACATTTTCTCTCATTACCATAACTGTTTCTTTGCCCTGGGGAGAGGATGACAAAAGTAGCCCAAGCCTCCCTCTCTAGCTCTGAGTTGCGAGGGCATCTTCCTGGCAGTTGTTGTGCTGACAGGGCTTAGCATAATGACATGGAAAATCCAAGCTGGAGAGGAAGGTTGGGGCTGGATATTCTGGTGGCAGCTGACAAAGGGGCACCAAGGCCCTGTGGACAGCCAGTGCCAAATCAAGCACGCTGCTTGCTGCCTCTCCTAGCTCCAAATACATGAATGAAATGGTCCTTAATCTGAAGTGCTGTTTCGCCAGTGTAGGTCACCCATATCCCTCAATGAATGTATAGGCAACTGACTGCACAAGTTGCAACAGGCATCCACAAACCATTTGAGGTGAAAGATTCTAATGTGCTTTGATACTCACCAAGGCTGAACAGATTTGATTATGTATATTGCAATGTTTGGCAAGGCTCTTCTTTCAACGTCAAGCCCTCCTCTCTCAGACTGAGGAAATTGAATGGGAACTTCAGTGTGTTTATTAAAGGTTAACAGTGCACAGAACACATAAACCCAAAGGCTCCAAAAGCAGAAGGAAAATTTAAAAACAAACAAACATGGGGATTTGTTGTTGTTGTGCAACATTTTGGCAAATATTTTTTCTGGATGCCTGGATTGCAAAGGAGCGAAACTCATTTGTGGCAAGAGGCCATTTCTCTTGCCTGCTGTTTCACTGCTAATAGCAGTTTCATTTCTGGATGCCAACCTTGCTCTTTTGAATGTATAGGTTTTGCTTCTCAAGTCTTCTAGGTCATTAACATTTGAAGATTGCCTCAACAATCTTTGAGATATGATAGGTTTTGAACATAATACAAAAGGTGCACTAAAATAATATTTTCCATTTGCTCCCATGTTTCAAAGGTCATGTTGACTCTTCATATGCAAAGTTTTACAAGCTCATTTGTGATCCTAAGTGCACACAAAAAGGACTACATTGAGAAATCATCTATCCTTCCTGTTGATTCATGTTCTCTTATGCAAGGACTATTATATAACCTAAGCTGCCTCAGGTTTGAAAGAGTAAGCACCACTTTAAACGTGCATGAGATTGTTCTTTCTGCTGCCAAGGAGAATATGCTGTTTTGCTTTGATTACCTACAAATATTTGTTATTAAACCATTTCATTCCCCAAAAAAAGCCACAAAGTTTTAAGAAGTCCTACTATTTATACCTAAGATGGGAAATGAAGTTCTGTCTTCCAGCCACTGACTGGGTTCTTAGGACATGGCAACCCATCGTGGGTAACAAGACACGGTGGGTTGTCATGTCATCCAAATCTGGACCGCTTCCCTTTCATTTCCGTGCAAGCAATTCTATGGTTAACTTTCTTCCCACCCACTCCCCACCCCCATGGGAAAAGCCATCAGTCTTGGTGCCCTGTTGCGCCTGGGATGCAATGTTCTTTTAAGCCTTTGGACCACAACTCCCAGCATTCCTGACTATTGGCCATGCTGGCTTGGGCTGAGTTGAAGTTGAAAACATCTGGAGGGCACCAGGTTGGGGAAGGCTGAACTGGGGTTTCCTATGTGCACATTAGAAGGTCCTTAACTCAACCATTATCTTTACACTGTGGCTCAACACACAGCTTCAGCCTACAAGACATCAATTCTTCTTACTTAATGATTGTAATTTACTACTGGTGAGGAATTACCAGTATACGTAACCATGTAGTGCAGGTAGCAGTCAATTGCAGCACCCTAACATTCTAACTTGATTTCATAGCTTTACCAGATGCAATTAAATTACTTTTCTAATTTCTGTATACAAAAAGTGTGTGATCTAAGACTTTGCATGCAGAAATCAGATTCTATTGTCTTCACACCATCTGTTTTTAAGACTCACACATTCTATATTAAGCCTAACCTCAGCAGCATGAACACATGTGTAAATACTATGAAGAAAAAAATATATTCTAGACTGCATCACTGTGTCAAAGAGTGTAAGCCACATACCATATACAGTAAGGGATTAGAATGAGTTGCCATTAGCAACAGAGCTTTTAAAAAAATCAGTTTTGGGCATCTAGAATTCCCTTAGCAATAGCAATAGTAAATCCTAGGCAGCAATTCTGCTTTCATCAGAAAGACACTGGGGTACACCAAAAGCTTAAAAGAACATTGCATCCCAGACACAATAGAGCACCAAGACTGATGGCTTTTCCCATGGGGGTGGGAGGAGAAAGGTAACCATAGAATTGCTTGCAGGGAAATGAAAGCTGTTAGCATCAGCTGCGCTCCATTTTATACACAGGGAACTGTCTGTATGCCAGAAATGCACCAGAAATGCCTTGACTGGCTTTTGCTATTAGTAATCACTTTATCTAGGCAGAATTAAGCTTCCTCTTAATTTATGTTTTTCATTGAATCAAGCACAAAATTAGCCTGAGACATTTCTACAATATCAATCTTTCTTCCTCATATGTTCCAAGATTTAAAAGACAATAGATAGAGCTATACTACTAATAAAAATGGTGACAACAACCCAAGGGTTCAGCAAATAGATTTCCTGAAGCTACTTACACCCTACAAACCTTGGAGGCTACAGTGCATCCTTCATGGATCACCCACTTCTGACAGTAGAACCCAAGCAACTGTTTTGACAGTACCCTTTGGCAATTATACTGGATACCCAAAGCCACTGAAGAGGCATTCTCTGCCAATGCTACTTCCAAGTCTGGGGGTTCACCAGAGTATTTCAGAATCAATATATAATTTTTATGTGAGCAGCCATATAATCATTGGAAAGAAGCAAGGACACTCTTGCCAGTTCCACCAAACAATGCAATTGCTTGTTATAGAAGAACATGACTTGGTTTGGACGACACAACATGGCTTGTTGTGTTGTGCGAACCCAGCAAGCATGGGTTATGCGAGGGTTAAACAACCTAAAACAGACCATGGGTTATACAAGGGTTGTTTAACACTCACATAACCTATGTTTGCTGGGTTTGCCCGAGTGGGTTGCATATTCAAAATGGCAGGTATATGCAGCCCGTACACGCTACAGCCTCACCATGAGCTGTCATGTCATGCGAACTGCTCCCACGTCTTGTTGGAAGAATCAACCTGGCTTCTGCAAAGGTGTCCTGCCTCACAAACCTTTTAGAGTTCTTTGAAAGTGGCAAGCATGTGGATAGGGGTATATATTGTATACTGTACATGGAATTCCAGGGCTTTTTTTCTGGTGGAACTCACCGGAACTGAGTTCCAGCACCTTTTCTTCTATTAATTGCATTACAATTTAATCGCCATCTACTCCCGAGGAAATGTAATCCAAGAGTTCCAGTACCTTTTTCTCCAGAAAAAAAGCACTGTGGAATTCCAAAACACTTTTAACAAAGTTTCTCACCCAAGGTGATGTACAGTATTAGTTACTTTATACTGAAGATGAATACTGTTTGAACTTGTTAGTATTGCTGATGAATACGGTTTGAGATTTGGATATCTTTCAAAAAATGATAAAAAATTAATTGAGTTAGTTTAATCACGGTGGTTTAATGTTCTTGTTAGTACTGCATTTGCCGTGATTCTCCTATTTGTAATGCCTTCCTCAATAAGTCAGTTCAGTCCTATCTGCCCCACATCTTCCTCAATGAAGACAGATGTAAAGAATTCATTCAGCTTCTCTGCAATTTCCCCATGCTCCTTTTGCATACCAGCTGGAGTAGACAGTACTGGGCTATATGGGTCAATGGTGTGACTTGGGCCACTGAATTCTTCACAGTAACCTTTTACATCTCAGATCTAAATCACAGTAAAACCATGTGCACCAGTGTTATAACCAAGCAATACTTCTTCAGGTCCTTGAAAGAACTGATTTAAGCTGTAGTGGCTTAAATAACAATAATCCAATGTTTCTGTACTCTGGTGCAGTCCAATGACTTTAGTGAGACAACACCAACATGTTAATATTTGTAAATGTGTTAAAGCTCAGACATGCATCAAGGTCACAGTACCACCAAATGCCTGGATTTGCAGATGAAGTGATAAAATGTACTATTTCACATAATCTAAGCATTCCAGGAATTCTTCCTGAACTACACAGCTCATACCAAAAGCATAGAAGTATGATGTAGCTTAACATGCCACACAATTCTGTTTGAAGCGGTCACAGAATTCACAAATATCTCAATGAAAAAGTGAAACATGATGATCTATCTTTTCATGCTGACATAACCTTTGAACTCGGCACCTGTACATCCACACCTTTATGAACATACTACAGTCACCACATGGTGCTATTACTGAGGAGCTCAACTTTCATGCCATTCTAAGTATACTCCAAACACCTTAACTCCAAGAACTTCCACGATGCCCAGCGAAGTTATGTCAAGTGAAAACAACGGCAGAAAGGGCAATGAAATAGATATATATGAGCTGCCCTTTTTGCTGTTCACCTCAGGTGTGGGGCTTCCAGAAGATGAAGAGGCCTTCCTCCTGCCCAGTCCCCTAATTCCATGCCTTTGGACGGCTAGCAGTACATGAAGGGGGATCCCCGCTGTTATCTCCAATCAGTTATCAGAGGTAACAGCAGAGATTTCTAGAGAAAGGCCAGCAGAGAGGGGGTGGGTCCTCAGGGGAGGGACTTGGGAGGGAATCTCCGCAGGCCAGAAGTTCCCCATCCCTGTCCTAGCCCCAATCAGCCATCCAAGGCATGCTCCCGATTGCTCTCTTTAGGGCTCTGGATGGCCAAAGTCCATGCCAAGCCACTGGTAAACACATTAACATTCATTACCATCTATTAAGGTTAAGGACCTATACCCAAAGTTTGCACACAGACCTCCAACTTTGCACTCTGCGCTTTTGCACTTATCTTGGCAAATGCATCAGTACCCTAGATAGCTCCTTGCCCTTCTTTGGTTTCTATGAGAAAACCACTCCAGTAAACCAAGGTCTTAAAAATAACTTCCCTCCAGTAAAATTTCAGCTTGTGCTACACTCTCAAGAGTTCATCTCCCATAATCAGCTTTCCCCCACTATCCCCCCTCCTACCCCCCCCAGCCTTCCTTCCCCCTCTAGCTCAATTTAAAAAATAATATTTGGAAAGTTAGGGTTCACGGGGACCTAAGAAGGCATCACCAGTCTTTGGTCCCCTATATTTAGTGAAGGATCAATCCCTGTAACTCTGGTATTTGGGTCCACACAATGGAACTCCCAGATCACAGCAAACATCAATGATAAAATTCCTCATCTTATTCTCTTTGCATTGGAATAGGTAATATTTGCATTTCAATCCTCTCTCTCTTCAAGCTTTCTTCCTTCTGCCCACTAGTACCAAGACCCCACTGACACATGTTCCTCCTATAGACATGAACATTACATGTGTAGCTGAGGACAAACGGTAACAGTAAGTTTATCTCTGATAACTGGTTTTGGGTTTGAGTATTTTACTATCCTATAGTTGCAACAGAATCAGATCTAGAAGAGCTACAGCAAGAACCACTATAATAGCTACTATGGGAATGAGCAACCAACACCTAAACTTCCAGAGAAGAGGCATGTATCCACATCAACTAGCCATATATATGGCATATTACTTACCCATAATGAAGTAGATGACTAATTCCTTTTTAAAAAAAAAAAGAGGGGCAAGTCAGGATGATACTTTATGACTTGGCCTAGACTGCTCAAAGTTGAAATTGCTATTATGGGATTAGAATCCACATGCCCAGATTCAGGCCCAACATGTTATTCAGCAATCCGCACTCATCCCCAGGACAATATGGGTTCAAGCCAAGAGATCCAATAAGTTTGTGAATGAGAATACCATCAGAATTTGGGAATAAAGAGTTCTCTGTCACAAAACACCACATAAAATTGCAGTGGGAGAACACATCCAATCTTAGGCATTCAAAGCATATTCAGGAACACCAGATGTCATACGTTGAACCAAATTGTCAAGACGAAAAAGAGGAGGACAGGAAAGTCCCATTTCATGAGTGAAACTCTGGTCATGATTCTTAGAATCCAAGTACATGTGGACTGATGTTCATTCCAGATACCTGGAACTACTATCATTGCAAAAGTCCTAAGGCTAGTAGGGAGAAGGGGATGGACTCTCACACTCTGGCACAAATTACAGCCTAGTGGCTACCAACAATTCAGCACAATAATTTGGTAACCATAATCATGAGTAATTGCTAGATGCAGATTATCTTCTTTCAAGGATTGTTTTTTAAAGGGCACAGGCATTAGTAAGAGAATAATTAGGGCACAGAATGAAAGAATGGCAGAAACTGAAGTATTATTCTTTATTAGATGCCCCTAGGAAAGAAATCTATGAAATATACGTTTTTCAAAAATTACCTAACTGTTGTAATTGTCAGAAGGAAGAGTATGACTGAAAGGCACCAACTCTTTAGATATAAATACTTCAAGAAATAGCAAAATCCAGCCTTTTCTCCATGTTGTATATACATGCCCTTTTTAATATAGCATTTCATCTTCTGAATATAAACTTGTTAAACATTTGTTTTGAAAGAGACACAAAATTAAACACCAATGAATTAAACACCAAGTACAACCACCCACTAAATACTGTATTTTCTTAATTTTTTCCCTGGCCACCACCCCACCAACCACCACAGATTAAATAAATTTGCTGTACATGTACTATGTATTATGCAACACAAGCAAGATGTGTCTGCAAGCTTATTTTATTTACTTTTAAGGTTTCCACTAGGTGCTCAGGTGCAATCTTATCCAAACACAAGACAACCTCCTACATAGTAAACAAAAGAACAATAACTGCTGGAACGCATACTCAAAAGCTGTTCTTGAAACTGGAAGGTTAAAAAGGAAAGGAAATATAGGTCGCTGGTATCTGAAAATGGGGCAAGGTAAACATCAGTTATTTTGAAAAACCTGCAACTAGAACCAAGAAATCTGATCTGTTTCAAGAATTCTTTCTACAGAACAATACAAGGAACAGTAAGATGGAGCGCATATGATTAATTACAGCCAGAGACAGCCTGGATGAACAAATGAGTTTTCAGGAGGTATTTGAAACATACCACATTTTCGGCCTCCCGAACTGCATGGGGAAGGGTTTTTCAGAGGGTGGGTGCCACCACCGAGAAGGCATGCCTTCAAGATATTACATGGTGATATGCTGTTGGTCGCAGAACCACTAGCAACCACCTAAAAGTTAGCTGGATGTATATAGGGGAGGGCAGTCTACTAGATATCCTGGTCCCAAATTTTTTTAGGGCTTTGTATGTAAACAACATAACCTTGAACATGGCTCGGTAGCTAATAGGCAGGCAATGCAGTTCCTTTAACAGAGGTGTTATGTGAACATAGCTGGGTGTCCCAGTGAGACATGCCATTGGCATATATGATTACATATGACTGTTCAATGATTAGCCAAAACATTTCACACATATGGGTACCTATCTTAGTTGTCACAGTATTAATTGGCAAGATAACTAGCCAAGCTTTAGGCCTTTGGGGAAAACTTGGAAGTGGGACGGTGGCATACATTGGGTGGGTTTGCACGACATGATAAGCCACACTGCGTAGCTTGTGTAGCCACACTGCGTAGCTTATAAGTCACCTACCCACGATGTGCCCAACAGACAATCGGGCACATCATGGGTAGTGTGCCCCCTCCCTGCCTCTCCTCCCCCCTCAGTCCTCCTGTGGGTATCCCGGGGACACTGTGGGAGGAATGAGACTCCCCCCCCCCACTGCCGCCACAAACCCTTTTGGGCTTGCCATGGCTTTTTTGGCACTTCTTTCTCTCTTCAGACTGTGAATGGGTCTTGTCATCTGGGTTCGGATGACACGAGAACCCATCGTGGGTGAAAGAATCGCAACTAGAAGCCATGGGTTGTCAGGGTGGCTTAGAAGCCAAAATGAAGCCACCATGACAAAACCATCGCACGTTTAGATGACATGCTAAACCACCGTGGCTTAGCATGTTGTGCAAACCCAGTCACTTGAAAATCCACAAGGATGCCCGCCATTGGAAGGCAGAAAATCCCCCAGGCCTGCTCATTGCAGCTTATTTTAAGCCTGCTGAAGAGACAGACCATGAAGAGTGGACTAAGTATTGCATCCGAGATCTGCTGTCTGAGATAAACAGTAGTGCTGGCTTAAGTGATCATATACAAACATATATGAGGAAGAAGGAACGACGGAGGCTGGAGCAGGCCGAGGGAACATCAGGGCCTGCTCCAGTTGGACTGCCCCCCCCCCACAGGGCTAACTGACATCTGCAGCCCTGTGAGGAAGAAGGAACGACGGAGGCTGGAGCAGGCCGAGGGAACATCAGGGCCTGCTCCAGTTGGACTGCCCCCCCCCCACAGGGCTAACTGACATCTGCAGCCCTGTGAGGAAGAAGGAACGACGGAGGCTGGAGCAGGCCGAGGGAACATCAGGGCCTGCTCCAGTTGGACTGCCCCCCCCACAGGGCTAACTGACATCTACAGCCCTGTGGGGAAGAAGAAGGAGGCTGCAGCTTCTTGAGACACAGAGAATTACATAAGTAATATTCCCCCTTCTTCCCTCCCCATTCCTTTTTCCTTGTGTGTCGTGTCTTTTTAGATTGTAAGCCTGCGGGCAGGGACTGTATTGTTAATTGTTGTAAACCGCCCAGAGAGCTTCGGCTATTGGGCGGTATAAAAATTAAATAAATAAATAAATAAATAAATAAAGCTGCCTTATACCAAGGCAGACCATTGGTTCAGCTAGCTTAGTATTGTCTACTCTGTTTGGCAGCACTCTCCAAGAGCTCAAGCAGAGGTCTTTTCCTGTTCTGCTATGGTCTCAAGATGCCAGGGATTGAACCAGGGACCTAACCTGAGCCCTTCTGCCTGCCAGGCATGTGCTCTACCACTGAGATACAGCCCCTCCTGAAAGGTGACAGGTCACCTGACCCCTACAGAAATGGCTTGATCATATCAGGCTGCCTTAGATGCATATAGTCACAGGTAAATATAATAGGGATATCCTATCACTAACAAGATTCTAATATCCCATTCCCAACACACCAGATATATACTACAGATGCTTTAACTCATGCATAAAGCTATATTTTGGACATGCAGCTTCTTCATTAACGGTTGGGCACATAATCTGAAGGACATTTTGGCTAATAGTTACAGATCAATTTAAGACGTTATATTACAGAAGTGTGTAACCATGTTCTGTTGCAGAATGAACTTCACTCAAAGTGAAAGGTTACATGAAGCTCTATAAAGCAGAACATAGTTCAATATAAAACCATGTTAGAAACAGTGCCAGTCAGATATTATGAAAACATTCATTTAAAAGTTGGAGGCTTGTCATCTGGAGGTCTAGGGTTTCACTAACAAACTGGAACTAATTAGAAGTTCATGGAGACTCTACATTAAACCATATTACAGCATGCATTAAAGTGATATTTTGATGCCAGCAAGTTGTTTCAGGAAGTTGAGGGGGGGATATTTTATCGATTTATTATATAGTAATACTAGCTTTTTTTTACCCGGCGTTGCACGGGTCGTCCTTTTCCTATAGGCACTATTTGTTTGAAATTCCTTAAGGTAGCTGTCCGCTGTGAAATCCCTGCTCCCCCCCCCCCGGGACTACACAATGAAATCCCTGCTTTCCCACCCCCGGGACTATGCAACAATGCCCCCCCCAGTACTACACGATGAAATCCCTGCTTCCCTTCCCCCCCCCCCCCCGGGACTATGCAACCATGAAATCCCTGCCTCCCCGCCCCCCCAGGATTACGCAATCAAATCCCTGCTGTCCCGGCTGTGGTTCATGTGAACATTCTGTTTGGAGACGTAGGAGAGATTTGCATATCCGCCTCTGATTGGGCCCCTGTGGAGGCAGTGCATACCAACATTCTATGTGCCGGTTGGAGCTATTTGCATAATGCCTCCTGAATGGCCCCTGCGAGCATTCCAAGCGGCGCCATTGGCTCTCATCTATTTTGGGCCATACAGGCGCGGCAAGGGTTTTTCGGAGATTTTAACCTGCCAGTCTTTGTCCTTGGGTGATGGCGAGTATGCATGCCAAGTTTGGGGTGGATCAGTACCGCGTAGGAGCCAAGCCTAGGCACGCAAACCCCCGCGCGGACATACGTACGTACAAACGGACGGACAAACATTCACATTTATATAGTAGATTGAGCTTTCTTGGCCATGTTGACAACACACTCTCATATCAGACAGGCTCAAATCTCCACTCGGCTATAAAACTCACTGGGTAACCTTGTGCTAGTCACTATCTCTCAGCATAACTTATCTCACAGGGTTGTTGTGAAGGTCAAATGGAGAGGAGGGACCTTATATGTCACCTTAAGTTTCCTGGAGGAAAGGCTGGATATAAATGATTAATACCTCCTCAATGCTTCTGCTCCTCTAAGAGAACCCCTAATACCATTTCTTTAAAATCTCCAATGCTGACTTTGAATTGCTAATTACATTTAAATGTAGAAGTGCTAATTAATCCCCCCAAATTAACAATGCATATTTGACATCTAAATTACAAAGGCATTTTAAAAACAGCCCACACCTAGAATGAGAATAATCAACACCACCTAAAGCACAACTGGAAATTCAGCTCACTTATATTTCAGGCACTGACAAATCTTACAACAGCCAGAGAACAGAAACCTAAAATTGGTCGTTGGTAGACAAGGGAATTTTCAACTCATATTTAACAGTTTACATAATAGGAAAAAGTAGGAGAGTGTGTTGACACTTAACAATAGATTTAGTTTAGTGAATTTTTAGAGCACTCCTTTTCTACTAACTAGATGGCCCCTATGAGTGCGGGAGAGGATTCTGCCCACCACAAAGACTGAAGGATTGCTGTTGCCCTGGACCAGTGATGGCTAACCTTTTTGAGCCCCGAGTGCCCAAACTGCAACACAAAACCAACTTATTTATTTCAAAGTGCCAACACTGCAATTAAACCTGAATACCGAGGTTTTAGTTTGAGAAAAACAACTCATACAGTTGTCCGAACTAACTAACATCTTTTGTCTTAAAAGAAAAACACAATAACAGAGCTTTCAATGATACAAACAGTTTTTTGTTGGGAAAAAAAAAATCAACTCAAAAAATTATTATAGTACTACGTTGTACACATAGCCTGAAGGGAATTTATACAAACTTTTTAAATAATTAGGCACATGTATTTTTGGATAAGGGATTCTCAACTTGTAATATGATTATATGCCAGACTGAAATTGTATGGGGCAAGCTTTACCCCGGGTCCTTTCCCTGCTTCTACAGGTGTCGGATTAGTAAAAGTAAAAGTCAACCTGTACTAGGATGAGCAAGATAAACAAGAAAACTAAACGTGCTTAACACATTTTAAACACTTTATGTCTTGGACTGCAAACACTGCATTAGGTAAAAGTTTGCATTGGGCATGCTTTTGCACAATTAATGTGATTTTTGCTATTGCATGCATGCTGATTATTTGTCAAACCTTGGCTCATACTCCGTTAGTTTGAGAGCAACACTTGCAGCACTTAGGTCAACTGTTAGGGCTTTACATCCAAGCCATGCTCTGTGCATCATTCTTCAAAATCTTTTAAATGTGATAACAATGTAGAAAAGAATTCTGTAACAGGAATTCTAGAATAAAATCATTCTGTCCCACACTGTGACAACCCGCGATACACCCAACAGACAATCGGGCTTGCCATGCCTTGTTCCCCTTTCCCCCCCTCAGTTCTCCAGCCAGCTCTGGCGCATATCCCAGCAACCTCCACGGCAAAATACACATCCCACGATCCCTTACTTCCTCTGCAGCCTTTTTACTACTGTCCGCTGTGTGTTCGGCGTGTTTTGCCTTTGCTGGCTCCCGACAGAAAGTTTTCCAAGCCCTCCACTGCCCCATGCCAGCCAATACATGCCTATGCTTGTTTTTCTAATTAAAATTGTAAACTTTAAAATGCCCTTTTCTGTTTTTTATTTGTTGCTTTCTTCGCCTGCCCAAGCAGCGGATTTTGTTCATCCACCCTCCCTTGTCACCTGTAGAAGCGGCTCTCACTCAGCATCCTCCACTCCCTCCCTTCAACTCCCTGGGAGTTCTAGCCGGTTTCCCCCCACCCCACCCATTGGCAAAGCTGCTTTTGCTCACCCTCCCTCCCACCTTTGCTCCCAACCTGCAATTCCCTTCAGACAGGGAAATCTCATTTTGTTCATGCTGCCAAGTTTTCCCCATGCTGCCCCACACACCCAAGTCACTGCATAACTGCTTGAGAAGGTTTTCTACTGAACGAATTATGCTCTCAATCCAAGGCATGACTGTATACAAATTCTAGATATGTGTAAGAACGCTGGGAGAAGAGAGATGCTTTCTAAATACAGTCATGCCTTGGATTGAGAGCATAATTCGCATAATCCGTTCCGGAAACGTGCTTGTAATCCAAAACACTCTTATATCAAAACGAAATCCCCCCAAAAAAATTTGTACACAGATTTTTAATTTAAGCTGTACTACAGTACTTGTATTGCAAGACGTCGCTTGTATATCAAGTAAAAAAAAATATTAAATAAATATTTAAAAATTTGCTTGTCTTGCAAAACGCTCTCAAACCAAGTTACTTGCAATCCAAGGTATTACTGTAAAGTATTCTCCTTGTTTGCTTTTGCTTTCTAATTTATCCGATTTTTACCAAGTTATTCTGACCTGACCAGAGTTATCACAAGCTAACACCAATGACAAGGTTGATATATTCTACAGACAGTGGCCACAGTCTTACCACAGGTATCTTATATCCTAACTGTGCACTATATTTAAATGGATAGCAAGAAACTACATTGAACAGACTTCATACCCCCTTATAAATTTGATTGTGCAGTCTAAAACCGATATTATCAGCAGCTATCCCTAGGTTTCAGTGTCTGCACGCTGAAAACAAGCATTCCAAGAAAGATCAACAGATCCTGGACTTGCAACCAAGTGCCATCAGTATAAAACGCAACTGCTATCTAAGGTGGGAAAAATCTACACATGCCAACAAGACACTAACTCATATTTACTGTGCAAATAATGCATAGCTGCTATTTTTACATTAAATACACTTCAATCTTTTCCATTCAAAAGCATGCTAAACTAGATGAGATATAATGATTGAGTATGCGAGTGAATTTAAAAATTCTAAAAGCTTACTGATACGAAAGTATTGACAGACACTGAACACTTTATCAAGCATGACACGTTCTAATCTTTTGTGAACTTTCATCTCTGAACTGTCACCTTTTATGTACTGATATATAAGACTAGGTAATCTTGCTGGATTTGCAATTAATAAGTGACAGGCACGCAGCACTCAGAGATGAAGGCAACAGGCATATTGATAACATTTAAATATTTCTCAACATGCCCATCCTAGAAATCAATGGTCTCTAAACAGGGCCATTGATTATTTCTCCACATGCTTCTCAGATACGCATTAATCCCCATGGATGCTTTGACGGTAAAATGCATAAATGCTAAGGACAAGAAATTACTATTTAAAGCCAAATGATACTACACTTTGTGGGAAGCATGCATTCTGTATTGATCAACATCAAGACTGATTTCTAAGACTGGCTGTATAAATGCAATTTATCTTTGCTGGATTAAAAAAAAAAAGTTATTTAAATGCCATTTGGTAGAATTACTGCTCCCAGTCATTTTTAAGGTGAAGCTGGCAAGCATTATGAGAACCTTCTGTAAGATATGGTATATTGCCAAGAACACCGGATACTTTTTTGGATTGTTCATGACACATATTCGTAGACACACCCCTTCCAAATTGGGGCAGCGTGCATTGTGTTAGTTCCAGTTATAATTTCCAGCTGTGTCAATGCTTTAAAAGAGTTTAAAAGCAGGAAATCCAAGAGGAAATTCCATCGTCAGTTCCCAGAGTTTTGTAACTCAAATGTTCTTCCAAAAAGGAGCTCTTACAGGAATCTGGGAGTGTTTGCTGTAGCCTTACCTCATATCTTCAAGTAAGTCACATTCTGCTTGATGTTTGGCTTGAAGTTTTGTCATCTGTTCAGTCTGAATGAGTTTTAGCTCCTGAGTAATTTTGACCTAGAAAAAAAAAAAGCCACAAACGGAAAGGTGTAACTTTAAATACATTTTATTCTTTTCAAGTTGGTCATGGTGATAAATTATGGAACATCTCTTATTTAATGTTATCAACTCTGTAAACAGTGGCACTGAACTAGACTACATGACACATTCTAACACAGATCTCCAAAGATCTGCTTACCTTGGCCTAGCCCTTTTAGAAGGCAGGATGTTCCAGCAGCACACATATCCCATCGCCTCAGTTCTCTGGGAACTGCAAAGAACTTGGGGAGTGGGTCTCGTGTCATGCTGAGCTTTGGAACACTCAGACCAAGGACAATACAGAGATCATCGGACTTCCTCTCTCCTGCACAAAGAGGAGTAGGAAACAGTACTTTGTTGCACTGAGCTTTGGAAAAAGAAGAAGATGCAAGTCCCCTGCACCTCTTCTACATGTTCCCAAGTATAGTGCTACATGAGATATCACCCTTCCCTCTTCCAAGTCTTCTAGCACATACCAGAAAGGAGGGTGTGACTTATGTTTGCAAAACATTGGAGGTAGAAATGATTCTATCTGCCCCAGTAAAACACAATGGGCCGGTTCGCACGACATGGAAACCGCGGGGGGGCAGAAGCCCCCCACGGTTCCCGTGTCATGCGAACGCCGCGGGGCGGCCCCCGCGGGATAGGCGCGCGCGCGCAGCACGCAAAGTGACCATGGGCCCCTACCACGCGTGGCCACCCTGCCGTGCAAACAGCGGTTGGCCATCCTGTGGGGGCCGCACAGAGGCGGCAGCCCAGAGTGGCAGGAGCTGCGGCAGCTCCGGCCTGTAGGGCCAAATGGCCCCTCTGGGCATCCCGGGCCGCCACCCCCTAGCACTGGGAGGCCCGCACTGTGGTGTGGGGACTGCCGGCTCCACCGGGGTCCACCCATGAGTGCGGGGCACAGGTCGTCTGCGGCCCCCCGCCGGACCCCGCAGGCGACCCCCCGCCGGACCCCGCAGGTGGCCCCGTCGTGCCTCCCCCGCTCGCCGCCTGGGTCGTACGAACCGGCCCAATCTCTCCCCCCTCGCCAAAGTCCTCTAGCATATATGATGGACTTGGAGGAAGGCTTGGAGGCATGCACAAACAATGTTTGGCTAATGAGCCAAGCCAAAACATGTGGATCCCTACCCTTACAACATCCTCTAATTTAGCAACTGTAGTAACTACCATCAGCAGCCTTCAAAGTCTAAACCATTATTTGTCAAAGTGCCATCATTTAATATAACTTTTGAAATGAAACCTGCATAATGCAAAGATCTCTCTCATTTTGAATGATATCACAAGCAACATTTTCAGACAACTAAACAGTCAAATAAAAGTACTGAGGCTCAAGCTTTAAACTGCTGGAATGCCACCTTAAAGTGAGGTCACACTATATCATATGAATTTGGGGACGGACGGACGGGGGACAAGGTGTGAGACAAATCCTACCACCCCACCCTCAGAATTCAGGAATTCAGAAAACAGAATAAGAAGTTGCTCAAAATAATTATAATAATGCAGATAATGTGGATTAAAATTAGACTTCTTTGTATCTGTTCTAGCTAATATCTATTTAGGCAATCTAGTATTACCGTAATGTACTGATACTGTATACATTACTTGAATTAATGGTGTAGACCTGCAGGCCCTCAATGGTGCCTTCTACTATGAATATGATGTTTGCCTCTTCTAAACCTCCAAATATAAGCCCATTTGCAACAATAGAAATTCAATTCCACTTGAAACAAGAGTACAAATACTGAGGAGAAAGCGTAAAGAATTTCCAAACACTCCAATACTTAGCATGTTCAATTAATGGGGAAAAAAAAGTTATATTAATTAATGCTATTACAAGAGCTGCATGAAACAGCAATCCTTAAAAAGAATCATCTGGGTGGACAGTCCACCAGATCAAATGCCCATTCTTAACAGTTTCACTAAACAGAATGTTTTCAGAATTATAGCAGTTAAATATACGTTTGTGTTTGAACACCACCCCAGGTTTTTTCATGCCGATGCTTGGCAGCATGACAGAGGGTGAATTGACTTGTTATTGGCATCAGCACCAGAAATCCTCAGAGATATGAAATTTTAACTCTTTTATTTTTTGTTCTAATTGAACATCATGTTGAGTTATATCATCATATAGAGGGGGGGGACATAACAGTTCCTGCTATGGGAAAGAGAAAAGGGGGGGGGGGACATGGAAAAAAGGATGACACAGGCCTCCCCCTTCAAGCAAAGCAAAAACAAAGCAAAAAGCAAAGCAACTCCCCCAACCTCTCCCTGCAATTCCAACTCTGAAAATATTCCCCCAGCAACAAGAACGCCCCAATCCTAGCACCACCAAGAGGAGACAAGTTGTTCTGCCCAGATCTTTCCAAAACAAGAACAAAAATCACCACCATGCAAGCCTTTAATTCCTTTAAACAAAAAGAGAATCCAGTAATGTAAAACAACAACAACTGAAAAGCTAAGCTTGTTTGAATTTTATCTGAATAGCACATGCAATAATTCATCAAGCATCGCCTCTGCCATGGAATGGAGATAAAAACTCCATGTGTGAAATCAAAACACAGCACACAATGCACAAACATGGATGCAACATAAACAAAAGGAGTGCAAACCAGAATGGTCTTTAACATGAATAAACCTCTGCTTTCCTGGCAGAGCCCACCCTCAAAACAGAGGGGCAGAGAAAAGCACCCTTTGCCCCTCCCCCAAACACACCAAGCGATCCCACTGGGAATCCCAGCCTTTTGTTTACACAATTCAAGCACCCCTATATATTTCACCCACATCTAAGCTCCCTTCTGAAACACACACACACACACACACACACAATTTAATAATAATTATGATGATGATGATGATTATATTATGCCAGACCCAATGTAATGTCCTCAATGAAAGCCCCACAATCCCTTTTCTAACCTTACCAAGGTTAGAAAACCTTATTAATTCAACTCTTGTTCACCACAAACCTCTTGAGTCACAAACATGACCACTGGTTCACTAATGCTAACTCCACAGACAAACAACTCCATGTTGCTCTTATTACCACACCCACATCCCAGTCACTTGTACTGAATTCCTATAAATAGCCCTCCGATACATTCCCCAAACACCAACCCAAATCCTTGAAGTGACAATCCCCCCCCCCCCCCCCCCGTCAACACAGAAGACACTGCAACACTGCCAGCCCCCTTTCCATCACGGCATTATCTCAAACCTGTATAGCTCTTGAATCATATTTGATTCGGACAGCTCATCAAGCTACTAACATCCTAACCTTGTCAAAGTCAACTTACGAAACCTGATACCACAATAACGGTTCATTCCCTAGTACTGTCATCTGTGCTCGGTTCTCCTTTTACTGCCATTAGGAAACAAGTCTCTTGCATACCATACAAATCCAGCTAGATCCTAAACTTCTAAGATCTTATGGCATTAGTCCATCTAGCTCGTTACGTCTACTCAGATGAGCAGTGCCTCTGTCCTACGGACTGTACAGTCCTGCTGCCTAGTATCTTCTAACCCAGTGTTCTCCAACCTTGGGTCCCCAGATGTTTTTGGCCTACAACTCCCAGCATGCCCCAGCCAGCATAGCTGGCTGGGGTATGCTGGGAGTTGTAGGCCAAAAACATCTGGGGACCCAAGGTTGGAGAACACTGTCAGACTCCTGAGGCCTTACGCAAGTAATGCAGCTGCTTTATAAGTGAGCTATGGCCCCTGCTGGCATTCCCCCACACCGTATTTCATGTCCCAATCCAAGTGACCCCAAGTGACTCCACCCTGAAGTAATACCCGCCTCCTACCCCACAGCCCGCAAAGCAGGTCAAGCACCCGTGCAATTAGCAGTCAGGACCTCAACCCTCTTACACGACAATTATACCTTGCATACCCCTACTCTTTCCAGTGCAGGCCATCTCTGTTTAACCCAGCCCGCTTCAAACTTTCCTCAACAGCCAGCTTCATCCATCTAGAACAGTGTTCCCCAACCTGGGGTCCTCCAGCTCTGTTGGACCACAATTCCCAGAATTCCCCAGCCAGTGCCGCTAGCCCCAACTCCAACCAAGGTAAGCCAGCCTCAAACGCAATCTGACCCCAATATCACTGGCCATCCCAGCCCTCTGCCACCTTTGTGGCTAACCTCCTTCCCTCCCCTTGCATCTTGCCACTATCCCTCTGGAGCCCGCCCTCAAAATCACCATTCAGACCCCACTGCAACCTCACTCCAGTTTCTCTCTCCCATTTTAGAACAGCCCCCAACTGCTGCCTGTATCTGACTTTAATGCTGCTGTTGCGACCACCCCAACTATACCCCACTTCAGCCTGCCTCCAGGCCCCATATCCACCTCCCCTTGCAATCTGCCACCACACCGCCGGTACAGCAAACCCTCCAAAGGCCCACGGCGCTACTGCATGGCCCCACTGCACTCTGCCAATGCCCCTTGCTTTTCTGCAGCCTGAACAGCAGTACCCTGTCCTCACTCATCCTCCACCCAATCAGGGATGGCGATGAAAATAGCAAATAATGTTGGGGCAAGAACACATCCCTGTTTAATACACACCCAATATCTCAATACTGAAAGCCTCCCCAGTAACACAAGCCTCCCACAGCCCCCATGAAGGGCTGCATTTCTCCTCCTCCTCGCGGAGACACGCTCAGGCCACCTTCAAAACCATCCCTTTTACACTCTACTGCAACCTGCCACGCACCCCCTCCCACTGTGATTGGACTCCAACCCCCCCAAAAAACTCTGCGCCCCACAGCACCGCTCCTGTTGCTGGACCCGACATTCCTTCCATCTGTTCCTCAGCCCGCCACGCAATTTATCACAAGTTCCACGGCACACCTCCCCCCTGCCCAGGCTCAACCCTCATCTATGTGGAATTCCCCACACGGCCTGATGTCTGCCATTCCCACCTAACTGACCTATGTCACCGTGACCACAATCCCCGCTATAGCCCAGTGGCTGCCTCCAAACCACCACCCCCCACACACAGGAGAGCACTTTGAGGACATCCTTCCTGCACCCCCAAAGCCACCATATGGCTCTGCCTCGCAGCGCTGTGGGCCATCTTCCACCTGCACCCCCTTAACCCTCTGCAGCTTACCTGACTGCTGACAGTGACACACACACACACACACACACACACACACCGATTCAAGGTAATCCCGAATCACGCCTCCCTGTTGCCCAGCCACTGCTCCCCCCCACAGCTCCTCCCATGTGCCACCCCCCACGCCACCTTTGCCATACCACTGCGCAACCTGCCTCCAACTTCACAGACATCTCCACCTTCCTAAAGCCCCCCCCAAGCCCCTTGCGACCCCCACCCCTGTCCAGCTCCAATACAACCTGTCTCCAAGCTCACACGAACCCCCCCCCCACGCGCGCGCGCGCGCCCCCCAAACACACACGTTTCTTCCCTCTGCCACCTTTGCAATGGTCCTCCCCCGCCCCCCCTGCATCCAGTCTAAGCCTCCCCGGGGCAGGGCACAGCCCCCCCCCAACATCAGACAGCACCCCCCCTTTCCCCTCCCCACATATCCCTAAACCTTTGTAACCCCACCCCCACAAAACCCCTCAAGACACCCCCCCCGCCGCCACCCACCCACCATCACGAGGGAAGGGGAAGAAGCCCCCCCTACGGCCACCAACCCCCCTCCCTCCTTCCTCACAGGGCGCTCTCCCCTTCCCGCCGCCCCCTCCTCAACCTCAATTCCCACCATGGCCGCCGCCGCCGCCGCCGCCCCCTCCTCACCCCGCCACCCGCCGCCTCCGCCGCCTCGTCCTCCTCACCTTCCTCGGCGGGGGCTGCATGGCGGCGGCGCTGCCGCTCTCGGCCTCCACATCAATCCTTCCCCCGCCCCAAACGGCGGCGGCGGCACTAACGGAAGGAGAAGGAGGCGGCAGCGGTCCGGCTCGCGGGGAGAGGGAGGCAGCGGCGGCGCCGGCCCGGTCTCTGCAGCAGCCAAGCCAGCCAGCGAGCCGAGAGGGAGGGAGGGAGGGAGGGAGGGGGCGCGGCCGAGGCGGGCAGGGGGCGTGGCCGCGGGCTCGTTTCCACCGCCTCGGGGGACGGGTTACGCGCGCCGGCGGAGGGAGCGCGCTTGCTTGGCGCGCGAGGGAGGGAAACGGGGGGTGTGTGTGTAGAGGGAGATCTCGCGGGCGCGCGGGGCCGCAGCAGGAAGGGAATGCGCGCGAGACGAGAGTTGAGAGCCAGAACACGGGAGGTGGGGAGCGCATAATGGGATTCTCCTCAGAGAACGAGGCGCCTCTGCCGCCTCTTTCCTCCCACCGCACGCGGCTCCCGCGCCTGCCCTGCGGTGGAGTGTCCTGTGTCTGACTGACACACGTGTGGGCACGTGTGGAAGGAGGGAGGGGAGGAGGGTAACGGATTCCGCCGCCGCCTCTTGCCTCCCGCCCCAGACGCCTCCTCCGCCTGCCTGAGGTGTCGTGTGTGCGTGTCTGTGGGGGCGTGTCTAGGGAGGAAGGGATGAAACCTTCATTGAAAAGCATTTTCTAATGTTGTTTTCCTAGGCCAAAATACTTAAGAATTTGAGAGCCAGTCTGGCCTAGTGGTAAGAGTGTTGGACTGGGACTCGGGAGATATCCGGGTTCTAGTCCCCGCTCGGCCATGAAACTCACTGGGTGACTTTGGGCCAGTCACTGATCCTCAGCCTAACCTACCTCACAGGGTTGTTGTTGTTAGGATAAAATGGAGAGGAGGAGGATTATGTGAGCCGCCTTGGGTTCCTTGAAGGAAAAAAGGCGGGGGTATAAATATAATAAATAAATAAATAAAATGAGCCGGACTGGCAGTGCGGCGGCGCGCGCCTCACTGACCCGGGCTAGGGGAAAGAGTTCACGCTTCGCGTCGTGTGAAAGACGAGTTAGGCGCCGCCGGGCTTTTAAGCTCGGAGGTGCGGCGTAACGTCTGAAGTGGGGCGCGCGCGCGCGCGCGTCGCGCCGGTGACTCGGAAAGCATACCCCCGTTCCCCGGGCGCAATCAATCCTACGCGTGTCTCGACGGGGGAAGGAGGGGGATGAGGGAGACGGGCTTCCCCCCCCTCAGTGAGGAGGCAAATGAGGCGGCGGCGGCGGCGCCTCCTTTTGCCTCCCGTCCCGGCGCCCGACCTGAGGCGGCGTGCGTGCGTGCGTGTGTTGAAGAAGGGACGCGGGCGGCGGATTTCTCCTCAGCGAGGAGGCCGATGAGCCGCCGCAAAAACCGCTCCCCCGCGGAACGTGTGCCTCTGCGGGGACGCGCCAACCGAGGGAGGCGGGGATGAGCGAGAGGCGTCTCTTTTCGTCGTTGCGGTTGGGAAGCCCCCCCACGGTCGTGCGAGGGACACGGTTCGTGTCCTGTGAAAGACGAGTTAGGCGCCGCCGGGCTTTAAGCTCGGAGGCGCGGCGTAACGTCTGAACTGGGGCGCGCGCGTCGCGCCGGTGACTCGGGAAAGCATAACCCGTTCCCCCGGGCCCATCCTACACGTGTTTCGACTGATGGGAGAAAAGTCCTACAACTCCCAGCATTCCCCAGCCAGCGCCTACACTGGTTTCGACGGGGCGGGCGGGGTGGGGGGGATTGTGCCCGGAAACGAGTTACAGTAATACCTTGGATTGCAAGCATAAATTCGTTCCGGAACCGTGCTTGTAATCCAAAACACACTCTTATATCAAAGCGAGTCTCTCTGGCGATTTCGGCCCGCTCGAGGCGAGCAAGGCATATCAAGTCAAAAAACTTAAAATTTTTGCTTGTCTTGCAAAACGCTCTCAGACCAAGTTACTTGCAATCCAAGCTATTACTGTATTTTATTTTCTCCCTCTTGTGGTGGAAGTAACCGCGACGACCTCCCCACCCTGTGCCTTTCCCAGGTCCGCCAATTCAGACGATGCTTTAGACACGAGGCGTTAAAAGGGGAGGATAATTTGCGCGCGGTAACGTCAGCGCTGAAAGGACGGGATAGGATGAGAGGTGGAGGAAAAGGGCGGGGCTTACACGAGCCGAGCGTCTTGCGCACTCTGAGGTCTACTTTGACGGACGGGGAGGGGAGAGGGAGGAGCCGGGCGAGAGGCGCGCGCGCAAACACGTTAGCGAAAGCAAGCTTAGCTGCTGCTGCCCTCTACTGGAGAAACACAACCTAGGCAGGTTGTATTCGAAGGGGACTTAAGACTCGAAGTGCATAGGATTAGAGTCCGATCCTCCGAAGTACGCCCCGCAGTGTTTATATAGGGACGCTTCTGTGCTGCAGAACCCTATATTTACTTGGAACTAAGCCCAACTAAATGCAATGGGACCGATTCCAAAGTCAGTGTGCATAGAATAGCCGCCTTAGTCTGATGGGGAGGGGACTGAAATTTCCTGGCGACTGGAATTCTAATGTGGACAAACTGCTTGGAGGACTGAGTCCTACTACTTGCGCCAGATCCTTCTCGATCCTGGCTTGTGAAATGTGCCAGAGCTGAGATTGGTTTGGGTTTGCAATACACAACAACCCATTGTGGGTAGCAACTCACAATGGGTTGTCGTGTTATGCGGACCCAGTCAGTGTGGTATAGTGGTTACAGTGTTGGACTGGGACTCATCATCATCATCAGGCGATCACTCGTGACCGAGTAAGATTGTCTTCCGGGATAAAAGGAGGAAATTCTAAAGAAGATTGTGTAGACTCTAGCGATGGGTCCGTAAGTGACTGTGGCCAATTCTAGATCCACACAGCTTCGCACAGTGAGGACACAGGTTACCAGATAGAAGATGGTCCTGTAAAGGATTCATTTGACGTGCTTTTCGCTTAGCACGTTTCTCCCTTTCACCTTGCACTCGGGCTTCTTCAAAGTCCATGGAACCTTTGTGAAAGGCCAACCTCCATTTAGATCGTTCATGGGCCAGAGCTTCCCAGTTTTCGATGTTTATATTGCATTTTTTTAGATTAGCCTTATGAACATCTTTAAACCTCTTATATTGACCACCGATATTCCGCTTTCCATCCTTGAGTTGGGAGTAAAGTAACTGCTTTGGGAGACGGCAGTCAGGCATTCGAACAACATGACCGGTCCACTGAAGTTGGCGTTGAAGGATCAACGCTAGTAGTCTTTGCTTCTTCCAGTACACTGACATTTGTTCGCCTATCTTCCCAAGTAATTTGCAGGATTTTCCGGAGGCAACGTTGATGAAACCTTTCAAGGAGGTGGAAGTGACGTTTATAGATAGTCCATGTTTCGCAGGCATACAATAACGTTGGTAATACAATGGCTTCATAAACCAGTGTTTTGGTCTTCTTACAAATATCCCGATCCTCGAACACTCTATGTTTCATTCGAGAAAATGCAGCACTTGCGGAGCTCAGACGATGCTGGATTTCACTGTCGATGTTAGCTGTAACAGAAAGATAGCTGCCAAGATAGAGAAAATGATCGACATTTTCCAGTATTGTCCCGCCAAGCTGGATAGATGGCATCACCAAAGGATTGGCTTGCACTTGCTGATGAAGCACTTTGGTTTTTTTGATGTTAAGTGAGAGACCAAGTTTTTCGTATGCTTCTGCAAAAGCATTTAGGATAGTTTGGAGATCATCCTCTGAATGTGCGGAGACCACATTATCATCAGCATACTGAAGTTCCACAACGGAGGTTGTAATTACCTTACTTTTTGCTTTCAGCCTGCTGAGATTAAAAAGCTTTCCATCTGTTCGATATATAATTCCCACACCGGTGGGAAGTTTCCCCTTGACAAGATGTAAAACCATGGCGATGAAAATGGCAAATAATGTTGGGGCGATAACACATCCCTGTTTAACACCTGATCCCACTTTAAATGGAGCACCATGAGAGCCGTTGTTGTCCAAAACCGTTGCCGTCATGTTGTCATGGAGAAGTCGCAAGATATTCACAAATTTATTGGGGCATCCAATTTTCATAAGGATAATTGGGGCATCCAATTTTCATAAGACTGGGACTAGGGAGACCTGGGTTCAAGTCCCCATTTGGCTGTAAAGCTCACTGGGTGACTTTGGGCTAGTAGTAGTCACTGATTCTCAGCTGAACCTACCTCACAGGATTGTTGCACATGATCCTCCTCTCCATTTTATCCTCACACTGCCTTAGGCTCTGTGATGGACCTGGTCTCGGGGTGCAACCTTCTACTATAGAGCAATCCCACCGCTCATGTGTGGGAGGATCACCCCTCACCACTGAGCAATTGCTTTTCAATTGGTGGTTTTACTGTTTGTGTTTTTACCATTTTTAACATCGCAGCAGTTTTTATTATGTGTTTTATTGTTGTACACCACCTTGGGAGGGCTCATGTCCTGAAAGCCAGCCAAGAAATATTTTAAATAAATAATGCCTCCCTTCACGATCACGTCCTTTTCTCTGGTCAGGTTTGACTTCCTCCAGGAACCTTCAAAGCTGCTCATCAGGCTTTCCCAAGAAGCCTTCACTGTAGTCCGGCAACTGCTCAGTCTTCAGACCACCACCACCACCTGCTGTCATCCAGGCTTCAGCTCTTTCTTCTGAAGCCTCTCCCAGGCCTCTTCCTTTCCCCGCTTGCAGACCTTCTTCAGCCTCTGCCTCACAGGCCTCTCAGCGCAGCCTCCCGGTCCCACGGTTGCTCTTCTTCCTGGCCAACGTCTTCCTTGGGCTCCCCAGCCTCTCACAAAGACACCTCCTGACCATTCTTCCCCTGGTAAACTCTCCACATGGATTCTCCACAGCTCCTTCCTTATATTCACTCCTATCCAAACCCTCCAGCCAATCAGCTTTGGAGTGGCCAACATCCCACCTCTGTGTAGACGTAGGACCAATGGGCATCCTTAGAATGTTCAGTTATTCCCCAATCAATTTGGGGTTTCTGTCCTACCTTCCCATATGTAACAGTTAAATGTTTACCTCAGTTTTTCTTCACAGGCTCCTTTGAGGAAAAGGTGGGATATAAGCCAGTGTGGGAGACCTAGTGTCGCATAGTGGTTAGAGCAGTGTTCTCCAACCTTGGGTCCCCAGATGTTTTTGGCCTACAACTCCCAGCATGTCCCAGCCAGCTACGCTGACTGGGGCATGCTGGGAGTTGTAGGCCAAAAACATCTGGGGACCCAAGGTAACTTGGAGCACACTGGGTTAGAGTGTTGGACTGGGACTCTGGAAATCTGGATTCTAGTACCCACCCAGCCATGAAGCTCACTGGGTGCCTTTGCGCCAGGCACTGACAGCCTAACCTACCTCACAGGGTTGTTGTGAGGATAAAATGGAGAGGAGGAGAAGGAGGATTATGTAAACCGCCTTGGGTTTCTTATTTTATTTATTTTATTATTTATTTTATTATATTTATACCCCGCCTTTTTTCCTGCAAGGAACCCAAAGCGGTTTACATAATCCTCCTCCTCCTCTCCATTTTATCCTCACAACAACCCTGTGAGGTAGGTTAGGCTGAGAGTCAGTGACTGGCCCAAAGTCACCCAGTGAGTTTCATGGCCGAGCGGGGACTAGAACCCGGATCTCCCAAGTCCCAGTCCAACACTCTCACCACTACATGTAGTAAGTAAATAAAATATAAATGTAACAAAATAAATACATACATGAGTTCACACAACTGCAAGCATGCATGCACTTCATCACAAATATAAATGAACCTGTCCAAGGAAAGCATTCTGCAGCTCTGGAGCCACAACCAAAAAGGCCCCGCTCCTCATGGCTCCTAATATCAGTGTTGAAAAGATAGTGCCTGGCAGAATATACCGGCAGAATATATTGCTGGTGGTGCCATGAGCATGCACTTTATTGTGTTGCCCCCTGGCAATTATACTTCCCAGCACCAGCCATGGCAGAGAGACGCTTAGGAATTCAGTCATCACAGTCCTTCCCCATAACTGGGAACATGAGAGGGTTTTAGATCTGGTTGCGGGACAAGAAACACAAAATATTTGCAAGAAACAAGAGAATAGACTCCAAAAGAAGAAAGGCTCGCCAAACACTCTCTCTGGACCAAACCTACTTCACAGGGTTGTTATGAAGATAAAATGGGGGGGTGGGGAGAGAGATGCCACCTTGAGCTCCTTGGAGGAAAGATAGGATATGAATTTAATAATTAATTATTTGGTTTGGTGTTATGTCCACTTCCACTCTGAGCTGTTTTCCTGCTGTTTTGGCTCTCGCCACAGGAGGGAGAGCAGCTCCCATAAGCCCAAGGCTATTTCTGGTGGCTGGCAGATGAAGTGAGCTCCACTGTTTTCAGTAGCACTAATGCGTGTGCTGTTGAATGCAGGTCGCTTTAAGCCACATTATGAATTCAGCATTTGGTTGATGCTAACGGTATTCCCGCCACTGTGAACCAATCCAAAGTAGACTTTTGGGGGTGGGACAAGAATGGGGTGCCTGTTACAGCTGTGCTGCAGGCAGCCATTCAACAGGTGAAGCAACTCTTCTCACTTCATCTCCTTGGCAGAAAAATCCCCACCTGTGAAATGTCTGCTTGATGGTGAAAGACACGGGAGCCCTGTCAGGGGAAAAGGTGGTGGTGGGGAGCCATCATGGAAAGTATGTTGACTTGAAATAATCGGAGGAGGAATTGCTGACGTGCAACGACCCAGGGGAGGCTGGTGATGCCTGTGTCAGTGAGGCTCCTTATCCGTTGCAGCTGTTATTCTGAGTTTTATGGGAGCTATCCATGATGGTGAACCTATTTTTTGGGGGGTGGGGTAGGGTACAGCACCATGGATAGCTCCTATAAAGCTCAGAATAAAAGCTGCAATGGATGAGGAGCCCCACTGAGATAGGCACCACCAGATTCCCCTGCGACAGGCTGCCATCTGTTGGCAACCTGGAAACAGGCCTTCTCCGTGGTGGCACCCACTTTGGCATGCGAGAGGCGCCATTTAGGCCCCAGTTAAAGACCTAACTTTTCGCCTGCGACTCCCAGTTTTGCTGAACGTTAGTTCTCTGATTAAATATGTTTTTATTGGGAACGGGATTTTTTCACTTTTAGATGTTTTTGACGGAGATGTTTTGTATTCTCTTTTAAATGCATGAAGTGTGCTCATTTTTTATTTTAAATTTTTATGTGGTAAACTGCTTTGATATGTCTTTTTAGATATAGTCAAACACCCAATGCATTTAGTAAATAAATAAAATAATAATAGTCCAGATGCAGGTTGAACAGAGTATCCACGTATCCATTCGTCCACATTCCCCAGTGCTGTGAAGTGGGATGTTCCTCCCATTTTGCATGGGAGGGGAACAGAAGAACAAGAAGCACAATATCATACGAGACGAAAAGCTTCTTTTGTATGCTTAATTAAATCAAAATAAAGTGGAGTTTTTAAAATAATGTACAGAATAATTACTTTGGGAATTAGCTGGTTGGTAATAACAGGCACTATATGAACTCCAGGATGGAATTAATCCGTTCGTATAACGCAAAGAATCCTAAGTACGCTAAGGGTGCAATCCTATAATCACTTACCTGGGAGTAAGCCCCATTGAATGCAATGGGACTTACTTTTGAGTAGACATGAATAGGATTGCTCTGTAAGCATACTGGACAGAAAACAAAATGAATGCTGTAGCCGTCCATGCACTGGGTTCAAAAGGTGGGGATGTTAGCTCAAAGCCCCGCTCAGTGTCTTAACCAAGGGCTGCTGTGCCTGTTCATGTAGGCCGTGGACATGCTTGGCGGGTCTCGAGGACCCAGATGGGCTGGTCTCTGGTTCCCAGAGCACTATTGGGGTCGTGTCTAAGCAAACTGGGGCTCTAAGCATTATGGGGTGGGGAGAAAAGATTAGGAAGGGTCCTAACAGACTCCAGAGAGAAAAAGGGTTTTGCAGCAGTCTGTGCGAGGCCCGTGTGTAGCCCAGGGACTAACAGGGAGGGACGCCGCTTCTGACTTCTCAACACTCCCACGAGCACATGAGAGGAAAGTGGATAAAGGGGGCAGGCGTCACGCTTTGCACAGAAAGGGCCTCCATAAAATCGGAGACGGCTTGAAAGATACCTCTCCAGGGATCCCGTTGGATCCTTCCTGAAGACAGGGCTGGGGTGTGATGGAAATTGTAATATTGCCCGCTTAAATCAACGAGGTAATGACGGGGACAAGGTCTGAGCTGGCTTCCAGCCAGTGATCTCCAATGAAGCAGACTCTTAACACCAAAGACTCTAACCTGCCTATATGCATCCTGCATATATGAATAAACGGACTGTAAGTAAAACTAATGAATGTCTCTTTTAGTTTTAAACCTTGTCTGGACACTCCGTTTCCTTTTAAGAGCCTTTTAGCAGGGTTTAACAACCCACGTGGTGATAACCAGTTTTAAATAACCAGGCTGCGCATAAGGGGGAAGACTCTGCTTCGTCCTAACCACTATAGGACCGACTCCTTTCCATATCCTCCCAACGGGTGCACAGAGAAGCTCCTGAAACTGATGCAGGGAAGGGGCCCTTGGGCACAGCTCCTAGCTGTGGTGTGGTGTGTCTCCACTCTAGCAGAAGCGGGACTCCGGCTGCCATGACCGAGGGTCCTGGGGAGAAGGGTTGGTCCGAGGGTCACTTGCAAAGCCTTGGGTTCTGTGACTTTGAAAATGTATTTTCAGTGTGGTAGCGAGGGTCCAAAGGCCAATGGGATTGGCCGGGATCACCTGAGCACTGGGGACCTGAAGTCCACGCCGGTTCTCATAGTCTTTTTAGATGAGGCTGAACATAAGGGGCAAATGCTCTGGCCAGGGTGAAGATCAGCCTTAGGCAAAATGGACAGCTAGAGCGGGCAATAGTGTCTGTGTTGTCCTTTCTCAGTACAGTAATACCTTGGATTGCAAGTAACTTGGTTTGAGAGCGTTTTGCAAGACAAGCAAATTTTTAAATATTTTTTAAATTTTTTTAAAAGTTGGTATACAAGCGACGTACTGTAGTACGGCTTAAATTAAAAATCTCTGTACAAATTTTTTTTGGGGGGGGGATTTCGTTTTGATATAAGAGCGTTTTGGATTACAAGCACGTTTCCGGAACGAATTATGCTCTCAATCCAAGGCATGACTCTTATTACTATTTCTAGCCTGCCCGACTTGTGTCCTCCTAACTTGGCCTGTACCGCTCCAAATCATAATATTTATGTTCCTTAGGTGTTGGTAGCAGAATTAATCTCCATGGGAAACATCTGCACCACAGCGTATGCTGCCAGTCACGGCTTTCTGAATGCACTGGCTTCTCTCCCAGTCTTGAGATATGGATGCAGAGTGAGCAAATCTCGGCCCACTGGGCTATTCACTTTGATTGCCTTCCTGCTGAATCCTTCACCGAAAGGCTTCCTGACATTGGCCCGGACAACGTTTTCTTTAGAAATAGGTCATACCAGAAGAGCCACGCTGGATCAGGCCATTCTAGAACAGAATCTCGTGGGCACAAGCAGGGCACTCAGGTGATGGCCGCCTTCTACTGGTTCTCCCCAGCACTGCAGCCGCTCGTGCTACATCGTGGACCGTTGAAAACATACTGTAGGCGAAATTATATTTTCTAATATATTCTTAACCAAAGGAGCAAACACACCCTGGCTCAGCGGAAGGCAGGATATTGCATAATCGACAAATACAAGAAGAGAAGAGCCTTGGAGAATGTGCAACGGCGGAGGGGTGGTTGCTGAGGGTGCTCGGGTTCCGATCCTTGGCGTGAGAACGGAAGTATGATGAGCATGTCCCTGTTCTCATTTGTGGAGTGTGTGGGGTGTGTGTGTGTGTGCACGTGCACCATGCAGGAAAAAAAACAACAACTCTGTGATCCTCGGGCCCACAGAAAGAGTTTCACAGTCCTCTGGATCCTGGCCAGAAGGTTTTATTCTGTAAGCAGTTTTCTTGCTGACGCTACCGGTGCAATATGAAAACTGAGAGGGCTGGTGTTATATAGCAGCACAGGGACTCGAGGGACAGTTCAGGGGAGAAGGTTCCTGGCTCCGGTCTCACCTCTGCAGTGGGCTTACCCGGTGGCCTTAGAAAAGTGAGTTTCTCTCAGCCTCCCGACTCCGCCAAATCAGCTTTATGGGTAAAATAATACTGCTTTACCAGACAGGGGGGTTTGTTTGTTCGTTTATTTATTTATTTACTGTACTTTTAAGCCACCCAATAACTGATATTCTCTGGATGTTTTTTTTTTTTTTAATTACATTAAAAACATACGGTACACATATTAAAACAAACAATAGAAAACAGCACAGAATAAAACCAAGGAAAAACCAGCCGCAAAGAATAGAATCATTAACACGTCTTAAAACCAAATTAAACCCAGCAGCAGAATACCGTATTAAGAGCAGTTCGTAAAATGCCTGGGAGAATAAAAAGCTCTTCACCTGGTGCCAGAAAGGGTGTAATGGAGGTGCCAGGTGAGCCTCTGTGGGGGAGAGCATTCCACGAACGGGGTGCCCCCACGGAAAAGGCCCTCCCTCCAGTAGCCAGCGGCCTTGCCTCATTTAGTGGGGGCACCAGGAGGAGCGCCACAGAGGGTCCAGGAAGGTAGGTAAGGATTGCCAAAGAAGAGGAAGGATCCAGTGCTTGCACAACAGAAGTAGCGCATCAGGAAAAAGAGCTGACTGGATGCTGACATTCAGCAGTGATGTAAGATTTCGGTGGCAGCTCGCCGCTTTCCTCAGTTGTGCTGATTGGCAGGGCAGGCCAGTGACTCCCATTTTGGTGGGGCTTCTTTTCCATTACAGGTTTTGCAGCTTTTATTTGGAGCTTCATAGGAGCTCTCCATGGCGACCCGTGGTGGTGAACCGATTTTGGGGGTGGTGTTCAACGCCATGGATCGCTCCCATGAAGTGCCAAATAAAACCTGCAATGGAAAAGGAGCCCCACTGAAAGAGGAGTTACCACCACCACCGCTAATTCTGCTGCGCAAGCATTGGTTTACTCCAACGCAACGCCATTAGCACTAGTGCTGAGATGCCATTGGATACTGCCCCATATATATATATATATATATAAATATATGAATGACCCTTTGAACACTCCAGGGCAGATGGGGAGAGCTCCCCCAATCAGGCCCAGAAGGGGAATACCTTCCTGGACCCATTTCCGAAAACTTGGGGGGAAAGCTCGGTTTGTTCCGAGCCCAGTTTGGACTCTCTGGAGCTCCCCACGATGTCACTGGGTGTGTGGCATGGACTGACCCCCCACCCCCAGAGAGCCTTGGTGTGTGTGGGGGCCCTCAGCCAATGAGGGCACACAGGAGTGATGTAGAGACTGCCCTGTGCCCTCATTGGTCATGTCCCTCCCCCCCCCCCCCGCCCAAGCCAGTGCCTGATTGGTTCAGATCAAAGTCTGGTAGGTGACAGTAATAAAGATGATGACGATTGGTTCAGGTCGCTGCTACTCAAAATGTAAGTTAAAAGGGGGGGGGAACTGGCCACCCGGTGGGTGGGTGAAGGGCCATGGTGGAATGTGGCATTCTTTTAAAATGGGGCACCGCAGGATCTGGAGCAGTGTTCTCCAACCTTGGGTCCCCAGATGTTTTTGGCCTACAACTCCCAGCATGCCCCAGCCAGCTATGCTGGCTGGGGCATGCTGGGAGTTGTAGGCCAAAAACATCCGGGCACCCAAGGTTGGGGAACACTGATCTGGAGGCTTGGCTGTGGTGCTTCTTCTTCTTCTTCTTCTTCTTCTTCTTCTTCTTCTTCTTCTTCTTCTTCTTCTTCTTCAGCAAAGCCAGACAGGCAGGCGAGAAGGAGGAGGAGGAGGTTGCTGGCAGCTGCAACGGGCGCAGGGGCAGGGACGGGCCCCTCTGAGCCTCTGAACCCACAGCAGCTGCCCACCCGTGCCCAGCCTCGGCACCAGGCCTCAACTTTAGTCAATCTCCGAAGAAGAACTTTCTGGGCCGCTGCGCTCTCGCCTTGTATATTTGAGGCGAGCATCATCACAAGCCACCCGAGTCCATGTTTCTCAGTCAGGAAATGCACATTCCAGCAACATGGCTACATTAAAATGCTACAGTCACACATCCTTCTGACAGCGAGTGGAGACTTCTCGTGCGCTCGTGGCGTTGGAGCCAAAACCACACCACCACCCGTGCCCGAAAGAGCGGTATCAGCCGTCGCAGGGTAACCCCCAAGGTTTGAAGTCATGAAACAATGTTTCCGGGTGGAAAAACCCTAGTGGGGCAAAACAACAACAAACCATCTGCCCCGTAGTAGCAATTCAATGGCATGGAATGTGGAGCGAGTGGGAGGGCCCCCAAACTGACAACAGGGTTGGAAGAGGATGGAGCGGCTGGAATTGGAGGAAAAGACACATAGATACAAATCTAGGGGAAAGGACCACCTCATTGTCCGCCTGGGTCAGTTCCTTATTCACAAATGAGAAACTATTGGAGCGGGGGATCCCCAAAACAGGCCAATGAGTTTAAATTATTATTAAAAAACCTGGTTGTTCAGGCGGGAATATGGGGTGGGTTAAGATTTTAAATTTTTTATATTGTTTAAAATGTATTTTATTGTTTTTATTCTGTGTACATCGCCCAGGGTGGCCGGTTGCTGGCCAGATGGGCGATAAATTAATAATAATAATAATAATAATAATAATAATAATAATAATAATGCTCAGTGGACCTGGAGTGCTGGCTGACTGTTGGAGGGCGGAAAGGTCATCTGGGGGCAAGTGCATCATTCTGTTGCAGGGTCCCTCCCACTTATAGATTTCATAGATCATAGAGTTGGAAGGGGCCTACAAGGCCATCGAGTCCAACCCCCTGCTCAATGCAGGAAACTAGAGGAGGGGTCTCCCATCCAAGGAATAACCAGGCCTGACCCTGCTTAGCTTTCCACGCTCAGACAAGCTGCGCCAGCGTGAGCCACAGGCCACTAACTTGTTCATTCTAAAACTGACTCATGTTTTCCCGTGCTCATGCAAACGTAGCCAAAGTCACACCACCATGTACAAAAGGGAGGTATCATGATGAGACTCAGGGTAACCCCTCAGTTTTCAGGGGTACAAAAAGTCTTATGGGAAAAACCCCTAAAAGGGGGGGGGACCCCTCCCCAAAACAGCCCAGTGATAATTCAATAGAATGTTGACAGACGGAGGAAAAAAATGGGAGGGGTAATAGAATGGAGTAGCTGGAGGAGGAGGCGGGACGAAGAGACACATAGAGATATTTAAAAAAAGGGGTAGACACAACCTTCTCATTGGATGTCATTTCCTGTTGAGAAGCTATTTTGAAATTGTCCCCAGTGACAGAACTGAAAGCTGCCCATAGGCACCGGCCGAGTCACTGAAGATTTGAATGTAGCTGTAAAGTGTGTTGGGCCACCCTGCCCCCTCAGGGAAAAACAACAACAACCCCAAACGGAGAAAAAAATGGGAGTGGCTGGAACCCTGAACAGAAGCACTCCACGCTGCAACATCTTGTTGCAGGGTACTAGGTCTGTGTATGTGTGTGTGTGTGTGTGTGTGTGTGTGACCATGAGGCAGAATGAGGTGGTTGCCTTAGGAAGCAAACTTTGGTTGCCCTTAAAGAGCAAGATATTGTGGCTACTTATCACATCTATCTATATCTATATATCACATTTTAAGCTGCGGAAGTTCAGGGGACGGGGAAGTCCAGGTTTTCCACCTCAGGCACAAAAGTGCCTGAACTACTAACTGCAGGTTGGCAGTGCTGAGAACTAATTCATAGATCATTGAGTTGGAAGGGGTCCTACAAGGCCCTCGAGTCCAACCCCCTGCGCAGTGCAGGAAACTAGAGGAGGGTCCTCCCATCCAAGTAACAACCAGGCCTGACCCTGCTTAGCTTTCCACGCTCAGACAAGTTGCGCCAGCGTGAGCCACAGGCCTGTATAACATAACCTCCTTTGTTACATAACCTCCTTGATACTAAAGCTCTAATTAAAAGAGGGACATTATAGCCTGGCTTGATCAGAATGCGTTTACACTTATATTTGGTGTTTAAATTGGAGGGTTGACTTGATTAAGACTTTGGCTTGAGTTGTATTTAGGGTGATAATTGTAGGTTCGGTCATTTACGTCATTCTGGGACAAACATCATTTTTACAATATTTCACTTCATTCATTAAACTGTAGGGTTCTTATCCTGGGCTGAATTGAAGAAGGCGCGTGACAGGCAGGAATTCAAGAAAGGGTTTTCCCGGTTCACAATCTGGTGTGGGCCTCTCACTTTCCTACACACACACACACAGAGAGAGAGAGAGAGAGAGAGAGAGAGAGCGCAAAGTATTCCAGTTTTTGCAAAGTACCGGTAATCTCAATAATATTTTCTTGAATTTTTTGCGACCATCTTCTAATCCCTATGTCCTATTACAGGGGTAGGCTACCTTTTGGGGCTTATGGGTGTATTTGTAATTTTGATCCGGGTCTGGGGGCACGTATCTAATTTTTTTCCCCATTTGCGTGGTGTTTCCTCTTTTCTTCCCTACATTTCCTTGCTCTCCCCGCCCTGCAGCCCCCTCTTCTCTTGTCTTCTTCTTTCTGCTACTCACACACCTGCCCGCCACTTCTGCCACCCCCCTCGCCTGCTTGCTCCTGCTGCTGCTGACCTCTGCCCGCCCACCCACTTGCTTCTTCCTTCCCCCCCACCCCACCGCTGCTTCCTACCACCATGCTCACCCCTGTCCTATCTATATATATAAAAGAAAGTGTCCTGACTGGCTGGCTGGCTGACTGACTGACTGACTCATCAACGCCCAGCTCAAACCGTTTAATCTAGGAACATGAAATTTTGAAGGAACATTGCTTTTATGATGTAGAGCCCCACTAAGGAAGGATTTTTGGAAATTCCTTCCCTAAGGGAGTGAAAAAAAGGGGGCAAAATCGCCCCACACTCATCTCCTATGGGCAAAACAACAGGGGAGCAGTTATGCAAATCGGCCTCACCTCAGAATTCCTGCAGGAGCCAATAGGAGCAGTTATGCAAATAGCCCATAGGACACTTAGAATGTTCGTATGAATTCCTGCAGGGGCCAAAAGAGCTGGGTATGCAAATCTCCCTTAGGCCATTTAGAATGTTCTCTGAGGGGGTGAAAAGGGAGGGAAACTTTTTAAATGACTGAATGACTGCTGTGGGGGGGGGGGGCATCATTGCATAGGCTCCATCACGTTTTGACGGATCTACCCCAAACTTGGCATGGTCACTCTTCATCACCTGTAGACTCCCAGGATTAACCTGATTTTTCTTTAAGATCAGATATTTCTGTCAGAAAAGTTTTCTGCTGCCAGCACCCAGCCTAAACGTTACACTTTCAGTCAGAGACACTGTATCTTTTCCATTGTACCAAATCCTAAAATCCACGCAAGCGCATCCACAGGCAACAGCTAGTTATAACCAATTCTTAGTTTGTGTAACTGAAAGAATAGCACATTCTCCCCCTGCCTCCATTTCCCTTCTTTATCTCAGACCGGTGTTGTCTCCCCTGTCTTTTTATTTCCATATTGTAAGCCACATGGGGCAGGGACCTGGCTTCTCATTTGTTTTGGAAAGCACCATGTACATGGATAGTCCCACATTATTGTTGTTGTGGTTGTTGTTGTTGTTGTTGGAGGCAGGAAATCCTTTCCACGTTTCTTGGCCACCACACAGTCAGTGGAGATGCAAGGCCATCAACTGACAGGAAATGCCTCCTCAGTTTGACAACTGATTAATAAGTAACTGGGAACTCGTCAGGGCACATTTCTGGCTATAAACGAAACTTTCGGATATCCGTGTTTTTTGCCCAACCGGAGATGTCTAGCTATACTACTATACTGCAGGCAGAGGACCAAAGTAGCAATGATGGTAGCAAATTGATGTGTCTACTACACCTGGCTTTGTTGCAACAGCCATGTAGAAAGCAAAAAAAAAAAGGTTCGATTTTAGGAGCAGAGGGGGCAGAGGGGTGAGGCGTCACAGAGCACTCCCCCTGCCATACCCCAGCCAGACTCCCCCTCTCTTCCCAATCAGTATGCATATTATTATATTATATTATATTTCCTAGGACTCCTAATTTAAGGGTGGAACACATGCCGTAGGACAGTGTTCTCCAACCTTGGGTTCCCAGATGTTTTTGGCCTACAACTCCCAGCATGCCCCAGCCAGGCCAAAAACATCTGGGGACCCAAGGTTGGAGAACACTGCCGTAGGAGATGCCCTGGAGGAGAGTAGTCACCCTTTCCCCCGCCCACACCCCAGCTGCAATAACTGCATGGAGGGAAAAGCCGGGCAGGCTGGTGAGTCCTCTGCCAGTGGGGCTCCTTATCCATTGCAGGTGTTATTCTGAGCTTTATGGGAGCTATCCGTGGTGCTCCGTGGATGTTTTGGGGATGGGGTACAGCACCATGGATAGCTCCTATAAAGCTGAGAATAAAAGCTGCAATGGATGAGGAGCCCCCACTGGCACAGGAGTCACCGGCCAGATGGGCGATTCACAAATATAATAAATAAACGTAAATAAAATCATGGGCGGGCGAGTGGTCTGTTGCCCCCTGTTTTCAGAGCGGCGTGTCTGTACGTGGGATCTGAGGGTACCAAAGTGGTGGGAAGAGGAGGGCAGGGTGGGAGGCGGTCTCTAGACTGAAGGTAGAGCAGGTGTCCCCAACCCAGTGGCATTCAGATGCTTTGGACTTCAACTCCCATCAGCTCCAGCCAGCATGGCCAATGGTCAGGAATGCTGGGAGTTGAACTCCAAAACTTTTGGAGGGCACCCAGTTGAGGAAGCCTGTGGCAGAGAGACCCCTTACTCTTATTGATAAATATCAGGGGGGTTGAAATGAACCCCCAATACCATAGATATGTGTTGTGCATGCACACTGCCGCCAGGATTCCTGGCAAGACAAGGTAGCATAGCATCCAGGCACTAGCTTTTGCTTGCCGGGGCTCTCCTGTTGCCATCAAAACAACTGCAGTTAGGAGGAGGAATTGTAACATATCTCTCTCTCTCTCTCTCTCTCTCTCTCTTTGAGCCAATAACCCCCTCCAAGAATTGATTAGTCCAGGATCTGCCATGGACCCCATAAAAAGACACAGAGATGTGCAGAGAATCTTCAAGGGTTTTTTTTTTTGGTATACAGGCGCATGTAGTTATTAAATAAATATTTAGTGGTTATTAAATCAATATTTATTTACTCGATTTTTATCCCACCCTTCTTCCAAGGAACCCGGGGCATGTCGTTAGGCTAAATGTCAGTGACTGGCAAAAGGGTACCCAGAGAGCTTCATAGCTGAGCAGGGATTTGAACCCGGGTCTTCCTGCTCCTAGTCTGGCATTCTATCCACTACTAGACCATACTGGTAGTAATAGTGGGCAGTAGTAGTCATTCTACCAGTCTTGACTAAAAAAAACCCCAACACCCTATATTTTGCCACCAAACTGAGCTTCCGATGTTCACTTGTTCATGATCTACTGCAGATCCTCATTTCTGCGTCAGCCACGTTGGAAAACGGCAGCTACAGAATTCATGCACCAGAATAGGCATGTGTACCCAAGGTAAATGTGTTCCTACATGAGCCTGGAACACATAGCATTGTATCCAGTGGTGTCATTCTGCTAGCACAAAGCTTCTACTGCTCACGGAAAGGCTGCTTTTATCCTTGCACAGGTGTCAAATCTAAGTCTTTGGTCCTGCTTGCACAAGTTGTTGTACGAGTTGTTGCACTGGGAGTTGAACAACGGACAGCTGCACAAGCTGCCGTGCAAGCTGTTGTACGACACATTGCAAAGCCACTGTGTGCAAACTGTGGCACAACATGTTGAAAAGCCACTGTACAAGCAAGCTGTTTCACAAGGCATTGCACAAGCTGTTCCACAACTCACTGTGCGACTCACTAGGACTTCGTTAGACCGCGTGCTGCTTGCCCCAGTTGTGCAACCACGTGCAGAACTATGCCAGCCCTTGCCATTTTTCAGCGAGCAGAACGTTGGATAGAACTTGGAACTAGTACAACTCGCGCAAGCAACACCTGGTCTAATGCCGTCATAATGAGTTGTGAAATGGTTCGTGCAATGATCCGCAGAAGGGTTGCGCCGTGGCTTGCACAAAGCCCTGTGCAACAGCTTGTACGACAGCTTTCGAAAGCAGAATCACAGTATTGGATTTGACACTTGCACAAGGTCTGAAGAGTCCTTTGCTCCTCCATTCCCTTTTCTCTGCCATCTTTCGTGGGCTTCTCAACAGCATTTATTTATTAAAAAGGAAATTTTAAAGGCACAATTGCAAACAATTCCCAAAAGGAAAAAAGGCAGAGGGCAACAGAAGAAGCCAATGTGGCTTCACAATAAACTCAAAGATGACCTGAAAACAAAAAAGGAGACGTATAGGAAGTGGAAGGAAGGACAGGCTACAAGTGAAGAGTACAGGCAGGTAGCACAGAACTGCAGGAATAGTGTCAGGAAGGCTAAAGCTGAGAATGAGCTAAGGTTAGCGAGGAATGTAAAAGCAACAAAAAAGCTTTCTTCAGATACATGCACAGTAAAAGACAGAAGAAAGAACTGGTGGTTCAACTACGCAATGAGGATGGCAAATTGATAACAGAAGACAAAGAAAAGGCAGAAGTGTTCAATTCCTACTTCAGCTCGGTCTTCTCCCAAAAGAGGGTCTATGACCCCCCTGGCAAACCTGAAGTGCAGACTGAAGGGGCAGGATTGCAGCTTGAGATTGATAGGCAAATGGTCAAGGAGCACCTGATTACTCTGAACGAGTTTAAATCTCCAGGGCCTGATGAGCTGCATCCTAGAGTAATAAAGGAACTGGCAGAAGAACTCTCAGAACCACTGTCTATTATCTTTGAGAAATCATGGAGGACAGGTGAAGTGCCAGACGACTGGAGGAGGGCAAATGTTGTTCCCATCTTCAAAAAGGGCAAGAAGGAGGAACCTGGGAACTATAGGCCAGTCAGTCTGACATCAATCCCCGGGAAGATTTTGAGCAGATTATAAAGAAGTCAGTCTGCAAGCACCTTGAAAACAATGCAGTGATTACTAGAAGCCAGCATGGATTTGTCAAGAACAAATCCTGTCAGACTAATCTGATCTCATTTTTTGATCGGGTAACCTCCCTTGTGGACTGTGGGAATGCTGTGGACATTATATATCTGGACTTCAGCAAAGCTTTCGACAAAGTGCCTCATGATATCCTGATTAGTAAGCTAGCTAAGAGTGGGCTAGATGGAACAACTATCAGGTGGATCCACAATTGGCTACAGAATCGGACTCAAAGAGTGCTTATCAATGGTTCCTTCTCAAACTGGGGAGAGGTAACGAGCGGGGTACCACAGGGCTCGGTCCTGGGCCCGGTGCTCTTCAACATTTTTATTAATGACTTGGATCAGGAGGTACAGGGAATGCTTATCAAATTTGCAGATGACACAAAGTTGGGTGGAACAGCTAATACTCTGGAAGACAGAAACAAAATTCAAAGTGACCTCGATAGGCTGGAGCGCTGGGCCGAAAACAACAGAATGAAATTTAATAGGGATAAATGCCAAGTGCTGCACCTAGGGAGAGGAAACCAAATGCAGAGTTACAGAATGGGGGACACTTGGCTCAACAATACTACAAGGGAGAAGGATCTTGGAATTGTGGTAGATCACAAACTGAATATGAGCCAGCAATGCGATGTGGCTGCAAAGAAGGCAAATGCAATTTTGGGCTGTATTAATAGAAGTATAGCTTCCAAATCGCGGGAAGTGATAATTCCCCTTTACTCGGCACTGGTTAGGCCTCATCTTGAGTACTGCGTCCAGTTCTGGGCACCTCACTTTAAGAAGGACATAGACAAACTGGAGAGGGTTCAGAGGAGGACAACAAGGATGATAAAGGGACTGGAAACAAGGCCCTATGAGGAGAGACTGAAAGAACTGGGCATGTTTAGCCTTCAGAAGAGGAGACTGAGGGGAGATATGACCGCACTCTTCCAGTATTTGAAGGGATGTCACACAGAGGAGGGCAAAGATCTCTTCTCGGTCATCCCAGTTTGCAGGACACGGAATAATGGGCTCAAGTTACAGGAACCTAGATTCCACCTAAACATCAGGAAAAATTTCCTGACTGTCAGAGCAATAAGACAATGGAATCAACTACCTAGGGAGGTTGTGGGCTCTCCCACTCTGGAGGCATTCAAGGTGCAGCTGGACAGACATCTGTCAGAGATGCTTTGACCTAGATTCCTGCATTGAGCAGGGGGTTGGACTCGATGGCCTTGTAGGCCCCTTCCAACTCTACTTTTCTATGATTCTATGATTCTATGATTCTATTTATTTATTATATTTATGAATCGCCCATCTGGCCAGACATCCAGCTACTCTGAGCGATGTACAGTCCAATAAAACACAAGAGGGGGGAACGCGCGCGCACACACACACACACACACACACAGTATAAAACACAATTAAAAACAGTACAAAACTTAAAAATCCTAACCCATCCCATATTCCCACCTGAAAAGCCACATTTTTAATGCCCGGTGGAAGCTAATCAAGGAAGGGGCATGGCAGAGGTCACTGGGGAGAGAGTTCCATAAATTGGGGGCTGCCACAGAAAAGGCCCTCCTCCTAGTCCCCACCAGCCTGGTTTCTCTGGCTGATGGGACAGGGAGAAGGCCATCTGTGGCAGATCTTGTTGAGCAGCCTACTTGATGTTGCTGGAGGCGCTCCTTGGGATATACTGGAAAGTTTTGTGCTGCATTTTGGTGTTCTGCTTTTAATTATCATAAGTTGTAGTTTTAATATTGTATCTTGCTTTGCTTTATGCTTTGCAAGCTGCCCAGGGCATTCTTATTTTTATTCATGTTTATAAGGGTAAAACCTTTCTCAAGGCAGCATACAAGATAAAAACCCATACGAATAGGCAATAAATAAATATACTGTAAAATACTATAAAACACTATGAAAACAGATCACACCAATAAAACCTGTAGCTCACAGATTATGGGAAGTCCAGCAAATACAGGTGTTGTCTTCAGAGCCTTCCTGAAGAAGGGGCCTGATGAACCCCTGATGCAAGCTAATTCCAGAGCTGCGGAGCCACCACTGAGAAGGCCCTCTACCTTGTATACACCAGCCTAGCCAGCCTGGGTGGCAGGCAAGGGAGAAGGGCCTCGGTTGATGACCTCAGAGTGCGGGCAAGCTGGTATGGGAGAAGGCAGTCCTTCAAGTATCTTGGGCCCAATCCATTTAAGGCTTTAAAGGTGAAAAGCGACACTTTAAATTGGGCTCAAAAACACGCTGACAACCAATGCAGCCTGCGCAGTATTGATGTCAGATGAGCCAAACACCCAGCCTCCACCAATACCTGGGCAGCTGCATTCTGCTCCAATTGAAGTTTCTGAACAGTCTTCAAAGGCAGCCCCAGGTAGAGCGCATTACAGTAGTCAAGCCTGGATGTCACCAGAGCATGAATGGTCAAGGCAAGATATTTGTTGATGGGTGGCAGTAGTAGTAGTAGTAGTAGTAGTAGTAGTAGTAGTAATAATAATAATAATAATAATAATAATAATAATAATTGTCCTAGCTAATAGAATCTCCGTGTTCAGAGGCAGTCTACCTCAGAAGCCAACAGGGAAAGGCAATAGCCTTGTGGGCTTCCTAAGCGGTGTTTACTTGGCTAGCTACCCCTTGGCCAGATGCAACTCGAGCAGTTCCAGCAAGGCAATTTCCATCTTTACATCATGCATATTGAATGCCAGTATGAATGATATCAATCATTAAAGCCTGTCTGTGAAGAATGATATCGTCCCAGAAGTGATTCAGTTTTGTAAAAACCCCAGTAGTTTACAAAGAAAAATAATGGTTTCATTTTGTCTCTGGTATAGATACTCTTCAGGGAAGTCAGATATTTTTCGGTGCCCCCTCCCTGCGATTTCAGTAGGAGTGAGTCACGTGTTTTCCTGTGTCAGCAGGGTGTTCACTCTTTGTAATGGCGTGGCAGCCTTTACTTAGGATGAATGGGCTATTTTAATGCACAACACAATGCTCCGGTTTCCCCCACATCTGGGCCAATCACATGATTTGTAGAAACAACAGTGGCTCCCGCAGGATCACACACAGCAGGACGCTGGTGTGTACATCTCCCATTCATTTCAGCGGGGAGTGTGCAGGAAACCCACAAGCTGGACATGAGTGCAACAACACCCTCCCGCCCAGGTTGCCCCACAACTGCCGTACCTAGGCATACTGCCTCTGATACTGGAGGGAGCACATAGCCCTCAGGACTAATAGCCATAGAGAGCCTCCTCCTCCCCCTCCCCCTCCAGGAATGTGTCCAATCCCCTTTTCAAGCCTTCCAAATTGGTGGCCCATCACTACATCTTGTGGAAGTGAGTTCCATAGTTTAGCTCTGCGCTGTGTGAAGAAGGACTTCCTTTGATCTGTCCTGAATCTCCCACCAATCAGCTTCGTGGGACGACCCCTTAGGGCTCTAGTATTCGGAACAAGCCATCCACAGACACAGCCAGCCGGGCCCTTGGCTGGCTGGGATGGAGAGCTGTAGTCCAACGCATTTCCGAGCGTGACAGATTGGGAGAGGCTGCCTTTAGTGGTTCTTGCTTCATCAGTTTCAGTGCCAGGCCTACATTGCTCAGGAGAATACTCAGTCTGCATTCCAAGCGTCTCTTTTCATTGATCAATATGCTCATTTGCATAACAAATGTCTCTCTAGGACAGTGTTCTCCAACCTTTGCCCACCAGACAAACTAGGAACGTCGGGTAAGCTGCTCAAGTATTCTGCATGCCAAGTTTCGCAAGAGCAATGCAGCAATTAAAAAATGACAATTTACAACCGGCAGAACGGATGCATTTTTAAAACAAAAAACAAAACAAAACAAGAATATATTGCTTAATTGCAAATATGGCAACATTAAAAAAAATAAAAAATAAATCCTACAGTGATACTCAGCATATTGGCCAAGATCTAGAACTCTTCTGCATGAGCATCTAGTTTCCCTCATGCAAACAGTTTGTTTACGCCAGGAAAAATCAAGCGGCACCTGGGGAATCCCTTCCGCCTCCGGAAGCATATTTCACATAGTTAATTGTGCGTGAAGCATGTGGGAGGCTTGCGCATGGACCTGCCTAAAATGCCTTTGGTTTCTGCTTGTAACCCTCTGGGTCCCGGCCACTACTGGTTGGTGCTTCTGTTGACTTCAAGTCAAGAAAGTTTGACGTGTGAGTGAAGGGAATGATAATATGGCTGCCCCATGTAGTGTAGGTTCAGCACTTATTCATTCATTCATTCATTCATTCATTTATGGAACTACAACAATCCTGTATTGCTACCCTGTTTATTCCTGCCTCTCCTTGTTTCCTCTGACTTTTAGAAGCACAGAATTGTGGACTTGGTGGTGGTGGTGGTGGTGGGAAGCTTTGTAAACCATCCAGTCCAGGGGGTGGGCAAACTGTTTGGACCCTGAAGGCTGCATGCGGTGTTGGGTGGAAAGTTGGGGGGGGGGTCACACATATGCGGACACATACCCCTCCTCAACAATCCAGACTGAGGTTGTCGTATCTGGGGGAAACAGCAGTCTCTGTAAACCGTGGGAGACCAGCGTTCTCTGGCAGGGAGATGGAGATCCCTGTTTCCTCACTGTGATGTGGTGATCTTGATCAGGATTGCTGGGGTGGGGGTGGGGGAAGCTTTGAACTTTCCATCCCCCAGCGCTTCTGATGCTGTTGAGATAGCCGTTCCCCCAGTGATATTAGTGCTGGGTAGGGAAGTACGGATTTTGCTAAACCAGTTCCGTCTGTGTTTCATGGAGTGTCAGGCATCTTCCATTCTGTCACCTGCTCATTGATGGAATCGGACTGTTTTTAATTAATTAATTTATTATTTTTATTTATTATTTATATTTATTTATCGCCCATCTGGCCAGCCACCGGCCACCCGGGGCGATGTACACAGATAAAAACACAAGATAAAAACAGGATAAAATACATTTAAAACAATATAAAATTTTAAAATCATTAGCCCACCCGCATGTTTAAGAGACATGCGGGAATTTTGTGCCAATTGCGCTGATGCACACTTGCACAACTGCGGGTCTGTGCAAATCCCTCCGCCCATGCTCCCCAGCAACTGGAGTACACAGGCATCCTGTAGAGATGGAAGGGGCCTACAAGGCCATCGAGTCCAACCTCCTGCACAACGCAGGAACCCAAGTCAAAGCATCCTTGACAGATGGACATCCAGCTTCACCTTGAATGCCTCCAGTGTGGGAGAGCCCACGACCTCCCTAGGTCGTTGGTTCCATTGGCGTATTGCTCTAACAGTCAGGAAGTTTTCCTTTCAAGTACTTGAAGAGTGCTATCATATATCTCCCCTCAGTCTTCTCTACTGAAGGCTAAACATGCCCAATTCCCTCAGTCTCTTATAGGGCTTTGTTTCCAGTCCCTTCATCATCTTTGTTGCTCTCCTCTGAACCCTTTCCAGTTTCTCTGCATCCTTCTTAAAGTGTGGTGCCCAGAACTGGACACAGTACTCAAGATGAGGCCTAACCAGTGCTGAGTAGAGGGGAACTAGTACTTCCCATGATTTGGAAGCTATACTTCTATTCATGCAGCCCAAAATAGCATTTGCCAGGGATGGGGACTCGGACTCGAGGACTCGACTCGTGAGTCGGACTGAGTCCCCCCTCTGACTCGACTTGGACTCGAGTCCCAATATTTTTAATGGGACTCGAGACTCGACTCGGGACTCGAGACCAAGGACTCGTCAACATCCCTGGGCTGTTGATGAGTCTTCTGGCTGTGCCAGAAGGAGCGCGATCACCGGTGAAGAGCGCATGTAAGCGAGGCGCACCACTGCTCGGCCACTATGGACAGCTACCAGGAGCGCAGCCCCAACGATGTGTTGAGATTTATTTTGATTGATGTGTTGTTGTGGGGGGTTTGGGTTAGGGTCAGACATTTTGGGTTTGGCTGCCTCTGCCTGCCTGTTTGGGGTTCCCTGCCTCCTCTGCCTGCCTGGTTATTTTGGGTTTGTCTGCCTGGTCTGTTCTTGCCAAAATCAGTTGCAGAGTTTTAAAATAAAAAGGCACACTTGTGCCTAGAATTTATTTAAGCCACACATCTGAAGTAGCCTTATTTTGTTGGGGGGAAACCCCATTGATTTTAATAGGGACTCGTGGAGTCAGTTTTGGGAGTGACTCAGGACTCGTGACTCGTGAGTCACCATTTTGGACCAAGGACTCGGACTCGGACTCGAGACTCGGGTTCAAAGACTCGTGACTCGACTCGTGACTTGAGACCAAAGACTCTTCAACATCCCTGGCATTTGCCTTTTTTGCAGCCACATCACATTGCTGGCTCCTATTCAGCGTGTGATCTACAACAATTCCAAGATCCTTTTCGCTTGTACTATTGTTGACCCAAGTATCCCCCAGGCTTTTAAGAAGGCCCTGTAAATATACTTCTGTACTCTGGCCTTCCCCTGATTATGTTTTATTGGACTGGGTTGTGGCTGCAGTTGCCTGCTGTAACAAGTTTTATTTTATGTTGCTGTTTGCCGTTCTTTAGAATGTTTGCTGCTGTTGCTGTTTTTATGGTTTTTTACTGTTTTTTATTGTACTGTTACTGTTTTTAACACTAGATTGGTTTTTATTACATGTTTTATTGTTGTAAGCTACCGTGGGAGGACTCCTGCCCTGAAAGGCAACCAAGAAATATTTTAAATGAATAAATAAATAAATTTCACTGCAGGCAGGGTTGGCATCTGCCAGAAGACGTCATCAGAAGCTACAGTAAACATGAGAATGGATCTCGTGCAGGTAGGAATGGGGGAGAAATGTGTGCAGTCCGCATTTTAATGCAAATGTGCCTAATTTTGCACTTTCGAACCACTATGCCAGTGTTCTCCAACCTTGGGTCCTCAGATGTTTTTGGCCTACAACTCCCAGCATGCCCCAGCCCCATGCTGGAAGTTGTAGGCCAAAAACATCTCCAAGGTTGGAGAACACTGCACTCTGCGAACCGCAACTCAGTTCTCCTTCTAACTTTGCACTTCTCCGAATTTTGCAATGAAACTATTCGATCAAAAATGCATACAAAAATCCGTATATTCAGGGAAATCATGTTAAAAATGCATTCTGTTAGGAAAATTGCTTGCACAAAGCGTGTATATCAGGCCAAAAGGTATAGAAAAATACACATATTAGAAGTGTGCTTATGAGTTTTCATGCTAACTTATATATATTTTTTTAATTCTCAAAGTTCAGGGTGAACCGAGTTTAAGACTGGAAAAATGGGAGATTAAAAGAAACTGAAGTTGACAGATGCTTCCATCCCATAAGAGCATCAGAAGAGCCCTGAGGCTTGATCAGACCAAGGGGGTCATAGAATCATAGAAAAGTAGAGTTGGAAGGGGCCTACAAGGCCATCGAGTCCAACCCCCTGCTCAATCTAGTCCAGCATTCTGTTCACACAGCGGCCAACCAGCTGCCCACGGGATCCCACAAGCAGGACAGGAGTGCAAGAGCATCCTCCCTCCCATGTTCCCCAGCAACTGGTGTACATACAGGCCTGTGGCTTACGCCGGCTCAACTTGTCTGAGTGTGGAAAGCTAAGCAGGGTCAGGCCTGGTTCTTACTTGGATGGGAGACCCCTCCTCTAGTTTCCTGCATTGAGCAGGGGGTTGGACTCGAGGGCCTTGTAGGCTCCTTCCAACTCTATGATCTATGAAATCTATAGGCATACTGCCTCTGATACTGGAGGGAGCATATAGCCAATCAGGACTAGTAGCCATGGATGGCCTTCTCCTCCATGAATTTGTCCAATCCCCTTTTAAAGCCCTCCAAATTGGTGGCCATCACTACATCTTCTGGAAGTGAATTCCATAGTTTAACTACCGGTATGTGCTGTGTGAAGAAGGACTTCCTTTGATCTGTCCTGAATCTCCCACCAATCAGCTTCATGGAATCACCCCGTTGGGTTCTATGAGAGAGGGAGAAAAATGTCTCCCTGTCCACTTTCTCCACACCATACATAATTCTGTACACCTCTATCACGTCTCCCCTTACCCGCCTTTTTTCTAAGCTAAATAATCCCAGCTGCTGTAACCTCTCCTCTCCTCATAGGGGAGTTGCTCCAGCCCCTTGGTCATTTTTGTTGCTCTTTTCTGGACTTTTTTTTCCCAACTCCACAATATCCTTTTTAGGTGCAGTGATCAGAATTGTACACAGTATTCTAAGTGTGGTCACACCATAGATTTGTATAAGGGCAGGTTGATCTTGGCAGTTTTATTTTCAGTTCTTTTTCTAATTATGCCTAACATGGAGTTTGCCTTCTTCAGAGCAGGGTCAATATTTTCATCAAGCTGTCCAACCCCAAGATCTCGTTCTCGGTCAGTCACCGGCGCTAGCTCAGATCCCTATCTGTAGACCGGTGATAGCGGATTACATTAGGAACACAGGAAGCTGCTTCATACCATGTTAGACTAGTTGTCCATCTAGATCCGGGGTGGGCAATTTGTGACCTTACAACTCCCATCAACCCTAACCAGCACAGCCAATGGTGAGGAATCATGGTAGTTATAGGCCAAATTATCTGGAGGACCACAAGTTGCCAAGCCAACCCCTGATCTAGCCTGATACTGTTTTCTGTGGCTGACAGCAAATCTCCAGGGCCTCAGACAGAGGAAGGTATTTTGCATCACCTTCTACTTCAGTGTTCTCCAACCTTGGGTCCCTAGATGTTTTTGGCATAGCTGGCTGGGGCATGCTGGGAGTTGTAGGCCAAAAACATCTGGGGACCCAAGGTTGGAGAACACTGTTCTACTTGGATCATTTTAACTAGAGCTGCCGAGGATTGAACCTGGGACCTTCTGCGTGCAAAGCAGGTGTCCCGCCACTGAGCTGTGTGGGCCCCTCTCCAGCAACCCTGCCTCAGATCTGACTACGTTCAGCGAACAATAGTTTAATTAGGTTGCATAATTGCAGGCTGGGCACTTCCTTTGTGTATTTTGATTCACACGACACGCCTCAGCTTGGCGAGTGTTAGAACAGGTCTGTTCCTGTCCATTCATGCCGACCTGCTGGTGACGCGAAACTTCTGCCTTTCCAACAAAAAAACAAGCAAACAAAGCACACATCACGGCTGGAGTGAGAACCCGGCTTTAGTATATTCACCTTCAGGTCTCCTGACAGTTGAGCTGAAAGGCTCTTCCCCAGACACTCTGCCCATGCTCTCTAGCATCAGAGCAGTTTGTTGCAGAGGATTAGATCGGTGTAGATCAGGGGTAGGGGAACCTCTTTCACCCTTTGCGCCAAATTCCATTTTGGAGAAGCTCTTGGGGGGGGCACATTCCAGGGGTGGGCGGGGCTGAAGGCAAAGGGGGTGGAGCCACAAGTAAGAAATACCAAAAATACCAGCACATTGCAGCCGAAAGCTCGTACTGCCAGCACCTAAGCCTCAGGAGAGCAGGGCCGGTGCTACCATTAGGCCAACTAGGCAGCTGCCTAGGGTGCAGGGCTAAAGGGGGCGCCAGAAACGCCTGGGAAAAAAACACAGCGCCCTCAAGTGGGAAGGGGGGACGCTAAATATCTGATCTTGCCTAGGGCACCAAACTGCCTTGCACCGGTGCTGTCTCTGAGCCTCATCAAGGCCTTTTGTGAAATGAGTGTTGGAGCAGAAATCTCAGAAGAGTAGTTTTGTGTTCCCAAACGGAAATCCCACTTCTGTCTTGTATTTAGGTTTTGGGGTGCTTTTCTTAGAGTCCTGCCAGTTTAGCTTCTGGGCAGTGCCAGCTCCAGTTTTCTGAGGGCCCCATGTGGACTAGCCACCCAGAAAAAAAGGAAAAGGTAAGCGGGTGGGGGGTTGGCAGGGAGCCTCCTGCAGAGCTGGAGGGAACTTGGGAGCGATAAGGGGTGTTTTGCCTGCTTTTTCTGGGTGTGTGTGCATTTATCTGAGCATCGTCTGTTCTGTGAAATGGGTATCTTCCTGTACTTGGGGGCAAATACGTGATTTGGCATTTTGGGATCTGTGCGTGTCGTCCCCCCCCCCCGTCCCCTACTCTGCCTTGCGCTCAGTTTCCTGGGGAAGTTACTTTTCTCTGAGCAGGGCCGGTGCTACCATTAGGCCAACTAGGCAGCTGCCTAGGGCGCAGGGCTAAAGGGGGCGCCAGAAGCGCCTTGGGAAAAAAACACAGCGCTCTCAAGTGGGAAGGGGGGGCGCTAAATATCTGATCTTGCCTAGGGCACCAAACTGCCTTGCACTGGTCCTGCAAGAGAGGCATTCCTAAGGAATATGGGGTGGGTTAGGATTTTTTTTTTAAAAAAAATTATACTGTTTTAAACTGTATCTTAATTCTGTTTTATTATTTTATTATTTTAATTCTGTTTTATTATTGCATTTTATTGTTTGTACATCGCCCAGGGTGGCCGGGTGACTGGCCAGATGGGCGATTCAAAAATGTAATCAATCAATCAATCAATCAATCAATCTCAACCTCTTAGAATGGGGAAAGACTCATAAGAACCTAAGAGGAGCCCTGCTGGATCAGACCGAGGGCCCATCTAGTCCAGCATTCTGTTCGCACAGTGGCCAGCCGGCCGCCCCACTGGGAAACCCACAAGCAGGACACGAGTGCAACAGCACCCTCCCGCCCATGTTCCCCAGCGACTGATGTACAGAGGCAGACTGCCCAGGGGCGGCTGGTGGTGACTCCCATTTCAATGGGGGCTCTTTATCCATTGCAGCTTTTATTCTGAGCTTCACAGGAGCTGTCCATGGTGCTTCATGGTGGTGAGCCTATTTTGGGGGTGGAGCACGGCACCACGGCACGGAGAGCTCTTACAAAGCTCAGGACTAAAGCTGCAATGGAGAGCACACAATGCCGGCCACGTGCTGAAGCTAAGCAGGCATGAGCCGGGTCAGTGCCGGGACGGGGGACTGCCTGGTCTGCCCACATCTGTTCTCCGGCATTGAGCAGGGGGTTGGACTCGATGGCCTTATAGTCCCCTTCCAACTCTATTCTATGGTTCTAGGAGTCAGCAGCTTCCCCTGATACTGCCTCTGATACTGGGGGTGGCATGTAGCCATCAGGGCTAGTAGCCGTTGATAGCCTTCTCCTATCCACGAATTTGTCCAGTCCCCTTCTAAAGCCCTCCACAGTGGTGGTCCTCACTACATCTTGTGGAAGCAGATTCCATAGTTGAACTCTGCGCTGTGCGAAGGGGGACTTCCTTTGATCCAGCAACACCAAGAGTAGCCCACTCAACAAGATCTGCCATGGACGGCCTTCTCCTTATTCCATCAGCCAGAGCAGCCAGGCTGGTGGGGACTAGGAAGAGGGCCTTCTCTGTGGCGGCCCCCACGTTATGGAACTCCCTCCCGAGTGACCTTTGCCATGCCCCCTCCGTGATGAGCTTCCGCCGTGCATTAAAAACATGGCTTTTCAGGTGGGAATATGGGGTGGGTTAGGATTTTTAAAGAATTTTTTAAATACTGTTTTAATTATCATATTTTATTGTATTGTTTTTATTGTATTGTTTTAATTGTACATCACCCAGGGTGGCCGGGTGGCCGGCCAGATGGGCGATTAATCAATATAAGAAATAAATAAATAAATAGAATCTTCCTTTTATCCACATCCACTTCCTTTTATCTGCCGAAGCCAGGAAACCCCCAAAGAAGAGGTGGGGGGGGGACAGAGGGTGGAGATGGGGGAAGGGGGCATGGGCCAAGGAGGCAAGCTAGGGGGTGGATTGGGACCCCAGGAAGGCCAGAGTTGGCCCTCCCTTGCGCCTTCTGTTCCCCACCCCTGGTATAGGTAGAATGCGAGATGAGTTCTGCAACCTGCATAGCAGACACAGAGCGGGGTGGACCGGTCATGTTGTTCGAATGCCTGACTGCCGTCTCCCAAAGCAGTTACTTTATTCCCAACTCAAGGATAGAAAGCGGAATATCAGTGGCCTGGCCAGTATAAGAGGTTTAAAGATGTTCTTAAGACTAATCTAAAAAAATGCAATATAAACATCGAAAACTGGGAAGCTCTGGCTCATGAACGATCTAACTGGAGGTTGGCCTTTCACAAAGGTTCCATGGACTTTGAAGAAGCCCGAGTGCAAGGTGAAAGGGAGAAACGTGCTAAGCGAAAAGCACGTCAAACGAATCCTTTACAGGACCATCTTCCATCCGGTAACCTGTGTCCTCACTGTGGGAAGCTGTGTGGATCTAGAATTGGCCTCCACAGTCACTTACGGACCCATCGCTAGAGTCTACACAATCTTCTTTAGATTTCTCCTCCTTTTAAAATCTCCTTTTTGTAAATTTTCTTTCTTTCTTTCTTTTTTTATCCTGGAAGACAATCTTACTCGGTCACGAGTGATCGCCTGACTGACTGACTGTGGAGGCGAGCGCAAGCCCCCCCCCCGACTCTGGGACATTTTTCAGAGCAGGAGCAATCACATCATGTGCCAGAGCACCGGGGTCGTTGAAGGACCCTCCTTGCTTTGGGAAGCGAATGAGCTAATAACAGGGCCAAAGTCAAAGTCAGTTTATTACGGTCATAGGCCAGCAGGGTTAATAACGGGGCTTTCCGTATATTTCTATTATTTGTGACAGGTTAGCATGGAGGAAGTCAGAGGAGGAGGAAAAAATAATCAATCCGAGATCGGATCCTCCTTCTCCTTTCTTCGATGGAGTTCCTCCTTCACGGTAACAGTTCAAACGGGAACTTTTCTTTGCAGGAGTCTCTGCTGCGTTTCTCAGTAAAAGCTCAGCTCTGCATTCCAGCTGACTGAAGAAGATCTTTGGTTACAGCTCTGTACAGTGTTTTACAAGCGAAGCCTATGCAGTCAGAGAGGTACTAAGCCCCAGAGGGTTTCGTGGAGCTTTCTCCCAGGTCAGTATGGGTAGGATTGCAGTCATGTTCCTGTAAACTTAATTGTGTGAGATTCTATTTGTGGTTTGTTTGTTTGTTTGTTTGTTCTGGGTGCCTGTGTTTTGTGAGGGAGCTTTTAACCGAAGTTAGCTTCTTTGAGTATAAAGAATAGAAAGTGTGTGTATGTGTGTGTGTGTACACACACACACACACAGTGGAGGCTGGTAACTCCTATTTCGGTGGGGCTCCTAATCCACTGCAGGTTTTACCTGGAGCTTTATAGGAGCTATCCATGGTGCTGAATTCCATCCCCAAAATAGGTTCACCGCCACGGAGCACCACGGATAGCTGCTATAAAACACCAAATAAAGCCTGCAATGGATTAGGAGCCCCACCGAAACAGAAGTCACCACCCTCCCCTGAATTGGAGCATTAATGTCAACCCACACGTGACCTGTTCTTCAGTTAGGCCACAATCCTATGCAAGTTTAGACGGGAAAAAGGCCTATAACTCCCAGCATGCCCCAGCCAGCTGGCTGGGGCATGCTGGGAGTGGTAGGCCTTTTTCCCGTCTAAACTTGCATGGGATTGCGCCCTAAATCGTGGAGATGTAATGCTTTAATAGCTCCACACCAAGACTTATTTATTTATTTATTTATTTATTTGTTAGTATTTCTGAATCGCCCATCTGGCCGGCAAACCGGCCACTCTGGGCGATGTACAACATGATAAAATACATTTAAAATACATGATATAAAATACATTTAAAACAGTATCAAACAGTATAACTTTTAAAATCTTAGCCCACCCCATATTCCCGCCTGAATAACCATGTTTTTAGTGAGTGGCGGAAGCTCAGCAAAGAGGGGGCATGGCGGATGTCACTAGGGAGGGAGTTCCACAGTACGGGGGCCGCCACAGAAAAGGCCCTCTTCCTCGTCCCCACCAGTCTAGCTGCTCTGGCTGAAGGGACAAGGAGAAGGCCATCTGCGGCAGATCTTGTTGAGCGGCCCACTTGGTGTTGCTGGAGATGCTCCTTGAGAGAGACTGGACCGGAGCCGTATAGGGTTTTAAAGGTCAAAACCAACACCTTCCTTGAATTTGGCTCGGCAAGCAACTGGTAGCCAGTGCAGCTCCTTGAGCGCTGGTGTGATGTGATCCCGGCGGCGGCTGCCTTTAACCAGGCGAGCCACCGCGTTCTGTACCAGCTGTAGCTTCCGAACCGTCTTCAAGACTTGGTTCTATAATTGTTGGTTTTCCTTCCACTGCATGACAGAAAGCAGCCGCTGGAGAAAATAGGTTCACCACCACCACTCCCAAAATAAGTTCGCCGGCACAGAGCACCATGGATAGCTCCTATAAATATCCAAATAAAACCTGCAATGGATTAGGATCCCCATAGGAGTCACCAACCTCCACTGTGTAGATACACACACACACACACACACACACACACACCTTGGGGGCATGATTATGGATTCTCAATCATGATGAGTCCCTGCAGTACCACTGCAGATGTGCACATCTGCCAGCCAGTCAATTGCTGTTAAGCCAGGGAAGAACATACCGTACTTCAGTTCAGTATTTAGGCTTTGTTTCAGTGTGGGATGAGGTTGCTTGCACACCAAAGCCTTCACAGAAAAAAATACGGGTTTAGAAGATGCGAAGGAAGAGAAAGAGACAGGCAGCAGAAGAGCGGCGGACTCTCCCACTGGAAATCAACGGGAAGTGAAAAGGGGATAACTAAAACCAACAAGATTCGTTATGAAACTAACACCATTCGAATGGATGAGCAAGAAGAGAACAATTGAAAGTTTTGATGATGAAAAGTGAATGGAGTAACAAAACAAATGCAAACATTTTTGCACACCCGAAACTGTTCTTCAGACTTTCATCAAAGAGCCAGTGTGAAAGAACATACATTGGGTGTGTGCCCCTCCAAAGTTCCTCCATAATTTTTTTTTGGGGGGGTGTTCTTTGTGTCTCTTCTCCATGGCTGCTGGAGCAGTAAGGCAGAAGTGGCTCCCTTAAACCCATCCTTTCCTAACTTAGCCCTTTGCCAGCATTTCCCTTCTGCCGCCTCCACCTCCTTTCCTGCTGGAGATGCTAATACTCACCGCAAAAACCTCACTTCTGGGTTTTCGTTCTACATCACACCCACATTAGGGAAATGAAAGGTTTTTTTTTTTTTTAAATGCTAAAAGAAACACGCCCAGTACCCCCAAATTGAATCATTCATTTGCTTCCATGTTTGATCATATACAGTAATACCTTGGATTGCAAGTAACTTGGCTTGAGAGCGTTTTGCAAGACAAGCAAATTTTTAAATATTTATTTAATATTTTTTTTTACTTGACATACAAGCAACGTCTTGCAAGACAAGTACCGTAGTACGGCTTAAATTAAAAAATCTCTGTACAAATTTTTTTTGGGGGGGGGCTTTCATTTTGATATAAGACTGTTTTGGATTACAAGCACGTTTCCGGAACGAATTACGCTCTCAATCCAAGGCATGTACTGTATATCTATTTTGAACGGTAAAACGAAGTCCTTTTGGGAAATACACAGAGTGGCTTGCCTGCCTCATGAAGCTAGGATTTGAGCACCAGCAGGGGGGGGGGGAAGACTTCCACCCCAGCCTTTTGGAAGGGGGAACTTTCCCACCTACGGCAGTTCCCCTTTCCAAAGGTCGCTCCCTTGCAAACCACTTCCCAGACCCTGTAGAGCAGTGGCTCTCAACCCTTTTTTTTGCCCCGTGCACCCCTTTCACCATATGTCAGGATGTCATTCCCCCCGCCTTTCCAAGACTGTCTGACTCAAAAACTGTGCCATACAATAAGGTGTGATGTCCTGTAGAATCTGTGTAGAACTGTAACTTGTAGGAAAAGATCAGTATTCCAACACTTTGAGTCTGTGGTCCCAATTCCCCCCCCCTGAAACCCTAAAATCTCCCCCCCCCCGGGCGGGGGATTCCCCCCTGGTTGAGAACCCCTGCGGTAGAGCTTTGGGGCAGCGTTTGATGCATCGGAGCAGAGGGGGCACAACATTCAAGGGGTGCAAAATCTGAGCAGCGGGCTGCAGCTCAGTGGTGGGGCCCTTGCTTGGCATGCGGAAGGTCCCAGGTTCAATCCCCGCCATCTCCAGGTAGGGCTGGGGGGAAAGCCCACCTGAAACCCCGGAGAACTGCTGTCAGCCCGTGTTGACAACACTGGGCTCAGGTGGACCCATGGTCTGACTCGGCATAAGGCCGCTTCCGATGTTCCTATGCAAGTCCGAGGGGGCAATAATTGCAGGGTGGGCATTAAATGATGTGTGCGGAGGGGGGAAACTGGCGACTCCTATTTCAGTGGGGGTCCTAATCCACTGCAGGTTTTATTTGGAGATTTATATAGGAAGTATCCACAGTGCTGAACTCCATCCCCCAAATAGCTTCACCACCATGGATAGCTCCTATGAAGCTCCAAAGCCGTGGCTTACGGTGTAGTGGGGGCGATGGTTATTTCTCCTCAAAAAAGAGTGTCCCGATGATGCTGTGTTGTTGTTATACCAGCCAGTGAGGCGGTGAATTTTGTGGGGCCGTTTTTGCCACACCCTAGTTCGCCTCCCTTCAGTCACCCACTTCCTCAACTGATCTAAAGATGTCCCCCCCGCCGCCCCTTCTTTCTGCTCAAATGGGGCAGGCACATGCATAACAAACATGGCTGCCTCCGTCACAGTTAATTCAATCCTCAGGAAGTCAGTTGTGACAGTTCTGGCTGACGTGGAAAGAGGCTCCCCGGAGAAGGAAGAGAGATTCCAGCAAATGGCAGGCCGGGGCAGTGTTGGGAGAAGTTTCGTCACCAAATCCACCCCAGCCCACACGCGCGCGCACACGTACATAAAAACGGTCCCTTTCTGAAACTAAGCCTCCTTCCCTGACTCACAAGAAGATCACGGGAACAGGCGTTGTGTAATATACACACCAAGTAGGCAGGGCAAAAATAGACCAGGGTGACAAATAAGTCAGGGTTGTTGAACTTCTTTAATCCGAGGGCCAAAGCGCCCGGGGGCCACATTCCAGTGGTGGGAGGGGCCAGAGGCAAAAGAAGGCAGGTCCAAATACCCAAAATACCAGCCTATTGCAGTTTCATAGATTTCAGAGTTGGAAGGAGCCTACAAGGCCATGGAGTCCAACCCCCTGCTCAATGCAGGAAACTAGAGGAGGGCTCTCCCATCCATGTAATAACCAGGCCTGACCTTGCTTAACTTTCCACGCTCAGACAAGCTGAGCCAGCGTGAACCACACAGGCCAGCTCTTGCTCCCAGTAACTGAGCCTTAGGAGGGATACTTCAACCTTTTAGATTGGGGGAAAACTGCGGAAAAGCTAGTGGGAAATCACCAGACGACCAGCTCCTGGGGGAAAGGAGGTGGCGAATGGTGAAGGGAGCTATCTGTGGAACCCAAGAGGGCCAACTTGAGACCCCAGGTGGGCCGCATCCGTCCCATGGCGCTGAGGTTCAACACCCCTGCCATAGGTCAACAATGACAGGGTTCAGACAGCATGATAACACACACTCAAGGGTTGAATGTGGGTTGAGTGTGGGTGGTTGTTGTTGTTATTATTATTATTAGTATTATTATTATTATTATTGTTATTTCTTTTTTTTTTAATTTTTATTTATATTTTTAAAGAACACACATACACACAAAAAAACATAAACCTACAAATCATACACTACAAGTGCACCCGTCACCCCGGGGCCAAAACCAATTCTATCCACATAATCCATTATTAATCTATATTCCAAAAATACACCATATCATGACATGGCTTACTCCCTTTTATTATTATTATTTCTATACCGCCCAATAGCCGTAGCTCTTGTTGGTGAAGAAACATGGGTCATTGTATTGTCTGGACCCAGCTGCACGAACAAGCCATAGCTTGTTAACCACAAACAACCCATGAAGAGAACTCATGGTTTGTTGGTGGGTTGTGAACTGTGGGTTGTTCACCATGGTTTGTTATCTCGGCTGGGTTCAGACAACACGACAACCCATATTGCAATAACAACCCGCGGATCAAACACAATAACCCACACTCACCCCATACTGAAACCTTGAGTGTGGGTTATCATCTCGTCTGAACCCAGTCAATGAAACCAAACTAGCCGCTGCTGCTCACCCCTCTAGCACAGCCTCCCCCCAACCTGGCACCCTCCAGATGTGTTGGACTACATCTCCCACCATTCCCAGCCAGCATGGGGATGCTGGAGGCCGTACAGGTTTGGGGGAGGTTGCTCTAGTACACGGCATCCCTCCATTTGGGTTGAACAGCGTGGCAGGCGAGGAGCGAGGGAGCGAGGGAGGAAAAGGAAGCAGAATGCATTGAGAATGGAGAATCGTTCTCATCCAGAAGACCTCCTGGGACCACGGTAGACCTTTTCAGATAACATATCTGGTTATTATTTGGATCCTGCATTGAGCAGGGGGTTGGACTCGATGGCCTTGTAGGCCCCTTCCAACTCTACTTTTCTATGATTTTCTATATCCACAAATAGGAAAGCACAAATAGGAATAGGATGGGGAGAATTGCACCAGCTGGACCCAATAATCCATCCACATCTTCATCGCCCTGAATTTATTGTCCATATAGGAGAGGGGGGGCTGAAGCTTCCCAAATTCCCCGGGCCTTGTCACCTCACGCACAGTCACCTCAGGCACTTTTCTCCCAGCTGGGATCATTTTCTGGTGTCAGATCTCAGCTGGGAGAAAAGGGCCCGCACTGCAGGGAGGTAAAGCAGGGAAGGGGGTGGGTTCAGCCCTCCTCACCCACGTGTGCCCTTTTTTGGGTATCAGTAAGTCTCCAGCCCACCCACCCCCCGGCTTTATATGGGGCAGATGTGTGAATGGCGATGACCCCCTCCACCCTGGATAGCGTGGCTTTGAATTGCCAGAGGAAACTCAAAAGTGGGATGGGTGAGAATTTTGTTTCAGTTTGATTCCGTGAAGAATTTACCAGAATTGACAAAGTTCTCCATATTAAGGACAAAAAGAACTTGAGATTTTATTTTTTAAAAAATTGAATGTGGGAGAAACCGAAATGCACAGGTTCGTCCGTCCATCCATCCATCCATCCAGTGCTCCGCTCTTAAAAGTCTGGGGTTGAATCCCTGGCTGCATATTCAACCACTGTGGTGCTGAAATTAGGGTTGCCACCTCTTTTTTTTCTTTTCTTTCCCTGACAGGTGCCTCATCTTGAATAGCTATATGGCAGGTAAGTACATCATGGTTCTTTCCACACCGGGCATAACTTCAGCTATTTAAATGTGGCGGGTGCAGCTGGGCGAGAATTCATTTCAGTTGATTCAGAGTTTGCCAAACTTCGCTAAGTTCTCCATCCATATTCGGGAGAGGAAGGACGCGAGCTTTAAAAATGTGGGAGAACGAAAGCGAAACAGCAGACAGATCCGCCCATTCCTAGGCCGCCGAAACTTCTTCTCAGGCGAAACATTCGATGGATTTCGAAGGCAGCACAACAAAGAGTTTCCGCAAAGACAAGCGGACTTTCCCCCCAAAGATGTCCCCCTTACGTTCGAAACTTCCCAAACAGTTCCCTTGCTTGTTTTTTTTTTTGTTCTCTTGGGCCTTCAGAGAGGAAATTCGGGGGCGCCGGGGAGCTGTTTCCTTCGCCAAGGGTTAGCCGTGAGTGAACCGGAGAGCTGTTTTGCTTTGCTCTGACCGCCGGTGACAACAGGGTGTCGCATTTGCCACACTGAACGGGGCAAGCTGGTGTGGGCCAGCTTTCCTGTCCGGCCGGGAGCAGGCGTGAGCTTTGGTGGGAGAGTGAGAGAGAGAGAGAGAGTCTGTCAAGCAGGGCAGCCTTTGCTGCAACTCTTTCCCATCCCCTCTGGAGCCAGCCTGGACAGGCAGCAGCAGCAAAGTCATCGTGGGCACGCCTCCTCCTCCTCCTCCTCTTTCACCACCCCTGTTGTTGCCGCCGCCGCCGCCGCCACTGCTGCTGTTCTTACAAACCGGGACAGAAACAAGCGAGGCGTCGGGAGGAAGGCAAGAGAGGAGCCACCAGAGAGGAAGCTCTGAATGTTCAATTCATTTATTTGCTTAAAGAGCCGCTGAACATGGAAAAGGAAGGCAACCTAGCAAGATGAGAGACTGCCCAGGAAATCTGAAACTGTAAGTTGTGTGTGTGTGTGTGTGTGTGTGAGAGAGAGAGAGAGAGCGAGAGAGAGAGAGAGAGCGCACCGACAGGTTCCTGAACATCTTGCACAGCATGTTTTTGAACGCCTCTGCATATTTCTGCGCACTCCAGCACAGAGTTCCATAGATCAAACTCTAGAGATCAGGCGCTCTGTGAAAGTTATGTAGACCTCACATAAACACACACACACACACACACCAGTGTCCCCCAAGCCTATATAGTAGGGGGTGTTTCCTCCTCTTTTCCTCCAGTTTGTGATTGCTTAATCTTATCAGGATTTTAATCTCAATCTCTCTCATCATATATGCTCTATTTTTAGATGCTGTCTCTTCAACCCATGGTTTTAAATAGGGTGTGACCCGCCTGCGTGGAGTTTGGAGAGTGTGAACAACTTTATAACAATCTTTCCCACCTTGGCGCCCTCCAGGTGCTTTGGACTACAACCCCCATCACCCTCAGCCAGATGAGGACAGTGGGGTTGTCATCCAACTCATCTGGAAGGCGTAAGTTGGGGAAGGCCACTCTAGAATGTCCCACAGAACAGCTCTGCCACCTAATTCCATAGGTCAGCCCGCCGATCTTCCGTGGGAGAGAGGTACAGTCCGCTTCTCTGTGCATACTTACTCAGACATGAGCCCCACTGTATTCAGGGGGAACTTAATCCCACCCAGATCGGTGTGCATCACATTGCAACCTTGAGCATTTAAAAAATAATAATAAAGGATGTTTTAAAAATTCTTTTGGGGAAGTGATATGGGCAACCATGTGGATTGCAAAAAGGTATAAGCGGGGAAAGACATTTGGTTTATGGCTGCATAATATAGTCATGCATTATAAAGTTATTTCAAGATGGTTGTATTTACATTATAAAAGTTAATTCAAAAAAGATGGTGACCTGTTTGGTTCTGAGTAGACATGAGCAAACTCTGGCTGTTGGCCCCATTTTGTATTCTTCAAGGTGCCTAGAGCAACATAGAAGGGGATTGGTACCCCATTGTACCCGCATAACAACCCTGCGAGGTAGACTAAGCAGACTGAGAAACAGCGATTTGCCCGAGGCTGCCAAATACACTTCATGTCTAATTAGGGATCCGAAGCCAGAGCTTCCAAGTTCAATATTGTATCCACTGAAATTGGTAAATGGGTTAGAAAGCAGAGTTCTGTATGTTGTGTGTTGTGTTAGGAGCACACAGGTTTGGCCACTACTAACAAGTCATTCAACAATTAGGTCTTTGATGAGTCAAGTTGTTTACTAGTCTCCCTGGAAGAGTTGTGAGAACAAAGACAGGCCTAGAAAAATACTTTAATGAAAGCTATATTGTGATTTCTGCCTCAGTTCACGCCGGGAGTGGATGTCTTCTGCACAGGGGATCTGGTTTTTAAGGAGTTGTCATCTACTCTTTGTTGGGGCTTTGCCCAGGCAGAGACTGTTGTGGTGATCATCTCAGCCTCTTTCTCTGTCATACTTGAATATTTATTTTTATATGCGTGGCTTTTAAATAAATACTGTGACCTGCTCAGAGTCCTACATTTTGGACAGGGTAAAATGCAGATACAGAAATAAGTTTTACAAAACCGTATCGAGTGATTGCACACAAATCACCCATGTAGCCCCGCAGAATAGGTTAGCTGCAGCTTGAATGCTATGCTCATGGCAAAATCGTTTCTCTGCAGTACGGATGCCAGAACATTACAAGCTAGCACAGAACACATTCTCCCCAAGGACCGTCATGAACGATGTAATGTGCATCTTTCTGGACAGGCGAGCCTCCAGAAAAATTAGCAGTGTGCAGCACACCCTCCAACATCTGACAGTATGAATTTTAAACTAAGTACAGTTGTTTGCTTAACATAAACAAGAGGTCGAGAGGGAGCAAGCCAGATTGAATTTTTCTGAGGTCTAGCGTCATGCACCGCCACTATGTTTTGAACTATTCACTTCAAAGTAGGTATATATTTCCTTCAGCTTGGAAAGCTGCAAGAAATGCATGCCGATACTATAAATCTTGCTTCGAAAGCACTACCGTTTGGGGATTTATTTATTTTTTAATGGCTCTGTGCTAGAAAAAAAAATGGTGAGATCCAGTTTCAAGGGTATGAGAGTGTACACCGGACAACCAAAATAGGCACAGGTGGCACACATGAGCTCCAGGATTAGGAACACATTCAGTACACATTACCAAGCTGTACATGCACAGAGAATATCACTGTACCTATTTATTAACTGCAGTCGGAAGATTTGTAACTCTAGAGTTCATATGACTCCACAGAACCTTATGACACACATGCCAACACACATACACATGCACAGAAGATCCCTTAATTTCAAAATACTGGTCTGGCCTAAGTGTTCTTTTAGTCTGTGTATTATTTAAACACAATCAAGTTTATTTTGGGAGGCATTTATTTGCTTGGAGTCAAGGCAGCGCTAGCAAACTTGTGGCAAGATGCAGCAATTGTGTTCACGAAAATCTTCTGTCTCTCACGATGTGTGTTGCCATTCATGCTGAAAGGACAGGGGCGTGTGTGTGCACAAAATGAGGATAGTTACAGGAACTGAGATCACTTCTTGCAAACTCTGAAGAGATCAGATGTTAGCAGGCGTTGTCAGAGGAACTCGAGTCTTAGTCAATGAATGGACTGTGGGGAGCGGAAACCAGTCTGCCTCGTTCATGTTCAAAATGCTAGGATGTGTAGATTTGCAATGTATGTTTCCCAGATCTGGTGTTGCTCCTGTGAGAAACTGCTGTGCTCGTTCACAGTATGAAAATATACTGGCTATTGAACAGATATGGCAATGATTGTTGGGGAGGAACCCTAGCTCTGTGGTGGAATACCTGCTTTGCATGCAGAATGTCCCAGGTTCGATCCCCGGCATTTCCAGGTAGGGCTGGGAAAACTCCTGCCTGAAACCCTGGAAAGACATTGCTGCCAGTCAGTACAGTATTGGCAATACTGGGCTCAAAGGACCCAGGCAGAGGCAGTGTTTGGGGTGGCCCGCTAGGATGGAGCCCCAAATCTCAGGGAGGCCCTCTGCCCTACCACCTTGCTGTCCATGGGCACTTGCAAGGTACAGGGGCCCGGATGATCTCTGTTGCATCTGGATAAATGGCTTTTTGCCCACATGTGCTTCACCTCCTGCTGCCAACCCCCCTGAATCTTTCCACCTGAGGTTTTTTTCTGAAATCAAATGCCCCCCTCTTCCTGTCCATACACCAAGGATGTTGAAGAGTCCTTGGTTTCGAGTCACGAGTCAAGTCACGAGTCTTTGGACCCAAGTCTCAAGTCCGAGTCCGAGTCCTTGGTCCAAAATGGTGACTTACGAGTCACGAGTCACGAGTCACTCCCAAAGCTGACTCCACGAGTCCCTATTAAAATCAATGGGGTTTTTTCCCCACAAAATAAGGCTATTTCAGATGTGTGGCTTAAATAAATTCTAGGCACAAGTGTGCCTTTTTATTTCAAAACTCTGCAACTGATTTTGGCAAGAACAGACCAGGCAGACAAACCCAAAATAATCAGACAGGCAGAGGAGGCAGGGAACCCCAAAGCAGGCAGGCAGAGGCAGCCAAACCCAAAATGTCTGAAAGGTTGCATTTTAGGAAAATGATTTTAAAAAATAAACTTGCTGTACTTCCTAAAACCTATCCATGTTGCATTTGAGGCACACGATTTTGGAACACGAGTCCTTGGTCTCGAGTCCCGAGTCGAGTCTCGAGTCCCATTAAAAATATTGGGACTCGAGTCTGACTCGAGTCAGAGGGGGGACTCAGTCCGACTCACGAGTCGAGTCCTGGAGTCCGAGTCCCCATCCCTGCCATACGCCCCGTTTTACAAATAGGGGTGTCCTTAGGAGACAGGGTCTTTTAAAGACACATACCGAGCGAGACTTTAGAGCATGTGTAAATTAGCACATGCAAATTTGTGTGGGGTGGGGTTTGCCCTGTGGGCTTGAGGCCCAGATCTTTTCGGTACCTAACTCCACCCCTGGACACAGGGTCTGACTCAGTGATAAAGCAGCTTCCTATGTCCTATATATAGGTCATTGGATGCATATAAGCCCCGATTCCAATGAGCTGTCCTGCGTGTGTGTGTGGATGTGGTTGCGCGTGCATGCTTCCCCCCCACATCCCGAGGATCACTCCTGTGGTGTGCCGCAGCTGAGTGCAGAATGTGCACGCTGGAGCTTTTTATGAACCAGCCTTATGATAACCGAGCGGGCACGAAGCACAAATGCAACGAACGAGCCAAACACAACGAGGCAGCCTTCCCTGATCTGGCGGCGCCCTCTGGATATGTTGGACCGCAACTCCCAGAATCCCCCAGGCTGCTGCCTGGGGGATTCTGGGAGTTGTCGTCCAACACATCTGGACGGTGCCCTGTTGGGGAAGGCTGCAACAAGGCATCAGAGGCGGGTGGGAATCAAAGCCACCTGGGCCAAGGTCTGGAGGAGGGAACTGCGGGCCGTTCCAGCTAGGCCTCAGGCAAACACGGACCAGAATCCTAGTGTGCCGGGGAGTCGGATGACCTCAACGAGCCGATCCGGCACCATTTCCTATTTATTTACCACTCCGAGGTCTGTGTAACGCCCTCACTTGGGGCATCTACTTGCTGAGTGGAGCCCGACCCTCTCTGTTTACAGCTGTGCCCTGCTTGCTCTCTGGCAGGTCTCGCCTTTCTACCCTGCTTGTTCGGCCCCGTTGTAGCGTGCTGGGCCTTGCAGCCGTAGGAACTGCAGCTCTACTGCTAGATCCCATCTGGACTTCAGCCAGTTGCTGGGGCCTGACCTTCCTGCGTTAGCCGGAGTATCAAAACACGGCCTCTAAACAATCCCTCTGGCACCAAATGGGAATGCTGTTGCATTCCTTGCTTAAACGGAGTCAGAATGTTTCGTTGGTCCCATTTCCCCATCTTTGCACTCCCACCGACCCTGGCCATTCCTTCTCAAGTGCAGTAACCTGAGTGCCAGAGAGAGAGAGAGAGAGAGAGAGAGAGAGAACTAACTGCTCTAACTGCTGTGGTCTCCTTCCCCGATGTCTGTTTGGGGTAAGAAAGAGCATTTGGAGACTTCGGGGCTTTTCTACATGAGGCATGGATGGTGCTGTTGTGATTCCTTACTCACGGTTGCTTCAGGGCCGGATTAACATAGGGGCGATTGGAGCGGCAGCTCCAGGCCCATAACAGAAAACAGGCCCACAATATAGGGACGCGCGGCACGATTTGAGTTAGCTCTGATCGTTATCATTCAGCATAATTAATGATTTTTTCAAGATTAGAAAGGTGTTCTAAGCACATCTGCATTACAGGCTTGAGGCAAGACCTAGCAAGAACTGTTGTTCTCAAATTAGCATTTCGGTAGGTTTTTGCATTTCAATCACTGTTACTACATTTCTTTGAAGCACATGGGGGCTTGCTAGGGTCTGTAATATTTAGATTTAGAAGGGACCTCTCTCTCCAGCCTCGAGCAAAAGATCTTTCTGATTCGCAGCTCAATTGTTCAAATGCTAGTTTAACAAAAAAAACAAAAACAAAAACAAAACAAAGCAACAAGGACAACACAATTATTCTTGGTCAAGCAAAGCTTCCTGGCTTTTTGTTGTGGCTGCTTTTTCTTTTTTAATAAATAAATTTGGGGGAAATTGGGAAGACCCTTACTGATGAGCTGCAGGAGTTTTTGAGTTTTGGCACTTTAATGGTAATTAAAATATTTAATTTGTTTTAATATAAAATTGCGTCTTCATTTTATTTATTTCCATAAAAAAGCCCACCAAAATCCTCAGCACCAGGCCCATAATGCTCTTAATCCGGCCCTGGGTTGCTTATGGGCTCGTTAGACAATGTCATGATCCTCCAGTTTCACTGCGCTATTCCACTATAGCACTATAGAGCTTGGATCTCAATGCGGCGACAAAACCAAAAGTAGACACAGCGATTAACAGCACAATTAATGCCAGTATCAGAGGCAGTATGCCTATGTACACCAGTTGCTGGGGAACATGGGTGGGAGGGTGCTGTTGCACTCGATGTCCTGCTTGTGGGTTTCCCGTGGGGCAGCTGGTTGGCCACGGTGTGAACGGAAAGCTAGACTAGATGGACCCTTGGTCTGATCCAGCAGGGCTCTTCTTAGGTTCTTATGTTCTTACGTCTTGTGTATAAAAGCCCCCAAACAGGCTGAGGCTACAATCCTTTGTGTACTTTCCTGCAAGTAAGTCCTGTTGAACACAGCAGGTCTTTCTTCTGTGCAAACATTATAGGGTCGTGCAGTCAGGTGGCAAGACGGACTGTGTCCACTTCAGGGTGCAGGTGGAGAATGGGGATATATGAGAATTTTGTTTCCGTTCGCAAATCATGCAAGCGTGTCCCGTTCACGATCCCAAACATGGATGCAAGCAGAAGTGCTATCTTTTTCAGAAATGTTCGCAAATTCCCGATTTTTCCTTTGCATTCAAAAAATACATTGGTTTTTTTTTAATGTGCGCACTTTGAAACGTGCATTTCCGGCCAACATGGTGCATTTTCATGCTTTAGTCAATGGGGGTGGGGGGGAGTGCCGAAAACGGCATCCCTGAAAGAATTCTCCTACGCCCTCCCATAATGTGCAGGGTCACGCCTGGTGTCACGGCTGTAGCTCAGTGGCAGAGCACCTGCTTTGCATGCAGAAGGTCCCGCGTTCGATCCCCGGCATCGAACTCCTGCCCGAAACCTTGGAGAACCGCTGCTGCCGGCCAGTGTCGACAATACCGGACTAGACAGACCAAGGGTCATAGTATCACAGACTCATCAACAGGGATGTTGAAGAGTCCTTGGTCTCGAGTCACGAGTCGAGTCACGAGTCTTTGGACCCGAGTCTCGAGTCCGAGTCCAAGTCCTTGGTCCAAAATGGTGACTCACGAGTACCGAGTCCCAAGTCCCTCCCAAAGCTGACTCCACGAGTCCCTATTAAAATCAATGGGGGGTTTTCCCAACAAAATAAGGCTACTTCAGATGTGTGGCTTAAATAAATTCTAGGCACAAGTGTGCCTTTTTATCTCAAAACTCTGCCACTGATTTTGACAAGAACAGACCAGGCAGACAAACCCAAAATAACCAGGCAGGCAGAGGAGGCAGGGAACCCCAAAGCAGGCAGGTAGAGGCCTTTGTCTTGGACAATTCAAACTGTGGAACTGGTTAAGAAGAGACCAAGCAGGCAGAGGAGGCAGGGAACCCCAAACAGGCAGGCAGAGGCAGCCAAACCCAAAATGTCTGAAAGGCTGCATTAGGAAAATGATTTTAAAAAATAAACTTGGATTGTTACTGCAACTAGGTCCTGACAGCACCTGCAGGTGGCATCAAGCAGGGATGTTGACGAGTCCTTGGTCTCGAGTCCCGAGTCGAGTCTCGAGTCCCATTAAAAATATGGGGACTCGAGTGCGACTCGAGTCAGAGGGGGGACTCAGTCCGACTCACAAGTCGAGTCCTCGAGTCCGAGTCCCCATCCCTGCTCATCAAATAGTAGAGTTGGAAGGGGCCTACAAGGCCATCGAGTCCAACCCCCTGCTCAGTGCAGGAATCCAGGTCAAAGCATCCCTGACAGATGGCTGTCCAGCCGCACCTTGAATGCCTCCAGTGTGGATCTCACTCAGTGAGTATAAGGCAGCTTCCGATGTCCCCATTCTCTCGCCCCTTATTGTTTGTCTTTAACATCTCATATTTGGAGGCATGCTGCATTTGTACATGGAGGCTCCACGGGCCGATCATTCATTCATTCATTCATTCATTATCACATTTCTATACCACCCAATAGCCAAAGCTCTCTGGGCGGTTCACAACAATTAAAACCATAAAACACAACACAATAAGATAGGATATCATGGTTAATACCCACTGCCCAACCTTTAATTCTCGCAGAGAATCTCACCCACCCACCCACCCCGCCACTGAAATCTCTGCCTCTCCCTTCACCGACCGATCTGAAAATAGCCCTGGGCACAGTTCTGTCCTGGGTGAGCACCGAGAACACACACTGAACGCAGTGAAGATGTTGCAAAATGGGTTTGGGCAGAGGCAGTGTTAGGGGGCAGCCCGCTAGGGCTAGAGACCCGAATCTTTCACTTGGAGCCCTGAATCTCTGGGAGGCCCTCTGCCCCACCACCCTGCTGTCCGTGGGCACTTGCTGAAATAAAGGTCCAGGGGCCCTGAGGATCTCTCTGTTGCATCTGGAGAAGCTGGCTTTTGGCCCACGTGTGCTTCACCTCCTGCTGCCTCCCCGCAAATCTTTCTGCCGGAGGTTTTTTTTTCTGAAAGCAAATGTCCTCCTCTCCCTTGTCCATGCATCCTCCCCCCCCCCTTTTTTTTTTTACAAACAGGACTTTCCTTTAAAGGGTCCTTTAAAGACACACAGAGAAAGAGACTTCAGAGCATATGTAAATTGACATGTGCAAATGTATGCTTCTTCTTTTTTCTGTCCTTTGGGCCTGAGCCCTGGGTCTTTTCAGTACCTAACCACCCCTGGATTTGGGGCAGCCGGAGGGATCTTGGCAAGCCACGCCACGCCCAGCAGCACCCAGATGCCCTTTGCTCTCTGAGCAGCTCTTGCTGCATTCCCAACTTTAAAAAGGACTTCGACCCTCCTGGGCCGGCTCCGCTCCTGCAACCAACAACCCTGGTTGGCCTGTACTCTGTAATAACCCACAATCCGGCTCCTTGTCGGAGTGTGGAGCAGGTGTTTTAATGCCTGGGCCTGGAGATTACTATGGGGACACAGGGAGGAAGTGGGCGGGGAGATATTTCCCCCCCCCTCTCTCATAATACTAGAACCCAAAAGGGTCATCCCATGAAGCTGATTGGTGGGAGATTCAGGGGAGATAAAAAAGGAAGTCCTTCTTCACACAGGCACAGAGTTAAACTGTGGAATTCACTTCCACAAGATGCAGTGATGGTTCCACCAATTTGGAGGGCTTTAAAAGGGGATCGGACAGATTCGTGGAGGAGAAGGCCATCGGTGGCTACTAGTCCTCATTGGCTGTATGCTGCCTCCAGTGTCAGAGACAGTATGCTTATGTTCACCAGTTGCTGCTGGGGAACATGGGCGGGAGGGTGCTGCTGCCCTCATGTCCTGCTTGTGGGTTTCCTGTGGACCCTTGGCCTGATCCAGCAGGGCTCTTCTTGTGTTCTTATGTGTTGGACTCCCTGCCCCACCCCTGGCAGCATTGCTCTCGAGAGCGACACAGGCTGCAATATGTGGCTACAGCTTTTCTCATCCCTGAATGACCAGCTGTGCTGGCCACAATTCCCTCTCTCCTGCCCAGTTATCAAGGAGGACTCCTAGTGATGAGTAAACGCACCCCGATAGACAGTGTGTAATTTGCTTGCCAGGTGTTCCAAATCCCTCCGTCCAATCTCAGACGAAAGTTCTCTCCCTTATTCCAAGTTCTCGTCTTTGTATATCCCAACTGTTACAGAGAAGCACAGCTCTGCTTGCCCACCCGCCGCCAGCCCTCCAGCCATCCCAGGCTGCATCGTGCCCTTCCCGGCCGCCTCTTCCTTGAGACACCGAGTGTGCGCGCTCCCGGCCAGCGCTGCTGTCTTCAGACTGAGATAGCTTTTTGGCCAGGCATCATGTGCCTGGAATGCCCACGTGGCCACCCCATGTGGTGTGGTCACATGCAGTGCCAGCTCCAGGTTTTTGAGGGACCTTGGACAAAGCACCCTCCATGGCCCTCCTCCCTCCATAATAATATTAATAATATTTTATTTATTACCCGCCTCTCCATCTAGATCGAGGCGGGGAACAACAGAAAATATAAAATACCTAAACTAAAACAACACAATATATACTATTAAACATCTTAAAACATCCTAAAAACATCTTAAAACATCTTTAAAACATCTTAAAAACATCTTTAAAACATCCTAAAATTCCGCCGGATAGGCCTGCCGGAAGAGTTCAGTCTTTATGGCTTTTTTAAAGTCCAAAAGACTGACAAGTTGACGTATCTCCTCCGGCAGGCCATTCCATAATCTGGGAGCAGCAGAAGAGAAGGTCCTCTGGGTAATGCTAGTCAGCCTAGTTTTGGCTGACTGAAGCAGATTCTTCCCAGAGGACCTAAGTGTGCGGGGTGGATTGTACGGGAGAAGGCGATCCCGTAGGTAGCCTGGACCCAAACCATGTAGGGCTTTAAAGGTAATAACCAACACTTTATACTTCGCCCGGAAACTGATTGGCAGCCAGTGGAGTGCTTTTAAAACTGGTGTGATATGGGCACCCCTAGGTGTACCAGCAACCAGTCTGGCTGCCATATTTTGTACTAATTGAAGTTTCCGGACTAGGTATAAAGGTAGCCCTATGTACAGCGCATTACAGAAGTCGAGCCTCGAAGTTACCAGTGCGTGCACTACCGTCTTTAGGTCTTCCAACTCTAGGAAGGGGCGCATGAGTACCTTCTCGCCTCCATGGTCACCAGCTCCTCCTCCTCCTCCTCCTCCTCCTCCTCCTCTTCCTCCTCCTGGCTCCCACTTGCTTGCTTGCCAGGCAGAGCGCCAGGGAGCAAGCGGGCCGTGGCATCTCCCGCTCCTCCTTCTCACCACCACCATCGTCGGGCCAGAGCGAGGGGCAGGGGAACAAGCAGCTTGCAAGGGCGAAGTGGTGGAGCAAGACCAGGAGACTCTTGTCCATGGGCCCCTGCTGGGCTGTGGGCCCTCGGCAGGTGCCCGACCAGGCCTACTCTTGACACTGGCCCTGGTGGTCACCTGACTGTTCCAGGAAGTGCCTGTTGGGCAGAAACGCTGCCTCCGAAGACAGCCATGCTGCTGCAAGCATGAAAGGAGGTTCTCTAAAGTCGTAAGAGCTATATTAGAAGAGCTCCTTTCTGGGTGAAAGGACTGAGGAAAGAAAAGCCATGCGTGCCACACAGGTGTTCGTAACCAATCACTATTTGAATCACGAGGTTCATTGGATAGCCACCCAATCTCAGTATCAGGGCCGGTGCAAGGCAGTTTGGTGCCCTAGGCAAGATCAGATATTTAGCGGGGGCCCCCTTCCCACTTGAGCCCTCCCTCCCTCCAGCCCTATGCTCATTATGAAATAAATTTCCCTCCCTGGGAACTGCCGAGCCCCATAGAAAAACTTTGTGGACTTTGAGACTTTTCCTTTGTGTGTTCACGCGGAAAGCAAAGAGGCAACATCAGCCCAGCTGTGCCAGGAACTCCCAAGGGCCTTCTCCTGCTCCATATATATGTAAAAGCCTGTCTCCTCCTGCGGGCAGCACAAGGGATATGAAAAAAGGATGTGAGAGAGGTGTGGTGGCGCTACCTGTGAGGAATAGAGACAAAAGGGCGTCTTGCAGCCTGTCCTACCTCGCAGGGTGGAGGTGCAGAGACACCGGTTTGACTCATACACCTTCTGGGTTGCAGGGGGGGGGGATGCATGTAGTAGAAACATAGCAAAGAGAGTGCCCGTGGATCATCTGGTTCAAATTTCTGCTTCCCCTCCTCTCTCTATCACTTTTTTGCAATATTTCTGCCTTTTGAGGCTTTTTTCTGCCTCAACAGGCATAGGATTGCGCATGGCTGGCTGGGGAATGCTGGGAGTTGTAAGACTTCCCCCCCCCCTCCAAACACACGTAGGATTGCATCCTAAAAGCATTTAAAACCAAAACACAGAAACAGCATGGTAAATAAAATATTGGAGCCCCAGCTAGCCTAAAATACCTTTCCCTCCCTCCCTGGTTGCTGGAAATAACTGCTTTCAGGGGACGTTGAGAGGGAGGGCGAAGGAGGTGTTTGCAGGTGCACCCTTCCCGCCGCCCACCAGCCTCCCATCACTGGCCCCTGCCCGCCTCCGCCTCCTCCAACCTGTCGCCTTCTCTGCCTCTTTTGATGCTGGTTGTGAGGAGGAGCCTGCCTGAAGCTTGAGCGGCACCAGCTTGGAGACGGAGCCCTGAGGTGGAGGAGAGAGAAGGAGGGGCGCGCTTCTTTCGCCTCCCCTTCCCCCGCATTCTGGCGCCCCATTTAGCCTGGCGCTCTAGGCAGCCACCTAGTTCGCCTAATGGTAGCACCGGCCCTGCTCAGTATACACATACGAGCATTAGAAGCAGCATCGCAGATTCAACTTATGAGCCTAATCATCTCGAGCTTTGCCAGCATCACGAGGGAGGACGTGTGAACACAATGTGTCATTTACTGAGAAGTCAAAACAGTTTTTCTGCCCCTGCAGATTTCTTTGGTTTGCCGTGGCAGCACAGAAACGTCGGTTGCTTCTACACAAGCTGTTTAGTCTGCAATTGCCATCCTGTCTTCGGTATGAAGGCTCCAGGCGGCGTTGCTGCCAAAATGTTGCACTCCAGTGTTTTCTCCTGTCTTTTTTCAAACCTGATTTGCAATGGTTCCCCATCTAGTGGGGACCAGCAAAGCGTTGTCTAGGCTTTAAAGAGCCTTGAATTATAATCTTCCTCCTTGTGGCTTCTGCCTCTGGATGCTTCACATTCAGTGCTGCCCTGCATTGCCCCATAACTTACTTTTAATAGCCAACTCCTGTTGCCCAAGGAGTGAAGTTAAATACTGGTTTCTCTCTCTCTCTCTCTTTTTTTTTTTACCCATTTCCTTTTGAATGGCAAAATGACGGTATTTCACAATATTTAAAAGAATTTTTTTTTTTAAAAAAAAAAATGAGAGTAAACCAGCAGTTAAAGCTCCCCTCTGCACTGAACAGGTAATTATAAATTTATTTATTAATTATATTTATACCCCGCCTTTTTTCCTGCAAGGAACCCAAGGCGGCTTACATAATCCTCCTCCTCATTTTTTTCCCTCACAACAACCCTGTGAGGTAGGTGAGGCTGAGAGGCAGTGACGGGCCCAAAGTCACTCCAGTGAGTTTCATGGCTGAGCGGGGGGACTCGAACCCGGATCTCCTGTCCTGAGTCCCAGTCCAACACTCTCTCACCACTACGCCACACTGGCTATAAATTAAGGAGCAATTCATTAGTAATGTTGTGGCCATTCTGAACAGGAAGCAATCGGAGCTGGAAACGGCAAAACTGCTCCTGCACGGCCGGCATGTTTGCCATGGCTCAGCAGCCAAACTCTTATCTTCTCTTTGACAGCAGCATCAAGACGAGGAACAGGCATTTTTGTTGCTGCTTCAGCTTGTTCTCTGCATCTACAGCTGCTGCTTCTGCCTGCAGCTCCATCTTGATCTACTACTGCAGGGGTGCACAACATGTCGATCTGAGGTCGCATGGCCTAGGGATCTCACCGTTCTGGTTTTTTTGCATTCAGAAACGGTGAGCCGGTCTGAGCTAAAGGACAGGAATGTTGAAGAGTCCTTGGTCTCGAGTCACGAGTCGAGTCACGAGTCTTTGGACCCGAGTCTCAAGTCCGAGTCCGAGTCCTTGGTCCAAAATGGTGACTCACGAGTCACGAGTCCCTCCCAAAGCTGACTCCACGAGTCCCTATTAAAATCAATGCGTTTTTCCCCCAACAAAATAAGGCTACTTCAGATGTGTGGCTTAAATAAATTCTAGGCACAAGTGTGCCTTTTTATTTCAAAACTCTGCAAGACTGATTTTGGCAAGAACAGACCAGGCAGACAAACCCAAAATAACCAGGCAGGCAGAGGAGGCAGGGAACCCCAAAGCAGGCAGGCAGAGGCGTTTGCCTTGGACAATTCAAACTGTGGAACTGGTTAAGAAGAGACCAGGCAGGCAGAGGAGGTAGGGAACTCCAAACAGGCAGGCAGAGGCAGACAAACCCAAAATGTCTGAAAGGTTGCATTTTAGGAAAAATGTTTTTAAAAAATAAACTTGCTGTACTTCCTAAAACCTATCCATGTTGCATTTGAGGAACACGATTTTGGAACACGAGTCCTTGGTCTCGAGTCCCGAGTCGAGTCTCGAGTCCCATTGAAAATATTGGGACTCGAGTCCGAGTCGAGTCAGAGGGGGGGACTCAGTCCGACTCATGAGTCGAGTCCTCGAGTCCGAGTCCCCATCCCTGCTAAAGGAGAACGTTCGTGAACAGACTCGCGTGAGCCGAACAAGGCGAGTTCACGCTTGCTGAACAGTTCTCCAAAAATTTTCACACAACTAGAGCGTGGGGGCCGAGCCTGGAGTCGGCTGGAGGCTCGTTCTGGGCTGCCTCCCCCCGCGAGTGGCGGCGGCCCGATCCCGCTCTTCAGAGCGGCGCGGAGCATTCTCCGCGCCGCTCAAGCCCCCGCCAGAGGACACCCCCCCAGCCCTCCCCGCTGCTGCTGCCGACACCGGAGGACCCCCACCGCCGTCGTCCTACCTGGTCCTGCGCTCCGGCACGCCTCCGCCACCTGCGGAGCCACTGCTCCGGCGCGCTGGAGCCCCGCCTGCGCTCTGTTTTGGCGCGGGGAACCATGGCAACAGGGCTTAAACAGCCCTGTTGCCATGGTCCCCCCCCCGCCAAAAACAGAGCGCAGGCAGGGTCCCGTCGCGTCACTTCCTCCGCGCCGGAAGTGACGCGCCGGGACCCAGCGGACAGGAAAGACAGGCTCTCCGCTCTGCGGAGAGCTTTTGGTAAGTCCGCGTGGGTGGCCGAGAATCTCAGCGGACACGAGCGAGGCCCAGTTCAGGCCTCGCTCGTGTCCGCCGAGATTCTCGGCCACATCCCTACGACACAATCCTACTTTTGCGTTCGCAAACGGTGCGCCGAACAGAGCTAAAAGGAGAACGATCGCGAACAGACTCGCGTGCGCCGAGTTTCCTACTGTTCGCACTTGCTGAACGGTTCCCCAAAAATTCTCACACCCCCCCACGCATGCCACTCCCTGTGTGGCCCCTGAGTTTTAATTACAAGCTTCCTCCTTGCAGCTAGTGGTGGGACCGAGCCTGGAGTCGGCTGGAGGCCAGTCACTGATTCACAGCCTAACCTACCTCACGGGGTTGTTGTGAGGATAAAATGGAGAGGAGGAGGAGGATTATGTAAGCCGCCTTGGGTTCCTTGCAAGAGGGAAAAAATGGTGGGATATAAATGTACTAATAATAATGATGATGACGACAACAATAATGTGTCATGGCACATAATGACATGATGCACGATGTGGAAAAGAACACCATATTATGCATGCCAACTTCCCCAGGTGCACTTTGGTGATGCGCATGAGAAACAATGCAAAGATTCTTCGAAACCTTGTAATTTCAGAGTATGTTCTTCTAAGGCCATAATGTTGGATCCGAAACTAGTTGAGCAAAGTATTAATTCATACGAGCTCAGTTCAACCTCCATCACTAGCATTATATGCCATGTGGAACCTCTGTTTTAATTCTGCTTCCAACTAATTGCAGAAAAGCAATGCCTCAGCAGCGTGAAAGTGCCCTACTGTAGAAGCAACCTCAGGAAGAAGCTCCTTAATATTATGCACTATCTTGATTACATTATCCCAAGTTGACAATTTGGTTTATATGCACTCTGATCCGATTCTAAGGTCGTGACTTTTATGGTCTTTACTTTTTTTTTTTATTGTACTCATGCATATCCATGTACACGATGCCCTATTGGTGAACAAATAAACGTGTACAGTACTATAAATTTTTATTTAAACACTGGCCGCAGCACAGTGTTCGCCCTCCCATCACGACAGACCATTTTTCGGTGCTTTGGGGTGTGGCCCCATGGCATCTGTTGAGTTGCGTGTTTGACCCACCAGTCCGATGCTGGTGGCAGGGTAGGGCAGGGCAGTTTGCTGACTTCAGGGGAACTAAAATGGTTGGCATCCAAACTCCCCTCAATAACCTGGGTTCAGTGTCACAACTTTCAAATGTCTTCTCCAGCAAGAGCTGACGCTCGGTGCTCTTTTTGCCAAGGTGACAGTTATGGCCCAGTTCCAGAGCTCAGCTTTTATCCTGGGAAGACAAAATATACAGTTGCTTAAGTAAGAGACTGTTTTGCTGATGATGACATTACAAGGAATCTCAGCAGCGGTCTCTCTGCATGCAAAGGAAGAGCCGGAGCACATCCGACAACCCGAAATGCTTGCAAATGTCAAGGTGTTTTTATTATCTCAGTAAACTGTGAGGATAAAGGCAGAGAGAAAATCAGTATGGTTGTGTGTGTCTCTCTTTTGAGGCAAAAGTTGCCTCCCCCCAACCCACCTTCCAATTCAGTTGTAACACAATATTGGGGCCCCGAAAGCTTCAGAAGGCATAAGGAAAAGTTTAAAGTTTAAACAAAGTAAATGTGACCAATATTTGTTTCCTTCCATTTGGCTTAAACAGGAAGGATAAAATTCAACCAAAGATATTTCTTGGTGAACGCTTCTGCGGCTGCCGTCCTGAGACACGATCTGCAACTTATGAGTGTTAACAGGAAAGAATAGAGGAAATCAGGAGACACCAGGCAGAAAGGTGTTTGCAAAGGGGCCCGGTCACGTATTCAGTTCTGCCTTGGACGTCGTAGGGGCTGCATTCTCCGAAGGGAGGCTGTTCCTCTGCCCTTTCCAAGACCAGAATACAGCACCTTTCCCAAAACAGCAGAATTTCAGGGTGCTCCGTCACACCGTTGGTGTGGATCAAGCTGGCCGAGAGGTAACATTGAAATGCTCTTCAGTGTTCTACCGAAGGGCATTTGTGTCTGAGGGGATACTAAAGTTCTGTCTGTGGTAGCTCTTTCTCCCCCCCCCGCCCCGCCCAATGCCACGGTCACGGCATTGCAGCCATCACGCAATGAATGCAAACTGGGCAATCCTAAGGGCAGCCGTGCCGCACTCGTGCAAGGAAATAAGTACCGTATATACTCGAGTATAAGTCGACCCGAATATAAACCGAGGCCCCTAATTTCACCCCCAAAAAACTGGGAAAACTTATTGACTCCAGTATAAGCCTAGGGTGGGAAATGCAGCAGCTACAGGTACAGGTAAATTTAAAAATTACGGTAAATTTAAAAAAATTAAATTTAAAAACTAAAGATACGGTAGATACCAATAAAATAACATACATTACGGTAATTGAGGCATCAGGAGGCTGATGGGAGTTGGAGCTTCGGCCGTGGGGGGGGCATTTTCGGCAGCGGGGGGGTGGCGGGGGGGTCTTAGGAGGGCGCTGACCCGAGTATAAGCCGAGGGGGGGGGCAGTTTTCAGCACAAAAAATGTGCTGAAAAACTAGGCTTATACTCGAGTATATAAGGTAGATTAGAATGGGTAGATCACTCTTCTCCAGCTTCCCACACAGGGTTGTTGTTGCTAGGCCTGCGCCTGAATCTCTTTCCCTGTGCCCCTCAGGGGCAGGGAGCTATCCCTCAGAGCCTTGAGTGTCCATTGGCGCCAATGGAAAGCGTGTCTGTTTGTCTCAGCTTCACTGCCATGCAAGGGGGATTGTAGAAGCTGGGGAGGAAAGAGTTAATTCTCCCCTTCCCACTTGCTGCAGCACCCCCACCCCCACCCCAATCTTTCCCTGCATGGCAATTAAGTTTATGGGCGGGGAAACCCTTTCTCCATTGGTCTGGGCTTTGGGGCGATCTGGGTCCGGGTGGAAATTTATCCTCGGAATGATAGTTTCACTGGAGCATCTTCCTAGGAGGAAAGGCTAAAGTGATGATGGGGACTTTTTAATTTAGGGGGGGAAAGAGGATTGCGTCTGGAACATGCTAGAGTTTCATAAAATGATGCATGGCATGGAGAAAGAGAAAGGGGGGGGCAGTTCTCCTTCTCTCATGTTACTTGAACCTGGGATCATCCCATGAAACTGACTGGAAGGAAACAAAAGGAAGTAGGTACTACTGAGTCGCTAGGGATGTACCCAAAAAATTGTTGCTGTTTGCAAATTGCGTGAACACGTCCTGTTTGCAATCCTAAATGCAAACATGAGCAGGGCTGCTTTTTCCCCCCCTGAGAAATGTTTGCAACTCCCCAAATTTGCAATTACGTCAAAAACATGCATTTTTTAATGCGCACTTTGACATGCACATTAAAAAACATGCATTTTCATGCTTGAGTCAGGGGGCATGCGTAAGTGTGCACTTTTGAGAAATATGTACAGAGGTGCACCCTTTCCCCATTCAAAAGGCACCCTTTTCCTGTTCCAATGAGCCAAAAAACAAGCGAAAAACAAAAAACGGGAGTGAGCCAAAAAAAAAAAGCTCCAAAGTGGTTTTTGGAGAATTTAGGTGAGCTCGAAAATCCCAGGCCTGTGGCTCACACACTGGCTCAGCTTGTCTGAGCGTGGAAAGCTAAGCAGGGTCAGGCCTGGTTATTATTTGGATCCTGCATTGAGCAGGGGGTTGGACTCGATGGCCTTGTAGGCCCCTTCCAACTCTATGATCTATGAAATCTATGAAAGTCAGACCCTTCAGCCTTATACTGAGTCTGACCTTCGGTCCAGGCTGGCCAGTCTTGTCCGTTCCAGTTTTCCTCAACCTGGTTTCCCCTCTAGATGTGTCGGACCACAGCTCTCACGGCCCCAGCCAGCATGGCCATTGGGGACATGGAAGACTCCAGACTTGGGGATGGCTGACTCATCGGCCATCCGAAAAGGTCGATGTCTTTGCAGGAGAACCACCTTGTGAGTTTCTCTTTCCTCTCCTGGATCAGGTCAAGTGACTCATCACTTTGGAGTCCAAACAACCCAGATGTACAAGCCTGAGGTAATTTTATGGGCCACGCAGGTGTGGAGGAGAAATCTAGCTCATTCATCAGCTTGGTGAAAGCCAGAAGCCAGAAGGAGAAATGTTTTGAGTTTAACGATGTGAGGGAAAAAAAGTTCCAAAGATAAGAGAACACAATAACAGCATATTTAAAGGAGGAAAGGCCAAGATGTGTTTTAAAGATGTGTTTTTAAAGGGCTTTTAAAAAAGAAAAAGAAGGAAAGAAGGAAACATGATGAATGCAGGAAGAAGAACATCCCAACTATATGGAGAAGCTAACGAGAAAAGACAGAGAAGATTCAGGGCATTGGGGCAAAATCCTATGGGGATGCCCATAATAACCCTCCCAACTCAGAGGATCATGGACATCCTATGCAGAGTGGGAGGAGCACGGAGGTGAAGGCCGCCTCCACACGCCTCCCGCCCTGCAGAACAGCTTGGCAACCGATTTCAGCTGTCTTAAGTGTGGCGCTTCAGAGTGGGGTGGGTGGGAAGGAGGCTGCGGTGCTGCCAGGATATGCCGTATCTTGGTGGCACCGGTCTTCTCACCTTCCCACCCCTGGAATGCCCACTAAACCCCCTCTCTGCGGTTGCTCTGCGAAACTCGGAGAAGCAGCCAATGTGGTTCTTTCCGCACCAGCTGCAACGGGGGAAGGGGGATCTGAGCGTGGATTCCCAGATCCACAGTTGGAGCAATTTTCCGACCTCGCAGCTGGGGATCCAAACAATCGTATATGGCTCCCTAGACCAGTGATGGCGAACCTTTTTGAGCCCAAGTGCCCAAACTGGAACACAAAACCAACTTATTTATTTCAAAGTGCCAACACTGCAATTAAACCTGAATACCGAGGTTTTAGTTTGAGAAAAACAACTCATACTCATTAGTCCGAACTAATTAACATCTTTTGTCTTTAAAGAAAAACACAACAGAGCTTTCAATGATACAAACAGTTTTTTGTTGAAAAAAAAATCAACTCAAAAATTATTATAGTACTACGTTGTACACATAGCCTGAAGGGAATTTATACAAACTTTTTAAATATTTAGGCACATGTATTTTTGGATAAGGGATTCTCAACTTGTAATATGATTATATGCCAGACTGAAATTGTATGGGGCAAGCTTTACCCCGGGTCCTTTCCCTGCTTCTACAGGTGTCGGATTAGTAAAAGTAAAAGTCAACCTGTACTGGGATGAGCAAGATAAACAAGAAAACTAAACGTGCTTAACACATTTTAAACACTTTATGTCTTGGACTGCAAACACTGCATTAGGTAAAAGTTTGCATTGGGCATGCTTTTGCACAATTAATGTGGTTTTTGCTATTGCATGTATGCTGATAATTTGTCAAACCTTGGCTCACACTCCGTTAGTTTGAGAGCAACACATGCAGCACTCAGGTCAACTGTTAGGGCTTTACGTCCAAGCCATGCTCTGTGCATCATTCTTCAAAATCTTTTAAATGTGATAACAATGTAGAAAAGAATTCTGTAACAGGAATTCTAGAATAAAATCATTCTACAGTTCCACACTGTGAGAAAGAACAAGATCATTAGTGCTTTGCAGAAGGGGACGGTCTTTTCGCGAACTGATGACCAATGGCTCGAGTGCCCACAGAGAGGTCCCTGCGTGCCAGCTGTGCCACCCGTGCCATAGGTTCGCCATCACTGCCCTAGACTCTCTCTAGGGGCCATAGGATTGCTCCGGCCGGCTGCGATCCTATACCCACCTATCTGGGAGTAAGTCCCATTGAACTCAGTGGGGCCTACTTCCAGGGATGGGGACTCGGACTCGAGGACTCGACTCGTGAGTCGGACTGAGTCCCCCCTCTGACTCGACTCGGACTCGAGTCCCAACATTTTTAATGGGACTCGAGACTCGACTCGGGACTTGAGACCAAGGACTCTTCGACATCCCTGGGCTGTGCCAGAAGGAGTGGAGAGGAGCGTGATTGCCGGCGAAGAGCGCATAGAAGCGAGGTGTGCCGCTGCTCGGCCACTATGGACGGCTACCAGGAGTGCAGCCCCAACAGTGTGTCAAGATTTATTTTGATTGATGTGTTGCGTACTTGGGAGAGGCAGAAGAAAGACCTGAGATTACTCTGTGTGGCTGCTCTGAGTGTGTTTCTGGTTCCAGTAAGTTCATCACCAGCGGAGCGGGTGTTCAGTGAGGGTGGAATTGTGATGAGATCTCACCGTTCCAGAATGGGGGCCAAACATTTAGAAAAAATCATGTTCCTCAAATGCAACATGGATAAGTTTTAGGAAGTACAGCAAGTTTATTTTTTTAAATCATTTTCCTAAAATGCAACCTTTCAGACATTTTGGGTTTGGCTGCCTCTGCCTGCCTGTCTGGGGTTCCCAGCCTCCTCTGCCTGCCTGGTCTCTTCTTGACCAGTTCAACAGTTGAATTGTCCAAGACAAAGGCCTCTGCCTGCCTGCTTTGCGGTTCCCTGCCTCCTCTGCCTGCCTGGTTATTTTGGGGTTTTCTGCCTGGTCTGTTCTTGCCAAAATCAGTTGCAGAGTTTTGAAATAAAAAGGCACACTTGTGCCTAGAATTTATTTAAACCACACATCTGAAGTAGCCTTATTTTGTTGGGAAAAAACCCCATTGATTTTAATAGGGACTCGTGGAGTCAGCTTTGGGAGTGACTCGGGACTTGTGTGACTCGTGAGTCACCATTTTGGACCAAGGACTTGGACTCGGACTTGAGACTCGGGTCCAAAGACTCGTGACTCGACTCGTGACTCGAGACCAAGGACTCCAACATCCCTGCCTACTTCTGAACAGGCATGCCTAGTAGACTGTGCCGTTAAATGGGAAGCCTAACGAGAAGGAAAGAGTGGAAAGAGCAAACAACATGAGATTGAACGCATGGCCCGTCAACAACAGGGAGCGCAAAGATAAGATATTGCTTTTTTGCAGAATCAAAGCGGCCAGCTAGATACCCCTCGGAGGTTCATAAGCCCCTGCAGCTTGTCCTCAGCACATCTGGCACTCAAAGGTAGACTCTCTCTGCACGTGGAGGTTCCGCTGAGCCAGGGGTCTCCAACCTTTTTGTACCTGTGGGCACATTTGGAAATTTGAGAAACTGTCCTGGGCACCAAGTGACCTGTCCCAAAGGCTGAGCACAAGGCAGAGGTAGGGTCTGTGTCCCAACACACAAAGCAATTCCTCTGAACCCACACTGTTGTGCACCCATAGAAACCTATTTTGCAGGTGGCAAACTCTTTTCTTTCTTTCTCCCACTTCTCTCTCTTAGCCGACTCATCCCCCCATCTCTTTGTATCCCCCCCCTGCCCCAGATCACCACACACACACACACACACACATGCTCTCCAGCCTTTTGTGCCGTTTCCCCTCACTCTAAAAGGGTGACATGTCTCTCCTCCTGAGGCTGTTACTGGCAGGAAGAAGAGCTGGAAGCTAAAATCGGCTGGTATTTTGGCCTTGTCCCTGTTGCCTTCGGCCCTGACCACCACCAGAATATGGCCCCCGAGAGTTTCTCGAAAATGGAATCGGGCCCTTGGGCTCAAGGCGGCTGTGCACCCCTGCCCCCAACTGCCACATCGCGCCGGCTCTCAGCTCTAAGATGTGGTGGTGGGTGCCATGCGCCCGTGCAGTGATGGAGTGAAAAACCCGTGACCTTCCCCCGGCTAAAAGCTGCCGTTCCATCTATCAGTTAGGCTCTAATCCAGTGTTCTCCAACCTTGGGTCCCCAGATGCTTTTGGCCTACAACTCCCAGCATGCTGGGGCATGCTGGGAGTTGTAGGCCAAAAACATCTGGGGACCCAAGGTTGGAGAACACTGCTCTAATCTGTCCTGTCAGAGATACCTAAGGAGGATAAAATTATCCTCCTGGGCGATTTTAACGCAAGAGTCGGGCGTGACTTTGATTTATGGCCAGAAACTATTGGAAAAGACGGAGTAGGTAATAGCAACCCGAACGGACTCTTACTTTTGTCTATATGTGCAGAGCATAATCTCACTATCACAAACACGCTCTTTCGACAAAAGAATAAGTTTAAAACATCGTGGCAGCACCCACGGTCAAAGCACTGGCATCTTCTGGATTATGTAATTGTCCGTGTTAGAGATCGCCGCGATGTACTTCTTACTAGGGCCATGGTGAGTGCCGACGACTGCTGGACAGACCACCGACTAATCCGGTCCACAATGGTTATCAACATTGCTCCCCAACGTAGGCTTCAAGGAAGGAAACCAAGGCGTAAAATGAACATCCAAGTCCTTCAAGATCCTATTAAGCAAACTCGTCTTCAATCACTTCTTAAGGAACATCTACCTAGGGAACCTCCTGACAACATTGAGGACCATTGGTCTAAGCTGAAAACCTCCATTACTGCAGCTTGTGAACAAACTATTGGATATGAAACTAAGAAACATCAGGATTGGTTTGATGAAAATGACAATGAGATTAAATATATAATTGACCAAAAAAGGAAAGCCTTCCAAATATGGCAAAATGATATTAACTGCGCTGCCAAGAAAAAAACCTACGCTAGCCCAAAGGCTGAGGTCCAAAGAAGAACAAGAGAACTTAAGAACGCTTGGTGGAAAAAGAAAGCTGAAGAAATTCAACAACTTGCAGAATCTCATGATGCACGGGGCTTTTTTAAGGCCACAAGGGCCATTTATGGACCAAAAACCTATGGTACAAACCCTTTACAATCAAAAGATGGCACCAAACTCTTAAAAGACAAAGAGTCTATTGCACTGCGTTGGAAAGAGCATTATTATGACCTTTTAAATCGTAAATCTAAGGTGGATAATGAGATTTTTTCGCAAATCCCGCAAAAACAAATTAAAGAGGAACTTGCAATACTCCCCACTTTGGATGAAGTAAAAAAAGCCATTAATCAAATGAAGAACAACAAAGCTAGTGGACCAGATGGGATTCCTGCTGAAATCTTTAAAGAAGGGGGCCCCGAACTTGTACAACATCTTCATAAACTCATCGAAAAAATCTGGATAAGAGAAGAGATCCCAGAAGACTTCAGGGATGCCATAATTATCACCCTCTTTAAGAAGGGTGATAGAACAGACTGTGGAAACTATCGGGGCATTTCTCTCTTAGCAACCGCAGGTAAAATATTTGCTAGGATTCTCGCAAACCGTCTTCTATCTATTTCAGAAGAGATCCTCCCTGAAACTCAATATGGTTTCCGCCCCTCTAGAGGGACAGTAGACATGATTTTTACTGCACGTCAGCTCCAAGAAAAATGCCGGGAGCAAAATCAACCCCTTTATATGGCATTTATCGATCTGGCTAAGGCCTTTGATACTGTAGACCGTACAGCTCTCTGGACTATCCTTATGAAAATTGGATGCCCCAATAAATTTGTGAATATCTTGCGACTTCTCCATGACAACATGATGGCAACGGTTTTGGACAACAACGGCTCTCATGGTGCTCCATTTAAAGTGGGATCAGGTGTTAAACAGGGATGTGTTATCGCCCCAACATTATTTGCCATTTTCATCGCCATGGTTTTACATCTTGTCAAGGGGAAACTTCCCACCGGTGTGGGAATTATATATCGAACAGATGGAAAGCTTTTTAATCTCAGCAGGCTGAAAGCAAAAAGTAAGGTAATTACAACCTCCGTTGTGGAACTTCAGTATGCTGATGATAATGTGGTCTCCGCACATTCAGAGGACGATCTCCAAACTATCCTAAATGCTTTGCACAAGCATACGAAAAACTTGGTCTCTCACTTAACATCAAAAAAACCAAAGTGCTTCATCAGCAAGTGCAAGCCAACCCTTTGGTGATGCCATCTATCCAGCTTGGCGGGACAATACTGGAAAATGTCGATCATTTTCTCTATCTTGGCAGCTATCTCTCTGTTACAGCTAACATCGACAGTGAAATCCAGCATCGTCTGAGCTCCGCAAGTGCCGCATTTTCTCGAATGAAACATAGAGTGTTCGAGGATCGGGATATTTGTAAGAAGACCAAAACACTGGTTTATGAAGCCATTGTATTACCAACTTTATTGTATGCCTGCGAAACATGGACTATCTATAAACGTCACTTCCACCTCCTTGAAAGGTTTCATCAACGTTGCCTCCGGAAAAATCCTGCAAATTACTTGGGAAGATAGGCGAACAAATGTCAGTGTACTGGAAGAAGCAAAGACTACTAGCATTGAAAAAATGATCCTTCAACGCCAACTTCAGTGGACCGGTCATGTTGTTCGAATGCCTGACTGCCGCCTCCCAAAGCAGTTACTTTACTCCCAACTCAAGGATGGAAAGCGAATATCGGTGGTCAATATAAGAGGTTTAAGATGTTCATAAGGCTAATCTAAAAAAATGCAATATAAACATCGAAAACTGGGAAGCTCTGGCCCATGAACGATCTAAATGGAGGTTGGCCTTTCACAAAGGTTCCATGGACTTTGAAGAGCCCGAGTGGAAGGTGAAAGGAGAAACTGCTAAGCGAACACGTCAAATGAATCCTTTACAGGACCATCTTCTATCTGGTAACCTGTCCTCACTGTGGGAAGCTGTGTGGATCTAGATTGGCCTCCACAGTCACTTACGGACCCATCGCTAGAGTCACATCTTCTTTAGAATTTCCTCCTTTTATCCC